>OY720675.1:54315349-55544592 GCA_963170755.1 Amphimallon solstitiale
CTTTTCATTGAAGAAATTATTATTGTATAACAAAGTCATCCTCAATGCCTATAAGAAAATGAGAATTGATACTCCAAAACGGAATACAAGGAAGATCAACTCGCAAATAGTGGTGCCGACAAGTAAAACTTATATCTTTTAGGTTAAAATTGAAACTTTACTTTCTCATACGTAGTATAAGGAAGTATTGTGATGACAAAAATTTTCGACCTCAAGTTTTTTTGCAGATATCCTCGTTTTGATGTCCCCTGATACCGCATAAGTTCTCTCTCTCTCTCTCTCCCTCCCTCCCTCCCTCCCTCCCTCTCTCTCTCTCTCCCTCCCTCCCTCCCTCCCTCCCTCTCTCTCTCTCTCTCTCTCTCTCTCTCCCTCCCTCCCTCCCTCTCTCTCTCTCTCTCTCTCTCTCTCAATATCTCACTCTCTACCTGTGATGTTCAGTAAAAGCGGTAGACCGGAAGTAATAGCTTCCGTTAGTAAAAAAATTACAATTTACTAATATCTCGCCATCTACTAAATTTAGACACATTCATATAGCATAAAAGTACTAAAAAATGAATTTTAGAAATATCTTATAAAAGAAGTTTTTCAAAATTCATACTGGAACTACGTCTTTTTGTCTTATCAAAAAACAGCTTTTGCAAATATCTCGCAAATTACAAATGTATTTAGAGCTCGACTTGGAACAATCTATATAAATTAAAATTCGGACCAGAAGTAACACTTTTACTCTTATCGACTAGCAGCTTTTTGCCAATCTGTAATATAATAATAATAATAAGTGCAAAAGAATTTAGACCTCGATTTGGTACAAGTTTTGTATAGAAGGCATTTCAAAATTCGGACCGGAAGTAATATTTCAACTTTTATCAAAAAATAGTATTTTGCAAATATTTGACAAATTTTGCATTCTATATAGATTTACTGAGAATTCAAAAGTATTAAGAGCTGCATTTGGAATAATTTTTGTATGAAAACAATTTCAATATTCGGACCGGAAAAGACATTTTACCCGGGCGACACACTGTCGACAAAATGCCGTCAATTATTGGACTTTGGAGACCCAATAGGACGTTGCAAACAACCTACAAATGACGTCAATATGACCGGCGAATGTTACAGCCCAGGGACATCATCTAGCAACCAATACAGTACGTCAAATGAGACGTCAAATTGACGTACTATTCCTTAGCATAAATGGCCTATTTAAAGATTAAAAAATGCAGCATAAATTCAATAAATGTTACTATATTGGTTACAAGAAAAACAATTTAACAATTATTACCACCAGAGTATTGTTTTCTATCCAATACAGTACTTGATGCATTTGTTTCAATGAATCACAAATGAATGTATTGTTTATTGGGCCTAAAAAACGTTGATTTAATTTGTACATACAACTTTTTAGACATCCAAACTATCTGCATAAATCTAAATAAATAATAGAAACAAAGGTACACATTCTTACACTTATTTTGAAAAAACCTGCCTGAAAGAACATGTGTTTTACCGTGTGCACTTTTTAACTTCCATTTTCAGGAGCATTCTGGTCACTCTTTAAGAGTTACAAAAAATTCCTTTTTGATTATTTGTGCATGTTAACCATGAGGAATGTAATAACGAAATGCCTCCCTCGTTGTCAAATTCCACACCAACATCATCTAAAAGTTATAATATTCAAGAAGGGGCTTACGAAAATTATAATTAAAGATGAAATGCACAAATCTGCACAATTCTCGCTTAGACAGACTAGACTTTCACCTCGACATTCGCAATAATCGCATGGATTCGTAAGTGGGGTTAAGAACATTTTTCATCGATAACATAGGAAATTACTCGAATATGCATCCTACACTATTTCATTTATAATTTCATATACAAGTTGAGCAATTTTAGACTTACCTTTCCTTTGAGAAAAAAAACGTAGTAATGATCCCATAATGTAAGAACACAATTGATATTTATGAGCTTTCGTTTTGGTTTAGTATTAGAAGCGAATCCAATCAACTCTAATACAGTTTTGTTGCTACGCATGCGTAATACATATTTAGTATATCGTTTAGCGCATAATTTAAATATGATCGTAGTCTAGTGAGGTAGTTAAAAACTCGAATACTAAATATATTATCACAGAGCTGAATTACTATTTCTACGCAACTTTTAATTCCTCATTCTAATACTGCGTTTAAGGTTTACTAAGGCAGCCCTGTTTTCTAAGAACATCACCAATTAATTAATAACTAAGAGAAAAATTGTACCATAAACATCCTGGTTATTTCGGTTGGTTTATTAGGATTCAGATTCACAGTCATATTTCGATATATAATCAATTTCTTAACATCGCGAGGATTTAGGACTTTAATGACGAAACAAGGACGTCTCAAAGACGTTCCTCAAAAATTTTCAACCTGAGAGGCACGTCAGTTATTGGGCTTATGACATTGCCGACGAATAATAACCAATAATTGACGACATTATGATGACAGTGTGTCGCCTGGGTACTCTTATGGAAAAATAGTGTTTTGCAAATATTTCTAAAATTATACATTCTATAGAGATTTATTAAGCAAACACTTTTGCCCATAGCTTTATATTGTTGAGAAGATACAGAATTTAAAACTTACCTTGGAACAACTTTTATATACAGATTTCGGATCGCACACACGTTTAAGAAAGTCGTGCGGTAGCCACGCCTCATTTTTTATAGATGTTACAAACAGCACTATTTTAAAACTCTGGAATAAAAGACGCTCAACCCATCTTGAATAAATTCAATATAACAATAGTAACTTGCTTTATTTAACTAGGATCCGTTATACTGCGGACAAACAAAAATCAAACTATGTTTGAAATTATTAATGATAGGAGAGAGTAGACGGAAGGGAAACAATATTATTATACTAACAAGTGAGGTTGAATTTTTTGCGCTCTATTAAATAAAACTTACTTATATCTATATGGCGGACAATATGAATTAACGGAAATAATTTTCTGAAGCAATCGCAACTTTTCTTTCCTAGAATTAAAAGTGTAGATGGTACGTTTAATACTTTTAATTTTTATCATCTACATTTAATTTCTATCTAAAACTATCTACACTATACTATAATTATTTATTGTAAATTTAGTACAATTATTAGTATCCAAAATGATTACAAATTGTTACAAAAGTAATACTTGGAGAATAAGCTTCAAAGCTATTAAACTACTTAAAGCATACATACACGAATTAATTCGTATATACAAATGAATGAATGAATGCATATGTGCAGTGCACCAAGCTGGCATTGTGAACGACAACGTACAGTCACGTATTTAAGTCTTATATAGATCTCGTCAGCGGCAGTCATAGGCATTTGGCGCGCCAGTCGATAATATGTGGGTGGTCTAAGTCTACGGGAATTGTGAACAACACGATCGTGCACTGACGAGGGGTATGTAAGATCGGAACACGTGTCTGTACGTTGCCGTTCGCAATGCCAGCTTGGTGTAGATGTGCATTCATTCATTCATTCATCTATATCCAAAATTATTATACTGCACTCTTTATGTTTTTATACATTTCTTCAGATAATATTTATATAATAAGTCTTGCAGGGTTCTTTTTCGCGACATATCTCATTATCCTAAGTTGTCTTACTTTGGTAATTTAATTAGACCCAACAGTTTTGAGCGATGTTTATTCTGCATATATATTCACTTCGTTAAATAAAATATCATCCACTTTCTATAACCGCGGTTTTAACGGTTTTACCGTCATTTACATAATTATATGTCCTTCCGCCCAACAAAAAAATAAATTATTTCATATAACAACAGTAATATTTTAATATTCAAACAAGAAAAAATAAACTCTAATCACTGTTTAATATTTTATCAGTACTCAAAACACCTGTTAACATTTATTCGATTACCAACGTTTTTAATCAATGATTAGCGCTATCCGGTTTTGGAAGAAAGCAAATTTGTACTAACCCGTACTTTAATCAAAAACTACGCTAATCGTCAGTTTAATCGGAGTTGGAAAAACCGCCCCTTAGACATTTATTCTCCCGACAAATATACATAATCTGAATGGTTATTTGATAATCGAACGTTGAATTAGAAACTAACACGACGCATGTGTTCTAAGCGAAAGCCATGCAAAAATTTTTATTCCACAAGCTTTTCTCTTTGAATTCAAGTCACAGTTTCAAGTGATGTAGTATTATAAAGCGACGAAGAGTTCGAGAAGGCGGTAAAATGATAGATGGGTGCATAATTTGCTTAAAACCATAGATAAAATCGTCTCACCACGTATAACATTTTGAATAATTACATGAAAATAGGTCGACACTAAATGACACGAGGAGTTATGGTTACTATTTATTATTGCATTGATTATATATATAGTTATATATAATCATATATCTAGCTCCTGACCTCCTGAGAGGTCTTCTTCTAATATTGAGTTTGATAAGAAAGAAATAGACTTACACCGTTTCGACATATATTTACTAAATGTCTATTTAAAAGAATAATGTAAAATACAAATAAATTTGAAGTATTAGTTGAATCCTTGATTATCGTATTATTTCCGTGGTATGGCGGATCCTATCTATAAATGTTTAAATATCTTTTCTGTATTTTTAACTACTGTAGAGTATGTATTGTGTTGTAGCAACACCAAATTGTTTTTGTCATATAAAATTATTACATCTAAAGTGAATACAAATCGCAGCCAGAAACAATAAGTAACGTGTGGTAAAATTTTATAATAATAATATATCTTCATTGCATATAATCATAGATTACAAATTAAGGTTTGGGTTGGGTATGATTCACTTTTGCAAATGTCATTAAAATAATTACAAATTTTATAAAGCCTGGATCTTAATAAATAATCATTCGTTGTCGCCGATGAAAAAAGTAAAATGCATTCTGAAAGCCAAAATATTCAAGTTTGAATCTTACCTGCGGAAACATTTGAATAATTTAATTTCTCTAATTAACACTATTAATGTCGAATAGAAACAATATAATAATCAATAATTCAAAATATTCGCTTATTAGAAAATATAAATCTTTTTACTTTTTATAAGGACAACAGGCGCTGTCACAATAACAAATTGTTTTTTTTCATATTTTAGTTGTTTATAAAATATTGCTAATATTATTACAATTAAAAATGAACAAGCAGCAAAAGTTAACCAGGCATACGTTCTATATCGCTGGTCTTAGTACTCCTCAAAACTTTTTGCCGCAACATTAGACTTGGAATTGAATTTTTTCAACCTTCAAAGAGTAAAAAAAGCACTGTATCAAAGTACTTAATGTCTGATAATCGACGAGGATGCCTAAATACATTTAAATCCTGTCGGAATTAACGATAAAATACGTTGTATAATGCCGATAGCTATTGGAACAAATTAAACGTAGATTAGCTTGTCAAAATTTAACGATCATTTTGCTTTTTGTACGTGATCATAATATTTTAGCAAGGATTATTAACCAGTTTTTGTTGTTCGAAAATAATCTCGGAATAAGCTTTTCTTTGTTGTATCGAAAGTTTTGAACGTGGAAATGTTTTAATTACGCATTTGGAAATTTTCTATATTATATAATAATGTCAAACTATTTGTTATATATACATATCAGTTGAGTAATGTAGGAATTGCTAAATTGTAACGATTGCGCATTTGAACAAAGAAAAGAACAAAATGCATACATAAATATATGAAATCGAAGGTAGTAATAACTAAATGTCTATAGAAAGTGCTAAACAGTAATGACAGTCCTAATATCTCCGATATTACAGTTGAAAATATCAAGAGAGGGATATCTGCTACAACTGTTATACATAATGTACTCTGGTGAATATCTAAGGATATTAGTCTGCGGTGTAGATAAGTAAAAACTGAACGTCGACTGCGAAGATACTCGAGAAATATATAGAGACAGTTGTAGAATTTCGGGGCGACCAATTCTGCTTTTAAATATTTTAATTATTAAAGATATACATATCCCCCTGCGCGAGCTGTGATATGCCAATGACTGACCATCAACTTTAAAAAACATATATTTCAGAAAACGACGCTGAACATCTTCAAGAGCATTAGAGTAGTTGTCATAGAAGGGATTCCACACTACAAAGGCATATGCACAATATAAGTTGCTTGTAGTAAAGCAATTATTGACGAAAGATGAAACCAAGACTATTTAGAGCTTGACACGTGATAGATGCTATGGCAATCAGTCTTCGTCGAGTATGACATGACGGAACATTTATCTAAGTTCAAGGTCAAATCATTTACTACACACCATTCACATACTTTATCAAGGTTAGCTTGTAATTTTGTACTGTCATCCAGATTGTTTACGTACGAGAATATTTTGAGATCATCAGTATATAAACAGTAGCCCATCTAGAGACTCTGTGATATCAATAATAAAAATGTTAAAACATAATGTGCTCAGAATGTAGTTATATTGAAAACCATCAAATAAAACAAATTGTCTAGGATGTGCAAAATGAAATCTAAAAAATAAAAGAAGACTCTGTGTGATCCCAATTGTTGATGGCTTATCCAACAGGATATTCAGATTCAATTGGTCAAAAGACTTTTTCCTTTTCTTTTCTCCAGGGCTGTCTGAATAACGTCTCCAGTTTGCACCGCAGCCAATAAGGCTTATTGTGCTCAACCTGTGTTATCTATGTTATCCACTTCAGCAATGTTCTGTCTTGTACGATTCTGTACAGGTCCTTTACTGGGTGTCTCTTGAGCATTTCTGTATCTACATTCGGTTGACCAAAGATGCGTTGGCTCCTGCGATCCAGTGCCTCACAGTTTACCAGGATATGCCCGACTGTTTCTGGTTCCTTATGGCAGAGTCTAGAACTAAGGACTTTATCATACAGGTCTGTCCTCTTGAGATGAATTTTAACAGGTGCATGACCAGTTAAAAGACCCGTTGTTGTTCGCAGCCGTTCTCTGCTCATGTGTAGTAGTTTTGCGGATCCTTTGTTGCATGGTTGGCCAATAAATTCCATGCCATGATTTTGTCCTGAAATTGTTGCCCAGTGATGCTTATGTTTTTCATAAACCCAGTCTTTAACGTGGCTTCGGGTCATATTCTTGGGTACCCTCAGAGCCGATTCTGGGCCTATAAATCTTGCTTCTGATCCTCTCCTAGTGAGTTCATCAGCTTTTTAATTGCCTTCAATCCCTTTATGCCCTGGCACCCAGATCAGTTTTACCTTATTCGGGATTGCCAGCAGTTTGAGTGCTTCGAGACATACCAGACCAGTCTTGACGACACCTCTTGGCTTGAATAGCCTTTAGTGCCGCTTGACTGTCAGTTAATATAAGAATCCGCCGGTGACTAACGTCATTCCTATTGTTTTCTACACATTGGAGTATGGCATACACCTCAGCCTGGAACACAGATGCATACCCCCCAGTGCATAGTAGATTCCTGCTCCAGTGCCAGCTGCGGTCTTCGACCCATCTGTGTACCAGGTCTGATCCCGCCTGCTAATATTTAGCATACCATTCTCCTATTCGAGTCTTTCTGAAATGTTTACTTCGAATGGTCTGTTTAGGCTGTATTGCTTTACCATGTGGTCCATTCTCATGTTTCAGACATCTCCACCCAGAAGGTGTACAATTGCCACGTGTCCCGTCGTTTTAGTTTTCGCGTTTTTCAGCTGTAGCCTAAAGGCCCCCATCTGGCTTCCCCCTGTATCACAAGGTGAAGAGGCGGGAGCCTCCATGGCTGCATTTGGAGTGGTTCGCATTGCTCCGGTTATGCCCAAGCAGCCAAGTCGTTGCACCTTGCCTAGTTGTAAAATGGCCTTTCCTTGTTGTGTCTTGCGCCACCACACTAGAGAGGCATACGTTAAAATCGGTTTTACCATCATATTGTATGTCCAGTACAACATGTCCGGCCTTCATCCCCATTGCTTCCCGTGTAAGCGTCTAGTTATCATTAGAAATGTTACCGCTTTCTTCGTGATATTTTCCAGGTGTTGATTCCAGGTAAGTCTCGAGTCTAGCGTTACTCCTAGATACTTTACCTCCTTCGAGATGCTACCAGGGTAGTTTTAGTGGGACTAATGTTTAGTCCCTCTCTTTCTACCCACCTAGATGTCCGGTTGAGAGCGTCCTGCATACGCTCCCTAACCGTTGAGTTGAATTTGCCTCGTGATATTATGACTATATCGTCAGCATACCCAAGGGCTTTGTGTCCCCCGTCAGTGAGCCCCTCCAGTAAACCGTCTGCTACCAGGTTCCACAATAGTGTATGAAATAAATACGATCGACATACTCTATAGGTGATAGGAGATATTTAAACAATTGGAACTAGTCTTATTTAACTAGCTTCCGTCATACCGCGGAAATAATAAGATAATAAATATGCGTTAGAAATTTTGCGAAGAAAATGTGAAAATTGTCATTTGGGATTTTAAATATTTTAACGTGTAAAACGCATTTCATAGAAAACTGCTGAACTAAGGGAAACATACTGAATATAAGACAATATTTCTATGATGATAATAGTAATAATTACAGTTTATTAGTCGCTATAAGTAATATACCTTCATGGGTAATGGCAATATATAATGGCTTCAAAGGTCCACCATACAGATCATAGTATACAAATATTATAAATATATCAACAACCTAACTGACATGCGAAATACAAAAAAAAATTAAAAATAAATAAACTACTACTAAACACAAAAAAGCATAATTAAAACATAACCAAATATAAAGAAAAAGCAGCAAAAAGAAAAAACAAAATCAAACAGAATTGCATAGTATTGAATATTTAAACGATTAGTAAGCATGGTACACTCACATAATTTTGGTTGTAAGCTGTGTCAGACCATATTACCCGCCAAGCAGAAACGCCCTATATTTCTGCTTAAATTTTAAAGCTAACATGGACTGAATCGAAAGATCTATATTATATTCAAATATTTTGAAATGTTGTAGGAAAAGAAACTTTTAAAATTTTCGATTTTATGCTTTGGTATGTCATTAACATTCCTACATGTGACATTAATGTTGTGGATATCAGTTATATATTTAACTTCCAGCTCAAAATAAGGCTATATGCCCGACGTCATCACTCTTTACTAATGACATAATGCATCTCCCGGTGTTGTGCCATGCTCAGCCGATCAGTCCACCCCAACGTATACTTGATACTTGCTCATACTTCTTTTTACAATAATTTATAGTGTGAACCATGAACGGAAACAAAAAAGGTCGCGAAAGGGCAATTAAATTTAACGCAATACCATCATCTCCCAATGACTTGATTTTAGACCCATAATCTCAAACAACACATTATCGTCCGTGACTTGCGCCAAATACCAGTTCTCCCGTCACTCCCTCTTTCGTATTATTGGAATAGTAATCTACCAAATCACCATCCAGACCAAAAGTAATCTGCGAAGATGCTATGAAACGCCGGTTAATCGGATCTACATCCGACAATGATTCTGGTGTACCATAGTTATTTTGTGAGTTGTATAAACCACATTTTTAAGATAATAATAAAAGAAGTAATTGCACTATTTGAAATTAATAATGCTGTCAGTGATAGCAAGTCTTCGAAATAGTGGATAACAAAACTGTATAAAAGAATGTAACTAGATCAAGACATGGTCAACAAAGTTATACTTGTCATCCTTAAAATGACCTACATATTTAAATATTTATAAAATTAGACGACTTTCTTATACGTATATGAGTTTCAAATTATTCAAAAGTTGTAAGTGAGTTGCAAATCTAGTTTTAAATACATTTATTTTTATTTAAAAAAAACCTGTTGTAAATGTGTTAATTTAGATTCAAATTTTGAAGATTCTTGTTATACAAAATAATCAAAATCCTATTCCAAGTATTTCTATACTCTTAATAAATCTTTATAGAATGATAATTTGCAAGATATTTACAAAAAAAACTGCAATTCGGTAAGAGTAAAAGTGTTACTACCGGTCCGAATTTTGTATTTGTTTTGTACAAAAGTATTCAAGCCTTAAGTATTTTTATACTCATAAAGTATCTAATCTAGGCGCTAGACAGCATGAATTGTGAGATGTTCGCAACTAATTTTTTATAAGAGTAAAAGACCTCGGTAAGAATTCCGTAAACCTTTTTTTATAAGAAGAGCTTTAAATCTTTTGAGTACGTATGTATTCCTCAGATTTTTTTTAAACTTAGTAGACGAGTTAATGTAAAAAATTTGACTTCTTTCACTGAAATAAACTACTACTTCCGGTTTTCCAATTTCACTCAAAATCTGATGAATTCTTAAGATAATCATTATACCGTTGATTGAAGGAATACATAAAGATGCGCCACTACATAGCAGTGAGCGTAGCCAAAACTGGATCCGAGATCTACAGCCACTGCATCAGTCGTTTGGATCCGAGATTCGAAACAGCCCGAGACAGTGATGATGTTTCTCGGCAAGGGGTTTGCGGGATGACTTAATGGAAAGACAATTTTCCTATAGCGTTGCGCATCTTTATACAGGGTGAGTCATTAGCAGCCGCTTCTTCGATTGCTCTTTTGTGTTTTAAATGAAATAAAAAACAATTAGTGCAAGATCCATGGTTGCTTGTGGCGCATATTGTAAAAATACTTTAAGCTCTGGCGCACTTCCGGTTTTACCGGAAATGCACGGAACTTAATTTTTTTAAATGACTCACCCTATATATTTTTGGATTTTCTTGTACTGCTTTAAATTGTCTGTTCGACTGTTTTTTCTTTTTCAAAATTGAGCCCATAGTTAATTTTTTTTAAAAATATTTGACCAAAACACGTGTTCCGAAAACAATCATTTTCACATTGTTTTTAAAAGCAAAAACAATTCTGCATCATTTGGTAAAGTTGCACTCGACAATACCTCAAAAAACTTTGTTTTTTCAAAGCCGACTTCCTGAAATTTTCACATACCAAAAACTTATTTTTTTTAAATGGAATACCCAGTATTTTATTGAGGAGTTTTGTTCCTTTTTTTATTCTTTTTCATTTTTGTTAACAATGTCCTATACTTATCTTTTGTAATTTCTGAGATAATCACTATAGGAGCTATTAGCGGTCAATTAAAGAACTACGAGCGCTGTTGTTCTATGCACCAAAATATTCGTTCAACCAATGGAAGGCAGGGATGGCGCCCGACCTCCTTAGTCAACTGTCAAACAAAGTAAATGTTATATCCAACTATCCCAAAAGTAATAATTTTATAGAATGAATAGCATCGCATTTCATTTTTTTAATTCCAGCAATGTCCAGTTGCAATATTTCATTTTTGACACTGTTGGTTAACATCGCAATAAAATAAAGGTTATATTTACTGACATATTTGAAGATGTCTTCAAAAGGCTTTGAAAATCCGTCCGTAGATAGCGAAGATACTCTTCTCCATTAACATTTTCATCAAAGAAATAAGGTCCAATTATGTAACTACCCACTATTCCTCCCCACAGTTTTAATGACCAACGATTTTGAAAGTCTACAGATTTGATAAAGTGGGGGATTTTATGTGTTATAATAACGAAAATTGTGACGATGAACGTATTCACTTTAATAGAAGGTGGCTTCGTTGGTAAACAACAAAAAATTGAGAAAGGCAGGATAATTTATCTGCTGCCAATTAACAAAAATGTAAGCGATTCTGAAAATTTCTTTTATCTAACCCTGTGTATAAATATGCTACGGGTGAATTTCATATTTCCTAATTATTCTGGATTCTCAAATTTGACATACATCTAACTGACGACTAATTTTCGTAGTACTAGTATGGGGGATGTTCGACTACACTCGCAAGTACCATAAACGTCTTATCCTCACCAGTTATTGCTTTTTCCGCTCTTTCTTTCATATTCAATGGTTTCTGTTCACTCAAACCGTCCACTTTATATTTTCGAAGGTTTCTGGCTCGGTTGACTTCTACCAGGGATCTCTGTGCATAAAGTCTGGATGCTAGCAAAGACTTTCTTTCAGATTCACCCAAAACGTCAATCATATCTATTAACTCTTCATAAGAATAATTCATTTAGATGATAACTAATAGCGATGCTTTTATATGTTTGAAATAAATGTATACTGACTTTCTTCAACAGTTGACTCAGGCAGTCAGCTCCTATAGTGATTATCTCAAAAACTGCAAGAGATAGGTATAGGACATTGTTAACAAAAATGAAACAGAATAAGAAAAGGAACAAAATGACTCAATAAAATACTGGGTGTTCCATTTAAAAAGAATAAGTTTTTGGTACGTGAAAATTTCAGGAAGTAGGCTTTGAAAAAACAAAGTTTTTTGAGGAATTGTCGAGCGCAACTTTATCAAATGATGCAGAATTTTCTTAGTTACAAGCACCACCAAAGTTAATGTTTTTGCTTTTAAAAACAATGTGAAAATGATTGTTTTCTGAACACGTGTTTTGGTCAAATATTTTCAAAAAAAATTAATAACTCAAAAACTATTAGCTCAATTTTGAAAAACGAAAAACAGTCGAACAGACAATTTAAAGCAGTATAAGAAAATCGAAAAATATATAGGGCGAGTCATTTAAAAAAATTAAGTTCCGTGCATTTCCGGTGAAACCGGAAGTGCGCCGGAGCCTAAAGTATTTTTACAATATGCGCCACAAGCAACCATGTATCTTCCACTAATTGTTTTTTCTTTTATTTAAAACACAAAAGAGCAATCGAAGAAGCGGCTACTAATGACTCACCCTGTATATTCCTTCAATCAACGATTATACTCTTAGATTCAAAACTTGGTATTTATAGCTTTAGCAACTCGTTCGTTATCGTGGTTACACACTCACACACACGCACACGCACACCCATACAGACAGACAGAGAGAAAGTAAAAACTGAAAAGGAGAAAAATATAAATTTTGTAAAGCAAAGCAGATGACCAAATAGTGACGATAATGCTACTAGAAAATAAAATACTGAAATGATTACAATTAGATGAGATGTTATTATGAAGTTAATTGAAGGGAGACTAATATAGGTGCATTATATGGAACCAAGTAGAATTCGTACCACATACCTGCAAGCATGCATAAAGTTTTTTTTTATTCTTTCACAGATTTTAAGTGTTACATATTTTCTTGCCCCTAAATATGAAATTTGAGACCACTATGCTGCATGTTTTCATGATGCAACAACCATTTCTTCTCCGCCAATTCCGGCGGGAAAACGCGAGCGTCCCTTGCTCTCAAGTGTGTCAAAACTTCGAAATAGACGCAGAATTGATTGTCTGACTGAAACGTATAAATTTCCGAATATCCTCGGATATCAAAAAAAGAAAAATAACAATTAGCAGTGTGCATCAACGGATTCTCCTCCGTTTTTTTGAAAGAAAAATTTGCAGATAGTATTCTACTAGGAATGTTTTAGAAAGTAATATTCAATTATAATAATAGTTGAATAATTTACAATTGTATTGTCTATCCAATTGTTTTTAATTTGAATTTTATACTTTTATCTATACTGACACACCAAATGGTGGAGGAAGACACGCGAACTTTTAGCATTCATTTAAACCTATTTGAAAATTGTCAGAATAGGGTAGATGCACCGGTTGTGGCCACTTTAAGACATTTTTTAACTTTATTTAGCTTTAATTTATTTATTAAGAGAGTTTGCCTGATACAAATACCAGGTATAAAAGTAGTATAGATATTTTTGTCTCTAAAGCTAACACCTAATTTGGATTATATTAGTCAGACAAAGATAGATTTAATAAAATAGCAGAAAAAAACAGTTTCGCTAGTTGTGGCCACCTATTTGCTAGTTGTGGTCAGAGGCTTCACCAGTTGTGGCCATCCTGTTGAAATAGACAAATAGGTAGGTACCTACCTACCTACAAAGTAGCTACAAAAATGGACAAGTCCTACCTACCTACTTAGTTAACAAGTTTATTAAAGAAACTAATATACATAAATAAAAAAGAAACTAAACTTCGTTATAAATTATAAGGGTTAAAACATTTGTTTTAGTACAAAATTAAAAAAAATACTCCAGTCAAAAAATTTAAACCAGTTTATAGATATATAGCTACTCTACTTGTAGACAAAAAAATTTACAACATAAAATGTAAAAGAAAAACAAATAGATGAGCACCTAAATAAAACAATAAAATTATTATAATATAGATTCCATTTCGGGAACTACATAGACCCCTCTGGTATTTATTGCTTTAGGTTCATTTACTTTTAAAACTACATCTTGGTTCTTGTACCACAAGAGATCAGGTGATTCAGGCCATTTCCAATGGTTTACTCCACTTTTCGCATTGCACAACAATACCACTCATTTTTTTCTTTGCTTAATATTTTTGCTGGATATAGTTCACCTTCATATTTGGCTATTACATAGCTTCCTACATCTAACAAGGTACTCATATTTTCTTCTTTACAAGGCTTTCTTCTAATGGTTACCTCTTCAATCCCAGTGTTTGTATTAGAATCTTCTTTGGTCGTTTGCTGTTCTTCGTTTTTTTCAATACTTTTCCTTGTTTGTTTTTTAGACTTTTTGGCATCACTTTTATCCAAAATATTTTCTTTCTCTGTTGTAGTATTGCCTAAAAATATTTCATTATTTCCATTGTTTGTTTGATCATTAACCTTTTTTTTCATTAATTTTCTTCTTTTGTTCATTTTGTCAGTCTTGCTTGTTCTTTTTGTAGCCTTTTCTGCAGCTAAGATTTCTTTATATTTTTCTCTCGCTTCAAAACTTTCAATCCATTTATCCGAAGTGATCACCGAAGGAAGGGGGATTTTTTTCTTTTTGAATGTCCTGTAGAATCATCAGGCCATGTTTTCACGTCTTGAAGAACACCACTAACTGTCATTTTTTTAAGAAGTCTTACATCTTTGTCGTTGTTGGAACTTTCGTTAAAATTATCACTTTTTTCAGATGCTTCTTTAATTACAATATTCTGTAGTATATTGATTTCCTTATTATTAACGTCTCTGTCAATAATTTTCTCTTCACTAGCTTCTATTGACTCTTCAATGTTGTGCAATTCAGGAAAGTCAAACACAAGGATGTTGTCTTCAATATTTTCATTTTCGTTTGAACAGCTGAATTTTGTTTGAATTTCTGCAGCTTCAATTTCTAAATTAAAGGTTGTCACTTGCTCGTTTTGATTTTCATCTGTCTCCATTTCTTGAAATGTGTTTAATTAAGATTCTTGGTCTACGTCAACTTTAATGGAACGCCATAAATTGTAGAGCTCTAAATATCGATCTTCTCCTTGCCAAAAATATTGAGTTGCATATGTTGTTTTAAAACTTTGCAGTACCCAGGGATCCATTTGCTGCTCTAAAAAATTTAAATGAGACATTTCGTTATTCATATTTGAATTTTTCAATTCGTCATTAGAATGTAACAGGTTTTTGCGTACACATTTCTCGTAATTCGGAGCATTTTCGTCAAATGGATACAAACCACAGACACGAAACCCGGATTTAATGGCACCTGTAAAATCTTTTTCTGTCAAAATCGAATTTAATGCAGCAGGGATGTCCTTTTTCTGAATGTTCTGGCCTTCGTGATCGTATAACCATTTTCTTGCAATTTTCTTCGATGCCTGCTTTAAAGGATAAAAGAAGGCAACATCAAGAGGTTGCAGCAGATGTGTAGTATTTGGTGGAAGACAGATTAGAATTATACCATTTTCACGACACAGGTTGCTTAAGTTTAGAGACAAGTGAGATGAATGACCATCAACAAAAACAATAATTGGTCTGGTAATAGATTTAGAATCCAAAAACTTAATGAAAACATTTGCAAAAAAAAATTGTCTGCTTTGCATCCACCCTGAATCCGATGTTCCAATTCCCCAATTCTTAGGAGCAGCATCAGCGTAGGTTTTGGGTAAACGCTTAAATTTGTAGATTGTTAACGGCGGTGCAATCGAGCCTTCAGCATTTACAGCGACTAATGTAGTCACATTGTCTTTATCTGATATGCTGACGTCATACACATTTTTTCCCTTGGGGCCCAGTATAAGAGATCCTTTGGGTGATAAAAAAATGGCTGTCTCATCCATATTGAATATTCGCCCTGGATTGTTTAAAATGGCAGCATCAGTCCCCAGCAGCTCCTTTACATGACTAAACCAGCGTTTGATAGATTCTTCAGAAACCGCAGCCCTTGCCTTGTTTATAAATTCAGCCTTTTTCTTGCTCACTTTCGGATGTCTCTTCATAAAAGAATCGAACCATTTTCTTCCTGGCATATTTTTCATCAGTTTTGGGTGAATATCACACTCTTCTTGTATTTTATGTACAGAATATAGGAGACCTTCTTTATTTATAGGGAAACTCTTGAAGAACGGTCCAGAATCCAGAAAACCAATTTTTCTTCTATTTCCGGGCCAAGAGCACATTTTGGGCCCACTCTTCGGCAATCATCGCTTGTTTTGCCATCTAGTCTATTTCGTACAGATGTTCTAGGAACGTTAAATTTCTTGCATGCTGTTGATATGGGCATAGACTGATGCCGTATTGCATTAAGGGCATTTTGCATAGAACCTTCTGTATACTGGAATAATTTTCGGGATGGCATAATTTTTCTGAAACTAATAAATAATTTTAGATTATTACTCCTTTTCTACTATGTTAGTATTACATTTTGCCATCTCTTTCTATTGCGTGGCCACAACTGGATTTCATGCCCTATTTGTGGCCACCGACAGACCACAACTGGCGCAGAAGGTACGTTTGATGCTCCAGCTGTGGCCACTATTATTTTAATTATTTATAGGTTAAATATCTAGTTTAAAGTCTTGAAATAACATGGGAAAGTCCTTTCTGAATCAAACACCAACTACCTTAAACACCAGTAGTTCTATTTCTACACAGAATGATACATTAACTTACCTCATGTGCCTTAACAAAATTCCTAAGAAAAGCACAATATTTTCACCACGTGGTAAAAAACAGACTGAGTAAGCAACACTGTAACCGACAAACTGAAGGTAATGCGCAGGCGCTACCAAGAATACTATAAGGATTGTGCTTTTATATGATTTTGTTGCTTAGTTTGAACATGGCCGTTAATATTTTAGATTCATTTCGCGGATGGCCACAACCGGTGTGATGGCCACAACCGGTGCATCTAGCTAGCGTACTAAACACATAATTTAAATTAAATTACTCTTTATATATTTACAATAAGTTAGAGTTATTTATAAATTTCAACTTATTCTTTATTGCTCAAAGTAATTGGTAGATACTCATCCTTTCTTTATTTAATACAAAATATACAATAATATCGAAAATAGCAGAATTTGCGTGACGCAAAGTAAAACATTTTCTGTTACTTGATACATTTGGAATAGAGCTCTTACTATCCGGATATTCGAGTATCCGGGTTACTCATTATAACTCGAAATCCGGATCCGAGTATCCGGATATCCGGATACTTGTTTAACTTAGATTCGAGTATCCGGATATCCGATTTCAGTTCTTTTATTATGACGCCTCAAATATAAAGCTGTTCTTATTTGTATTTCTGATTAACCCTTGTGTCTATGATCGAGGTACCCGGGTACATGACAATTATTTTATCATTAAATCACATATATAAAATGTCTATAACACAACTCAAACAAATATTTTAAAAATTTTAAAAAAGTCCATAAATTATTTTTGGCAGATGCTAAATATGTATGTAATACAAGCATAATGTATGCAGCAGCGTGTTCCAATGCAACTGCAACGCTATTTCTGCATACAAATTAAAGAACTAACCAAAATCGCAATAAGTCAATCACCAAAAGTCAATTTAATTGTGTCCTCTTACGTGCCACGAAATTTAAAAAAAACGAATACTGATGCGGAGCTTCATTGAACGAGCATTAATAATTTCGACGGCCATATATCTTCGCCAGTACGTGCAAAAGCCGATCTGCGAGTAGCACTTTTTTTCGAATATCTTGCAAAGTATGTATTCTATAATGATTTATTATGAGAATAAAGGTACTCAAAATAGGATTTTGAATAATTTTTCTATACGCTCATACGTATAAAAAAAGTCGTGTGGTAGCCACCCCTCATTATTTTTTTAATTTCTGGTGTATTTTAAAAACATTTTTGTTTTTGTTTTTTCTTATTCTTATTCGGATAATTATTGCCTTCATATATAACGCGTACCAGTTTAATTGAGCCGCGTTTAGCTCTCCGACATTTTTTGAATAACTTCGATTACGCGAACAGTGTTACACTTTTTCTCTCTACTTTTTTAACTCTTTGGAATGATTCCGAAAAGTTTTTGAAATAAGTGTAGACGATAAAGTAACATGTTATTTAGATTTTAAAATAAACAATTCTTTATTAGACACAAAAGCGTGACGAGTATTGATATAAAACAACAATTATGACACTTGTAACACTGTTCCCAGCTATATGGGTACAGTGTTACAATGCTTAAAGGAACAGTGTGACAAGAAGTAGGAAACGTGTTGTCTATATGATAGACATCGCTGCAGTTATAAAGACGCCGTAGTTTTGGGAAAAATAGTTTTTATTCAAGAAAAATTAAAATAAACACTGAAAAATATATTACAAAAGACAGCAAAACATTAAAAAGAAAAAAGAATTTATTCATTTTAAACATTTCATACCTTTTGTAAATATATTAAAGTTTGTTTTATATATAAAGATATCAGCACTTCTTTCTGTCACTCCTGATGGTTCGGGAATGGGCAGTTTTCTAAAGATTTGTTTTTTATTGAAGGTGTATTCTTCATTGGTTCGTATAAATTTGAATGTAGGAATATGTTTAAAATATAAAACATCCACTTCTTTGTCACGTTCTCTTTCTGATACGACTTCTCCCACTGAATATATAAATTTTCCTTTTATTATTCCTTCTTCTATAATTACAAAATCTCCCTTAGACATAAATATATCAGGATCGGTTTCTGAACTGACATCGCTAAGTCTGTCGGTGCTATTATCGCTAAGTTTAAGGCTCTCATCTTCAGATGATGATGATGAAGACAATGGCTTAGAAAATATCTTTCGTTTCACTTTTTGTACTTGCCTTTTTGTTTTTGTTGTAATTTTTGCTTGCTTTTTACCTTTTCTTAAGTTTAGTTCGTCAATAATCTGTTCCTTAATTGGTGTATCTGTGAGAATTTTGCTAGCCCTGTTTCTTTTTCGAGTAGTAGTTTTCCTAAGCGGCGCTTTCGGGTAAGGTTTAATCTGTTCTGGAGAGACAAGAGTTTCTAATATGCCTGATGTAGAAGGTAGGTTTTCTTTCTCTTCCCAATTCTCGCTTCCTTCAATTTTGTCTTCAATTTTTGCATTATTGTTGCTTCCGTCATGTTCATGTTCTATAATAAGTCCATTATCTTCCACAGATTCCTTCGGTCTGTCACTCACATATGAACTAAGAAAATCATCCTCAATAAAAATGTGCCTATTTAGAGGCCATATCCCTGTAAATTTAAATCCATTAATGATATTTTCAGAAGTGAATGCCTTCAAGTAAGCTCTTCCAAATAATGCAGCTACATCATAAATACTTATAGGTCGTCCAGGATTTGATATCATCCACTCATTGCAAGCCACGTTATAATTTGTTTTTAATGATTTGTATACTGTTTTATCCAGTGGCTGTAATTTTCCACTGGTGTGTGGAGGTAGTGTTATTAGTATTACGCCATTTTCTTTTGAAAATTCTATGCTATCCACTGTAATATGTGACTCATGATTATCCATGACAAGTATTACAGGCTTTTCCTTTGTGCATTTAATACATTTTACAAAATGTCTCAAAATATCAACAAATATTTCACTATTTATCCACCCACTTTTGTTAGCATTTCCACTGCTTCCATTAGGGGCCCCGTTCAGCATATGATGTTTGAAGTGCACATGTGGAAATATCAAATACGGAGGGACAGATTGACCACCGGCACTTATGATACAGCAGGCTGTAATCAAGATTCCTCGTTCACCCGATGTGACTTGGCCAATTTGTTTTTGTCCCTTAGGACCTATGATTTTCGGAGGGTTATGTACGGTTGTTAATCCCGTCTCGTCTAAATTGTAAATATCTGAAGCACCTAGGTTATCGAATCGACTATATGCTGCAGACAAATTATCAAAAAATTCGTTAACATTAGTTTTATTGAATGCTGTTGCCCGCGAGAGGCTGGTCCCTTCAGGTTTACGCATAGATAAACTAGTATGACGCTTGCGAAATCCTTTTAGCCAATCTTGGCCAGCCATTTGGTTTTGACTCCACGAATTTGGTACTTTCAGTTTATTTTTAACGGCTATTTGGTACGCAAATTTCCTAACGTCGTTTCGTGTGAGACCGTGATGTAATTTAGATGCTTTAATTAACTAATCTTTTAGAAGAGATTCAAGTTCTGTTGAAAAAACTTTATTTGCGTCATACTTCGGTGTGTAAGTCAACGTGTTTTGGGATTCAGGGGGCGTATCTTTATATTTCATAACATATCTCTTGAGAGTTTGATGGCAGAGTCCAGAATCTGTTGCAGCACTGCGAATCGACCAGCCATTTTCTATTACCTTCATCACAGCAACCTTTATGACTTCGCCGTCATTTTTTTTTAATTTCTTGTTTGTTTTCGGTTTACGAGGCATCTCTGGAAAAATAAATTCGAACTGCTAGTTACAGTACAGTACATTATATAATAAAAATTAGGGGCAATCAAATCTTACACTGTACCTATCCTTAAAAGTGAGGTGCTCTGAAATGTAATACTGTATCCCTGAATAAAGTGTAACACAGTTCCTTCTATCCACTAAAAACATATCGCGTTTACTTACAGCGCGACACTCATTTTAAAGGTTATGTTATGTGCACTACATTAAAGTAACATCATGCCCCAAACTTCTATATGTATGAGAAAACTATCATAATTTAAATAAGTAATGAATTTATGCGTTTTTTATTCCACAAAAGTAATTCTTATGAATTGAAAATACACTTTTCTTACCTGATAACGTAGACAAACAGCAATATTACACAGCTACACGTAGCGCCATTACCACAACTAAATCCACACACTATTATGCATATGAAGTTGATATCTACAAAATTAGGGCGGGGATTTTGAATGTAACACTGTTCCCTATGTAACACTGTACCCACCTTTCCCTAATTAGAAAATCGTAATTCAAAAATTTTTGAAATTACGATTACTGTAATCGTTAATCGAACGAACTTAGATTACGATTTCAGTATTCCTAATTTAAAGACAAGTATCCGGATATCCGGATCGAATATTGACGACTCGGATATCCGGATATCCGCGCAAAATTAAGAGCCCTAATTTGGAATCATCTTAAAGACGATTAGCATATATGTGACATATTTTACTTTCTTATAGGTAGTATAAGAAAGTATAGTAATAATGAAGAACATTTTCGACACACAAAACACAAACATATACATACATATCTCTCACAATTGTATTATTTCAAACTGAATAAACTTAAAATATGTAAAATTAAAATTATGTTTCAATGAATATTATAATATTATAATAATAAATATGTACTCACTAATAGTATTTTACATATGTGTATTTGCTTTCAAAGGAATGTTTTGAATATAACACAATTTATAATTATATTTTCCATCGTCACACACGATTGTTTTCGTTATAGAACGTTAATGAAAATATTCGATTTAAGATGAAATATTGTTCACGTTGAAAATAAATACAAATGACATTTTTTAGCACACTTACGAAGAATGAAATTTTCATATATACCATTAATCAGTAACGATATTATTAAAACCAATTTGTATATTTGTTTAGGACCTGTTAGTTAGTATTAATGAATATTAGAATTTCAGTTTTAGGTTTGTTTTTTTTTGTAATAAACTTGAGCAGTATTGATAAAATTATGAATTGTAGCTATTAATAAATAGCCTCTCGGTCTATAAAAACTAAATGAAGTAGCTCAGGTAGATTACGTTATTTCTAAATTGAAATGTTCGTTTATTTGCGTTTTAGATTCACATTTGATGATGTCGCGCATTTGTGTAAACGAGGGCAAATTAAATTTACAAGCTTTTATTGACCGAGTGTGAGGAAAGAGTAGCTGTCTGCGGTGGGGCGGTTAAATTTATTGGGCAGGATGCTCAGAATGGGGAAATCAGCTCAACAAATTTGTGCATCGCTTTGTGTAGTAGTTTTCGCGATTTGCGAAACAGATGTTCAATGTACATGTGTTTGTAGCGCACCGTATCATAAAAGAGTTTCTCACTGAAAACGTGAAACCAACTGGAATTTCTCAGATGGTAAAGCCTGGGTTTAGCGAAATTCAGATCAAGTCACACCTACGTAATATTTCTATGTATATAGATTTAGTTAATTAAATGTATTAGTGACAAGCGGAAAATAGTTATTTATGTACCAAGTCAGTAAAGTGTTCCTTTATGGAATGAGTCTGATTATGAGGCGAGTAATAGACGAGTTCGATAAAGGCACATTACTGACGTGGAGCATTCAAAATTGTATCGCCTACCGCAAAAATTTGTAATTTAAAAAATAAAGATATACTTTTGACATTTTATAACAGCGACAAACGATTTATGTTCAAAGTCATCAATCATGGCTACGTTGACAGATATCAGCGGCAGGTAAAGTACTTTATTGTACAATACGTTAAAGTTTTTGTTTACCTCCGTAAAACGCTAAGGTAACGTATCGCTTTATTGACGGTTGGCGATAAAATATATTTTCATGTTATGTTTGGTACTGGTAAAATAATAATTTTCATTTACATTTCAGTAAAATGTATTATTTGGAAAATATATTTTTTAATACTAGATGTATTAGACAATTGTGACTCTTCGGTTCGTTATGTTATAGAATGTTATGAAAAGTGAACTGTAAATATAAAATAGAATAGGAATAGCGGCTCGGGTGGACGGTCTTACTCCAATGAACAAGGATTAATTCGGAGTGTATTCATACCAACCCTGGACGAGGCACTTTCGGAGTTGGCAGACATAGACTTCGACGATACAAAGAAATCTTCCCTGTTGGGACATCAAACTTTGTAATGACCTTCCTCAAGAGGTCAAAGAACTGAACAGCTGTAAATTACGTGTAGTAATAAGAAAAATATTAATTAATAAAGATTATTACATTATCTAGGTATTCCTTCGGGAAGGAATTGTGAAACGAAAGATTTTGTTTACTTTATTTAACACTGTTTATGAAATATTATCTCTTCTTAATAATTACATATTGATGAGTATCGTTATCTAAAGTATGTTTTGCGAGGGTGATAAATTTAAATAATCAGATCTCCTATAACCAACAATTATTTTGTGAATATAGGACCTATGTTTAAATATTTTTTCGTAGTTTTCAAAATTTCCTTGTACTTTCAATGGGTGTCTGTAACTGACTAGTCATTGCTATTTAGAAATGTTCCTCTTATTAAATCGGTTACATGAAAACGTCTTCCTTTATTTCTTCTACCGCCAGTGTTGTGCCTAAACATTTAATTTACAATATCAACATCGATTTGTAATCATATGCAACTATAACAACATATATATATTGTCAATATGTTGAAATGGCATTAATAACCTGTAATTTCGAATTCATATTATGTTAAGAGGGGCGTTTACCAACAAATAGAAGCTTATGCAACTTATATTACTACTGGGACGGGTAGACGCAGTGTGAGTAGGTGGAGCTAGACGATATTCGGTTTTGATCACAGCGCTTCGATTTTATTCACAGATTCTGTCGCTATGTAAATCGCGTTCTGAAGGAAAAAATTGGCGGTTCTAGACTGGTAATTTAATAGTAATAATAATTAAATACGGCTACCTTCAAGTAGGCTAACAGACAATTTTTATTTTTAAACGTTTTCAAAACAATTATTAAAAATTACGCGAAACATCTACCTTGGGTTGAAAATTTTAATATATAGCTACATAAAATGAATCGTCAAATATTTAAATTCTGAAATCTACTCGCATATTGGTATTATGTACTTACTTAAACTAAATGGAATTAACAAATATCAAAATAAAATAAAATTGTAGACTAAAAATTATTTATGTCGTATTTTGATTTTTCATTCCACGCATATTTCCTTTTTTTGTTTTATTGATGTTTTATAATAAGCCAATTTTCGCTTGCCCATAACTGTTATATTATTATACACTCGAATATTATTGGTATATATGACATTTCTTTTTAATTAGAAACCGTCACTCGGATTTATGTCTGCAATACCCGACCGATTCCGATAGACTTGCGTCTTCACTAGAACGGGTACAGATACCGTAAAGTGGGGATAGACAACGCGATAGCTTCGAAAAACACTCGTGTGAAATGTGTGTCACAATGTTTACTATTTAATGTTTTTATCTTCAAATATAATTATATAAAGTTGATTTCTTTATATCGTTCATCAAATGTGGAGCTGGCGCGTAGAGGTTGTTTTTTTCTTTTTGTACCAGCCTTAGTTAATAGACATTAATCAAATTCATGCATTTTTGTGGTTATTTCGAAAACACATAACTTTTTTTAGACAATAAATTAATACAAAAACTGGCTTTGACACTATAAATGTATGCCTATACCATCGGTAACCCAAATTTGAGATTCTAAAATTACAAAATAAATTTAAAAAACGCAAAACGGCGATGCCTTACGGATCATAGTTTTCGATAGGTAAACGCTCCTCGTAAGGTTTACCGGTTTATGCCGATAATTTTCTAAATCATTGCTAAAAAAACATTTAAACTATTCTTATGGGATTCTAATGTCAAATATGACAATAAATTTGAATTGAAACAGGGGTGAAAATCATAAAACGTAAAAGTCACTAAATTGCAAAATGGTGGAGGGGTAAATCAATTAATAACACACACATTATATTTTATATTAATGTTTCGTCGTTTATAGTTAATAGTTTATTACTATTTTCGTAAAATATACTTTTGTGAAAAGAGTAGCAGGTTAGAAATTGGCTGTACAATTTTGTAATCAAATAGAAATTTTACGTGGAGGAGTAAGTTCTAGATGGCGAATGGCGAGAGATATTCAGGAATAATGTCCATGAATATTGGATATATCTACCTGAATAGTTGTGTTCGTAAATACCTACATGTGAAATAGAAACAGCATCAGTTGTGTGATAATAGCTACATATGGTCCAGCCCGTGACAACAGGTCCTGGTGGTACGAAATAAATGCTTGCAGCAGATGCCTTACAAAAACATCCTTATAGAAAATATCAATTTATCTGCATTCAGATAGCATTTTCTGACTTGCTGTATGATTATTGTAAGAGCCGACCAGCCACCTTCATATAAGCAGCTCCATCTGTTACGAATAATAATATTATTTCTTTATTTTTATCATGCAAAGTTACTTAACATAATTTTATAAAAAATGAGTAACGTATGATGATTCGTCGTATTTCATGGAATGTTACAATGCTAATTAGCACTAATTAGATCCGAATTTAATGCCGTTAATTTTCTGCCGCTCATAAGCAGTTACAGAGCAAATACATGTTTTATGTGTATTCGACGACACATGTTTTACTACGCAGGTTTTCACTTGCCACGATAGTAATACATTGGTGGGTAATACAATGCAAATTTTGCATCGTAGTTGAAACCGTGACCTTTCAACAGTATCTCGCGACGGATGTGGGCCTGACATATCTACTAAATAGAGCACATGTAACTAATAAAAGTAAATAATAGATCGACGCGCTACATGATGGAATGTTGCAAAATAGGAAGCTATAGCTTGCTGATGAGTACAAAAGCGTATGTGATACTGTTGATATGAGAGTGTTACAAACACTGTTAAGAATTTCACATATTCTATAAAAGACCACCACATGATTTGAAAGATATACCTAATATCTTTCATAAACAAACGCATCGCTTTTAATTTTTTTATGATTTGTATTGATTTGAAACTTCCTTTTTCTAGTTTAAAAACGATCACACTGCTCTCTCTATCTTTCGTATATAATAAGAAGCACATAAACGATTCATTTTAAATGTAGAATTATAATACATTTTATAATTCTAACAACTATTTAAAATTAAAAATTATTACAACAATTTGTTTTGTGTATTTTAACATTTGCCGTCGTATTTCAGGGGCCACTTCATCAGCGGTTTTTTCAATGTATGGATAAAGAGATGTTTTATAATAGTACTTGCTGGTTGTTTATCACTCAAATACCAGGCGAAAGTATAATATGCGTTTAAACATGACAAATGCTATTAAGACGAAAGGTGAAATGCATTTAATATGTTTCGGAAACGAGAGATGGCATGATTTTAGTTTCCGTTTTTTTCAAAAACTATAGAATATATAATGAATTTCATTGATTGTACATATAGTTAAATGTATTTAGAAATGATACAACGTTTTTTTATATTTTATTCTATAAAAAAATATATTTAATAACTTCCAAAAAAAAACAGACAAAAAGAAATTTCGAGAAAGGGCAACGATGTAGAGTTAATTTTTATGTACTTTAGTGTTTTTATTGTTTTTATACGATGAATATTGACGTCCGAAACGCATATTTTCATAATTTTCCGTCCCATTACGCCACTTCCCATCCCGAAAGCGAGAGATCACGATGATCGGTCGTGACCACAAGTCTTGATTCAAAACTGTTACGCATCTGATGTAGTACAAGTTATCAATTTAAAGTTTTCGCAATTGTGAGTTCAGTTCTGTACTGATACAACAGACAGGAATAACATGGACAAAAGATACTCAACTAAGTGCCAAACGTAATATGAGGTATGGCCCCTTCTTCTTATACGTATGAGCGTTCCATATTATACAAAATTGTTCTAAATTGTTTTAAATAGTTTTATATTTTTAGAAAAATAAGCCAAATTTTGAGAATTTTTTTATATATAAATTATTCAAAATCCTATTATAAGTACTTCTTTTCTTCATTTATACAAAAAATATTCCAAAGTCAGCTCTAAACGCTTTTGTTCTCTTAATAAATATATATAGAATAAATAATTTACGACATATTTGAAAAAAAATACCTATTCCATAAGAGTAAAAGTGTTACTTCCGGTCTGAATTTTGAAAATTTTTTTATACAAAAGGTATTTCAAATTAAGTTCTAACTACTTTTATACTCGTAACGTACCTGTTTAAAAAGCACGATTATTATCACCATGTACAGGGGCAACTTCATGTAACAAAAAAAGAATTCAGTGAATTTGTTGTGTGGAACCCAAAAAGCATACATTCCCTTAATTATCCGATTGTAATTTGAACACCCAAAAACTGCATAACATCGCATTCTTAGATTAATAACTAATAATTACCACTATAAACACATCTACAAGTTGTACGAGGCGTGTTTTTTTAAATAAGTACCGTTTTGAAATTTCGCCAATGCGTCGATGCGGTCGGTGTCCCGTGCATGCGCACAGTATACCTACATCTGCTGGCAAGCAACAGACGCCATTACGGCAACAATCGATCGTTTGTATATTTGCTGTTGCGTATTTAAAATGCCTCCGCCGATTGAGAATCCCGCCGACTGTGAAATACGTGCCGTAATTCGTTTTCTTAGTGCTAAAGGCGTTAAAGCAGTTGAAATTCACCGTCAGATATGTGAAGTGTACGGACAATACATTATGAGTGATGGAATGGTATGCAAATGGGTAAGAGCTTTCAAAGACGGCCGCAAGAATGTTCATGACGAGGAACGGAGTGGGCGACCCTCAGTGACACTGGGCAACAAATTTTCGAAAAGTTCATGCTTCCAAGCTGAAAATAGTCATTTCTTAATGAATTCAATGTGCTGAACACGAAAATGACTAAGAAAAAGCTGAATTGGCTACGGGTTTTCTGTTATATGTACGCATATTTCAGAAAAAGTGTACCTATGTCAATATTATAATACATGGTAAGAAAACATTTACGCATATTTCAGAAAAAGTGTACTTATGTCAATATTATAATACATGGTAAGAAAACATTTACGCATATTTCAGAAAAAGTGTACTTATGTCAAGATTATAATACATGGTAAGAAAACATTTACGCATATTTCAGAAAAAGTGTACTTATGTCAATATTATAATACATGGTAAGAAAACATTTACGCATATTTCAGAAAAAGTGTAGGTACTTATGTCAATATTATAATACATGGTAAGAAAACATTAGTCTGCTTCCGGCTTTCGACTTCTTTTGGCCTGCCGTTTGTAGTGGACTTGTGGAGCATCTCTACTGATTGTCCAACAATAGTCAGCTAGCATTGACGTAGACCATTTGCCTTGGTACCGTTGCTCCATGGTGGCAATGTCCTGATGAAAGCGTTCGCCGTGCTCATCGCTGACCTGCCCGCAGTTATCAGGAAAGAAATCTAAGTGGGAATCAAGAAAGTGGATCTTTAAGGACATATTACAGCCGAATTCATGAAACAAAGCCAACATATCCTCAACCAGACACTTGTAATTTTCTGCCTTGTCATTCACCAGGAAGTTTGCTGCCACTTGATAGAATGCATCCCAAACCTGTTTTTCTTTACCTTGAAGAAGTTCCTCAAACTTGGGGTCTCGGAAGAGCTGTCTAATTTGAGGCCCCACAAAGATGCCCTCTTTAATTTTGGCTTCACTGAGTCGAGGGAATTTATCATGCAGGTACTTGAATGCTGGTCCATTCTTATCCATGGCTTCTACCAAGTTTTTGACAAGACCGAGTTTGACGTGTAAAGGAGGAATGATGATTTTGTGTGGCTGTGCCAATGGTGGGTGCTGTACATTCGTTTCTCCAGGCTTAAAAAATGCTCTCGGAGGCCAGTCTTTCTTGATGTAGTGCAAATCGATTGCTCTGCTGTCCCACAGATAAAGAAAACAGCAGTACTTTGTATATCCCTGCTGCAAACCCATCAACAGAGATACTACCTTCAGGTCAGAACATATCTGCCAGCCATACTTGCTGTAGTTCACCGTCTCCAGTAGCTGCTTTAGATTGCCGTAAGTCTCCTTCACGTAGACCGCATGTGCAATAGGTATGGATGGAAGCTGGTTCCCATTATTCAACAAAACCGCCTTTAGGCTCAGTTTTGAAGCGTCTATAAACAGCCGCCATTCGTGGGGATCATGTGCAATACCGAGAGCTTGTAGTAGACCATCAATATCGCAGCAGAACACAAGGCTTTCTTCTTTCTTAAAGAAAGATTCGAAGAGCTGATGGCGAGTTCGAAATGAAGTCACTCGGACATTCTGTTCCAGAAGATTCCACTGTCGAAGTCTTGAGGCCAGTATCTCCGCTTTGCTTTTCGACAGATCCAAATCGCGAACAAGATCGTTCATTTCATCCTGGGTAATTTTATGTGGTGCAGATGTTTCGTCAAAGCACGAAAAGTCATCATCCTTACTGCCACGTTGAGGAGAACTCGCCGACGCATGGCCATCCTCATCGTCTGAACTGATAGAAAAACCTGTAGGAGGTTCTGGAATTGGGAGTCCTTCGCCATGAGAGACAGGTCGCAGAGCAGATGGTATGTTAGGGTATTCAACTGTCCACTTCTTCTTCTTGGTGATGCCTCCAGAAGCTGGTCGTACCATACAGAAATAACAGTCGTCAACGTGATTGGTGGGCTCCCTCCAAATCATGGGCACAGCAAATGGCATTGCCTTTCTTTTGCCATTAAGCCACTGTGAAAGATTTACGGCACAAGTGCGGCAGCATACGTGTGGGGCCCAGTCTTTGTCCTGGTCGCCTATCTTGCAACCAAAATACAAATGATACGCTTTCTTAACTGTGGCACTGATGTTCTTTTTCTGTGCAGCAAATGTCACTTCTCCGCAAATATAACAGAAGTTATTTGCACTATTAACACAGTTACGAGGCATTGCTACTGCTTAGTTACTTTACACTAGAGCAATCACTTATGTATGCTAGAGCTTCGAAAAATATGCGCGAATGAACGGACATTGCACGAGTTAACTGTCACGTCGGCCATTTATAAATAAACTATAATTAGCTATTGCTTGATATTGCGCAATCAATTTCGCAACACTCTCAATGGAAACTTACAGTAAATGCTGCATTAACTTCTTTGCATGAAGGGGTGATGCAATATGACGCAAAATTTCGTAATTTCTCACTAAATTGCATTACATTATGCAATAGCATCTATACAATGGACAAAACGTCAATATCTCTTGAACGTGAGCCAATCAACTTTTTTCAATGTGATATTTGTGTTCAGCACGTTGAATTCATTCAGGATTGGGTACTTTCACCTAAGAAGCAATTTCACTGTTGACTAGTGTGATCAGTGACGATTTGGTCCAGAAAGCCGACGAAAAAGTGAAAGAGAACAGACGCTTCACAATTTCTCCATTATCAGAGGAGTTTTCTCTAGTTTCAAGAAGTGCTGTCTACGAAATTGACACCGAACGCTTAAATTTTCGAAAATTATCCTCACGATGGGTGGCAAAAATGTTGACTGAGGCGCACAAAAACAAACGTTTAGGTAGCGCCTTGACTTTTCTTGAGCGTTATGATGCTGAAGGTGACGATTATTTAAGCCAAATTGTCACAGGCGATGAAACATGGGTGGCCTACTTTACACCAGAAACAAAACAACAATCAATGGAATGGCGGCATCCAACATCGCCCAAGAGAGTTAAATTTAAGCAGACAATTTCAGCCCGGAAAATCATGTGTACCGTATTTTGGGACAGAAAGGGGGTGTTGCTTGTTGATTTTTTGCCTCGTGGTGACACAGTAAATTCCGAAAGATATTGTGAGACCTTAAAAAAACCGCGCCGTGCAATTCAGAACAAAAGGCGCGGCATGCTGAGTAGAGGGATCGTTTTCCTGCATGACATTTGCGAAAAATTTCAGCATCTTCCATACAGCCCCGACCTAGCGCCCAGTGACTACCACGTGTTTCTGCACCTGAAGAAACGTCTCGGAGGTAAGCGCCACGATGACGACAATAGCCTCAAAACGGCCGTGTTGCAGTGGCTGTCAAATCAGGCTGCAAACTTCTATGACGACGGGATACAAAAGCTTGTTGTACGATATGATAAGTGCCTTAATGTTAGTGGCAATTATGTGGAAAAATAGATTAAAGTGTGGTCTTTCATGTAAAAATAAAATTGTTACAAAAAGTTTAACTGTTTTTTTTAAATATCGAAACGGTACTTACTTAAAAAATACGCCTCGTACATAAATACTCAAACATGAAAACAAATCGTACTTGCTGCTTCGAAGATGACGTCATGACAATAAATTAGATTGTTGACACGCCCTTATACTTATATCACTGTGTTTTTGTCATTTAATTTAAAAATTACCTACCTATCTAAAGTATACAACACGCTTTGAAAATAAACTCTTATAAAACATACCATAGTTACTAGTTTTGAAAACCTGAATGCGAAACGAACGAGGGATTTTGAAAGCCGGTAATTGGTCTCACTATAGCCTTCTTGGACTTCTATCACATAACCTATTTTTCTTCACTATTTATTTAATTAATTAATTTAAATTAATTCCATTATTGTCAAGTCATACTGTTCTTTTTTAGTAACTTGTTTTACTATTCTATAATTTTAGAAATTATGAAAGGATCCATCCACTAAACATTTACGTAGACATTTCCACACCTCCCTGTCTCATAATCACGCAAACGGAATAGAACCACAACCGACCTTCGCTGTAAAAAAACTACATGAAAAAAAAGCATGAGAGAAAACTACTATTTGCGTTTCGGGCGGTAATTTTCATCAGATTTTCTTTTTATTTTTTTGGATAATATTTAAACATATTTTCTTCACATGCGCCCTTTCTCAGAATTTTAAAAAAAACATTAAGTACCGAAATTAAACAAAATATCTCAACTATTATAAAAAAATAAAAAAAGTAAGATGTTGCATGTCTCTGGAAGAGCATTTTAAGTCATATACTACTTTAAAAAAGGAAATAGGTTTTGTAATTTGTTTATTAAAACGGGAATAATTATTCCATACTTTTATCTCTCTTGCACACTTGGCCACTACCTTTCGCCTTAAGTTGTCCGTCCCCTGCTTTGACAAGATCTTATATATAAATATGTATCATAAATTTTGCATGTGCATTATATAAAAACCATTAAATATGCAAACATACCCTTAGCATTCATTTTGTATATTTTTCCAGCTCTAGTAATTATTATTTTAATCGATAAATGTGCATAAATATTTGAAAATATTTATATAATCCAGGAATTGGATTTTTATAGATAAATCTTTGTTAGAGGTTTTTACGCCCCCAAAAATTCTTCATGCTATAAAAAGGATGTTATTGCAGGCGCCAGACTAGCGATCCTCTCGACAGAATGTCTCCAGAGAGTAAATAATGCGTTGACAAATAAACGGCTGTTGAAGGGGTTTGCAAAAAGCACCACAATATTGGTTCGGTTTGATGTGCCGTTTACGGTGTTGTGGCAAGAATTTATAAAGTCATAAACGAGATATATTTAGGGAAAATGAGGTAGGGAATAAATCCCAAAATTTAATTTAATATCCAAATAAGAATAAATATAATATTAGGGATAAGTATATGCGTTTTTTTTTACGTTTGGTTTGTCGAAGCTTTACAAACTTGATGGTTTACTAGACATTAATTTATATGTTGAACCAAAATTCAAAGTTGCATGTGCATCTGTCATTGTGGTATCCTCGTTGCGTATACCAACTCGCTTAGAAATAAGTCCTAAAGTGTTTTTCGCATACGTATAATAACCGCCACATACCTCCTCCGTCGAACGGATTATGATTCGCTTTTATAATTTTATGTCCCTAACATGACGAAGGAGATATCCAGTGCAAAGATTCTTATCGAAAATAGAATTAACTCAGCCTATCTTCCACGCGAAGTGGATTTTTTGGTCCATATATACACAACACTTTCTACAGATACTTTAGTAATTACTAGAGCAAGAATGATTATTTTAGTCACAGCACCCTTCACTCGTATGTATCAAGATGCCAACAATTTGTTCGTTGATTCATTCCACACCTAGTCATGCGATTAACTTATTTCTGCGAATAGATAAGTATTTCTTTCGTCATAGTTAATTTCCAATATTGTGTCTTGTATGTTTCCTGACTATTTCATATTTTGTCCGATGTTCATCTTTCTTTTTATATTGGAGGACTGACAAATATATATCGTTTTTATGTTTATATACCGGGTGTCAAAGAGATCATGTATTATCAGCCCTCCATTTATTTAATACTTAAAATGAAACTTTGAAACTTGGACCATATGAATGAGTGATTGGTGGGCTTATTCGGATGCATTCAGGTTTTTTATAGCACTTCCGGTCTAATCGAAAGTGACGTTAATTTTGTATTTTTAAACACAACATTCTGTTCTGCAACAGAACAATAAAACGTCAAATGATAAATACAGATACCATTTTAAATAAACGTCACCTATAAACAATTGACAAGCTACTTCTACTTTTGACAGTTCAAGTTATTTTTCTGTATTGTTAAATTGTTATTGTGTAGTTGTTAGGTTCAGTAAACAATACCTGTTTGGTAATGTATATTCGATGGTAAAGTCGATATACTTTTAATTTATGGAGAATGTCGTAAAAATTCGGGAGCGGCTGCAGCGCTATGTGCACAGCGCTTTCCAGACCAACAGCACCCACCCCAGTGGAATCTCAATTCAGGACAAAAGAAAAATATCCACAAAATAATAATGTAAAGTTTATTGTTGACGAAGCAAGAGAAATTAATGTAGTCGTCTTAGTTGAAGTTGATAGACTAGCTTCCCACCGACAAATCGACCGCGAGTTAACTATTGTAGTTATGAATAGGGCGCGGACATGACCGAGTTAAACTACGACGAAGTTACAATGAAGCAAAGAAATAATGTAAACAGCACACATTTACTGAATAGCACTAATTTATATCGTGAACTGCAACATCTGTTTACGCTCGAGAAAAATCCGAGAATGAGAGCAAAAAATGGCCATAAAATAAGGAATTTATGAGTAAAATTCTTTCTACATCGGCGTAGATAGCCTGAGGGGTTTTTAAAATTTATTATATTTACCTTATATTTCGCAAGAGAAATAATGTAAATTTATATATACTTACTGTTATTTAGTTTCAATAACGTACGCGTACATTTTAATTATCATTTATTTAGATCTAGAACGTTGTTTATGTTACTCTTTCTAATATGAAAATGAATTGTCAGTGATTCCGAAATTTATTACAGTCTGTAAAATATCGTTACAGAATGCCCAAATATCGCACGTTCGTCACTTAGCTTTGCTAAACCATACACATAAATAGTTTTTATGCAGAGAATTTCGATACTTTACACAATTTAGGTACTAAATTTAAATTCATTACAAAAACAAAGAAAACTAAATGTTAGAGAGACGGTATATACAGAAAAGCAAAATAATAAGAACAGGTTCGACAAATAAACAAACTAATAAAATTAATTGGTCAAATTCAGTAAAACTAATTGATCAAATATGGTAAAACTAATTGATCAGATATGGTGCACCATTTACCTCAAAATTTCCATAAACTCAACATTACAAATATTAGAAACTTTACAAATATTTAATACATTTAAAATAATTTGACCATATATACAACAAAACAAAAAGAAAATAATAGTGACTATTACCGATTAAATCCGGACTAACGCAGTGAATTGAAGAACGATAGATACTGCAACAATTTATTATTTGGAAATCGAGATTTAGATCACCCTGACCGATGTATCCATACTACGGACATTAACACCTCGTTTCCATGAACATCGTCACCAAAGGGCTAGCGGACTGTGGCCGACGCCGGGACCGGAGTTAAGATTTTTCAACTACCACTCACTGTTTAATTGTACTTACTAACTGTAATAATGAATGTACTAATGATATAATAGTGATGCTATGGTGCTGTAATAGTGAATAATTTTAGACGAGCTTCGCCCTTTTAAAGACTCGGAGGTGCGGAGCGGCAAGACATGAACATTCTAGAAAATCAAGGCGTCGGAAAGACGCTGTTGGATCACGCAACCAGAAAATTCCATACAACAAGAAACTATGAAAACATTTAGATAACTTAGACGGACAAAAAATGCATACGTCGCCAATCTTAAATTTGAACAAAGAGTTCATAAACCAATTATTTTTAATCGAATATTTTAAAACGGAATATATATGCGACACAGATTTTAATGTTGAAAATTTTAAAACGTAATTTATTTAGGATTGGAAGTATAATTTGAATTAATACAGATTTAAAAGTATTTAACATGTAATATACAGGGATAAATGAATTGAATGTTAGCCGCTGCTTTTTAAACGTAACAACCTAACTGCCGAAAGATATTTGGATTTTTTGAACAGTGAAGTAGATTTCCATATTTGGCCATATTTGATTTGAAAGAAAAGGTATACGCCCTACAATCTGCTGCTCGTGCAGAACTTATTTCCTTTAGTAATTTGAACGTGAAATAAAATGTTTTCTTCGCCAATGCGTGTAAATAAATATGCGAAATACAACTGTTTCCAAAGCCAACCTTGGTGGTGTTTGTGGTTCGGCAATTGTTACAAAGCAGTTTCACTTTAATGAACAAATTTAATAGATACCGCCATATTTGACAGACATGTCAAAATTTAACCTGTACTAGATACCAAACTTTTAGTAGAAACCGAATATGAACAAAAATGCAGATGTAAATGTATTTAAAACATTAAAATTAACGTTAGATAGATAGATAGATAGATAGATAGTTTATTCGTTCCTAAAGATACAAATGTACATGGAACAAGTCACAAATAATTAAGTATGTAATTATAAAAGTAAGTACAAAACACACAGGTACACATATGTAAATATAAATAACATTTCAAACCTAAAGTAAAAATAAATCAAGACGGAAAATTAACATTAAAAACATTATAAGCAAGTAATAACAAAAAACACACTTGATATTGTTTCACAAATAATTATTTGTGAAACAATACCAAGTGTGTTTTTTGTTATTACTTGCTTATATTTCGACATGTTTCACCAAGAGATTTCCATCACTTCATTTAATTATTAAAAACATTTGTCACAGAGTAGCATAGAAATGTCCGCTGAGCACAGCCAAGTCAGTTATTTTTAAAATAATTTTCAAACTCCTCAATATTGTAATATACAATAAATATGCAATACATCCGACATTCCGATTAGACCGGAAGTGCTTAAAAAAAACTAAGTGCACCTGAATAACCTCACTTATCATTCATACATATGGTCGAAGTCTTAAAATTTATTTTAGGTATTAAATAATGCGCGGGCTGATACATGATCTCATCTACACCCGATATATTGCAATATACTTACATCCATTTGTATTACTCTTTAATTAGAGTTTCTCTATTGGATAATAAAGTTTATATTATTATGACTATTATTAGTGTTTGCCATTGGCATTGAATACAAAATACATATGTTAATAATCGGTAATTAATAGTAATAATTCAAAATCTAGGTCACTACAATTGTTTCTAAGTACCGACATCAAAAAAGCTTTGAAATAATACGGATTTAACTTCTGATTTTCATACAATAAATTCCTGGGTATATCTTGTTTCATCTTTGTTAAGCAATTTTTGACAATATAATTTACATAATATGATATATACAGGTAATGCTTTAGAAACATAAATCTTTACAGAATTACAAAACTTGTTGCAATTTCACGTTCCTTCAGAAGAAGGGAAGAAAAATTTCTGCGAAGTTCATTAAATTTCGTTTGTATGAAAGAGAAAGAGATATTTCTTTAGAATACCATCGCGCATCTGTTACATTCATCTCAGCGTTCCTTTGTTGAGTTTCGCATTTGGCATTTCGACGTTTCCATTGAAAATGTCTTTAAGTAGTTGGAAAATTAAATAATTGGAATTGCTTTGCGAACGAATAAAAATCTAATTAAAAGCATTCATTTCAAATTTTTGAAGGCACTTCTTTAATTTAGTTTAATTTAAAAACATATATACAACTTGTAACATATAGTAATTACGGAACATTTTTTTGATTCTCTTGAAATTAAACATTATGTGAAGTTACACTAACAGACATGTAATACCAACTAACCACACCCTAAAGTTTTGTTTTACACAGACACTATTTGTTTATAAATTATTTATTTGTTTATTTATTTCTTTTTCCAACATAATTAACCAATTTAAGGACAAATGGAAAGACAATAATAATAGACAGATTACAATAGTTTACGATAGAAGCTTAGCAAAAATTTAATTTAAATTCTATTACTAGTACTTAATAATTGCTTTTTTCAAAGAACAATTGAAAATGTCACAATTTAATTAATAAATTATTTTTGGCAATATCAGTATAGAAAATGTTGTATTACGCGGAAGTAGTAAACCAGGAAATATAATTTCCCCAAGACCGAATGGCAATCAACCTTGCCGCAGACAATACCATACGAAAAAGTAATTCCAATATTTTTTCACTGTAATTCAAGAGACTGGGAATTAAAAGTGATAAGGTGAGAATCATATGGACAACCTCTAGGAGGATAATAATTAATCGTTTTAAACCAAATATATTTCAAAACCTTAGTTAAGTAAATCAACTACATAATAATAATATATACAGGGTTATGATAAAGTAACGCACAAAATTCATAAAACGTACAATGTTCACTTTTGAAAAAAATACAAAAACACGTCAAACAATTTATTTTATTCCGCGTCTTTTAACATAAGTCAAAAAAATAAAACGTCAAATTTGTCAAAGTTATGACGTCATCAATATTTTTTTTAAATATGAAGCTTGGTTTTTTTTACTTTATTTGATAAAGCTCGTTTTTCTGCATTATAAAGAAATAATTGAAGTAGGGGTCACATAAGAAAAAACTGAGAGAATTAATAAAAAACAAAATAAACTAGTTTTTGAATTTATGAAAAGAAACTAAATATTAAAAGAATTAAAACTTAAAGTTACCTAGTAATGAAACAACTGTTTGTCAGTGTCAGTCTTACAATTAGTGTCATACCAATTTTATTATGATGGCTCCTTTAACGGAAAGAAATCTGGAAGACCGGGAATAAGCGACGATGCAAAGTTAGATATTTTGCTGTCATTAGAAGACAACCCTCACGCAACTACAGCAGAAATTGCCTTACAACAAGATGTTAGTCAGTCGTTTGTAGTAAAGTTTTAAAAAAAAAAACTGCACCCATACAAAGTTCAACTTGTTCACGAACTCTCAGAAGATGATCCGGACAGACGTTTGGAATTTTGTGAAATCTTCATGAGGCATTGTGACGAAAATCCAAATTTGCTTAATAGTGTAGTATTTTCAGAGGAGGCAACGTTTTATTTAAGTGGTACAGTAAATCGACACAATTGTCGCCACTGGACTCGGGAAAATCCCAACTGGATTCAGACAAAACACACCCAGCGCCCCCAAAAAATTAATGTATGGGTAGGAATCGTCAGGGGAAAATTTATTGGTCCTTATTTCTTTCGTGGGAATTTAACAGCTGAGCGATATTTGGAACATCTTCGTATGGCAGTGCTTCCGGATCTAATTGCGGCATTTCCGGATCCAAATAATAGGGACAACTTGGATCCCAGTATTTGGTTCCAACAAGATGGTGCACCACCACATTATGGTCTTAATTTTCGAAGGTTTCTGGATAACCAGTTTGAAGGAAGGTGGATTGGAAGACGTGGACCAATGGTGTGGCCACCTAGGTCACCTGATCTCACCTCCCTTGATTTCTTTCTGTGGGGTCATTTAAAAAGTCGGGTTTACGTTAACCGACCAGACAATTTAGAAGACTTAATGGAACGAATTAGACATGAAATGACTCGTATAACTCCGCAGATTATCGAAGACTCCGTAAATCAGGTTTACCATCGCCTTGGCCTATGTCAGATAGTGAACGGGACACAGTTTGAACAATTCCTGTAAGAAATCGTTTTGGTTTAATGGACTGTTTAGTTATAAATGTTATTACTATAATAAAGTTTATTTTGTTTTTTATTAATTCTCTCAGTCTTTTCTTATGTGACCCCTACTTCAATTATTTCTTTATAATGCAGAAAAACAAGCTTTATCAAATAAAGTAAAAAAAAAACAAGCTTTATATTTAAAAAAAATATTGATGACGTCATAACTTTGACAAATTTGACGTTTTATTTTTTTTGACTTATGTTAAAAGACGCGGAATAAAATAAACTGTTTGACGTGTTTTTGCATTTTTTTCAAAAATGAACATTGTACGTTTTATGAATTTTGTGCGTTACTTTATCATAACCCTGTATATGCAGAAAAATGATAAGCGCTCGGCAATGGTTGTATATGTCTTTTTTTGGGAAGAGTCAGATGTACGTTTCTTAATATTGTTATGTTATGCTTTGCTAAGTCAGAAAGAATGATTTATACAACTCCCTTTCCTGTATCACAATTCATGCCAAACTACTTCACCAAGTCAGACTAGTGCCCACTGTAAACAAGAGGGCAGAAGCGTTATGGTGTGAGATTGTATAACAGCAACAGGCGTCGCGTGAGCGAAATTGCTTGATGGGAGGGGTGTATGAATAGCAATTGCTGAGATTTTGTAACCCTTTACTGTAAAATTTTTCAAACGCCCCTTATCACCGTCCACAAGCAAGCTTCCCCAGAAATAATAATATATTTGAGTCGTTTTGGTAACCGACACAACCGAAATACGAACTAAAGACGACGATTCAAGGCCACTACAATTGCCATCGGCCGGAACAATTTCAAAACAACAACATTAAACGAATAATTAATTAATATATAATATTTACCTTGTGCTAGTAAAATACTACTAATACATGAAATATACAAATTAAATATTATTATTATTATATAGATAAGTATTAAATATTACTTTTCTATACTTATATTTTATATAATATTTGGCTATATTGTTTAGTTGGCTAGCATTGTTGACAAATTTAAATTGTTTAGATGACAATTATAACAAACGTCAAATTATGACAAGTGATAAAAGGTGTATGAATATAATTATTTATGACAGCCCTGGTTTTTGTAGAGTACCTACATTGTTTGACAGGTAAAATGTTGCAACCTCTCAAATTTGGTGACATTTTAATGTTGCGAAAACGACTCAACCAGTAATATTCTTTATTGTCCAACGTAAATAATTCCAATTATGTATATATAGGGTGTTATAAATTAAGTCGGCACTATTGTTAACTTTCTTATTAATGAAGCTACAATATCGGTTAAATTAGCAAAGTAGTAGTATTATTATCGTGAACAATGATGGCAGAACCGAATAGAGAGTTGAACTACTAATTTTCGGGCTACTTACAAAAGTTACTTTTTTTTTTTAACGGAACTCCCAGTATATTTTTACATATATTGAAAGTAGGAATTATTTTAAAAAAGAAAGCTTTCATACATTATTGACAAAAAATGAAAGTTGCGGCAGTTATCCACTATTTTGTACAGCAATTCCGATTAATAAAATCAAGATGGCTATGATAAAAAAAACCAGCAAATATTAAACAAGCATTGTGTATTATGTATATTTATTATAATAGATGTTCGAAGACATTTAGGAATAAGAATATTTTTAGATAACCTGGACTTGGCTACTCAGCAACATATACATTTTCAACAAGATGGAGCACCAGTGCATAATCATCGCAAAGTACAACATTTTTGAGCGAAATGTTGTGGAATAAGTGGATAGGTACAAATGGACCAATTCAGTGGCCACCACGGTCCCCGGATCTAAACCCTATAGACTTTCATTTTTGGGGATATTTAAAAAATGAAATTTACAAAGGGAGATATGAAACGTTGTAGGGCTGCAAAATAAAATAATAACTATTGCTAATCACATAGATGCAAGATCGATTTTAAAAGTAACTCACAATGTACATAAACGAATTCGGAAGTGTATTGGACAAATCGGTAATGTCTTCGAGCATCTATTATAATAAACATATGCACAATGCTTGTTTAATTTTTGCTATTTTTTTTCTATTGGATGTATTGTATTGGACAAAACGGTGATGTCTTCGAACATCTATTATAATAATAGTAGTTTATATAACGAGTCAATAATTCCGGAATAAGAACTTCCTTAAGTAGTAGTCGCGCGGAACAGACCAAAGTAAAAATAAATATAAGAAATAAATAGATAGTTCTTTGAGTGGTAGTCGAAGAATAAACATAAATATAGTGTAATAAAGACTTTAATATACGGACATAAATATTAGAGTGTTATATAGAAATAAATACCTGTGTTAATTTAAATCGTAGTAGTTTAAGTGTGATACATTCGTTTTATATTTTTATATTGTAATTAATTTGACGTTTGTGAATATACAGACTGTTTTAAATAAATAAATTGCACGAGTTGTTTATTGCGAACCCGAAAACGTTACACTATATCAGTTGCTGTACAAAATAGTGGATAACTGCCGCAACTTTCATTTTTTGTCAATATTGTATCAAAGCTTTCTTTTTTAAAATAATTCCTTCTTTCAATATATTCAAAAATATAGTGGGTGTTCCATTTAAAAAACAGTAATTTTTGTAAATAGCGCGAAAATTAGTAGTTCAACTCTCTTTTCGGTTCTGCCATCATTGTTCACGATAAAAATACTACTACTTTGCTAATTTAACCGATACTCTAGCTTTATTAATAACAAAGTTAGCAATAGTGCCGACTTAATTTATAACACCCTGTATATATATTGTACCCTCGTGTATATGTTATGTAATATATTTGTATTGTATTTTTAGTAATTCCTATGCACACTAATATCTCCCTGTATATTTTCTCTGAGTCTGTTTAGTTTTCCTTTTAAGGTTTTTAGTGTACCTGTCATTTTATGTATAAAATATTTTAAACCTAGGTGTTCTGTTGTATATTGTTTAAATAATAATAGCTACAAATTGCAGCCTACCACCTGTCATCGTACCGATGATAACCAATGAGTCTGAAACACGTGTATACAGTTGCAATATATAAAAAAGGTTGTAATAATTCTTTTTCTCTCGGTGTCCTTTTTATCATATATATAAATTCAACATTAATGTTTGGACGTATACTTTAATTAATGCTTTCGTCAGAATACATATGCGTAAACAGAATGCTGATTTAAAATTGAACGTGTAAATATTCACATCATAGTGAATAAATAACAAGGTGACTCGTAAAATATCTCGTCAACATCTGACAAGCTGAATTAATTCGAAGACAAATTACCTAAGAAGCAGCCGAGCAAATTTAACAATATAATCAGCGTCTAATATCAAATTCTGCTAAACAATTCATGTTATAAATATTTTTATATATTAATAGAATTTTCATATCTCCAATATTGGCTAACCTGCATGTCAGTGGGTTGTCACACATGACGTTAACACGTTGAGACATATTATTAATTTATATGGATTTTGGGATAATATATGTTTTAGGCAAATATTATTGTTGTAATATAGTTTTGAAAATTTTTCGGTTTCATCATAAGACAGTATACACGATATAGAATATCAAAAAAGTCATCGTTGACTAATATGTGTGATGCGATTGACATTATAATTTTTGTGTGTGGGAAGTATGTAAATATATTTACACGGTGCCACATTATGGAAACTGCTAAATTTTCTGGCTATTATACACTGATTTGTTTTCCGCGAAATCAACGTCGTTATATATTTCCACCGAACCGCTATTTAATCAATAGGAAGTACTACTACAAATACCAGCATACAAATAATACAATTTTAATTGAAATAAAAATATAATAATTATATGTTAAAAAGCATTAATTAGTATATTATATTGAAAATTTCGTATTCATTGCCTTCAAACTAAATTATTTCGATATTTCTGCGATAAGGCTTTTATGAATTGCTGTTTAAAACCTTTTTCTAGTGTTACAGGTATATATACAACGTCTAGAAATAAGTTTTTAATGTTACATTCGTCAAGAATGAACTACATTTTATAACTTTAAATTGAAATAACATAACTGTTATTGTATTATCTACTGACTGATGAAGGTAAAGGAAATTCCATAAAAAGGTTTCAATAAGCACATTTGTTTAAGTTAATTAAAAAAAAAAAGATATTACAAATCTAAACAAAAGTTATCAAAAACTTGAGAGATATACTCAATATAATGAAAAATATGGTAAAGGTCTCAATAAATAAAATTTATTATTGTTAAAATATATTATATATTACTATTTCAGTTACCCTTGCTTCCGTAATATTCTTGCCATTCACTGATCAGTTGTGAAAGTTACGTTAATTGTGTGCATTTATTTGCGCAGTATTGGGTGCAGTGATGTCCTGAATATATGATGTCTAACAGATTAATTGATTTTTCTGAAAAAAAGACTACATTTCAGAAGATATACCATCTACCTATTCTATTGAGGACAACCGGCTTAGGCGGGTGGACAGCATAAAGGACCTTGGCGTGTTCTTTGACACACATTTGAACTTTTCCAGTCATATATATTTCATTTGCAATTCGGCTTCAAAGGCTTTGGGCTTTGTTTTGCGCAGTTGCAAGTTTTTTAAAAATCCACTGCTTCTGAAGGCTTTGTATTTCAGTTTTGTCGTCAGTAAGCTGGAATATGCATCGCAAGTATGGTCACCTCAGTACATATATCTACAACTAGCCATTGAGAGAGTGCAGCGGCGATTCCTGAAATACTTATCTTTCAAGGATATGGGAATTTATCCGAAACTTGGCATCGATTACAATCTCTTGCTGCGGACACATGCCCTCCAATCACTGCGGGATCGCCGAGAGCTTCATGGTGCTCGCTTCATATGGAAGCTGTGTAATGGAGCAATTGATTGCCCACATCTCCTATCATGTTTGAATTTCTACACTCCCAGGATTTCCTCTCGCTCCTCCTCCACGTTTTGATTGCCCTTTTCGAGGACTAATCTTCTTAGGGGATCGCCACTGGTCACCATTTGTCGTGCTGCAAACTTACATTATGATGATATATTTTTTGGTTCCAATTCAACAAGTAATACATAATTCTGCATCTCTATAGATAAATATATGAAGAAAGAGAATAATAACGGGTAAATTCCGCTGTAGAGCAACCGTAGACACGTGTTTCTGACTCATTGGTCGTCGTCAGTACGGTGTAGCCAAGGAATAAGGTGGGATAACCTTGGAGATGTAAGCTACACGGAAGACCATCAGGTGACAGACCCCCATTTGTAGCTTCAGCTAGAAGATCCTCAAATCTGAAGACAACAACTAACGTCGCCACGAGGAAGACTAATGTCAACGTGCGTGCTATCCGAGACCCAGGAAAGATAAATCAAAAAATGGAAATAACGCGGATACATGAAATAACAAGAAAGAGAATAATAACGGGTAAATTCCGCTGTAGAGCAACCGTAGACACGTGTTTCTGACTCATTGGTCGTCGTCAGTACGGTGTAGCCAAGGAATAAGGTGGGATAACCATGGAGATGTAAGCTACACGGAAGACCATCAGGTGACAGACTCCCATTTGTAGCTTCAGCTAGAAGATCCTCAAATCTGAAGACAACAACTAACGTCGCCACGAGGAAGACTTTCTGTGTCAACCTGCGTGCCATCCGAGACCCAGGAAAGATAAATCAAAAAATGGAAATAACGCGGATACATGAAATAACAAGAAAGAGAATAATAACGGGTAAATTCCGCTGTAGAGCAACCGTAGACACGTTCAGATTTGAGGATCTTCTAGCTGAAGCTACAAATGGGAGTTTGTCACCTAATGGTCTTCCGTGTAGCTTACATCTCCAAGGTTATCCCACCTTATTCCTTGGCTACACCGTACTGACGACGACCAATGAGTCAGAAAGACGTGTCTACGGTTGCTCTACAGCGGAATTTACCCGTTATTATTCTCTTTCTTGTTATTTCATGTATCCATTTTTTGATAAATATATGTATATAGTTGTAAATTTTTTATATTATAAATTAGGTAGAATATGATTGATATGTATTTTAGTAATGTACGTTTAATTCTTTGTCCTGTAATTGGTTTGTTACTGTTGGACTGAATAAATTATTATTATTGTTATTATTATTATTATTTAGATAAATGAACCACTGGTTGACATTATCAAGTTTTACCAAAAGATTTTGGATGCCGAAGAAAAGGTTCATCTAAATTGTTATGACCTAAATCGAGCTGTCGTTCATGATCAGTATAATAATGTCACGAAGAGTTTGATAGATATATAAAACTGGCCATCCCATTTATTGTGCTTTATCTTCTTTCTGTTCTAATAATCAGCCTTCAGCCGGACACCAGGCTAAAAAGTCTAACTATGTATACCCACTATTATTTACATTTCTTAGATTTCTATATTACAACAATTCTTCATTTATAGCTAGCTCCATTTAATTAAGTTTTACAAGTTCTCTCATCTGAAAGAACCTTTCCTATAACGTACTTTTAATTTAAGACGCCTTTTTACGCTACTTTTCCTATAAGAACTATTGTACAACCGCTGTATAAAATAAATCAATACTGAGACTATATATTCCTAAATTCTGAATTCAAAGACGTTGATTATGTAAAATGATGCGTGATGTGAAGCGCAAATGTCGAAGCTTATTTGCTAGTCTTATATATCTAAGGAACTTTCTGTGTCAACATACGAGGGAGCGTTTTTAATTTCGTGGAATGGAGGGATGAGATCTTTTGTATCGTAACATGTTCAATGACTCATTATTAGTATAAATATAAAGTCTTAATCAGTTGAAGACGACCCACGGTCGGGGCGGCCTATCAAAATGACCATTCCAGAAATTTTTAAAAAATTCGAAAAATTGGAATGACTGGAGTATCTGATACACCTATTTTAAAATTCTTCATGATCATCTTGGCACGACTAATGAGTGCCGATAATGCTTACGACGCTGAAAAAATAAGAGGGCGTCGAATGATTCTGTGCATTTTTGGGCCATTGTAATGAAGGCAGGGATGATGTTCTGAGTCGAATTGTTAGTAATGATTAAACTTGGGTTCATCACTATGAACCAGACCAAAGTAAGACTCTTTGCAGTAGCACAGAAAAGGCACACCATGTTGTATTGAGTCGAACTGTTACGGATGATTAAACTTGGGTTCATCACTATGAACCAGACCCAAAGTTAGACTCTTTGCAGTAGCACAGAAAAGGCACACCACCGTCCAAGAAGTTTAAGTTGTCAATTCGGACACAGAAGGAATCCTTTTAATAGATTCCAAAGATAAAGGCGCGACCATAACTTGAGAATACTAGGCTTCAGTCTTGGAGCGGTTAAAAGAAGTCATTAAAGAAATACGAAGGGGAAAATTGATGATGGGTGTCTTGGTCCTACCCGACAGTGCTCCCGTCCACAAGAGTGGTGCTGCGCTGGCTGCACTGTATAATGTGAGCCTCGATATTTTGAGTCACCCACCTTATAGTCCATACCTGGCTCCTAGCGATTTTTTACTTGTTCCCTGAAATGAAGAAAGAGTTGCGTGAGAAGAAATTTACGAGCAATGAAGAAGTAAAGTGTGCTATCTATCTACTTACTTGCGAACTATTGAGATTAAAACTTATAGATCTGGTATTGCATTGTTATAGTCATTACTTGTAGGTACACGCCTTGAAGAGGCAAAAGGCAACAGATTATCAATAAATAAAACTTGCTGCGAATGTAAACGACTACGCACGTGGGCAGCGAACGAGTGGTGTTACTGGCGATCGTCAACGAAATGAGGCCAGGTATATGACTACTGAGGTAGATGACTACTGATGACGTCCTTCCGTTTCTCACTTTTCTCTCGCCCTTTCACTCCGTTGTGTATACCAGTCACATGCTTTGCGGCGAGATTCTTGCAGTCGTCGACCAGAAGAAATGGTGTGTGAAATGGAGTGCCTAGTGCAACAAGCATTAATCACAATTTTGACCTTCTAGAATCAATGTTTTATCTTGTCTTCAGTCGTCACGAAAAAAAAATTAAGTTATTTCGTGAAAAAGGACAACCCCAAATCCGATGGTTGCTAAATAATATTCCAAATAGCCTTATATTTATTATAGGCAAACTGTATGTGCCTTTTCTTATTGTTGTATTACTCTCTTGGCATACTCTTTTTTAAGTCTTGGATATAATTTTACAGTAACACTATCCTTGCGTACATCGTATTCTTACTTCGCACTTGTGTCCTCAAGTATGGCCAAAATAGTCTCAACAAAAAAAGGTAAAAAAGTTTTCTGAGGTGAGTCCAAGATGCAAATAAAATTCCAGTTCATCTCATACACTCTCAGTGAAAATAGGTATGTATTTAATTCTCGTGATTAATAATTCTTATTCCTACCACTTAACTGTGATGGGCGGACATGTGGGTTCACAGTTAATTGATCCAGTGCTTCCCCATTATCAATGCACATCTCCGTCAATATGGTCTTTCGTGATGGCATTCTATAGGATAGAAATAAATCCAGAACATTGCCCTCATCCCTGTAACCTACTAAAAATGTTATATTGTAATCCCATGCAAATATCATTTGGAACTGAGGAAACGTATTATCTATATACTGAAGTGCAAATTTTAGTCTCTCCAGAAACACGTCCACGTTACCTGTAGGGTTTCGACAAATAATATAACGATCTTTATATGGATACCTACCTAAGAAAATATGTAAAGGAGATGTAGTTACATAATTTGATTATTAGAATTAAATTAAATAAGGGAAAGAAATGACACTATCTGACTGCATCTCAAATTACTTAGAATATTTAATCAATTTATTTTTCTTTAATTTGATAAGTAATCAAAAATTTATTTTTATGATCACGAATATAAAGACCAACCATGCATGAACAGGTTATTGTTATTATTCCTAACATTAATTACTATTTTTGGTATACATCATTCTTCACGTCTCAGCATGTTACTTAAAGTAGAATTGGTCTTCTAATAGTCGTCGACAGCGTTGTTTCCAATATGATATTTTGGTGTACTTTATCATACCATGTAATTAATGTTATGTAGGTATATTGAAAAGATTGATGTTTTTTGGATTTTATATTCTGGGGTTAGTTAATAACTTTAAAGATACCATCTGCAGAAATTTCGGGACCCTCGTTGATATTAATCTGCATATGTTAGCAGAATCTAGTTATTTCGATAATACGTTTTCAGATCATCATTCTATACACTGTGTTGTATATGTATGATGTACTAATTTCAAGTTTCCTACTTCAGGGACATCATTACTCTTTTACGTGGTGAATGCGACGACCTTACCCTTGGAAAGCTCGTCCATAATACATCGTATTCACACTATCGTTCTATCAGAAACACGGTGAGTTTGTTTTCATATTCTGTATTCGAATCTGTGTTATTGCAATGGTAATGCAAAAGGTAAATGTTTTGTTTTTTGCTTTATGTCGTTTTAATTACATGTTGTCATTTTTAATGCAAAAATGCTAAAAAAAAATTATGTTTGTTAAGTACGAAATTTTAAGTGAAAAGTTTATAAATGTGTGTTGAAGGTACTATGCTTTTGATATCCTATCTCTTCTTCCTCGCTCTAGGATGGCGAAGTGTTAATTTTTGATTATTCCTTAGCAGATAATGTTAAAACAAAGATTATTAGGAACATAATAATAAATAGTAAAACGACTAATATTAGTGACAATAGTGTGGGCTAATTTATGATTTAGCCTGTATAAGATATCTTGTAGGGTATTGTCATATCATTGATGTGATTTTTGATGATCCTATTATTTTAGCTGTTGTTTGTGGGTTGTTAATTGGGGTGAGTTTTCCTATTTGTTTCCTTAGATCCAGTACCCTCTTTTCTTAACGCGTTTACCATTTCGGATTCTATTTTTTCGTGGTCTCTATCGGTATTGCATGTTTGCGTGTCTGGCATTACCTACTTAATATGGCTATATATTGCTGCAGCTCCAGCATATATTGGTGTTTGGAGATCTGTGATTTTTATCTCTCGTGTTAACGTGTATCCATTGATTCCATCAATTATGTGTTTTGTGTTGACTATTGTCTTATTGACATTCAATTTGGGTCTTCTCACTGGTTAGTATCTTTCTACATAGAATAACTTGTCAAGCCTAACTTCCATTTTTTTCTTTACTATTGCATTTGGATCTTTGGTGGTAGCAGTTGCTATTCCAGTGTCTTCAGTGTGAGCTGTTATTAGTGTCTCTTTCTTTGTGATCCCAGTCCAGTTTCCACTTAACTCCTGATCTTAGCTAGTCCATTATCTCATACAGGTATTTATAAGTTTGTCATTAAGGCTCTTGTTTGATGTACAAGATTTGCGGTTTTTTACTTTTTAGTTATGGGAACTGTTCTGTAACCGTCTGGTATATCTGCTAAGTATACGGCTGTTTAACCATTTCCATTTTCATTATTAAAATGTAACATCGAATAATATTGATTCATGGGCTATGTCCATTTAGTTTGCCTTTCGGCTCTTCCAGTAGGAGTTGAGGTATATTTTCAGCAACATGCCTTGTAGAGTGGGTTATTTGGACTTGTTGGGTTGAACCTTGTTCATGCATGTTTCTTGTGGGAGTTCCTCGCATAGGGATGCCACTTTCTCCAGCGTTCTCTACGGCTGACCAGAACGTATGACCGTTCCGAACGAGCCTGGCCACCCATCTTGACTCGCATTCACTTTCACTTCTTGTCTTAGGAGCGATTTTTCACACATTGTGGGTTGGTAACCCTCTCAATTGGGAGTACCATGGTGTGACTACTTTCCATATACTAGGAACCATAACTTGCGGTTTTCAGTAAGAACTTGGTTCTGGTTAGCTGTTTCCATCGGCTAAGGTAGAGGGGTGTTGCCAATCACCGTTGGGTTCTAGTCTAAGTTGCGCCATCCTGCCCTTATTATTATATAGTGGGTGATTGACTTTTTTGTCACATAGTTAATTTAGCAAAAATTTTATTTAGTTATACAAAAATATGTAGTATTATTAAGTTCCTTACTTACAATTCTATATATTTGTTCGAGTCCGTATTTGTCAGTCATCGTGATTTTAAGAATAACCAGATTTTGTTGATTCTAGCAAGACGTCGATATAAAAGGTGGAAAAACATTTTATTTAATGTGATTCCGGCTTTCGGCAAAAGCATTACCTAAATAGATACTTGAAAAACTTTATGTAAACATCTTGCGTATATATAATTTGAGTGTTACAATAAAATTAAGTCAGGCAGGAGAATAACATTATCGCACCACAAATTAATTAAAATGCTCTATCAATTTATATTATTTCAATTGCTAGCATTTACATTTGTAAGCAAGAATGTAAAGAACAAACTTGTATGGGCAGATTATTCTTTTCATTTATAGTTTTTATTACTGTTTTTAATGTACATGTTTTTCTCAGTATTATTAAAATAAAGTTATAATTTAACAGCTTTCGCAAAAGTTCAGTTATTCATATATTTTCCATAATTTAAAAAAGCATCTGTCTGTATTTCATCTTGGTTTATGTAATTTTTAGATGTTATTTATTTTATTCTCAGACAAATCAGTAAATATGTTTACTTTCTCATAAAAGTCATATCTTCCAATTATGTGGTCAACTGTAAATTTTGTTAATTATCAAGCAGTCGATTTTTAAACCATTATGCTTGTTTCATGATTTTCAAACTGCAAGTAAATATTTGTAATTCATCTGGGTGATAAATAAACAGATGTAGAATAGAATAGTACTTTGTAGTGCTTCCGAAGTTTCGAATACCACCAATTGCAGCTTGAATGTCAGAAGATTCTCAAGTCTGAGGTACAACACCGCCCCGGGGCAGACATTGTCAACCCACGTGTCGTCCACCCCAGGAATGATAAATCATAAAAGGAAATATCGCGGATACAATATAAAAATAAGAGAAAGAATTTCGGGTTATTCCGCCGTAATGCAACCGCAGACAAGTGTTTCAGAGTCGTTGGTCATCGTTAGTACGGTGTAGCTAAGGAATAAGGTGAAATATCCTTGGAGATAGAAACAAACGGAAGAACATCGGGAAGACAGACCACCAATTGCAGCTTAAATATCAGAAGACTATCTGGTCTGAGTGACAACAACCGACATCGCCGCGAGGCAGACGTTGTCAGCTCGCGTGTTGTCTAACCCAAGAATGATAAATCAAAAAATAATAATATTGTGGATGCATAATAAAAATAAGAGAAACAATTTTGGGTTATTCCGCTGTAATGCAACCGCAGACACGTGTTTCAGACTCGTTGGTCATCGTCAATACGGTGTACGCAAGAAATAAGGTAGGATATCCTTGGAGATACAAATAAAAGGATGGCCATCGGGAAGACGAACCACCATTTGCAGCTTAAATGTCATAAAATCCTCAGGTCTGAGTGACAACAACCGACACCACCTTATTCCTTGGCACACCGTACTGGCGATAACCAACAAGCCTGAAACACGTGTTTGCGGTTGACAAAACACATTGAGAAAATATTATTTGTCCCTGATGTACAGTGAAATTAAAACATCAATTGTCAATCATATAAACGATATGGCTGTTAGTTGATGAAACTACTACTCTTAAAGAACGCAATATTGTTTGGTTGGGGTAACGAACAGAGAGACAGCAATGTATACACTACATCGCATGTGAGAGACTCGAAAGTACTAATGCAGAATCTATATCAGATAACGTGAGTTCGCGTGTGAAATCCCTATCGGGTTAAAAGCACAATGAAAATAAAAAAATTATCTGGTACTGCTGATACTGTCAAACAATAATTTGAAGCAATTCTAAATAGCAATACTGGAATTAGTATTCTACGGTGAATTTAATTTTTCCAAATCGGGAATAAATATGCCGGCACAAAAAAAAATTACTTTAAATATTCCCCTATTACAGCGGTATATGTTAAACAGTCGTTTTCACTGTAAATGTATTTCTTGTGGCAGACAATTATTAACACCTAAGCATATGGAAGAATTAATGGTGATTTACTTTCAACGTGAACAGTGAATATTCACCATGTGTGAGATGTTTTATGAACCCTTGAAATATGGAGAAGATGTATTTACTGTTACTTGGTCAGTACTTGTTTCTCTTGTGAAAAATATCAAATCGAGATACATGATGTCCTCGATGCGTGTCAGGAATTGATGTCATGTAACCTGACTTCCCATTCCTGTTAATAATCTTCATTTTTTAATCTATTATGGAATATATAAACTTTATAATACACTAACGATACCCGGCGCGCGTTGCTACGCTCAAAAAAAAACGTGGGGCTAAAAAGAAAACGCAAATTTTAAAAATGATAGATTTTTTTTATTTTTAGTCCGATCGACACCAAACTTAACAGGAACACTCCAGACTACGCTAGATTTTTCCTGAAAATTTCGTCAAAAGCAGTTCAGCGGTGTTGGAGTCTATAGGGAACACACCCACACACACCCACACACATAAATACATCCACTTTTATATATATAGAGATTATATGTATTCTTTTATGTACATGCATACATAAATATAGCTAAATGTACACTTGAATATTTTGCTCAACTTGTTTCTTTCATCCGAAAATTAGGAACAAACTATTTTTGCACTACAATTATTATTTGTATATGTATATTCTTTTTGTTAATGTCATTATAATGTGCTTGTTTAGATGTGGATATGGGATCAAAGGCAAGAATTTTGTATACATCGGCGTAATATGTGCTGAAATACTGTGAAATATATAACGACGGGATAAATAAAAAGAAGCAATAAAATATTCATTGCCCAAAGCAATAGACTGTTTGTATACCTGATACTTGTGCGCTCATTTGATATTAAAGCAACATTCAAATCGGATGTTCGTTTTTTAAAGTTCACTAGACGTCACAATGTAAATATGAAAAAATCTGCTTTACTAATAACAGGATCAAAAACGATGCAATTGCTGTAGAATAATTCACAAAGCAAATTCAACATTTTTGGTCATACAATTCATTAATAAAAATAGAATATGTAGTTACTACGTTGCCTATTTAATTAATTTCCATATTGTTGTGCAAAAAATCTGAGATGTAAATAAAAGTATAATTTTATATTAGAGCTCTTACTTTTGCGCGTATATCCGGATATCCGAGTCGTCAATATCCGGGTACTCGAATCTTAGATTCAAGTATCCGGATATCCGGATACCCGGATACCCGGATACCCGGATACCCGGATATCCGGATACTGTTGTTAAATTACGATTACTGAATCGTAATATAAGTTCGTTCGATTAACGATTACAGTAATCGTAATTTCAAAAATTTTTGAATTACGATTTTCTAAGTAATCGTAATCGAAGTTGTTCAAAAAATGTCGGAGAGCTAAATGCGGTTCAATTAAACTGGTACGCGTTATATATGAAGGCAATAATTATCCGAATAAGAATAAGATAAAAACAAAAACAAAAATGTTTTTAAAATACACCAGAAATTAAAAAAAATAATGGGGTATGGCCACCACACGACTTTTTTATAAGTATAAGCCTATAGAAAAATTATTCAAAATCCTATTTTGAGTACTTTTATTCTCATAATAAATCATTATAGAATACATACTTTGCAAGATATTCGAAAAAAAGTGCTACTCGCAGAGCGGCTTTTGCACGTACTAGCGAAGATATCTCGCGGTCGAAATTATTAGTGCTTGTTCAATGAAGCTCCGCATCAGTATTCGTTTTTTTTAAATTTCATGGCACGTAAGAGGACACAATTAAATTGACGTTTGGTGATTGACTTATTGCGATTTTGGTTAGTTCTTTAATTTGTATGCATAAATAGCGTTGCAGTTGCATTGGAACATGTTGCTGCATACATTATGCTTGTATTACATACATATTTAGCATCTGCCAAACATAATTTACGGAATTTTTTAAAATTTTTAAAATATTTGTTTTAGTTGTGTAATAGACATTTTATATATGTGATTTAATGATAAAATAATTGTCATGTACCCGGGTACCTCGATCATAGGCACAAGGGTTAATCAGAATACAAAGAAGGACAGCTTTATACATATTTGTGGCGTCATAATAAAAGAACCGAAACCGGATATCCGGATACTCGAATCTAAGTTAAACAAGTATCCGGAAATCCGGATACCCGGATATCCGGATACGCGGATATCCGGATACCCGGATACCCGGATTCGGATTTTAATCCGGATTTCGAGTTATAATGAGTAACCCGGATACTCGAATATACGGATAGTAAGAGCTCTATTTTATATACATCGCCTGCAGGAAATGATATCGGTTGAAGGGTCTTCTGATACATTTAAATATTACCTCGGCATATGTTTTTCTTATAAAAAATAATAATAATTGGATCTCGCTTGAAAGTTTGATATTAAAAAAAATATTATTCTTAAAAGATATATTACTATAATGCAATTCCTTTATAAATGAATACACTGCATTTCGAAATCTTTATCACACCCTAAAAGCCTAAAATTCCTATATGGAGGCTAATTAACAAAAGTCTAATAGTCAGCAAAATAAATTCCTACCTAGTTGCTTTGCTAACCACAATGACTTGTGTAGAGTACTTATTTGCTGCTAGTCTAAACACTATATGTGATAACTTTTTATCGAGTATCAATAAATATTTGCTTAACAATAACATCTTTTACCACACCAGCAAAAGCCATTAATTGTACGAAAACAAAAGCGTCATTCTCAGCAACAGACGAAAAGAATTTATCATCCTTTATTTTGCAATACAGCATACAACAAACTGCAAATCAGTTATATCATATTGTTAATATATCGTTTCAGCACGGATTTTTCTCTTCCAAATTAACATTATTAACAATATATTTTGAGGTTAGCATTATCAATTACAACAATGTAAATTGATGTTACGGCCATGATAGAGCAAAGTAATAGGGACATCCACCTCATTGTAGTTATTTATTACTATTTTAATTACAATAGCCGCTACGTCAAGATTACAAGTTGAGTTGAATTACAGTTGTTCAATATTCTGGCAAAGAATTTTAATAAATGTGTATATATATTGATGTAGGTAGAGTTGCCTATTTTAAATTATTTAGGATACATTTTGAAGTAATAAGAGTTGCCTATTTTAAAATATTAAGGATGAGTTTATCTAAGATTTAAATTTTCTTTGATTAAGACAGAGATAGTTAAATTTGCAAATATTAATTAAGCTGGTTGTATTTTTGAAAGAATTTTGTTTATTGAATTAAAGAAAATTTTATAGTTACATGGCGTAATAGAAAATTATTACTTTTGGAGATGATGTATATCTTCCATGCATATGTACCAAAAATCTGTAAAGAAAATTTTATATTAGTATTGTAATTGTTTTAGAAATGTATTTTAGCATTGTGAAAAACTTGTTCAAGTGATATTAATGATGAGAATGGGATAAAAGTTTTTAGAATATGAAAACAAATCGATAAAGATTTGATAAGAAATTGCCGCCTTAAATTGTATTTTGGAAGTGTCAGTTAATTGTCAATGTGACAGATATTTATTATTATAATGAAGCAAAGTTTTAAAATGGTAAATAACGTGTAAAAAACTTTATTAAATTCGTGAAATATTTTATTTTGATAGAAACATTGAATTATGTAAGGTAGTTATAAAAGTATAACATATCTATAATTTGTATTGATCTTGATTTTAATGTGGAATTAATTTATTGGTTCAAAAAGAATTGGGAATAATCACTAAGGTAATTTTAAAAAAATAAGAGAGAATTTTTTCGAATTCAAATAAGATGCGGGTGTTATTATCGGGAAATTAATCATTTTCTCAGATAATTACACTATAACAGTGCTAAAATAATTAGAGAGTGATAGAATACATGAACAAACATATAGATAATTGAAGCAAAAGTGAATTGTAAAACTTTTTAAAGAAAAAGTTATAATACTACATAAATATACCAAGTACTCACCAATTTGGATTAAGAGACAAAAGAGGAAATTGGAATTTGTTCTTCTGGATTATTATTTTTATCCAGAATCCTGAAGTTACTATCGAGATCCAGAATCCAGAGATTACTATCGACTTCTAGAATCCAGAGGTATATCAAGAGTTGCAGAGAATTTCCTGATACAGTACGTGTGATAGAAGGAATCCATTGACATACAGAATCCTGAGGTTACTATCGAGTTGCAGAATCCAGAGGTATATCAAGGGTTAGCTGAGAGTTTTCTGATACAGTACGTGTAATAGCAGAATTTCATCAAGAAGGCAACTATTGACATCCAGAATCTCAAGATTAGAATCCAGAGGTACATCGGAAAGGAAGGCAAATATCATCATAACCATCCGGAACGTAGGATTTATAGCTACAAGTAAAACATATTAAATACATGAAAGGATACGAGTGATGACTGGACATATATTTTGAAAGGTCGTATAAAGTTTTATAGTATATTAAGAATTATAGGTAGACAAGGAAGAAACAAATTTGACATATATTTAATTCTGTATTAAGGTCAAGTAACTATAAAATTACTAAATTCAATTATTCAATGTCATATATTTACCTATCTTAAAATAATAAATTTCATAATTGTATACTAGTAAAGTTTATAGAAATATTAAAAATTTCTGTCATATTAAAATACTTACATGGTTAAAAAACATCGTCTTTAAAAGAAACTCATCCTAAATAGTCCTTCATATAATTTGAACAAGTTTTATGAGTATTAAATATTGATTTATGATATATAATCCAGAACGTCATTTAAATATGTATATGTGTTTATAGGGAAACAAATATATTGTAAGTTTATAGCCAGTGTTCTTTTTATCATCATCAAGGTTATGTAAAGAATTGACAGATCACATTCCTAAAAGAAATAAAAGGAAAAAATAATAGATTTGGTAATCGAACGTTTAAACGGAGTTATTCTTACCTAAGGAGAATTTCATGATGATTTATTGTAATCAGATTTATTATATGGAATTTTAGAAGTGTAAATTATTATACATAAAGTTAATGTAAACAGTTTGGATTCAATAAGAAATAGAGTACTGTTGGATTCAGAATACCAACTTACAAATTATAAAAATACTATTACAAGTAAAATTGCTACTGAAGTATCCAGGACCGGATTAAGAGCATCAAGTAGGTATTGAATACAGATAATTTTAAAAGTGAGTCTCATGTTCTTAATGTTAAAAAATATAGACAGTAGATATTATAAAAATATACTGAACTAGCACGAGGCATTTTATAATAATAATAATAGTACTAAAAGATATAATACTTACCCTGAGATAAAAATTATAGAACATATCATTTTTTTAATACAAAAATATTATTATTGAGTTGCTAATTTGTGGGATATCTAAAAATAGCTTGTATATCCACTTTAGTACAATATATATATATATGTAATTAATATTTTATATGTGGTTAATGTATATATTAAACACATATAATTTAGTAATTAATATGGTTCCTTCATTAAATGAGAATGATAAGAAATTATCTCTCAAGCTTGCAAAGATCCTCTGCGTAAGTATATATACAAATTTCGGTAGAAAGGAAAAATGAATGCATTACAGACGAGCTGATGAGTATTCACGTTGTAGTGCTTAAGCGAAACTAATGCATATGTGTTAGTCCTCGGAGTAATGTGTTTCTTTTCCTTAAAATCATTAACAATTAAAATAATGCAAGTAATTATCATCAATTAATTAAAAATGCCGCTAATTCAAGAAATCTCTCACGACATTTAATATATATATATAATAATAATAATAAGAGAATTTATTGGCATTTGAACAAGATAATATACATTGAAAAATATGTAACATATAAACTAATGTAACTAGTATATAAAATAAATGTATATATATATATATATGGATAGATGCCTCTTGTCCCTAGCCAAATAGACTGAGTCGCCGTATTGTGATCATATCTTAAAGATATGATCACTTAGCGTTCTACCCTTAGCCTAGTAAATAAAGTGGTAGTGAAATAAGGAATATTAATCACAAACATAACCAGAGAAATGATTATAATGCTTATTGAAGACTAACCCACGAAAAAGAAATTACGTTTGGTAAAAGAAAAAGAAAAAGAAAGAAAAAAAACGAAGAAGAAGATGATTTAGAGAAAAAAAACACATATATACATATGTATATACATACAACCACATACACACACATACTCAAAATTCATATCCACATATATGCGTACACACCTAGATATAATTATATGACGTACTGCTTTAATCAATATTCAGAAAAAGTTTCATAATAATTTAATCCTGTTTAGCTAGTGCTTTTGTTAGTTGTTTCCGGAGTAAATATCCTGAAACATTTAGATCTATTGTATATATATATATATATATATATATATATATATATATATATATATATTATATTAAAATTCATAACCAAATATACAAGAAATGTAATTAAATTAATATTTCATCATGACTTTTTAATAAAAGATGACCATTGGGAAAGTAAATTAATTAAGTAGAATCATTGGAAACTCTTTGATTAATCAAAAACGATATTCAATCGCAGTAGAAGAAGGCAACAATGTCTACCAATGTGTTTAATGAAAAACATAGAAAGATAAAAACACGAACTGAGTAATTAAAAGTGAAAATGTAAACATTTAAGCATAGAACAGCTGCTATTTTCTATGCAGTTTCATTAGAAGATCTAGATTTATCTTAGGCAGCGCTTAATTCCACGGCACAAATAATATCCACGCGAATTGTGTAATTAAAAGAGCAATTGTAGAAAGAATAAGGAGTAGAGTAGCCGCATACCATTCATGTATATTGATCAGTAGAACAAGATTTATCATATGCAGCAGCTAATCTCACCACACATGCATATAATACTGACTTATGTGTCAAAGATATTATAATGCAGAATTCCTGTAGATGTTGTATATGATAAATCCGGATCTTTTGATCAATCTACATGAATGGTATGCGATTGCTCAACTTCTTATTTTTTTTATAATTACTCTTTTAATTATACAATTTGCGTGGATATTATTTGAGTAGGAGAATTAATTCTTATCTATTATAAATCTAGATTTTCTGATGAAACTACGTAGATAACAGCCGTTGTTCTATGCTTAAATATTTACATTTTCACTTTTAATTACACAATTCGCTTTTGCATCTTTCTAAGTTTGTTATTAAATACATAGGTCAGCATTGTTGCCTAATAATGTTATTGGGTATTGTGGAAATCAATTCATACAAAATTTATGAAGAAGTAAATAATTGCTTTCTAGGTTTTCCTTAAACGGCCCAAAGAAAAAAAAAGAAAACGTATTTATAGCGAATGAAGAAAATTCGGCGAATGTTGTTCGAATAACAGAAATGTTAACATTTCAGGTTATAGATATGAGATATCAACGAAACTTTGTAATGTGAGATTTTTCAAATATTTCTATCATCATAAAAATAATGTAAATAAACCAAAAACTATACTATTTAAAGAGCTTGAACATATATAGAAAAATTGGCAATTTTTCTATATATATATATATTCTCTTGAGAAGGGCCTTTGCAAATAATTTCTGCCACGGATATATACAGCAAGAGCGCGCGAGGTATGATCACCCGATGGTATACGTAAACTCGCATCTAAACGTGGTCCGATAATACATATTAGAGTTACGGCACAACATACTAGCATTGCCTGCTCATATTCGAACTCATAGTGATCTGATTATTTTTTCGCAGATTGACAAAAAGAACAAATTAAATTTTCTCTTTAAGTGATGACGATTGCTTAGATAACTAAGTCGATAATAACGCGAAGATTGTAATACATATAACGTAATTATGATTATCCGTATGAAATTAAATAATAATGTAGTTGTGTAAAAAGTTATAGCAGTACAACTGGGTTTTAGAATGAAATAAAAACAACCGGCCTGAAACATCTGCAGAATAAACTAAGATGTCTAGAGAAAAATAAATAAATAGAAATTTCATGGTAAAAAAAAACTATAAATAAGTATAACAGAAATACCATAAAATAACACAAAAACCTACGTGCATTCCTCTTTGCAGCCAGTACGCAACTGGAACTGATGTAAATATGTATCTATATCTGGCGAACACAGCTGGCGGAGATCAATTTTCCGAATATACGTCCGAAGAATATCGACTGGCACGGGTGATCATACCCCGCGCGCTCAAGCTGTATATATGTATTTATATAAGGTATTTCAAGTTTGGGCTAATGCACTGTGCACAGTTTATGTTTGTGTTGTGTTGGGTCTGGTTCAACTAGGGATGATATTACAAATGGATGATCAATAAATCATTAATCCTCTCGGTACAATGAAGAGATTCAAGTGTAAGGTGGATAATAGGTGTAAGCCTGTTGAATTATGATTAAAATTTTAAATACGTTCATGATGGTGAAATAATTCCTGGCATGATGGATAAATTCCCATTGCCGCCTGTCAAAACACTTCGAAACTAATTAAAATTATTAGGAAAACTGAAATATCTTTTCCCGGTGATATCATATAAACCCACGTTAAAATAATTGCATGCGACCATTATAAATTCCACGGAGGATTAATACGGTATTATTTATATTGTGTGAAGTACACTTCTACATATAAGGGGAAGTATTATAAGTTTACTCTTTTTTCCAAAAATACCTAAATAGTATTTAGAACAAAGTGAGTTTAAAATTTTTACTTAACTATAATCTGTATTTTAAGTCCGGGGAGCACTAAGGAAAGAAAAATTACACTATATTGATTTAGTGAACATGTTTGACACTACGTTTTTGACAATTTTGTTAGAGGTTATGTCTATGTTTATTATTTTTACGTCTTCAAGATATACTCAAATAAGGTATAAAATTAAACATTTTCTAAGCCAGAGATTCCTTAAGTGTGCACTCCGACGCACCCAGACGTCGTAGAGAGTAAACAGGGGCGTCGCAAGGCACTCTTGCGAACGCGGCCAAAAATAGCGGAATATTCGAGAATCTCGCGAATTCTTTAGTAGGAAGTTGCAAGATTTACAAAAGCAAAAAAGTCTGTTTACTAACAAGTAAAGATAGAATGCATTTTTTTAAGGTGGCAAAGTGCAAGAAATCTCACACTATCGCAGAAGAGGTTATTCTATCGGGTGCTCTCCACATGGTTAATATCATACTGAGAGAATCGGTGCAAAAATTAATTTCAAAGGTACCTTTGTTTTACAACACTGTTAGTCAAAGATATCATCATATAGCTCTGGATCTTAATGATCAAGAAATGGGCAAAACGAAAAGCACGGAATTTGGTCTGCAACTTGATAAGGCTACTGACAGTTATGTACGCTTCTTGGATGATAATATTATCGTTGAAAAATTTTGTTTTGCAAAAGGCTCATTGGAAGCGTAAAGGCTTGAGACTTATTTGAGGCGCTTGACAAGTTTATAACAAAAATGATTTGGATTAGGAAAAGTGCATCGATATGTGTCCTGATGGAGTTCCCTCTGGTCGCTATTGAGGATTGTAGGCGCTTATATTCGCAGCAGAGTAGCGTATGCTATGTGAACTCATTGTATCATCCATAAGGAAGTACTTTCATCAAACACTTGAGTTTTGAATTGAATTAGGTATTAGATCGTGTCATAAACACATAAAAAGTAGGCCACTGAAGGCCAGATTTTTCAAAAAACTATGCATGGAGGTATGCGCTGAATACACGATCCTATTATACTACTGCAGTTCACGATGGCTTTCGTGTGGCAACGTCTTATCCCGTGCATTCGAGCTACGTCTAGAAGTTCACACTTCACTACGAAAAGAAGGTCATGAAAATTCCTAGGTACTTCGTGGAGCCTGGCTTTTTGTTGAAACTAGCGTATTTGTGCGATATATTTGACAAATTGGTCCCTTGAATCTGTTTCTGTAAAGCAATAACATATAGATTTTGAAACTTTTGGAGAAGGTTGCGTCGTTTAGGCTTAATCTGCTGTTGCGGATAAGAAAAATCAATAAGGATGGCGGTCAACATTGTTGCCGTGCCTTTTAATAAACTCGTTGATTACAAGTTTGCTGTCATGTTATTCTGTTGAAAAGATACCTATTGTAATCCTTCTTAATTAACTCTAGTAAAATTGATCTATGAACACTTTTCATTTCTCTCTCTCTGGCTCCTTCTTTCTCTTTCTCTCTCTTTCCGAGTGGTCACACACGTTCGTTCAACGGCTATATCTTCCTTATTTGGCCAATTAGTAGAAAATAACTTGGATTTTCATCGAGCAACTACTTCATAAAAATGCAGTGGCGTACTTAGTTCACGAAATTCGAGTTTTGACATAAAATTATATTTTTTTTATATGGAAGTTGTAATTAGCTGTTTCCTGACTAAACGAGGATAGTTTTTAGTTTTCAATTATATATATGCTTGAAAGGTAATTTTTCATTTTCATTTAGTCTTTATTATTTTAATAAAAAAGTAATCATTGACTATTCCAATTAATGAGCAATAAAAGTAAATACGAACACCAGATAATTTAGAAATATAAAAAAATTCTGACAATGAATATCCAAATTGAGGTCCGCCATTCGTAACATATAACGGTTGTCTATAATTGATTTACGCTTTGAAATGTTCTTGTTATTAAATCGGCAACTTGGAACGGTTTCCCTTCCTTTGTTCTACCGCCAGAGTCGTACGTAAACTTAAGATTACATTCAACTATAACATCGCCAGTATGATGAAATAAAATTCATAACCTTTGATTTTAAATTTATATTCTATTGAAATAGATAAATTTATGTTGATAATTTTCAAAATGATTGATAAAGAATCCTTTAAACTGCGCTTATGGGATTATAATGTCAAATTTAACAATTATGCTGAATTCAAGAGGGTCGAAAATTGCAAAATGTAAAGTTTACTAAAATGCAAATGGCCGATCCGTAAATCAATTACAAACATAAAAGACCGGACGACACCAAAAAAAAAAACAGAAAAAGGCATATTTTTTTTAATAAGACATAAAATTGCAAACAAGGCATAATAATTAGATAAGCAACACAAAAATTACTGTGCCTAACTAACAACATCTTATTTTCACCAAATATACATTTCTAAAGAAATTTAAAGACAGAAAACTACTACTACTACTACCCTAAAACCAATGATCTAATAACATTTTATTTTCATCAAAAATACATTTTCAAAACCAACTTATTAAAAAGAAAACTTTTTTTGTCAGTCTTTTATGCCTTTTTCTGTTTTTGGTGTTTTTTAGTCCGGTTTTTACACATTACTTGAGCGTAATAGGCGAATGTCAAATATACAAAATACAACCCAAATTTAGACTTGATAAAATAAGGAAACAACATTAACTCCAACCAACCGATCCAAAATGACGTTTAGGATTTTGTAGTTGGTACCTCCAGCAAATTCTGCAAGATCAGCGTTGTGCAGAATGAGTATTGGTGGTCAGATATTAAAGGCGCAGTTAAAATCAAGAATGCATCAGTTTTAGTGTTTGTTGTGCCCTATTTAACAACTGCATTTCAGCTTATCGACTTTACGAAGAAAATGTGAATAGTCAAGGCTTGGTATTACGAAATTTTAAACCAACAGGTTATCGTAGCATTTTTAGGTGTATTGCCGGTGAATGAAAGACAAAATATACTATTCCAGCAAGATTGTGTACCAACCTCATAGTACTAGAATTGATACCAAATTGTTAAGCATTAATTTTGGAGACATACATCTATGCATCTGGATAAAGACAGAAGGATCTGTATTGCGGCCACTACGTTCGCCTCTGATTTGACTCCAATTCATCTTTTTTGGGGGGAATACGTTGAAAGCAAATTACATAAAAATATTAATAATAATATGATGTTTCAAGATAATGCAGACGATATTGCCAATACAAAAACGAAGATTTAAGTGAAAAACAAAAATTGAAAATCGAATTTTGGCGAATAGCTCGAAAACAAAGGACGCTAGCCAATTTTGGTTTTCACCATAAAATTTTTCTCACAAAAAAAAACGAGGATGAGAAGTGAATATTGCTGCAAATCTTATGGTTACCAAAATTACCTATGAAAACATCGGTTAAAGATCGTGTTTAATATGATAGGATCTTTGATAAAGGTTGGTACTAAAGCCATGCCAAAAAATCTGTTATATTCCAGAACTTTTTTTAATTATTTTTCCCCGCAAAATGACTTTAATTTGATTGACCTGTATGTAATGTGCATATTTGTGTAATGCATATGTAGGTTATTTCTGTGTACATAACCCCGACTCACTATTATTAAATCTTCGATGTACTTCGATATTTGCTTGCTGTAATTCAATATACCCAGTACCTTACATCTTGAAGCAAGAAATAGTGAATGAAAACTGGAGTCGTACGTTCGAAAATAGGTTGTGGGTGTACGAACTCCTACAATTATTGTTTTACTGTGACTATTTTAACACTATTGATTAGAAATTACCAATGAGACAAGAACAACTAAGTTATCGTTTACGATCGTTATTAAATATATAACATTGTTATTGTGGTTGTACAAGAATTATTGATATTTGTGCAGCAGAGAAATTAATTAAAGCTTAAGACTGTGCGACTTCTTATATATATGCAAGTATTCTTTGTTTTCGGTAATTTCAAAATTAAAACACACTTAATGGTTTTTAATGTTTAAATTTTCGTTTGGATCTTCGTTTGAGACTTCATCAGAAATTACGGTCTGTACTGAATTAAAATTACATATTTTTGTACACATTCTGTACAGCGTTGAAAATTTTAAAAAAATTACCATTTTTTGTCAAAAACTCTAAGATTTACAATTGTAGCAATATAAAAATATGTAAATAGGATAATTGACTCCAAAAAAGACAAGCTTGTTGAGCCCCTTTTTTTTATACGCGATATAACCAATACACATATGAAACGCGTCTTATTATTTAACAATAAGCATAGAGCTTAAAATTCTTTTAAATATCTTCAACTGTGTAAAATACAATTTTTTGAATATTATGTACAGGGGTTTTGATTATATTAAGTAAGGGTATATAGTTGATAAGTTTAAAATTTCTCCTTTGTCTTTTACTGCATTTTGATGATTGTGTATCTCGATCCGATTTAGTACATTCCTAGCTTTAGTATTGTTACGTTTTCGGGTTCGCAATAAACAACTCGTGTAATTTATTTATTTAAGACAGTCTATATATTCATACACTTAAAATTCATTACAATATAAAAATGTAAAACTAATGTATCACACTTAAACTACTACGATTTAAATTAACACAGGTATTTATTTCTATTACTAATATTTATGTCCGTATTTTTATATCACACTACCGTATTTATATCACTTCTATTTATATAGAATAGAATAGAATAGAATAGAATAGAATAGAATAGAATAGAATTTTATTCAGTAGTATTTAACAATACAATCTTTGTCAAATTATGCCATATAAAAAAAAGTAATTAATATAATATACATATACATATATAGTCATTGTATAAGTAAAATAAAATAAAATAACATATTACAAATGTAAAAGACAACAGACAATGAATACCAGAAATGACAGTCAAAACAAACCTAACAATGAGAATAAAATTGGTGTATAATTATAGCGGCCAGAGAATAGTGAGTCACCATCTATCTGCCAGGTAATCTTCGATGGTGTAATATTCTTTCCCTACAAGGTGCTTCTTGACAGTATATGTAAATTGCGTCAAGTTTAACTGTTTCACTCCGTGCGGTAGGTGGTTGTAGAGCTTTACACCCCAGTAGTGCATGTTATCCTGTGTTTTTGATATACTATGCCTCGGAACTCGCAGGCTCTCACGTTCGCGAGTACTGTACTCATGTGCTTCTCCATTTAGCTGGTATTCTTTATGGTGTTCATGAATATATTTTAACGTTTGGTATATGTAAAGAGACTTCAAAGTAAGTATATTTGTTTGCTTGAAGTAGCCTCTGCACGAGTCTCTATATCTTAAATTATGCAATACTCTAATGGCTTTCTTTTGCAGGACAAAAATTCTGTCTGCCGCATTCGAGGTACCCCACAGGAGGATACCGTAGGAAAGGTGGCAATGAAATACTGCATGGTAGGCAAGTGTAGCCGCCTCGTACGTGGCTTTATATAACACCGCACCACTCAAGGAACTATTTATTTATTTCTTATATTTATTTCTACTTTGGTCTGTTCCGCGCGTCGACTAATTAAGGAATTTCTTATTCCGGAATTATGCATCCATCGGTGACCCAGCCGCCTTATATACACATACGAAACATCTGGAAGCATTCGCGTAAACTCCATCTTCCTCTCGATGTTTGTAGAACATTCGATAGACATTCTGTCTCGACGCAGTATATATAAAATGGATGATTTATTGCTTTACGATGTTTACCAGTCGCGTCGAGATGATTTACAATCTCTTTTTATTGTCACTCGGAAGTCTGCTTTTCTTTGTGCACTTGTTTCGTTACATTATTATATTTCTTATTAAAACACAAGCTCGATCTATTAATGAAGATAAAAAAAATGGGGTGTGGGCACCACAGGATTTCCTTATACGTATGTGCGTTCCAAAATGTATATATAGAACTTTTTCCAAATTAACTTTGAATTCTGTATTCATTAATAAACCTCTGTCTAGTGTGCTACTTTTGATCCAAATTTTGAAATTTTTTTTATACAGAAATTATAACAAATCCAGCTCAAATTAGTGTCATACTCTTAATAAATCTCTATAAACAAATTTTTTGAGAAATATTTGCAAAAAACAGCTATTCTATAACATTAAAATTATTACTTCCGATCCGAATTTTGTATCTTTTTATATACCAAAATTATTCCAACTCGAGTTCTAAATACTTTTCTATTTCAAATAAATCTGTATAGAATGCATAATTTGCGAGATATTTGCAAAAAATCGTTGTTTGATCAAACAAAATGATCTACTTCCGGTAGGAATTTCGAAAAACTTTTTTATAAAATCTTCTTAAAATTCACTTTTTAATACCTTCGTATTCTTTAAAAAATTGTCTAAACTTAGTAATTGACGAAATATTGGTACATTTTGATTTTTTTACAGAAATGAGCTACTCTACTTCCGGTCTACCGATTTATTTGAAAATCTAGTCAGATTTCAAGAAGAAGATTATACTCATAAATATAAACTTTGGTATTGGTACTTGTAGCCGTTTGGCCGCTATCGTGGTCACACGAGGGAGAAATGTTTGGAAAAACCACTTTTACTTTCTTATATGTAGTATAAGGAAGTATTGTGATGATGAAAATTTTCGACCTCGAGATTTTTGCAGATGTCCACGTTTTGAGGTCCCCTGATACCAAAAAAGTGGTTTTTAAAAAATGTCTGTGTGTCTGTGTGTCTCTCTCTCTCTCTGTGTCTGTGTGCCTGTCTGTGTGTCTCTCTCTCTGTGTGTGTGACCACGATAGCGGTCAAACCGCTGTAGATATCAATTCCAAATTTTGTATTTACGTGTATAATCTCCCACTTGAGATGTGATTAGTTTTTCAGAAAAATCGGTAGACCGGAAGTAGCAGTTTACTTCAGCGAAAAAATCGAATTTTGCCAATATTTCGTCAACTACTAAGTTTAAACAAATTTATAAAGAATTCATATATACTTAAAATTAAAATTGAGAATAATTTTATTTAAAAAGATTTTCGATATTCCTACCGGAAGTAGGTCGTTTACTCTTATCGAAAATCAGTTTTTTGCGAATATTTCGCAAGTCATGCTTTTTAGACAGGTACAATCCTTGATCTTAAACATATGACAGAATTTCCATCCCCCTACTTACACACTAAATCTGCTATCCTGGATTATTGGTAATATAATACAGTTTCATAGTTATATCTATTTATTTCTTTGGTTGTTACGTTCGCGTATATCTCTGTACCGGAAGATTGATACTCTAAGAGTTTTAGAATCATACACTTCTTTACTTATTGGTAACTTCATTGTCTATTCTGTGTAGGAGCAGAAGGCGAAACTGATCTATGTTTAGTATGCGGTTGTAATATTTTTTATGGAAGTATTATGTCGCTTTTGGAGATTCCATTAATCATACTTCTGAAGACACCAGAACAATTAACTGGTGTGGTAATAATGAATAATTATTATTATTATTTAGTTTCTTAACCCATTTACGGCCAAGGTGTATATTAAACGAAAACTTTACAAAAAAAGTATTATTTATTACTAAAAACATATTGAAAAAAACGATTTGATACATATCAGCTCGAAAAAAAAATTGCGTATATGAAAAAAAAGATGGTGCGTGTACACACCGTTGGCCGAACACATGTTCATATTTTCTTGTGGTAAGCTTCAAAACATTTTAAATGTAGATGTGTTTTGCACTTTACACAAATGTAAATTGTGTGACTTTTGCATAGTTTGCAACTGCGTGTAACTTTATCGGCATCCATCGAGATTACATGACCAATGTTATCAAGACGAACTTAATCAGGAATGGAGCTTCCAACTGCTTGATTAATTTTCCTGTTTCGATTGTCATCTTCTGCCTTCATCAGGCGTACTGCAATGTAAGATTTAAATTCCAGTTGCGTCATTTGGGTTTTATTTGCTATGTTGTATATTTTCCAGGCGTTAACAATAGTGCTGTCTAGCAAATTTATAAATAACGGCCACCACCACTTTTTGCCACGCACATTTATTCTATAGTTAGAAACGCCATTGTCGTGCAAATCCACGCCGCCCATATATTTATTATATTGTGCGATCATATTTGGCTGAGAAATCATCACTTCCTTTCGCTCTTTTCGGTTGTATCTTTTAACAGTGCATAAAGGTCGTAGTGTAAAAGTATTACTAATAACAGTCACCACTGAATTATCGTTCCACCTGTTCAAAGATATGTTGGTTTCTTCGTCAAATACAGAATCAAAACTTCCTCGTTGTTTCTTGGAAATGCTTTTTACGTTTTCTAATGGACAATTAGCCGTTCGGTTGTCTCTTATGGTGTCTGTAGTATAAAAGCCTTTCTGACTCAAAAACTTCAATAACTTATACGACGAGAAAAAGTTATCAAAGTAAAGGCGATGCTTTTGTGGACTTTTCACAATTGTGAGCAAGTCAACAATAACCTGGCCTCCTAAACCAAGTTCTGATTTACTATTTGATGCCTTCGCTCCTCCATATGGAATGAACTGAAATAAATATCCATCGGCAGAAGTTAGGCACCAAATCTTAAAGCCAAATCGTGACGGGCTTTCCCTTTATGAACATTTTACTGGAATGTTTCCCAAAATAGGGCACCATTTGTTCGTCGATAGGTAGATCGTGAGCAAATACGCCAAACTGCATGTACCTTTTGTTCATTATGTTGAAAATCGGGCGAAGTTTTGAGAATTTGTCATTTTTGTCTAACTGAGCATTATCAGATAAATGCAAATTACGTTTTATACTTCGAAATCTGTTGCGAGGCATACATTTTCGAACTATGGCCAAACCTTTATCTCTTCGTCGGTAGACCAGTACATATCAGTCTGAGGCAGTGTATGGTAACCGGAAAGCAGCAATATTCCTAGGAACCGTTTTAGGTCTGTTATACCAAATTGAAAATCATGACGATTATTGTCATAAGAATATTTGACAGAATAGCTCACTATTCTCGATAAAACTTCTTCGTCAAAAAAGAGATAAAATAATTCCAACGGAGATTTGCCACATAAATTATTTTTTATATCTTCTCTTCCAGTATTGTCAAAAGCAGGTAAGTTTGCGTAAGTTGTCTCGCCTTTTTTCCAAACAGGCGCCGATACTTTTTGTCTTAAAAGTTTTTGTCTTTTTACATCTAACGTCTCATCGTCAGAATCAATAGGACCTTCATTAGTAGTCTCATTATGATCTTGTATCTCAAATAAACCAGAAATTTCTTGCTCATTTGGACGAACCTGTTCAATTACCACATTATCATCAATATCTTCCTCATCGGTCAATTCATCAACTTCCGGCGGAATATACACTACATCAATATTAACTAAAAATATTCACCTTTACTATGTTATGGGGTACACTACCTACAAATTTTAGGTACCATTTCTATTATCTAACTCATTTACTATTTCGTCTAAGGCGGCCTCCAATTCCCGTTGAGTTAGGTAAACCGGCATTTTTTTTGTTTACCGTAAGTCTATTTGCGTGTATATACTGCAAAGGAACGTTAAAGACTGAATGCACCTGGTTATGAATCTAAAACATAAACAAGTCTAAGCTTGTATTTTCTTGAAAAATGCATGCGCAATACGCATTAAGTCAATGGTGCGTTTACGCACCAAGCAATCTACTGTCATTTTTTCTAAACAAACTAATAACAAACATTTAAACTAATGTTTTAGTATTATAGTATTGACATTTAGAATTTAGAATGTTTACTCTAAAAACTTCAAATAAAAACTAATAACAATTTATAGAAATTTACTTCGGGGATTGGTGAAAACTGAAAATTGTCTATTTTTAACAATTGCTATCTCAATAAGTTATAGTCTTAGAAAAAAATAGATTGATGCTAAATGTAACTCAATATATTAGTTTAGTTATCATACAAAATTAAAAATCTGCATCTAAACAATTAGCGAAAAAAAAAATTGTAATCAGTGGTGCGTAAACGCACCACTGGCCGTAAACGGGTTAAATGTATATCAGAGGTCCTAGTGTAAGTCGATTTCGGTTACATTGTGTGTGAAAAGCTAAAGCTTTAAACCTATATTGTGCAATTTTTATTACAGTAATCTCACATTATTCCGTTCTTATACCGACACACTTCAATAAATTGAGGGAGCTTATATTACGCGAGATTTGACCTTTCGTCGTCTCCGAAACCTCTCACCTAACATTAACATTAATAAATGATTCGAAAGTAGGAAGGAACGATAGTAGTTATAATGCTGCAATATGGCATTACACTACGAAATCTCTCTTGTGTATATGATGATTGTAGGTAAACTAAATCGCCTTTTAGGGAATTTAGTATTCTAAAATATGTAGCATATGTTTCTGTTCAATTACATTTTCTAAATTAGACAGGAGTATGTATCGATATATTCGTACTTTACTAATGACATACATTTTTAACATCAAAACTCACGGTTAGCTAACGCTAACAAATTTTTTTTAAATGATTTGTACATACGTCTAATATTAGACCTTCTGAGTTCTTTTTCAGAAACACATACAGGAGACAGACTGCCAATTGATGTTTCAGTTAGAATCTTCTTGGTATTGAGGATTATCTAAACGTCTCCTCTATGTGTCTGTGATTGATGCTTTTCATCTCCAAGGTTATCCCATCTTATTCCTTGGCTACACTGCACTAACGAGAACCAAGTAGTTCGTAACACGTGTCTGCAGTTGCATTGTCAGCGAAATTGATATATTGATATAGTGACATTTATATGGAATTCCATATAGTATAACAGAATCAGAAAATTTACATTAAGTAATGCATACTTGTATCAGATGTGCAGTGAAGTTGAAGAAAGAATAGCCTTGATGTCGACCAAAGTAACTGTATCATAAATACTTGATGTTTTGGAGGGAGGAGGCAATAAAGAAATTAAATATGCAAAGTCGTGTTTACTGAAGTGATTACAAGAATTGAATGCTTTTGTATATTTCATAAAAGAATTTTAAAAAATTTAATAGTTTCTTATTAATTACTTAGTATTTTACTTGAAATATACTATATAATTAAACAACTTTCTTTATCTTTGCAGGTACATAATAATCCACTTTGTAGACACCTGGAAAGCAGAAATAACCAGTATCGCTCTAAGTATCACAGTTAAGTACAAGATATTCGCATCATAAGCACTATAGCACATAACAATTTTGTGCTTCTTTATTTTCTTAATGTGCAATATTTAAAATATTGCTTATGATGAGTGGGATTTCACTTATTGAGAATTTTGGTCGTTATACAGTTGTGATTACGTGTTTCAAGTCCGAATGTTATATTTAGGTTTCTTCTAATAGTAGTATAATTTGATATGTTTTCTGTGCTATTACTATCGCTTGGACTCTGAACAACCGACGTTTCGGCGGACATTACGTTGTCGTCTTCAGGGTAGCCCTATTAAGGACTGATTCTAGACAAAACCAAAAATAAATTGTGTTTTTAGGATGAAATTCGTGTAAAACATTTATGACGGTTCTGAATGACAGCACAAATAACAAATCAAATTAAATCATTCATTACAAATATACACAGATTTAAAAAAGAGCATAAAGTATAACGTACGGCATTCACAAGTAAGAAAATAAGCTTGTGGACATTAACACAATTCAATATAAATTGTATCAATCATTCACTGATTGAGGAACATGAATTTCAAAACAAATGACCACAAAGAAAAGCTGTTAAGGAAGATATCATTTTATTAAGATTTTAGAATGGTTAAATCAATTGATCACTAATATGATTCGATACCATTAACAGAAACATTTGCCTGTAGAACAATCTTTAATATTTCTTGTATTATAGCTAGGTGTGTCATGTATAAAAATTAATTTCTTACAAATATCCCTCAATGTTACACCTTGCTTACCTTTATAAATAAAGTCGTACATAATATTCTTTGTCCTACATTCATTAATTTTAATGTGCTCCGCGTTGATGTTACCGGTGTATATTTGTTACATTTGAGAATAGTTTTCATCTTCCTATATTGTATTTTGTGCAACTACTGAGGGTGAAAATTATTGCATTTAAACACTAAAGTCGGACATTATTCCAGATATGATGCAATTATCATTTTGTGTCGCGCCAGTTGTATCTGTGTTGTGTTAAATTATTCCTAAATATGTTGTACCGTATATTCTTTATAAATATTTGTTATCTATTTCCACATTAATTAATGGTGCTTTACTTATACGCTCCACCTACGATTCAAAACTTGTAATTTATACTTAAACTATTAGTGCACAATCAATAATTATATTAAATTATTATTATAGCTAAGTAAATTTAAGAAAAGCAAATGAATTCATACGTAGCTAGAAAGGTGGTATAATATGAGCCGCTAGAATGCTACAGAGGAAAAAAAAGGTTTAGAGAAATAATTTTTTTTTGTTTGGATGAGACACACGTAAATTTTTATGTCCAAAGGTTAATTGATATTAATTTCCAAATATACTTTATCCAATCTTCAAATATTATATTAGAATATTTTCAATCGGTTTAAAATGTTTTTAAATACATAAATGTAGTATTTAAAAACATTTTAAACCGATTGAAAATATTCTAATATAATATTTGAAGATTGGATAAAGTACCTATAGAATTGGACCCTACTAGCCAACTAGAGAATCGTACAAAATTGAACTACCTATAATACAACAATAAATATTAAAAAAAATAAACAATTTTTGTATATAGAAAATTTGTGAATTCGGATAGGAAGTAACACTTTTACTTTTATCAAATAGCAGCTTTTTGCTAATATTTTTGGTTGGTGAGAATGCACTTTATCAGACACAAACGCATAATTTTGATAGTTTGATTATGTCATGTAAATAATAATAAGCCTCTATAATTTTAATTTAGGTATGATAACTGTCAGAATTTAAAGAAGTTTTCAAAGTCTTAGCATGCACACCAACATTGGTTACTTAATTACTTAAAAAACAGCCCACTTTATGCGGTAAGATTTTGAAGGCGCTGTATATACGCAACAAGTAAAATTTTCATGGGGCAACTTCGCTGAAAATGCAACTGCAAACACGTGTTTCAAAGGCATTGGTTTTCGTCAGTGCAGTGTAGCCAAGGTATAAGATGAGGTAACCTTGGAGATGAAAAGCATTAATCAGAGACATATACACGAGAAAGGCTACCAATTAAGGCTTCAGCCAGAATGCCCTCGATATTGGAGATTTTGCTAAACGTCGCCGCGAGATAGACATTGTCAACAGGCGTAATTTTTCGTTATTTTATATTCTATGGATTCAGATGGCACGCAGGTGGACAAAGTCTATCTCACGGCGAGGATACCCGTCAAGCTTTCTCTGCGAGGAAATTGACGGTTACGGTGTTTTGGGATGCTAAGGGCATGTTGCTCGTTGATTTTATGGTACGACAATCACTTTTGCAGTGTATTGTGAAGCTTTAAAAAGACTACGACGCGCAATCCAAAACAAGCGTCGTGGTCTGCTGGCATCTGGTGTTGTGTTTGTTCACGACAATGCTCACCCTCACACAGCTGAAAGAACAAATGAACTTTTGATCAATTTCAAATGAGACGTTTTTGATCACCCCTCCTACAGCCCGGACATTGCTCCTAGTGATTTCTACCTGTTCCCGTACATGAAACGGTGGCTTGCATCTCAGGTTCGCCAGTGACGAAAACTTCATAACGCCGTGACAGGTTGGCCACAGGCGGCAGATTTATATGTAGGGGGTATTTTTGAAAAACTGTTAAAAGCCATGACAAATGCTTGAATTTGTTTTGAGATTATGTCGAAAAGTAGAGAAAAGTTGTACTGGTTTAATTTTTATTTCAAACCGGAGGTTACTTTGTGGACTACCCTCGTATATGTGTAGGAATGTGTAAATTAAAAAAATGAGGTGTGGCCACCACACGACTTTCTTATACGTATGAGCGTTTCAAACTATACAATTTTAAGAATTTTTATATACAAAACTTATTCAAAATCCTATTCTAAGTACCTTCATTCTCTTAATAAATCGCTATAGAATGCATACTTTGCAAGATATTGGAAAAAAAGTGCTACTCGCTTGGAGTAAAAGTGCTACTTCCGGACCGAATTTTGAAATTTCAAGTATACAAAAAATATTGCAAATCCAACTCTAAATACTTTTGTACTCTTAATAAATATATATAGAATGCATAATTTACGACATACTTGCAAAAAAATCGCTATTCGGTAAGAGTAAAAGTGGTACTTCCGGTACGAATTTTGAATTCCTTTTTATACAAAAGATATTTAAAATTACCATTTAAATACTTTTATACTCGAAATGTACCTGCCTAGAAAGCATGACTTGCGAGATATTCGCAAAAAACTGATTTTCGATAAGAGTATAAGACCTACTTCCGGTAGGAATTTCAAAAAACTTTTTTAAGACAATTTGTTTCAAATTTAATTTTGAGTTCATTTGAATTCTTTATAAATTGGTTAAACTTAGTAATTGACGAAATATTTGCAAAATTCGATTTTTTCACTGAAGTAAACTACTACTTCCGGTCTACCGATTTTATTGAAAAACTAAGCAGATCTCAAGAGGGAGATTATATACGTAAATACAAAATTTGGAATTGATATCTACAGCGGTTTGACCGCTATCGTGGTCACACACAGACAGACACAGACACACACACAGACATTTTTTAAAAACCACTTTTTTTTGTATCAGGGGACTTCAAAACGTGGACATCTGCAAAAACCTCGAGGTCGAAAATTTTCGTCATCACAATACTTCCTTATACTACGTATAAGAAAGTAAAAAAATGAGGTGTGGCCACCACACGACTTTCTTATACATATGAGCGTTCCAAACTATACAATTTTAAGAATTTTTTTATACTAAACTTATTCAAAATCCTATTCCAGGTACTTTCATTCGCTTAATAAATCGCTATAGAATGCATACTTTGCAAGATATTATCAAAAAATGAGGTGTGGCCACCACACGACTTTCTTATACGTATGAAAGTGTTACTTCCGGTCCGAATTTTGAAATTTCATTTATACAAAAAATATTCCAAATCCAACTCTAAATACTTTTGTACTCTTCATAAATATATATAGAATGCATAATTTACGACATATTTGCAAAAAATCGCTATTCGATAAGAGTAAAGGTGGTACTTCCGGTCTGAATTTTGAAATTTTTTTTATACAAAAGATATTTAAAAGTATGTTCTAAATACCTTTATACCCGTAATGTACCTGTCTAAAAAGCATGACATGCGAAATATTCGCAAAAAACTGATTTTCGATAAGAGTAAAAGACCTACTTCCGGTAGGAATTTTGAAAAACTTTATTAAAACAATTTTTCTAGAATTTAATTTTGAGTATATTTGAATTCTTTATAAATTTGTTTAAACTTAGTAATTGACGAAATATTTGCAAAATTCGATTTTTTCACTGAAGTAAACTACTACTTCCGGTCTGCCGATTTTGCTCAAAATCTAATCAGTTCTCAAGAGGGAGATTATATTTGTAAATACAAAATTTGGAATTGATTTCTACAGCGGTTTGACCGCTATCGTGGTCACACACAGAGAGACAGGCACACACACACACACACACACACACACAGACACTCAGACATTTGTTAAAAACCACTTTTTTGGTATCAGGGGACCTCAAAACGTGGACATCTGCAAAAATCTCGAGGTCGAAAATTTTCGTCATCACAATACTTCCTTATACTACGTATAAGAAAGTAAAATTGGAAACTTTTAAGTGTAAACCAGCTAGAGATGCATGTGTTTCAAATTGTTAGCTTTCTTCAATATAGAATACCTAAGAAAAAGAAAATTAATAATAAGTGTAGTATAAAGTCTTAAGCTAGTCGTCCACTGCATACGAGGCTGTGCTGTACTGTACTGTGCTATGCCGTGCGAGGTTCTTTGAAGACGTGGTGGGACCGTCCACTGCTGCTGTGCATTTATAGACGAATTTTCTCTTACGTCATGCTTTCAGGTACAGGTGTAATACAAAATTTGATGAAATTGACAGGAGGATGATTCTGAAAGCGGATTTGAAGGTAGTTTCATTTTTATAAATATGGTAAATATTAATAAGGCACAGATTTTCAATTTTATGTCATATATTAGAAGGGAATATAGAAATAAATTACAATAACAAAGAAGCAATAATTAAAAATTCATGAGTAGGTACTTTCTGATATTGCTAAACAAAATACGAAGCTTCGAAATAATATATTGTTTTTTATTTCCTGGTTTGTATAATTTTTCTCGTCAAAAAAAAAGTAAATGTCCCCTAATCACGTTAATAAATGCGCCCATTTCACTGAATGTATACAAAGCACAGCACACCGCTCGGTTAAAAACGGTCACGGTGCGAAATCAAGCTGACTCAGCACCACACCGCTTCCTGACTCCGCACAGTTTAGCATCAGTGGACGTATTTTAAACATACATGCTCGAAAACACATGCTGGCTCTGCAAAACACCGCACATCACCGCTCAGCACATCCTCGCATACAGTGGACGCCAGGCTTTACCCTTAATAAATCCCAGGCATCAAAAACCCAATTAACTTTACACTATAGTCCGTCTCAACCCTATTATGCAGTACAAGTTTAATAGGGATATTGCATCTCTTATTATCTTTAGTAGTCTCTTAATAACGACATCTTTATATCCGGTTGCCTTGTTGCAAGTTCTATTATGCAAAGTATATGATGGGTATATGAGTAATCGTTGTTGTCAATTGTCAGTTTTTGCCGTAGTGTGTAAACTTTTATATTGTCTTTAATTTATCTATATATAATTTCTGTTAAATCGTTCTTTTTAGCAAGCATATTATCTTTTTCAAGCATTTAAAAGTGAGTATGCATACCTAGATCTATAATTCTGATTAACGTGGTAACCTATATACATATACATATACTTTTTACAGATTGCTACATGATGAGTTTTGAATTTTAAAAAGTGGGACGAAAGAGTATTCTTATTGAAAGAGATGACATCATTAGGTGGAGACATAAATACTTACGAGACATCAGAAAATTCAGAGACGAAGGTATAGTTTATCATTTAATTTGTTATACTTTTATGTTCATTACGCAATTTATTATTTGCTTGTGTTTGATTGTGATTGTTTTATTTTTAGGTAGAACTATAATATATACTGATGAATCATGAGTGATTGCAGGGTACTCGGTAAATAAAAAGTGGACTGACGTTACTGTTCAAAGCAGTCGACAAGCTTTTACGTAAGGACTCAGCACTGGTTTAAAATCACCAAGTGGTCTTGGTCCTCGATTTCCATTAATTCATGCTGGAGGCGAGCAAGGTGTTGTTATTGGTGCTGAATGTGTACATTTCTTTGTAAGAAAAAAACTGCTGATGTTCATAGCGAAATGGATGCAGATACATATGGAGATTGGTTCACGAATAAATTGCTTCCAAATATACTAGAGAACTCGGTTGTTGGTCTCGATAATGCCTCATATCACACGAGTAAATTAGAAAAGTTTCCAGCAGTAGCACGGAGAAGACCAAATTATTGAATGGCTCACTGAGAAGAATATTCCACTTGATAATGACATGTTAAAAACAGATTTACTGGATTGTGTCAGAGGTTAGGTCTCAGTATGAGAGAAACAAAATTGATGAATTTGCAAAGAATAAAGGGCATTATGTTCTTCGGCTTTCACCTTATCATTGTGAATTAAACCCAATTGAAATGGTGTGGGCACAAGTTAAGCACTACGTTGAAATGCACAATACGGCATTCAAACAAAGAGATATTGAACAATTAATTGTGAAGGGTTGTCAGAATGTAACAGTGAACAACTGGCGGAATTACATTGGCCACCTTGTCAACTTGCAAGACGATGTTGAAGAGTTGATAATTAACGTCACACACTCATCATCAGATCAAGATTCTTTAAGTGATGAAGAAAAATAAAACAATATGTGTAACTACTCCTTTGTATGGTCATGGTTAGTTTTTTCATAAATGTTATCATGTATTATTAACTTGTTCTTATAAATGGGAAAATATGTTTTTGCAAAATGAATTTGTGAGGAATTTGTGTCTTTAAATGTGTATAACGCAATGTAGGTTAACATATTAATATTCAATAAATCATGTAACATACTACAAAATAAAAGTACATGTTGTGTGTGGTTATTGTTATTCTTTTCATAAATATGTATTGTATTGTATTGTATTTTATTGGTCATCAAAAAAACTTATTTAAGTTGTTTTTATAAATAGAAAAGTTTTTTCTAAAAAATAAACTTGTGATTAACTTTGTCTCGGTCTGAATTTATAGTGGATAGTTGATTAAGATGTCAATATCCAGTAACGAAGAAAATTGTATACCTTAAGTGTTTCTTTGAAATATTAATTCATTTACTCTGGCTTACTATATTCAGTTAGATTTTAAATATTTTTTTATAGAACAATCCCAAAGGATTATATTATTACAAATATTTTAACTAATCCATCTTCCCATATATTCTCCCCTTTTAGTGTTTCAAATTACTATTAATTTTTTGTATGCAGAATGCATCAATTGAATGACAAACAGTCGTATAGGTTATGTTTTGATTACAAAAAATGTCAGATATTGAACCGGAACTGTAACGACATTATACAATGAGACGATTTGGCAACCATGAAATCAATTCCCATAAGACCTGTACTGCATAATAAGGTTGAGACGGACTATAGTAATTAATGTATTCTTAACTGTGTAAATGCCGAATGTCAAAACTGACATTTCAGGTTTTAGATTAATTTTTATATTTCTTATATATATATTTTATACTTAATATAAACGAATAGAGCTTACCATTTAAATGATAGCTTCAAAAATCTGAAAATAATTACTATAACTCTCTTTCTCATTTATTTATCAATAATTTACAAATATTAATTACATGTCATAAAGTATCAGGCAAAACACAATAATACTCCAATTTTAGAATAATTGTCATTACAACCAAACACAACACGACGTGTTATCTGGACATTTTTTGTCTTTACGAGTTATTGTAGTGGGACAGTCTGGTATACATTCACCTCCAATACTTCTGCATTCTGCTTCTTCAGGTCCTAAAAATACAATTGTTATGTTAATAAACTTTCATAACTGCAATTGGAAGTGATGTGATCATACTATCGCAACATTCAGCACCATCTTTTTGCTGCTTAGGACAGAGGCCTTTAACATATCGAGAAGTCGGACATGTTGATCTATGTGCACAAATACCTCCAGCTTCTGCGCATTTTACTTCAGAATAAAAATCTGTAATCACATCTTTTATTACATCGACATATCTAGCAAATAAATTTATATTATTTAAAATACTATAGTGGAATACATATTTAAAATATGTCACCTTGCAAGTTAGATATATAAGACGTTTTGCAATTACACAAGTCAACATGATTTTGGTAACATTGATGACAATGCTCTTCTTGCATTTCATTTAGGTAATTATTAAATCACCTTTTCACAGAAATGACCTAGCACGTCCCATGTTCAAGTACCTGCTTCTCTTTTATATTACGGGGTAAAGCTATTATAATTGTAATTATTATTTGTAGGTACCTGACTTGTAACGGGACTTTAAACGGATTCTATGAACTGTTAAGTGCAGTGTTTTAGTTTGTTTCTGTATCGCTTACAGTACAGTCAAGTGTGTAACTCGATTCATATAAATTGGCAAATTCTAGTCGCCGATGTTGCAAAAATCCAGCGGATAAGTTTTGTTATATATGCGGACGATTTATTTTAAAGTCACAAGCTAGATCTATATCTGAGAAAGTGAAAATAGCCTACTTTTTATATTTTAAATGTCAAATTGGAGATCAAGATAAAACTTGTGCTCCTCATGTTTGCTGTGTGAGTTGTCATATAAAGTTAGTTCAGTGGATGCATCGCAAGAAAAATCTATGCCGTTTGCTGTTCCTATGGTGTGGAGAGAACCTTTGATCACGTAAGGTATTGATACTTTTGTATAACTAAAACGGAAGGGTTTTCAAAAAAGGAAAGAGACAAAATTCAGTATCCAAATTTGCAATTAGACCAGTTCCTCATAGCGAGGAACTACCGGTACCAATTGCGCCCTTAAACATAGACACCATTATTCCTGGCTATTCTACTTCTTCTTCAGATTGTGATCTACAACTTCCAAAACATACCACCGATGACCCAACATTTGAAATACTAGGATGACGCAAGTCTAAATATGCATTTTTTGCACTCTCATTTGGAATTTTTTCCGGAAAATTTGGGCGTAGTAAGCGACGAACAAGGAGGAAGGTTCCACCAGGATCTCAGCGTGATGGAAACAAGATACCATGGTCGCTGGGATCCATCAATGTTAGGCGACTACTGCTGGTTTGTAAAAAGAGATGTTGCTACGAAATACAAGAGGAAAAAGTGAAAGTTTCTGTCGTTGTATTGCTGTTGAATATGTCATCTCATGTAATATATTTCTATTCATATAATTCTCTGTAATATCTATACATTTTTGCTTAAATTTGACACATTTCACATGTGTTTATGTTAAATAAATATTAGATTGTGAAAATACGATCTCACTATTTTTTCCACCACCTGCATCCTGTAACATAAAAACTGTACGTGCTACTGTAATGAGCTTATCATTTTCGGATTTAGGACGAGAAAATACTTTGTATACACCTATTTTCGTCAATATTACTTCACAAAAGTTTAAATTTGTCGACCTGTGTTATTTACATTAAACTAATTTCGATGCTAATTTTCAGTGTAAGTTTGACTGTGGGTAGCACAGGTCTTGTTGGAGTTTTTCATAATTCCTTAGGTATGCACTAGTTTTTGGGCAGATATTTCCATGTTTTGTAATTTAAATTGGGGGTTTATTAGGAAAAAGCAGGGAGAATTGTTTTTTTTTTTTAATGAAAGAACAATAATGTGCCCAGAAAGTCGCATTAATTCAAATTGTGTTTCACTTGATAATAATTTATAAAAACTCAAATTGCGTTTTGTAGAGTATTTGTCAACTCGTATACTACATACACAATATTTCTCACCCGTTATATTCACAAAATAAATTCTTACAGCGTATGTACTAAAATTAAATTTCTAATTACAAAGGAAATACTCATAAAAAAGTTAAAATATTATAGTTTTATTAGAACAAATTAAATCTGCAATTTGTTATTTAAATCAAAACTGGGATATATGTTGCCAACTTTGTAAGCAAATTATTAAACACTGTTTAGGTAACCGACATATTTCTTTATATTGAAAAACGCCGGTTAGAGATAATGAATGATTATGTAGTTAAACGAGTATTTTAACGGGAGATAGAAAGACTGATAATAGCGTAGCACAGTAAAATTGTGCCAAACTAATAATAGGAACAATGTCCATTTCGATCAAACAACATTTCTTTTTATTCTTTGCTAACCGACAGAAAATCATTGCGTATACCGTCAACACGATTGTAACAATTTGTGACTATTGAAGATTAAAATCTACATATGCATAATTGACTCGATAAAGCTATGCTGTATGATTGATTGTTCACAGATCACAAGCTTTGAATTAATAAAGCACTCGTCTCGGTTTATTAATTCCGCCAGGTGTTGTAATGTAAAACACCACTTCCGTTCAATGGTGTGTTCATAAACTACAACACAAGTTGGGTTTAATTATATATTCGTTTTTATTCATATTAAAAGTAGGTTACAAATAATATTACATTGTAATTTAGGGACGGCACAGGAATAATATTTTATAAATTTTAAGCTGACATAAATTTATGTTGGAGAATATTGAATATGCTTTTTTAAATGGGATAATACCTGCTCAGGATAACACGGGAATAATAACTGTATACAGTGTATCGCATAAAGTAGGTACACTTCATCTGAGAAAAATATTTATTGATCATAATAAGGTGACTCCTGTAACTTGAGATGTTTTTGAAAATGTTATTGTTGTTTTAAAAATTCTGCAAAAATTATAATCCTTAACAAAGTGATGTCTATAACTAAACAAAGTTAATTAATTTTTAGGCTGCTTACTTTTTTTACAGTGTCATTATTAGGGCGCGGACACGAACGGTTGAAGACTCATCGCCCATGGGCGCACTATTGAAATGTTGTATTTTTAAAGAGGTTTTAATTTTATTTATATAATTGGATAACCAGTGGCTGGAGATCTATAAAATACAATATACCTTATTATTTGTTCATTTTCTCTTCTGTAAGACTTGTTCTCTTTGAATTAAGTACATCCTTGTAGATAGAAAACGTCCTTTCTACATCGCAACTGGTTATAGGTGCGTACTGGATATATTCTTTTATTTCAGCGTATTTAGCATACACAATTCCCGCAATGTTATTAAATCTGGATTTCTATTAAAAACTGCGTCTAACTTTCGCCGAAGGCCACATCCGAAGTCACTTGGAATACTTTTGAAATTATTAATAGGCCACGTCTAATGTTGTGGTTAATCCATCTTTTAATATGAGGTTTCGATTTTCAAAATATGTGATTAGTTTAGGCAAATTTCCAAAGTGTTCCTGAAGGAATAACAACTGATTTTTTAAATTTCGGATTTGTGTTAGTTCCTTGCACTCAGAAATACTTCGAGCATCGTCATTTAACCATGTAACGAAATTTTGTAGACTATCGAAATTCTCTGCATAAAAACTATTTCTGTGTGTCTTTTAGCAAAGCTAAGTGACGAACGTGCGATATTTTGGCATTCTGTAACGATATTTTACAGACTTTGTAATAAATTTCGGAATCACTGACAATTCATTTTCATATCAGAAAAAGTAACATAAACAACGTTCTAGATCTAAATAAACGCGTATGTTATTGAAAGTAAACGAAATCCAGTGCACACTTACATCTAGATAATTGGGAGAATTCGATTCAATAAACCGGTATTAAACAGACTATTACAAAAATTACGAAGTACGTAATTAACAGTCAAAACAATGAAAAAACGAAACTAACGTAAGTATGAATGAACATTTTATTTTTCTTGCGAAATATAAGGTAAATACAATAAATTTTAAAAACCCCTTCCTATCTACGCCAATGAAAAAAGGAGTTTACTCATAAATTCCTTATTTTATGGGCATATTTTGCCCTCATTCTCGGGCACTTCTTAGCCGTAAACAGATGTTGCAGTGCACCATATGAATTAGTGCTATCCAGTAAGCGTGTGTTGTTTACATTATTTCTTTGCTCCGTTGTAACTTCATCGTAGTTCAAACCGATCATGTCCGCGCCCTAGTCATTATATTAAATTGAATTTGTGAGTTAGTGAGTTGGGACATACATATCTGTGGGGCAAAAGTAAATGGAAGGATATTTAGTATATTTGTGCTATCTACCCAGTCTTCATCTTGAATATTGGGACAAACAAACATAGATTTCTTACCAATCTCAAAAACCTGTCAAGCCATTTTCACACCCACCTTTCTGAATATTTTTTTTTAAGTTTGCAATTCATGGAAACATTTTTAATCTTTATCTGAATCCTTAATAAGCTATTGATTTGTCATTTGATTCACTAGACATATCAGAAATATTTGTCATTAGCAAACTAGCTATCACTTTTTCTATTTTTTTTGTCTTATTGCTTTTTATTACTTTTGGCATGGGCTGATGTTGAAGAACGTATTGCAGTAAAACGTTTTCAATATAAGCAATCCTATTCGAAGGCGTAATATCGTCAGATCTTATCAAAGAGCGTGGCATATTGGAGACATGGACAAAGGTGATCTCATTTGAAGTATTTGAGAGCTGAATTTGTGGGTCATTATTATTTTCTGCAGTGCTACAAGTAATTACAGTGTTCTGGGTGTTGCATCCTTTTAATATTATGCTACGACTCTGTCATCAAATGGCACAATGCCGAACAACCTGGAAGCACATGTTTCTACATTTGCCTCGGTGTCTTCCCATGTTTCTGCAACGAACATTGGAAACACCTTTTTTGGCAGTGTGCGCTCAACATTGTATCTGTGCCATTTAACCAATTTATTAGCCAAGGTTGTTTTTTTATATTTAAATAAGGGGAGGTCGAGGGATTGCAAGAAGTGAGCAGTGTGAGGCAGTAATTTTCGAATTATGATATTTTGTCGCCTTACCAAGTCAAGGACACATATGCTGACATCGTCAAGAGCTTGTTACTGGTCCTAGACTTTTATAAATGAATAACAGGAGACCTTTTTCTCCAGAAGCACTACCCAACAATAAAACAGTGGTATTTTTTCGTCCAGGAGTACTAGTGACACGAGACCAAGACTGTTCTATTTTGCAGACAACTTTTGGTTTACTAGGATCCATGGTAAAACTACTTTTGTCAAGGTTCCAAATTTGAGACGGCCTCTCTTCAAGTTATAGTTAAGTTAAATTATTTTTTGAGAAGTTCAAAATATCCATTCATTATAAAGGGCGAGACTTGAAAACTAGCTGTAAAAGTTCCTTTTAGGATAGTCGGAATCTCCACATTTCAAAAGTGGTAACACCTCTTGCCAGTTCAAGCTTATGATTCCAATACGATGCAGTTTAATTGATTTTTTTTTGTTTCTTTACTCCTCGAAGACCTTTTAAACGGTTGTAAATGATACAGTATGGAATTTTATAGGTTTTGGATGGTTTGCAGATAGTTACTCAACACATTTGAACTTCACGTAGAGCTACTTGTAGGTCTTCCGCGGAGTTAGTTGGGTTATTTTTTTTTGTAGTTACGAACGATTTCGGTCTGAAAATTTACACTGGTTTAATGTAATATTTAGAGGGGCAAACGTGATTTACGGTATATGACACAATCGGCAAACACTGTGGTTCGAACAATAGCTAAATGATAATGCAGAGAATATATTAACTCAATTGTCTGACAAAAATCGACCCTTAGAGTGGTTATACTTAGCCCTGGATGAGTCAACATATGTTTCAGATACTGCTCAGGTGTTATTTTTAAATTATGAGAGCTACTTGACGTTTACAGTATTCACCTTATCTGGAGAAGGTCTTTTTAAAGAAGTGGAAATGCTGTTCAGAAAAACAATCTTCAACGAAAAAACTTAAAAAACGTATCACTACGGATGGTAATAGAAACATGATTGAGAAAAATAAAAGTTTCGTTGTTCTGGTACCAAACGTCGTAAAAAATGACGGTAGTTTAAAACCATCATTAATCTTACATTGCATTATTTATCACCAGCCTTTGTCCGTATATGTCAGAAGTTCTAAAACCAATCGTGTAAGCTGCTAAATATATTAGATCACATGCGCTCAATGATCGTCAAGTCCACGAGTTTATGAATGAAAAGAATGTTCCTCTGGTTGATTGTAAAACAATCACTGGTTATAAAAGCTATTATTATAATTTAAAATTACATGGACAAAACCAGATGTTGTGTAACTTAGTCCTTTCAAAATTGTTTTTTTGTTCAATTCCAATTGAGCAAAAAATGTTTCACGCATTATAATACATACCAAACATTAAGGAAGCACACTGAGACGCCAATTCCAGATTTTGCAAATGAAGCTTTGGGAGCTCTAAAAATAAATTTTAAGTCATGTTTTCAGATTTTGATGCAATCGTAGACGAAACCAAGATTTTTTAAAATCTTTAACGCTGACATAGAAACTCTTGTCCTCGAACTTCAATGGAAATGATTGATTGCAGTGTAGCGATATTTTTAAAGAAAAATATGCATTAATTTGCACGAGGTTTTCTCCTTCTGCAACTACAGTAGTTCGAAAAACATTCTCCAAAATAAACTATACAAAAATATTTGTAGACCCAAGCTTACTGATGAATATTTGCAGTAGTTGCTGATTATTTCCACCAGCAAACTTGATCCAGAATTGCAAACAATTGTCAGTGGAAAGCTACAGCTATCATCAATCATAATTACGATGTTTAATTTCATTATATGAATTACCTATGTTTCTCAGTTAGTGTTAAGTTTTTAGGATAAATCTTATGTCCTTAATTACAGTTTAATTTTCAATTCCATTATGTATGTCAGTTATTGTGTTCCTTAATTGGTGTTCTCACAACTATTGGTTTTCTTTAAAGAGAATTTATTATGTACGGGCATTACAATTGATTTAAACGTTACATATATTAATGTGACATGTTTTTGTTTGTGCCAATTTCTGATTCAGCGACTTTTATGCATCTACTTTTCCATGAATAGTGCACACTTTGAAATAACAATTTGGTATATTAACAATTTTGCTAATATCATTCCGCTTTATGTTGCCTGTCTCCCGAGATATGCATACATTAAATGCATAATAGTTTTGTGGCGTTCCGTTTTACAATTATGTTTATGTATTTAATATAAATCAGAACGGAAATTGATTACTTAGGCATTGTGCCATGTGAGGTGAGAGTAAATATTAGCTGAGATTATAATATATATTTCTTCTCATTTAGTACTTTCATCACTTATAAAAAATCAATAAACATTTAAAATATACCGTGCGTTTTTTTAACTGTTGCCATAGGGAATTGCATGGTAAAAATTATACCCCCTGTTAACTTATGATGCGATGTAGATTTGATGCTATTTTTTCTTTTAGTAATAAATCAGCAATAAGACTACAGAATGCATACTGTTTGAACAACCACAAGCAGTTTTATTTGACTAATTTTACTCTTCAAACTTGAAAGTAATGAACATACATAATTTGACAAAAAACTTAGTAGGCAAGGTCAAAACAAAAATTTACAAATGTCATTTTATTCACAAATTCTGCCAAATACCCGGTTATTGTGAACAATTGTTTAAAAATGTCTGTCTTCACAACTAAGGAATGTGTTGAACTTGTAATTGTATGCCCAGCAGAGAAATCAGGCAGAATTTTGCTGCTGCATATCCCGATCACCCTATTCCGAGTAAAACTATAATACTCAAATATTACAATGCTTTTCGTGCCACTAGTTGCTTAAATCATGAGCACAAAAAACGGAAAAGAAACTCGTATGTTGTTACAGAAGATTGAAGAATGAATATCTGTGTGGCGGTTGAAGAAGAAGACACCACCACACTTACTTCTCTGGCAGAAGAATTTCACGCTTCAAGAAGCAGCTGCTTTAAAGCCTTGAAAATGGAAAAGTTCAAGTCGTACAAAATCAAAATTGTGTAGAAACTATTGCCCCGTGATTACTTTCCAAGAATGGAATTCTGTGAATTCTGGATGGAAAAAATTAATGAAAATCGAAATATTTTAAATAACATTCTATTTTCTAATGAGAGTTCGTTCACATTAAATGGCAAAGTTAACAAACAAAACGGACAGGTTTGGGTAAGAAAAAATCCCTACAGAACACAAGAAACACATACGCAATATCGTGTGGGTTGGAATTTTAGGAAATCACTTAGTAAGTCCATTTCTTATTGACGGAAATTTGAATCAGCATAAATACTTAGATCTTCTCAAATGGAGGTAGGCCCGCAGGTGGATGCTTTGCGATGATACGGAACAATAATATTTCAACAGGATGGAACACCAGGCCATCTGCTGCCATCGTCAAAGAGTTTTTAAACAAAACATTTCCTGAAGTCCTGACTCGATTTTTTCTTATGGGGGCATTTAGGAACACAAGTTTACGACCTCATAAGAGGTCAACCAGAAGCTGTGGAGAAACTAAGGGCAAGAATAACTGAAGCTAATAATTCCATTACAGTGCAAACTTTACAAAACACTCGAAGAAATTTTCAAGATCGCTTGTGACATTGTCTAACAGTCGAATGAAAACACTTTGAACAATTCCTTTGATAATTACTGATAATTTTTGTTAATTTGTTGAGTTATTTGTGCTTTAATGGTTTCTACGTTTCTTTTTATAAATAAAGGTTTACATGTTCTCGCATGTTCTATCTTCCAAAAGCTAATTTAGTCATAGCCTCGAGGAGCTTTGGCTATTTATTTTTTTAAACAAAGCCTTCTAGAAATGTAGTGGCAAGAAAACGCTTTCACAAAAATATTTTTTCAAAACTTCTTCGATAGTTTAGATTATTGAATTCTAATCTATCAGATAGTTTAAAGAATCTTCCAGCTTTGTTATAAAAATGGTTTAAATATTTTCATCAGAGCAAAAGTTAACACGGGTTGAATTTTTACCATGCAATTCCCTATGGCAACAGTTAAAAAAACCGCACTGTATATATTTTACCATTTCTTTGCGAGATGTTGATTATCATTCTTTTGAAATTGAAATGCTCTAAATTTTAATTGAAGCATCATATCTATTAATATGAATTTCTTTATTTTACAGAAAAAATCATCTGTATCAATAGGTATATATCAGATACTATAGCAGTTCTTTCTATTAAAATTTCTTCTATTTTTGTGGATATATAAAGTCCTAGTCATTTTAGAAAAATATTTGGCAATTTCAGAAACTAGGAACTTGAACATTGCACTTGCTCCGCGAAATATTTTCATAGTAATTGCTCCAAACTTGCTCTGCCATATATTATTCTGCATTTCTCCTCTTACGAATTATAAGGTCATTCAAATAAATAAAGATAACCTGTAAAAGGTACCACCGCATAGAGTGACTCCTCATTTTATTATGCAGATGGGGCGTTTGCTAGCTTCTGAACTGAGTCCTGAAAGATAGGCACCAACATTTTTTATGCGTGCAGGAAGAAATACTGAAAATGAACATAATGCGTATTATGCGTAGTTGGGAACGCATCTTCTAATCTTTTAACATCAATATAGAAAAATAACATTTTAGTTGATTTATATAAAGTTTATACGTGTTATGTTTAGTCATTGATTTGAAATGGAGAATATTTTAAGTAATATTGGACTAATATTAATTTTAAAAAGACAAAATTTATAGAACGCAATGCAATGCAATGCAATGTGCAAGCAGTTACGAGAAATTGATTTTTCTTTCCTCGAGTCCTAGCCTGTCGCAATTAATATACAGACATAATAATTTTCATGTAGTCAACTTTTTCCACATAAAAAAAAGCATTGCCATAGAAAATCTTTTCAACTGCCATTCATTTCTAATAAAGGTAACTATTTGTATTTTATTGTTTCTTTGAAAGAACCTTAAACTGCAATTTCTAGTGGTATTTACATAAATGCGTATAGGATAAACAAAGTTATGGACCGATTTTAACTACATTTTGGCCCCAAAAATGTAGAAATTTTTGATGAGTTAAAAATAAATTTCTTTTTTGATTTCCAGTTAGACATTTATACGTATTCTTCAGATTCGTATAGCCTGGTACCTATTTAGCGGTAACCCTGTATATTTCCAATATAGCCCAAGTGAGTTTCAGAATGTTGCTATTGACAAAAAGTATTCAGTAAAGAAATACAAATAAACTTAAATTTAAACGAAAAATTGCGATTTCAGTGAAAATCAAGATGAGAGGGGGAAAAGAAAGAGATTTGGTCGAAATAATTAACATACACATTGCATATCAAGTATTTGTTAGTAAATATACTTACAATTATTATTAATTTCAATTGCAAAGTATTAAATTTGGAAAATATGAAATTAACTAAATCATAATTCTAGCTTTTAACACTAATATTTTGTTAAATTTGATCAGTATCTTGATATTTTTCATAAGGATAGCCATAATTCCCATAAATCGTGTTCATGGAAAAATAATGTCTTCAGTTAGAGCAGGCGCAGTTTGTAGAAAGTAAAATTTGCTAAACTGAAATTACTTATCGCTAGATTACACTTAATGTAATATAACGAACACTAGTAATGACAACGTCTTTTGTAGGTACGAATTATGAATTGAAGAAATACAAAGTTGATTCTTGCCGGAATTCACGCATTATATGTTTCATTTTCTTCAGTTATTTCTCTGATTTTTATAACACCATGTTGGCCTTCACTGTCAAGTTGTGTTTGTTCAAATATTCATTTCTTGATATTGTTCGGTATTTAGAAGATTATATTGGAAAAAGATATTTTCTGTCTCAATGTTGAATGACTCAACAAATAAATAGGTTAAATTTTAAGTTTCTTACTTTCTTACAATGAAACCAAATAGGAATTTCTGAGAAAGCTCAGACGGTGTAACGTTTGAAACAAAATATTATATTCCACTAATTCAAATAGTGTAATTAAATTTTACTAGTATTATTATTGAATACTTTTACTATTAATAAAATATTGTATATGTATTTTAAATAGGTGCAAATCTTACCTTGTGCTACTGTAACACCTAACGTTACCAACACGAAAAACAGAATATATGAATTCATATTGATTATAGACAGACAAATCATAAGAGCACTAGTTTTAGTACGAATACCATGTCTTTATATACAAAACTGAAAACCATATGAGCGTACCAGCAGTGCAATATTAATATAACCCGCTGCATATCACAAAAAAAAAGTGGAATGGATGTACACGTAAGCGTAAACAAACTCTTTCAGTGGCGTTACAAATAGGATGAAGCTTCTGGGATATTCATGCTATCGTTTATCAATGAAATCGTAATTTCTTTGAAAGTGACGGTGATTCATCAAAATATAATTCTTCCCGTAAAGATAAAACCCCCTGTTTTTGTCCAGAGTATCTTATTTAATCATAGTTATTATTTTACGTATTTCTTGAAATCACTTAAATCTTATATATATATGTATATTGACTTTATATAATAATATGTTACCGTAAATATCCGAAATATGTTTTTAGGCGTACTTACTAGTAAGAATGCGAAGTAACTACTACCATTTACCATTTCGCGTTCTTAATAGGTGTTGTAGGGGTTTAGGAAAACACACATAGAAACTTCTAATTACCCTTTATTTAAAGAAATATGTTCGTCTTTTACTGTGTTACAAATTATAATCTCCCTATTTTACCGAACCTTCGCTATTTACCTATATTTTCCCACTCTTGTTAGTGTAAGTTTAGTTATCCAATGAATTCGAATTAAAGTTTATTTCAACCAATAAAATAAAAGTATTACGTACTTGAAGAGTATTCCTAGAAAATAAATACAAGACTTATATTCAGCAATAAATGATATATGACGGTGACATCACCTTGTTCTTTAGAAATTTGCAATAGCGAAGATTCAGCGTTTCTCATATGTATGCATGATGTTTTGTAATAATGAAATGAATTACTTATTATACCTTATACTACACAGGGTGCGTATAACATAAGAAAGACATGAACTAAAATTTTAATTCGGCTATTTACTGCAGATTTCAGTTAGAACCCGTTTTAACTACACGCATAGCAGTAACTGCTGAGCAAGAACGGATCGATAAATGATCTATGCGCTAATTGGTTATTTCTCATCACGTACTAAATAGTGAAGATGCTAAATTGTCTAAATACACTGTAATGATTAGTTTCTAAACCAGTTTTGTACTGTTACCGATCGCTTTTATCACAGTAGGCGGGCCACGTCTTGTCTCGATAACAAATTTAAACACAGTTTTTATTGCTTTTTTTATTAATAAAACAATAAATACTGTGTTTAAGTTTTTAGAATTTGTTATCGAGACAAGCCGTGGCCCACCTACTGTGGAAAAAGCGATCGGTAACAGAGTGGCGCCCAGCGTGGGGCCCGACTCTGTTACCGATCGCTCTTTCCACAGTAGGTGGGCCACGGCTTGTCTCGATAACAAATTCTAAAAACTTAAACACAGTTTTTATTGCTTTTTTATTAATAAAACAATAAATACTGTGTTTAAGTTTTTAGAATTTGTTATCGAGACAAGCCGTGGCCCACCTACTGTGGAAAAAGCGATCGGTAACAGAGTGGCGCCCAGCGTGGGGCCCGACTCTGTTACCGATCGCTCTTTCCACAGTAGGTGGGCCACGGCTTGTCTCGATAACAAATTCTAAAAACTTAAACACAGTATTTATTGCTTTTTTATTAATAAAACAATAAATAACATTCACGATTAAAATTCGACAACAACGTCAAATTGACAACTCCCATTATCTGACATAACTCATAAACAAACATTCATTGACAATCGCACTTGACCTGGAGAACATGTCGAACAACGTCGTTGTATGATTGTAAGGCGGTAAAGAGGCAACGGTAACAGTACAATGAGTTAAAAAGCCGATGCCATGTAGATCTTATTGATATGCAAAGTCAAGCAGATGGGAAATATAAATTCATCATGTTATCAAGATCGTCTAACAAAGTTTATTTTAATAAGAGTTTTAACATCTAAACTAGCTGAAGAAATAACTTACAAAATAAGCGAAATATTTTTGACGTTCGGGGCGCCGTGTATATTACATAGTGATAACGACCAATAATTGGCCAACTGTCCTATAAACGGATTTAAGTCTTTATGGCCAGAACTTAAATTTGTACATCATAAGCCGCGCCACAGTCAGAGCCAAGGCTCAGTTGAACGAGCCAATTGAAAATATGATTGCCGGGGTGTATGTCTCATAATAACATCGTTAAATGGTCAGAGATCTACCATTTGTATAGTTTATGAACGACCCTGCGTTTCATTCAGGCATAAAGCAAACTTCATATAAGGCTATGTTTGGCATCGAGTATAAGGTTGGGTTAGCTACATCACCTTTGTCTATTGACGTTATTTCTTCTCTAGAGCGGGAAGAAGATTTGAAAAATATTATTGGTGATGTCAGAATTAACATGGCGAAAATTCCTGGAGAAGATTCAAACATAGAATTTAAAATGAAGCTTTAAATGTCGTGCTATCTTATTTGCTAACTTTGTTTGACGAAACTATTGCTTGAATTGTACAACTGCGGATAACATTACAGCAACACGATCTTAAGCAAGCCAGTCCGTAATTTAACAGGCTAAAAAGATGAAATCTTTCAGTGATAAAAGGTACTCTCCTGCTAATGTCGGCGTTAACTTCACAACACCTATTTCCGACGTTGACAAAGCTTAAGGTGCATTCAGAAATATTATAGCTAAGGATGTTGTTATGGATCATCTGAACACCAGAGCAGAATTAGATATTTGTAAGAAAAAAATTATTGACATTGATGTAGTAAAGAAGGATAAGCAATATCTTTACACATGCGGCTTCGCCTGTATCAGGATCCAGCCAAGGATTGTCCATGTGCAAGTGCACAAAAAAGTGTCTCACTAATTTGCGTAAGTGTAAAAATACAAGTGTTATGCAATTCAAAATGTCACAATAGTAGCTCATGTAGAAGAAAACTAAATAAAAGATGGTATTTGGAATAACTTCATGAGTATGTCCGCTTGTTAAGAGGTATTTTCATATCATATTAAAAACTTGTCAATTAAATAAAGGTGTGACCTATGGAAGTATGTCCGCTCTTAAGAGATATGTATTTCGGTTACTTACTGTTATACATGTAGTTAGAACGGGTTCTAACGAAAAGCTGCAGTAAATAGTCGAACTAAAATTTTCCTTTGTGTCTTTCCTAGTAAGAACGCGAAATTACAAATGCTTGTAGTTAGTTCGCATTTCTACTACTAAGTACGCGTAAAAACAGATTTCTGCTATTTACGGTAACATATATATGTATGTATAATCAAAGCAGGAGTCTTTGCCGTTAGAACATAAGACGGAGGATGTTCTCGGGGAATCTAGTAAACAACAGTAATGGTTTCTTTAATTCTTCATTTTTTCACCAATATTTTGAATATCCTTTATATAATAGATGACTTTTAATAATAACAAAATGCACAAAATTAATCATTAAATCTCATATGAATGTATGTCTTAAACGACATAGTTTTAAAGTTATAGGATGCTTAATAGTAATTTAATAGTCCATGCAATATATAAAATGTAATAATACAACAAACTTAACTTATAAAAATTGTACATAATGACAGTCTTCAACTGCATGCAAGGTTTTATCTTCCGTTTCATTGATTGGTTCAAGAAAACCGATTTATCAGGTCATCAACATTGTCAATGAGAGTCGTATAAGCTAGTGATTTAAGGTGACCTCAGAGAAAAAATCGAGAGAATTTAAGCATGGAGACCGCTGAAGCCACGGTTGTGGATCTCCTCGCTTTACCCGCCAATTTGGATATGCAGCGTCGAAAAACTCATCAGCAAATAAACTGAAATATGCTGAAGCATCATCGTGTAGAAATACATTTGCAATCTTAATGGCAACGGGACTTCTTTCAACGATAGCGGTAGCTCTCTCTTCAAGAAAGCAGCGGTAAAGTTCTCCATTTAACCTCATCGGCAAAAAATATAGACCTATCGAGTGATCTCCAACAATTCTGGCCCACACATTAACAGAGAATTGATGTTGATAACGAGTTTTCAAAGTTTCGTGTTGATTTTCTTCTGCCCATGTGTGATTATTATGAAAATGAATAATATCATGTCTGGAAAAACTAACCTCGTCGGTGTAGTATACTTAAGCCAAAAACTGAGAATTTAGAGTAATTCTCTATTTTATCCATTGACAAAAAGCCAATCTTTGCAGGACATCTGCTGGTAAAAGTTCCTGTACCCGTTGTATGTGATATGAATACAACAGTTCATCATAGTTCAATATCCTCCAAACTGTGCTTAAGGTGAAGCAATTTTTCTGATGCTTGTAGTAGGATGTTCCTCAATTTCATTTAACACCATTTCTTCCACTTATGGAGTTCTAGCTGTATGTGGGTGCCCGCTATCAGCCTTAAGTTTTTTGAAATATGCCATTTCACTAAGACGTTGGTAAAGACGGGTAAATATCTAATGACGCTATGCTATTTAAGACATGAACTTTTACGATCATAACAACCCTAGGAATCAGCCCATAGAATTTGTCGCATATTTTTAAAATGACCCTATATAATATTTTAAAATTTAATCTTTCATTTGGAAATATTACTAGGTTATGAATCACTACATGCACAAATTACAACTTTGCACCAAAGTAAAAAATAGGCTAAATTTACAAATAACCGCTTTTATTAATTATATCCTGTTAACATCTTCAAGTGTAAAAATATTCTTGTACTCTAGTGCATATAAATTATAGTTGATCCATGTAGTGGTTGTTAAAACAAAAAATTGTAAATTGTGTAAATTGCGTTTTCTTAAACTAATTCACTATAAATCTAGGCTTAGAAAAAAAGTTTTCGGGCAAAGCTTAGCGATCCAAAGTTACATGTTATATGTTCATGCAGGTTTATGCAACGTACAATTCGTTGCCGTGTATATTAATCGTTAAGTAAGCCAGAGTTCTATTCAAATTGAAGCATTTGGAGAAGCTATACTAGAAGCACTGCAGGAAGAGAAGATTTTAGATCCAAAATAACTCGGTCGTCCGAATAGAAAAAGAAAAATGAACGAAGAAAGAAGTCGCTGCATATAAAGTTAGAAAATATTGCAGACTGTGATGGGCACTCATTTATGAACTAACTGATGCTCATAAAAAAAAATTCCAATTGACAGTGAAATACTAATTTTGCAGACTAATATCAATCAAGCTAGCAAAATGTCTCCATACCAACTAAATATTTAACATTTTTTGACAAGAAAAGCTTATTAAGACCCATAACAATTAAATAAATATAGCATTTGCATTTCTCTTATTTCTGGGGGAGTAAGTACCTATATAGGTCGCTATCTCATCTATATTTTCATAGTAAGTAGCTGCCCAACTAACAACTACGATTCCAGTCGATTTGTTATTAAACTCTCTAAGAGAGGAAACGTAAGAGACTGTGGAAATTGTAATAATTTGCAAAATATATTTAAACAATCAGAGAAAAAATTATATGCTCAACTCGGCAGCAAATCAGGTTGACAGCCTTGGCTGAATTCCTATGTACCAGCCTCGGAAGTCAATCTACTTTGTTGCCCAGTTAAAAAAATACTATTGTTTCTAAAATAAATATAAATTCAGCGGTTCCATCATAAATTTAAAATAACGTGAGCACGGTCCCGAAGCCTGTAGAATATGTTTTGTAGGTATCTGCCCTAGCGGTCAATATGAGCGCTCCGGCCCACAGGGCTTGCTTTATGTCAGTCCCTACAGACCGCTGTGGCCGCTAACGTTTTAATGCTACTTTGAACATTTTTTTATAGTAACTCTATCATTTTCGAACCTCTGTGGCCGCTAACGTGTTACGCCACTTTTTTTTATATATTTATATAATAGCTCTTGTATTTCTGTTATAACTGTCCCACCGAAACAAGTTTTGTTCCAAAGTAGTAATGGTTTTCTCACAGCTAATGCAAATTTAAAGCTTTTAACCGTCGTCTGACTACACGCAAAGGTAACAGTGTTACATCGAAATGTTATGAAGCTCTTTATAGCCATATTAATTCATATTTCTGTACCACTCATCCAGACATATTTACCTTTATTTTTATAAAATTTTTATTGAATAGTTATCTAAAAATTAAAATTATCATTGTATTTATCTGCATTATTATGTAATAATATTATATAGCTAGTAAGGATTGTAAAAACATTTCCTAACATTTTGTTTTGGGTGAGGTTAATATCAGGACATCTGCTAACAGGAATGAAAAAACAGATTGGTTTCCTGATGTGGCTTAATCGCAAATATATTATCTACACATTATTGCGTCTGCTGATAACAAAATAAAATAGGATATGCATGCATATTTAAAAGTTATTATCTGTTATGACTCGAAATGCTACCCACATATTTGTTTACAGACTGAAAGTAGGATCAGTTCATATAGCCGTAAGCATTAATAGTAAAACTAATATTAAATTAACCTTAAAAGTCAATATGTAAAGATAATCTAAATGATAAACGGTACATTGAACGTGATCTACTACACCACATAGCGGACGCAGGAGACATCTTTAATAATAATAATGGAAATTAAATATATATATATTAATAATAATAATAATAATAAATATATATATATTACAAACAACCTTTCTCTTTTCAATACATAAACTTGGACGCAAATACGAATGGCGTAAAACATTGATATACGTGTACATACATAATCTGTTCTGTTCTATTTTATGATGTAGATGTAGTGTAAATAAGAATATAAAATGGTATGGTACTTGCGTTCTTCAGTCAAATAATATTGCTGATGAAACACGTACCTTTTACATTCTAATGCGCAGTATGAGGAAGTATTGTAATGATGAACATATTGGACATGGAGATCTTTAGTTATCTACGTTTTGACTTCCCCACGAAAAAGTCTGACTGGCAGCTACCGTGGTTACGCATAGGCAAACAAACAGACTGCCTATCTATAACCACGGTAACTGTCCAACGGTTACAGTTATCAATATCAAACCTTACATTTAAGTTTATAATCTTCTTCCCGAGATCTGGTAAAGTTTACAATGATATCACTACACCGGAAGTAGTAGTTTTTCTAATATATCGTCAACTACTAAGTTAAATAGATTTCTAAGGAATAGAAAAGTATTCAGAATTAAATTTGAGAACAATGTTATACCAGATGTAAGCAGGTTATCAAAAAACAGTTTTTTTTTTCAATATCATTTAACACAGATTCACCAAGAGTATAAAATATATAGAACTTAATTTAAAACCATAAAGTCGTGTGGTGTTCACTTCTTATATTTTTGATTTATTTGTGAACTGAAGGATTTTATATTTTCGTCTAGGGTCATATTAATTATCATTACATAAACATTGAATTTCATCAATTTTTTTTTTATAGAATAGAAGTACTGTAATAGAACATGTTATAGAGAAAATATTAATACAAATAAAGTTTTGGCTATGACATACCCCATCTGTATTCCTGCTCTCGCCCTATCACCTTCTTCATGGAGCACATAGTTTTGCTGTGTTGGTGTGACTCTTGCAAAAACCGGCGCAATCTCTGTTTACACTGATCAAAACTGATGAAAATATGTTTTATTCGAATACGCATACGTCGGTATATAAAGAATGTCGTATACCGAATATATTTAACTTTGAAAGCTGCTTCATAACCTGCTTCATGGTTCACCCAGAGCTTTTAAATGCTGTCTTCTGGCCTGCTTGACAGTTCATTATCCTTACCTAATCAGCTGTCGCTAATGACCTGTTGATTAAGTTCGTTTGCAAGAATGCTGTTGCTATAGACTTGTATTGTCATCACCTAATCAATTGTCGCTTATGACCTCTTGATTAATTCTGTCCGCACTAATGCTGTCGCTACCTATAGACCTGTATTCTCTTCACCTATTCAACTGTCGCTAATGTCCTGCTGATTATTCCGTCTGATTTTATTATTTATAATAAACAACCCTACAACGTCTCTTGACAGCTAAGAGACGTTGAAATATAAATATTCAATGCTATTGTAAAAAGCGTCTATCTGATAGTTGTTGTAACGGATTAACGAAATTGATTACATTATCTTGGCAGCTGTTGTGATTTCTTGCCATAAGTTTTACACTGTACCACAGAATAACAGTGAAAGCTCAAACTAAACATTTTTCAGTGTAGTACTCTTCGAATATCTTTTTTATGTTACGATACATACGAAATAATTATTGTTTACGTAAATGCAATGTATCAAATGTATCATCTACTTACCTCTGATGTGATGACAATTGTTTAAAAGGTTGTGAAAATAATTATTACAATTTACTTCTGATGGAATTTATTTCAGGAAAATTGAAGTTATGATTCTTCTTAGGAATTATAAGCGTGTCCTTTCTGTACAATATCTGATGTAGGACAACATTCTGACAATGTTTGGAGATTCTGAAAGTTATCCAGTTTTTTCTATTAATTAAAATCGAATGAAGAGTTTATAAAGATAACCTAAACACAAAATACAGAATATAATGGAGATTTTCCTTGTCTTACACAAATGTAGAATGAAATATCTTCCCTAAAAACGAATATATTGATACCTAAGACAACAGCGTTCATTATTTTATCGCTGATAGTGATTATTATTATTATTATTATTATTATTATTATTATATAGTGATTATTTCAGAAATTACAAAAGATAACCACAATAAAATATTCCGTGTTTGGTTTAAAAACATATATATGTGAAAATTTCAAGAAGTAGGTTTTCAAAAAACAAAAGTATTTAAAGTATTATCAAGTGCAGTTCATACCAAATGATGTAGAATCTTCTTGGCTACACGTACCACCAAAATTACTGCTTTCACTTTTAAAAACAATGCAAATCTGTTTTTTTTCTCAGCACATGTTTTGCTAAAAAAATTCCAAGAAGGAATTAATAACTCAAAAACTTTTAACTCAATTATGCAAAAAGAAAACAATTGAATAAGCAATTTAATATAGTACTAGAAAATCCAAAAATATATAGGGTGTTTTATTTAAAACAAATTAGTTTGAACATCAATGATAAATTTGAACTTCACATTAAAAAATGACAGTAGTGGTATGTTAGAAGTAAGCAAATTGTTACCTTCTGAACTCTTTTGTATTATAATTCTTGGTTGTGATAAATAACAAAACTTCCGCAATAAAAAAAAGACGGATATTCGTGTTATCTATATTATAACTACTATGAAATGAATTTGGCAAAGCAAGCGAATTTTTCCATATATTTAATATTGGCCAATAGCTTGATGCCAAATTCGGCCTAAGTTGTCCTCTAAATGAAGCTTTCTTGTTCCTAGTTGATGATAGCATCTATTACGGTAATATTAAGTACAAGGAAAAATATAATTTTTGAAGCCTTCTTAGCTTCATAGATCGCTTGACTGCAAGCCTAAAGGTGTCAGGTTTAATCCCAGACCGGTCCCCCACTAATATCCATGCCGTTTTCTCTAGCCCCTCCTCGACTCAGGCTGTTGAAAATAAGCACCTTGAGGTCAAATACCGGGGTAATAATAGCCGGTCAGTGCATAGCGCTAATCATGTAACCAGTCTAGCGATAGACCAAAGACGTAACGCTCCAACAGCTATAACCTATAGCCTGAAAGCCTTTCATCGCCTGTTACGATGCCCTATTATTTATTATTAATATGATTATTAAAAGCTCTTTTATTACAAAGAAATATGTGAATTATCAAACAACACGTGAATTAAGTAAATCAAAATAAGCATGTATAATGCAAATTTCAATGAAAATTAAAAAAAAACACTACTTTATTTGACGACTTTCGCACGTTCTTCGTGCTCTTTCGTTATTTATATCAGCACGTGTTGTAACACCACCGGCTCATAATACTAGCAGGTGAAAGTGCTGCTATTACAGAAATATGTATGTATTGCGAAATGCATTAGTGTGTTTAGGTTTGTATAAATACATCATCCGTATATTCATATGTACACATGGGGAATAAATTATTTAGTACATATGTGCAAACGTATATAAATGGAATAATAGGTATTGTTATCATATATACAGTGTCCTTGAGAGTGTAGTTTTTGTTATTACATTTCATACTTAGTAGGATAATGCTAATTAATTCTTTTATATATCAATATTTACTGTTTTACAATGTCAATAAACACACTATTATACAAGTGAGGAGCGCATTTTCAAAGCGCAACATGCCCAATTTTTTAATTTTTGGCTAGAGCGTAAAAACTAATTTCTCAAAGCTGATTAATACAAAAGTTAAGTATATAATATTTATTAGTATATAGGATGCAGTTTACCGTAAATTAGAACAAAGTTTTCGAATTTTGTCGCCAGTTATAATTCGAACTTGTGTCATTATGAAACTGCAACTGGACTGGTTACTTTTTGAAAAAAAAATGTAGAAACCAAAAAATAATAATTGATTTGAATACAAAAAAATTAGGTGTGGCCACCACACGACTTTCTTATACATATGAGCGTTTCAAATTATAGAATTTTAAGAATTTTTTTATACAAAAATTATTCATAATCCTATTTTAAGTTCTTCTATTCTCTTTATAAATCCGGATAGAATGCATACTTTGCAAGATATAAAAAAAATGAGGTGTGGCCACAACACGACTTTCTTATACGTATGAGCGTTTCAAACTATACAATTTTAAGAATTTTTTTATACAAAAATTATTCAAAATCCTATTCTAAGTACTTTCATTCTCTTAATAAATCGCTATATAATGCATACTATGCAAGATATTCGAGAAAAAGTGCTGCTATACAAAAAATATTGCAAATCCAACTCTAAATACTTTCGTACTATTAATAAATATATATAGAATGCATAATTTACGACATATTTGCAAAAAATCGGTAAGAGTAAAAGTGGTACTTCCGGTCCGAATTTTGAAATTTAACAAAAAAAACACCTACTTCCGGTAGGAATTTCAAAAAACTTTTTAAGATAATTTGTCTCAAATTTCGGCCTCGAAATCGTTTTTCCCATTTCCTAATCGTATTTTTCATGAAAACCTTACCGAATTTACACGCTAATTTAAGAAAACAACGCCTTTCAATGGATAAATCGTAATTTCTTCGAAATTGTCCAAAGGGCCCTAAATAAAAATAAAAATGTAAGAAATTTCAAAAAACAAGCCTTTATTTAACATTATGTAACACTCAACAGCAATACATAAATTTTATTTTTTCTTAATTTTTAAAAATAAGGTCACGAAACGGAAAACAAAATTTTGAAATTTGGGCGAAATTCACTGAAATCAAATAGAGTATGTGGTACGCTCGCACATTGTGTCGAGAGGTAGCTCCGCCTACCATTTCGGGCAGTTTCTACGCAGTTTGCAAAATACTTCTGAGATCGGTGTTTGTTAAGAAAGTAATCGTTACTCGGACATTATTTTATCGAAACCGTTGATATTTTCTTTACAATATAGTGTACATATACAATGTCAGCGTCACAATACTTCCTTATACTACGTATCAGAAAGTAAAAGCAATATCTCTTCCCGTCCCTAACGCTATACCTGCTAGAAGCGCATGTTAGGACTCACACGGCTTGCGGGCTGGGAGTATAATTATTATATTTGACTCGCAATAATTTGCTTCTGAAACGATCTAGAAATTTATTTCTTGCACAAAAAATAATTTTGGAATGTTGGCTTTATTTTGTTTCACATATATATCGGTAAATTCTGAAAAATAAGATTAGTTACTCGATAGCTGAAATATACGTTACACAAATTGGTCGTCTACTAAAACTTTTTTTTTTTTTATAAAATTTACACACCATAAAGAAAAATCGAAAACACTAGTATCATCCAAATACTTTAGGGTATAACCTTTAAAAAAAACAGATCCCTAGCTCTCTGCATTGCTAAGATATCACGAGATAAGTATTAAAAATTGAAGAAAATGAAAATTTTAAAATTTACACAAAAAAACGATTTTTCGACCTTTTTGCGATTTCGATTTTATTTTCCAACTCAAAATTTGAATCCGGCAGGTGATTTTACATATTCAGCTTCACCTTTTTTGTGTGTTTGAGAAAATATAGATTGTCTAATTTAGGGGGGGTTGCTTCCCGACTGCAAACGTGTCGGCCAACCGGCGATTATCTGAGACCACAACGCAGCCATAAATTACAGGCAGATTAGATTAGGTGACAAGTTCTTTTCTCTATCTTTTTCCTCAGCATAAGACAGAGCACGCGGACCCTTAAACATTTGTCTTTTATTACATTTGCACGAAGAAAACAGTGGTACGCCTATTTCAAATCGAACTCAGCTTGAAGCGGGCGTCCAGCCTCAAAATTCGATTTCTTCACTGAAGCAAACTACTACTTCCGGTCTACCGATTTTACTGAAAGACTAATCAGATCTCAAGAGGGAGATTATATACGTAAATACAAAATTTGGAATAGATATCTACAGCGGTTTGACCGCTATCGTGGTCACACACAGTATAAGAAAGTAAAAATATAAAGACAAAATAAAAATCTATTATGTTATTGATTTTTAATACCGGTTTTTCTTGGACGCAGTTATTATTTTCTTCCTGTTCGGCCACTTTTCTGTTAACGTCTTCAGCCGTTTGAAAGATGCGAATCAATATCTCAAAATACTACTTAAGCTTTGGTCAAAACAGCACTCTTGAATGAGCGCAGGTATTAGTACATTGTTTACTGCTGTGCCTTTAACAAGTATGTTAAGATTTACTATGACAAGCTGCACCTGTCAAATTTTCTTCATTTCAAAAGGTTTCCGGTTTTTTAGAAGAGTTTTTATTTCAATAAATTCTTTGAGATACTATAGTCCCTGATTAATTTTTGGTGTTTATGCTATGTAACTTTGTATAAAGGAACTATTTTCTGCTGCATAGGAATTTGTGAAGCCCAGAAAGTAGGTTTTCCAGGCCTTTATGTCATAAACGCTTCTAAATTTATTATAAATATTAATTTAATCTGAGGGGAAAAGAATTTGGTCGTTTCAACGTAATTCCTTCTCCAATCGCGCTTGCTCGAAATCTGCCGATATGGACAAGTGGCCTCTAACAGGAAATATTAGCTATATATCCTTAATGTTGTTTGGGAATACTTTTAGCTCTATATTTAATATCATACAGAACTATAGCAAGGGATTCATCACCAGACTTTTGTATGCGGTGTTTAAAAGCGCGCAATTTATGCTATGGATAGGCTGTAGAGAAAGTTGCAAAAGAGCATTTCACTTTTATGAAAATATTGCCACGACCGTATATTTACATGCAGCAGTTATTGTTATTTGCTAAGGAAATAACTAAAACATTTAACAAATGAAGTAGCAATCACTTTTGGAAACTCTTAGGCATGAAAGCAATCCTGGATATTCCTTAGGATATGAGATCCTACAATAAACTTCTTGAAGATCTAAAATCTGAATCTGGAATTACTTTTAGACGAGCGATTAAACAATTACTATTGCACAAATTCTATTACTCTTTGACTGAGTTTATCCATCAGTTATAATGTATTTATAATGTAGTATACTTTATGACATGTAATATGCTATCTCTGTAGTCTATAGTGAAAAAAACTAATAAGGCTATTCTATATTATACTATAACCCTTTATTTTACACAGAAATGCTCATTTGCGCAATGTTAACACCATTAAAAGTCCTAGCTATTGTTGTGAGTTTTTTTTAATGAATAACCGACTTTTAATTAAAAATTATTTACGCCAAAGATGGCCCGATACAACCTTCAGATCAAGGCGTCGTAAAAAATTTCAAGCATCATTACAAACGACGAATCCTTCAAGCATATCAGTTCTTGATTATATAAAAAAATTAATTGTAAAGAAACCATCACACACGCAGTTTTGTAACCGTCCGAGACCTTGTAAGAAATTATTTATGACTAAAGAACGAATATCAGGCGCGACTTGTTGGTAAACAAAATTGATAAATTACAAGAACTAAATCGAACGTTCCTACAACAATTAATTATACAGATTATTTTCTTAAATTAATAAGATGAAGTTTTTGTATTACACCTTTACATACAATGAATTTATTTCAAGTTCAATAACTTTAAAAAGCTGATATTCGCTTTATATACCGATTAACAAAATTAGTAGATTATATATGAAGTCGGTCCACGATATTCGATAACAATCCCTAATTAGAAATAATTTTCTTGTGCATTGCAGTATATACATGTTGTACAATAAAATCATTTAAAATGTAAATCAATTAATCTGAAAAACTCTATCGATTCAATGACATTTTACTTAATGTAGGTCAATATGTACAAAAGGACATTTGCAGGTTATTGCTTTTTTAAATTACGCATTTAAAGTGGAAAATTAATCGGTTATGGAAGTGAACATCCATAAATCGGTGACGGGCAAATAAACATAATTTTTATGTGAACTATTTATTGTATAATACGCAAACTGAAATGGAAGTGTAATTACATGCTCCAATGTCCTATATACGGAGGTCGGACATTAACTAGTGATAATATTAATTAATTATTCTCGTGGAAATAATAACTAATACTACGTACCTAACTGGCAATTTCTAACTGTAACACTGGTTGGAAATATAATAGGAACTGCCTCATCTCTTAGGACGGTTTAATATCTAACACAAAGTTCTATATGTGTGCCCATAAGAAACTTGGACCAGATCAAACCAGGAGAATAGAGTGCATGGGAACACAGTTCCTTTCATTGATGTCAAAGCATTGGTGTCAATATTATTCATATTTAAGTCTTTCCTTCAAATGGTCTAATAATACAGCATGCTGGATTCCCAAATAGTCGACCAGGATAATTTCTTCAGATTCCCAAAAAGAGTAGCCATTACCATCCGAGCCGTTAGAACTTACCTTAGCTTTAAGCAATTTAAGCAATGAAAATGCACTGATTTTACAATTAAATAATAGTTATCCAAAGAAAAAAGTTGGTGTGGATAAGACCTCACGGAATTTTATCTACTCATGCGCAAATAGAGACTCTAAAATGAAATAAGAAAAGTTAGAGAAATAAAATATTTTGGGCGTATTATGTAAATTTTGGAAATATATAAATATTTTATAACATGTAATGAAAAGTAAAATATATTAAACTAAATTAAATATGCTAATAATCAATATTCTATAACGGGCATAGAAAGAAAAAAGTATTTATATAATAATCCTAATTCTTTCTAAATTAATTCCATGAGTCCATCAGAAGACTTAATCATAAAACATGTTATTCACAGGAAAAAGTAATGATTGTAAAATAGGAAAGTGTCTTTATAATAGAATTACCGAACAGATGCAGTAGCAACATCGCATTTTTGTAATAGCTTAAACGGGCAAATGCGATGTTGCTACTGCATCTGTTCGGTAATTCTACTAATGTATTATTAGGTATTATCATATTGAAGACAGAGCATTATTGAATATTTGACAAGTTTTAATGATTGTGAGGATATTTGTATATTTAAAAAAAAATCTTGAGTAATAAAGTATAAAGAATATTAAAACAAGATATACAACGTGTCCAGGTAAGTATGAGGCAAATGGGATTTTTTATTATTATTGATTTTACAGAAAACTTTATAGGAAGGAAAAGTTCGAGCATCAGAAGAAACCTAATACTTTTTATTCAAAGTTGCTTTCTAGTACTTGGTTAGAGAGAAAATTAAAAACAAGTAATTTTGCCATAAGAGTAAACTACATTTATTTTTAAATATATCAGAAATATCCATAGAAAAATGTTGTTTCAAATTTAAAATATGCACAAATATGAATTTATATTAACATAACTAATAAAATTAAAATTCACTGTTATAGAGAAATAATAATAGTAAATACGTAATAATTTTTAACTGCTATCCTCATTTCAGTAATTCTGTGGTTGTCATGTAGACTGTCACTTCAATAATAATTTCCATGTCATTTTGACACTCGCTGTCACTTTAATAAATCAGTCATTTTAAGAAAATAATAATATTAAGTAACTATACCAGACATGGCCGAACGATTAACTATGCAAGAGAGAGCTGAGTTTGTTCTCATTTGTGGAGATAATTACAAGACATGCAGAGAAGCGCTGATGTTTTCAAGGAAAGACATCCTAACAAAACAATTAGTCATCAAAGCGTGTCGAGAATTTTGTATCAGTTTAAAGCTAGTGGTAGTTTAAAAATGCGTTTCAAGAAAGAACGAGAAAAACATGTGAGAAGTTTCGAAAATTCTTTACGTATTCTGCAAAGCGTAATTGAAAATCCTAAAATTTCTGTTAGAAAATTGCAAGTAATTTAGATATGAAGAAATAATCGGTAAGCAAAATTTTGGTTAGAAATAGGTATCACCCCTATAAGCCGAGATATATTCAAACCTTGCAAGAACGGGACTATAATAATAGATTTGAATTTTCTTTGGATATTCAAGCTGAAATTGAAACGCACAAATCATTTTTCAAAAATATTTTATTTACTGATGAAGCAACATTTTCAACAAATGGTGTTGTTTGTGCACAAAATTGTCGTTGGTGGTCGCCTATCAACCCGAATTTTAGAATTCCTTGTAAGAATCAGTATTCGCAAAAGGTAAATGTTTGGTGTGGGATTTTAAATAGAAAAAATTTAGGTCCGTATTTTTTCCAAATGACATTAAATTCACAACGTTATATTGAATTTCTGCAAACAGACCTCGATAACGAATTAGATGAATTGCCACTAGAAATTAGGAGAACCCTTTGGTTTATGCAAGATGGAGCACCTGTGCACGAATAGTTGTCAACTATTTAAATGAAAAATTTAGGGAAAGATGGATAAGACGTAATGCATCTTTTCCAGGGCCAGCGCGCTCACCCGACCTAAATCCTATGGATTATTTTGTTTGGAGATGGTTAAAGAATAAAGTATATTCAGAAAGACCTTTTCAGAATGTAGAAGAATAGAAAAACAAAATAAATGATGCGGTACTGTTCTTAAGAAATAATCCTATAATGTTACAGCATGCATGCAAGGATTTCAACAGGCGCTAGGCGTACAAACTTGTGCGTTCAACGGGAAGGACATTACCTTGAATAGTTTTTTCTATTATTTGTATTTCTGATTTTGTTATTTTTGTCAATTTCATGTTTGTTGTATATTATAAAAAAACCACTTCTTAAATATTGTGAGTTTATGATTTCTGTTTAATTCCATGCATATCAGCTCTAAGAATTTGATGATATCAAATGTAAATTATTTGACGTGAAAATCACACGAAATGTATTATTGAAGTGACAGTTCACATGACAACCACAGAATTACTGAAATGTAGATAGCAGTTAAAAATTATTACGTATTTACTGTTATTATTTCTCTATAACAGTGAATTTTAATTTTATTAGTTATGTTAATATAAATTCGTATTTGTGCATATTTTAAAATTTGAAACAACATTTTTATACGGATATTTTTGATATCTTTAAAAATAAATGTAGTTTACTCTTATGGCAAAATTACTTGTTTGTAATTTTCTCTCTAACCAAGTACTAGAAAGCAACTTTGAATAAAAAATATTAGGTTTCTTCTGATGCTCGAACTTTTCCTTCCTATAAAGTTTTCTGTAAAATCAATAATAAAAAAATTTCCCATTTGCCTCATACTTACGTGGACACGTAAAATAAAGTAACAAACAAGAAAGCATACATACAGAATATTATCGAATTTAGTTCAATTTAGAAAATTAATTTCATTCTGACAATTTTTAAAAATATATTAGGTTGCTGTAGTCGAATTCTTTTGACAACCGACATGGTCAAAGACAACGATTCAATGCCACTACAAATTACCATCGATGGGTATAGTTTCAGAGTAGAATAAAATTAAACTAATTAATCAATATTGCAGGAAATATTACTTCAGCTAATAAAATACTATTACATGAAAGTCAGTTTCACATTGAATATTATAAATAAGGTTATTCAATATCACTTTTCTAAACCTATATTTTGTTTAATATTTGGCTATTGTGTGCACTAGGCAAGCTTTGATGACAAATTTATAATGTTTGAATGACAATTATGACAAACATCAAATGTGTACGTATTATTATTATTTATAACACTGCTGAAATTTTTTTGGAAGGCAATATCACGAATTTGACACCATTTTAATTTATTAGCGCAGGGCGGTTCCTCAAACCATTCAACCCATATACTTGTAGCTTTTTTTTAAAAAAAACATAAATGTTGAATAGAAAAATATTTATCTTGGAGAAAAATAGAAAACCGTGTATAATCAAGAAAAATATGTAATATTAGTGTTTAAAATTAAAATTAGAGAAGGATAGGATATTTATAGAAAGAAGAAAGTAAATTTGAAACAAAAGCATATTTAAAATATCCACCTACATTCGTCACTTATACATATATATATATATATATATATATATATATATATATATATATATAATGAAGTAAAGAATTTAATGGGTTAACTCCGCTGAAAATGCAACTGCGGACACGTGTTTCGAACTACTTGGTTCTCGTCAGCGCTGACGAGAACCAAGTAGTTCGAAACACGTGTCCGCAGTTGCATTTTCAGCGGAGTTAACCCATTAAATTCTTTACTTCATTATTCCATTATCCGCAATATTTCTTTTCTTTATTTTTATCCTATGGGTTCAGATGGCGTGCTGGTGGACAAATGTCTACCTCGCGGTGACGTTAGATTCATCCTCAATATCGAGGACACTCTAGCTGAAGCCTCAATTGGTGGGCTGTCCCCTGTGTATGTCTCTGATTGATGTTTTCAGCTCCAAGGTTATCCCATCCTATTCCTTGGCTACACTGCGCTGACGAGAACCAAGTAGTTCGAAACACGTGTCCGCAGTTGCATTTTCAGCGGAGTTAACCCATTAAATTCTTTACTTCATTATTCCATTATCCGCAATATTTCTTTTCTTTATATATATATTTAAACTTCGCAGGAAAAAAAAAGTCTAATCGAACACTCTTGCAACAACAGCCTGAAAACAAAATTTGCTTCTTTCAATTTCGTAGATGTAATAAAATACAACATTCTCCGTAGTGTATTATAATTGTTTTCATATAACATATTACATTCTATAATGTTTAATTATTTAATTAAGTATTTGCTGCAAATATATTGCAAAATTTACTTTTACTCAAAATCCACTTTTTGCCAGTCCTATAAACCACTGTGGGCCGGCACGGTCGTGGGTCGTCTTCAAGTGATTCCTCACGAATTCAGAAGGGAAAACAAATTTAAATCACTGTTTGACATTTTATCAGGTACCTGAACCATCGGTTAAAAAGTCTCCGGTTATCGACATTTTTAATCAATGATTCGAATTAACAGGTGTTCAACAAATCGCAAACAAGTACTAACCTATATTTTAATCGAGGATTAAGCTAACCGGCATTTTAATGGACTTTGCTCTTACATTTTACGTGTGATTCATTATTGTAAGTCAAAGTACGGTAATATTTAGGGCGCGGACATGACCGGTTTAAACTACGACGAAGTTACAACGGAACAAAGAAATAATGTCAGCAACACACGCTTACTGAATAGCACTAATTCATATGGTGAACTGCAACATCTGTTTGCGCCCGAGAAGTGTCCGAGAATGAGAGCAAAAAATGCCCATAAAATAAGAAATTTATGAGTAAAATCGTTTTTTCATCGGCGTAGATAGGAGGGTGAGGGGTTTTTAAAATTTATTATATTTACCTTATATTTCGCAAGAGAAATAAAATTTTCATTCATACTTAGTTTCGTTTTTTTATTGTTTTGACTGTTAATTACGTACTTCGTAATGTTGTAATAGTCTGTTTAGTACCGGTTTATTGAATCGACTTCTCCCAATTATCTAGACGTAAGTGTGCACTGGATTTCGTTTAGTTTCAATAACATACGCGTACATTTTTAGTTATCATTTATTTAGATCTAGAACGGTGTTTATGTTACTTTTTCTGATATGAAAATGAATTGACTTCGGATGTGGCCTTCGGCAAAAGTTAGACGGAGTTTTTAATAGAAATCCAGATTTAATAACATTGCGGCAATTGTGTATGTTAGTTAATTCGCTGAAATAAAAGAATATTTCCAGTACGCACCTACAACCAGCTGCGATGTAGAAAGGACGTTTTCTATCTACAAGGATGTACTTAATTCAAAGAAAACAAGTCTTACAGAAGAGAAAATGAACAAATAATAAGGTATTTTGTGTTTTATATGATCACCCGCCACTTGTTATTCAATTACATAAATAAAATTAGAACCTCTTTAAAAATACAACATTTCAATAGTGCGCCCATGGGCGATGAGTCATCAACCGTTCGTGTCCGCGCCCTAGTAATCAATGAATACTTTATAATAGATGCTTCTGTACTGGATAGTTCTAGATGATTAATCGAAAATTTATATATATAAATTATTTTCTTTTGTGATCTATTTATTGAATTGTTTGCGGTTTGTTTTTATTGGGCTATTTACAGGTCTGAATAGAAACAAATTCCGTGTTTAAAATCTCATATTAAATTTACTGTCTGTCTATACGTATTTCGTACGTTATAGCCGATTTTCATTGAAGTAATACAAATTTAAATTGTAATCATAGCCAGTATATATAAATAAAAGTGTAAATAATAACAATTGTAAAAATTTAAAATTTAGAACTTAATATTAACATGTAAATGTATATAGTCCGAACACAGACCAATGATGAAAGAAATGAATATCTTTATAAAAAACAAAAATAAATAAATGTTAAATAATAATTAAATGCAAAAAACTTGTATTCTAATAAGCCTGTCTATATTCAATTCGGAATTCCCATATTACTGTATCTGAGCTGGCTTTCCATGGTTTTACTCACGTCATTTCAGGGCGAAGTCTCTCTTTTTTTATTCGCTAGTAAAGCTTTTGTAAATTCGATGTTTCTCCACATTTCCAAATACCTATCTACAGGAAGTAAATATGTTCTGCATAAACAATATAGAGGAATCTTGTATTATACCACCGTTGTTCATGCGTATGTGACAAAATAATAAACGATATCAAACAAATTAATGAAAGTTTATTTGAGAAAAATATTATACTAACAGGTGCAAATACAATTGAAAGATCGAGTAGAAAGACAATACAAGTACAAAACATCAGTATTTGGTAAACCAAAAAAGAAGATAACAGAGTCATAGAAAAAATATTCGATTTTGCGTTTTTTATGCACTGCCATATTGTTCCTAGACAACACCTCAAATTAAAAAAATTAAGAAATCATTGTTAAAATGAGAAGAAAGCATATATCTGTTCCTTCATTAAACTAAAAGAGGCATTGTAACTATACTTCATTCACGTTACGAATGCAGCGTTGGATTAGATAGGAGAACATTTCCCGAACTGTGATTGGCTGTTACGCGCGACCGATTTACATTAAAAAAATTTCTCTCTGATTACACGAAGAATAACCGTGCGAACTATATGAAACAGACAAATTCTAAGCAAGATTAAGTATGATTTCCATACACATAAGCAAAATAATATTATCTGATTACATACGTGATTTTTAAAAATATACGTATTTCCTTGTTGTGCCTGTACAATTATATATAACGTAAATTACATTATTTTTTTTAGTCTTGCATTTCTATACGAGAACGAATGTGAGGTTAGAATTATTTATTATTATTCAACCATAGGAAGCTATAGGTACATTATTTGAAAACATAATTTGAATTTGTTGTAGTTATTTTACAAATAAATAATTTGAAGTGGAAGTTTGAGGTTAAGAGAATAAAATTGACATTTATATTTCAAACCACCCGCCATTGTTTATTTCTATGATTGTGCCAGTGTCATACAGACGCCGATTGTTGCGCTATCTACTGCTTTCTTAACGTGAATGAAGATTAGTAGAGTGACTCTATCACCAGTGTGACGACAATGATTGTATCATTTCTGATTGGTTGACGCAAATTTTACACACATAATGGTGTCTTCTGTCAAACATGTATTTTGATGACACAAAAAATATATTGGATTACATTGAAAATTAGTATATTTTCTTTAGAATATAATACTTGATTTATACAGGGTGTCCAGAAACTCTCCTGACAAACGAAGACCAGATATCCCTCAGATAATTTTAAGACAATTTAACCCAATTCACCCTAGTCCGAAAATGCTTCCTAAGGTCATAGGCGTCCGTTTTGGGTAGGTAAACGGTTATTTTAACGAATAACTTTTTTGTCTTTAACTTTTAAGCATTTGTGACACTAGATTATTATATTTTCAGGTATTCTAGTACTAAAAGGTACTCTTACTTTAAGTCGGTAGGATACACCGTTTTCTAGAAAAATCGATTTGAAAATTTTTCGTTTTTTCGTCATTAAAATTCAATTTATTATTTTTTGCACTAGTTCGCTCTGAACTGCCAACAGAAATAAAACCTACGTTTTTAATTGTCAAATTGTTGTCAGTTCGCGAAGTTGAAATGACGAAAGATGAAATGACGAAAAAACGAAATATTTTCAAATCGATTTTTCTAGAAAACGGTGTATCCTACCGACTTAAAGTAAGAGTACCTTTTAGTACTAGAATACCTGAAAATTTAATAATCTAGTGTCACAAATGCTTAAAAGTTAAAGACAAAAAAGTTATGCGTTAAAATAACCGCTTACCTACCCAAAACGGACGCCTATGACCAGCACTAGAAATTCGCAATTGATGGAATCGATTCATCTCTGGAGGATAAATAAGCATACCAGTTTTTGTTTTTCTAAATAGAAGCGTTCGGGAGATATTAAAAAAAACTAATTACAAAGCGCTATCTTCAAAGAGCTCTAGCTCCTTTAGGAAGCATTTTCGGACTAGGGTGAATTGGGTTAAATTGTCTTAAAATTATCTGAGCAATCTCCGGTCTTCGTTTGTCAGGAGAGTTTCTGGACACCCTGTATATTACAATAAGATGAAATCTTACCTTATTATAGATTTAATATATCTATGCAACTTTGGTTTAAACATCTATTAATTAAAAAAAGTATATATCAATATAAGGGAGAACACATATACATGTAGGCTGCATAGTTCATCCACACGGAAAAAAAAGGAATCGATACATCAAAATTCTTAATTAAATGTTTCCCTATTGCATTAAATTCCATGAATTTATATAGAACAATGTGTACTGTGTATGTATACATGATTATGTATTGAGATATATTGGTTAGTAGATAGTTGCTAATAAAAAAAGCAAAGTATATCGCAGAAATGTATTTATCTCCAGTAAAAAATATACTTCTAATACTTTACATATATTAAAACCTGCATTATAAATTATTTGTATGTTGTTATTCTACTATATTGAAATTTATGTTAGAAATTCAATATTCTTTGATTTACTGATTTTACTTTTATTATATATCTAGTAAATAGTTTTAACTTTTAGTTTAATTAAACAAGAAAATGGGTGTGCTTAAAACCACACGGCAGAAGTGAAAACTTCATCAAGGCGAGGTTAATAATACGAAATCCAACTTTTTTTTTTCGTTCTATATTACATTAGGGTCATCCTGCATCGACGAATTCAGTTGCTGAGATTTATTATTTATATTATTATAGAGATAATGTCTCATACACACACACACACAACAAAACAGTTCGCGAAATACAATTTCGCGGCCGTTGCTATGGCAGCGGCCGCGACGTGCCGCGTGTGTGTATATATAAATAGACAATATGAATATTCGCTTACGACTCCCGCGCTGGTCTGATGCTAAAGTGCCGGCTTCTCACCCATAAGATCTCGGGTTCGAATCTGGTCGGGGACATGAATTTATTTATTCATTTAAATTTCAATTTAATTGAAATTAAATACCTCTATATGATATATTTCTCTCATTCCCTTAGTCGACTCGAGCCGACTTTACCTGAACGAGCGTTACATAGCCGAGCGTGACGGCTCAGTCTTGTTCAGTGCCCACAATCAACGCAACGCGCCCAAAGAAGTTTACACTTCAAAAAATATACTTTAACAATATATTTATTTACTGTGTGTTGTTTTCAGCATCAGCAACCTTTTATGAAATTATGTTATAATAAAACTTATTGTTTTTGAATTCAGCGGTTTTCTGTTCGTTAATGGAAACAACTTTCTGATGGAAAATTCTGATTGACAATATTCTTAATTGATTTAAATATGTAAGATATGAAACATATAGGTAGGAGTACTACTGTGAACGTCAATTTTTTATATTACGAAATAGAAAAACTGACTGATTTGCAAGCTTTATTCTACATGGCCTACTAATTTTTAAAATCATTATTATCATTGTAACTTATAAAGCTAGTTTGCATCGAAAAATATTTGTAAAGGAATGAAAATTTGTCTAGAACTTTGTAAGGTAAAAGGACCCTTCGCCGACCAATTAAGACTTTGTACCACTTTAAGAGATAAAATAAGGTACTCCTTAGCTATGGTCTGATAAGGATTCATTTTGAGCATAAAATTGTATAACTTAACATTTAAATTGAATAGCCGATATACTTTAATCGCACACATCTATTTTAAATATGTATATATTTTTAACTTTTGAAAATTCGATAATGTCCCCTTTACCGACCAAATTTTGATATGTTCCCATTACCGACCATTTGTAGGAAAATAAGAACTATTTGCCGACCGTTATAAAAAAATAGAGAATATATTCTAAAATGAATTGTTTTCTCTCATAATTTACTTTTTCATAAATGAAAAAAGTAAATTCCCTATTTTAGATAACTTAAAAAACTATAATTTAAGAAAGAGGAAATAAATAAATGCCAACAAACTTATACATATATATATATATATATTTAAAATAATTTATTTATGCAAGTAAATTTTTAATTTTAAGCACAGGGTAAACTCCACGTTTGTTGATAAATGTGGGCTCGTAAATAATGCATAAAATATCTTCATCAACGTAACTGACGACATCCTCTTTATTGGGCCATTTCAAATGAGCACCGATTTTGAAAAGGGTGCCGTTTTCGTCAGATCCCGTTATTACTCCTGGAAATAATTCTTCTTCATAAGAAACTACAACATAGTGTCCCTTTTTTCTTTCTGGTTTTTCTATTTCAGTTCTCTTATGCCCTTTTTGTTTTGTTGCAGCCGATCCTGCAGTTTTGTGATTTGGAATTTTCGTTTTCTAAGTCTTTCAGCCTATTTATTTTCGTTTTTTTCTTTTCTTCATTTAATCTCCTCCGGTATTCAATGTATTCTTCAGATAGCTACTGTGGGGGAAAGCTTTGTAGATTTTTTTTATTTTGTCGATTGTTTCCGCTCTGGCCAAATGGTCTTTTTAAATGGTGTTCCAATATGTTTATGAGGGGTAGGTATGTTTGGGACTTCTTCAATATCGGCTTTATTTTTTTCAATAATTTATTTATCGCACTTTGTACTTTCAAATAGATTTTCGATAGTTTCGGGAGTTTTCATTTGAGGTTTATGTTATTTTTGTATTCTTTGGTATAGGCAGTTAATTTGGTTAAGGTATGGTCTAGGGTTTTATGAGTATCAACACCTAATTGTGTAATTTTGTCTTCTACCAAAATCAATTTTTTTCGAGGATTTGGTATTGTTGGTAATAAAATGCTTCCATCCTCTTGTACTTCCAGATTTAAAATGTTTCGATTGTCTCTCCAAATTCGGTCTTCAATATCAATATAACGAATACTAAGATTACTTTCGCCCAGTTCATAATCTGGCAGCTTTGCTTTAAGGGTTACATCGTGTTCGTTGTATTCTTCAGTAGTCTCTCCTTAATTGTTTTTCTTCAAAAATAAAATAAATATATAAAGATTATAGACAGTTTAAAAGCAAACCGAAAGTATTCTTTTATTAGGTCGGTAAATGGAAAATTCATATTCTGTGCGAACATTAAACCGACCACACTTGAATTTAAATAACTAAGAGACTAATAACTGCTCCTCTCTCACTTATTCTGTGACCTAATAAATGCCTCAAAATCAATATAATATAAGCATACTTTTAAATTACTTATGAATTTTTATACAACGGCTTATTATTTATTTGAAATAAAGTCACACAGAATCACGATAGTTATTAAAAAGTGCAATTTTTCTGGACAATCGAGGAGTTGGGTGGAAGAATGGCACTTCCGCTAAAGAGTGTCCTTCTTCAGTAAATCACTTAATATAATTAAAGAAACCTGTGATTGTCTGCAAACCATTCTGGCGTTTACATATCTCACTTGCAGATGGGGTAGTAAAAATAAATGGAAGCCACTACATATGCCCTTTTTCCATAGAACGATAAATTTGACATGTGCTTCTTTCTGACACGTTTTAAAATTGTGTTTTAAACAAAAAAGTGAACAAAAAATGAGTTCCAAAAGCAACACAATTAGCAATGAAGAAAGTAGTTATGAAGAAAATTAAGTTGATAGTGATTCGGAAGCTGATTATCGTGAAAGAAAAAGCTTAGGCCGAAAGCGAAAAATAAACAGTGAGCAATGGAAGACAAACAAGAGAAAAATATAAAAGTATACTAATAGTAATGGTAAGAATACCTAACTAGATTTTGAGCTAAATTTTTATATTTGAGTTTTGGATTGATTAGGTGCGAAAAGTTTCCTTGTGGTTCGTGGGTGTTGTAGACGAAAGTGCTACGAAGCGGTACCAGGTAGACTTCAACAAGAATTTTTTGAAAAATTTTGGGCTTTAGCAGATAAGAATAAACAGGATAATTTTCTTCTTGGTTGCAAGCTTCCATCTGAACCAAAGAAAAGAGTTGCAGTTCCAAAGTGCAAGTTAAGAACGAACTGGACATATGCTCTTAAAATCGACAGTTGTACGAAAGAGGTGTGCAAAACTTTTTTTTTGAATATTGTTCAAATTTCATACAAACGCATACGGATTATTCATCGAAAGACCTTACAAGAAAGAAATATTTCTATTAGCGACAGAAGAGGCAAACATGCGAACAGACCTCACAAAATAAATACAGAAACCTGTTATCTAGTAAATTATTTTTTGGCACAAATACCACATAAGGAATCTCATTACAACCGGTCTAAATCCAAAAGGAAATATTTTGAGAATCCTGCTTTAAATGTCAAGACACTCTTTACCGGATTTCAGCAGTATTTTTTTGAAAAAATCAGACGTACGGTAAGCTTGAAATACTCTACCTTCCATCGATGGTTTCGAGAAAACTCCGAGTATTATTTCCGGAGCCCGCGATCAGACATTTGTGACTTTTGTGAAGAAAACAATATAAAACTGAAACTAAACCCGAATGATCCATGCAAAATAAGCCAAGCGCTACATGAAAGGAAAGTGCAAGCATACAAAGACATCAAAAAAAAATTATAGAAAATAGTAAAAATGATAAGTCAACTTTAGTTATCGAGTTCGATTACGCACAAAAGTTGCCTACGCCAAAACTTATTGTTTTGCAACAGTTTAACAAACGACTTCTGTGTCTGTAAATTTTTAATGTGCACTGTCATAATGATGATACAAGTTCGTTTTATTGCTTTATTGAACACGAAGCAAAGAAGAACTCGAAGTCGGTAATCTCATTTGTTAATCATTTCTTGAGAGATGTTATTAGTCGAGAACCGAACATAAAAACCATTGTACTTCTCTCAGATGCTGCCGGAGGACAAAATAAGAATATGAATATGATACATTACTGCTTGTGGTTAGCAAAATCACAAAGTATTAACATTCGACACATTTTTCCTGTCCGTGGCCACTCGTATTGCGTTTGCGACCGAAATTTTGGTCTTTATGGCAAGCTCTTGAAACGATTGGAAACGATAAAAACTCCGGATGTTTATTTTCAAATCATGCGACAGTGTAGGCAAAAACCAACGTCATTCAAGGCTATTGAAGGTGGTGCGACGCTAATTAATGACTGGGACAAGGGTTTGAAAGGCTTTTTCAAACAGTCCGCAAAATTTAAAACAACGGCTTTTACGTTAAGGAAGTATTGCCAGCTAAAATATACTTCTTCTGGTACTTTGTATGTTGCAGAATCATATAGCAATTTTTCTGCACCCTTTGATTTTTGGATTACAAAGGAAAAAGAAAATTTGGAAGTACACTTAGAGGCGGCTTCTCCAAATTGTATTAATCCCGATAAAATGCAAAACATAAAAGATTTAATGAAATATTTAGAGAAAGATGACTTAGAGTGGTATGAAAAAAATTTGTTTAAGGAGCCAGAAAACTTAACACCTACTGAAGAAAATAATGATGAAAATAGCGACAGTGATTTTCTGATGTTAAGTATTTTTTTCACTTTCATATGAAATAAAATAATACAAAACAACCGAGTTTCACGTATTTTTACCAAGCCTCTGGAAAAAGGGCACTGCTTCATTTTTTGTTTTGAACGATTTCAAATATTTTGAGCAAAATGTCATTACTTTTTTAATATTCTGATTAATAAAAAAAAATCAGTTTTAAATGAACAAAATCAAAATAAATACAGATTACCTTATGATACTATAGCTTTGTTCCTTAATATACTTTGATTAGTAATAACTTAAAATGCAAATTTTGTAAAAGTGCCCTTTTTCCATCCAACTCCTCAATTCATAGTCGGTCGGTAATACCTTAGTGGTCGGCGAAGAGTACTTTTACCTTATAACCTGTCCCTCATTGTACGTTTAAAAATGTCCTGTATTGGTTTTCAAGTTGTAAATCGGGTTTTTCATTACCAGCCGTTTACATTGATATTAGATTTTCACTTGTGGTCTACCAAATCTTAGCGACAAATTTTCTAAAAAATACTTCAAATAATACTCATATTTTACATTTTTGTTAAAATCGGGCCATTTTTACTTTCTTATACCTACTATTGTAGTGATAAAAAATTTCGCCTTCAGATTTTTGCAGAGGTCCACGTTTTGAAGCCCCTAATACCGAAAACGTGATTTTTGAAAAGTTTAAACCAAAAGTTCCTCACAAAAAGTTAGCCATCTAGGGTAATCAGTTTAGTAGTTTCACAAAAGAAAAAGGATGTCGCTTATGCATTTGTACAATCCTTTGAATCAAAGAATATAACACCAGATCAACCGACGCTGCTCGTATGGATGATCTTAAATAGGCACCAAAATATCCAAGCACGTAATTTGATTTTCTTTATTTATCATTTGGTTCTTCTTTTTGTAGGATTAATATTTCCGAAATTAATCATTTTTTTCTTAAATCTGGCAAACTTATTTTCATTCATATTGGACACATTTGGGTAATTACAATTAAACTCACGAAAACTTTTATCAATAACTTTGTAACAGTTACCAGGTATAAAAAATAAATCTAATAATTCATTATTAGAATAAGAGGCCATTTTATGTAAATTTAATAGAATAATGTCTTATTTTAGTAACAGACTGACACTGACATTAGAATGTAATTCAAAAAAACAGTCTAGTAGCTCATTCTGTTTCAGAAACTACTTGATTTATTTTTGTAAAACAATATTTTCTAAAAAAAATGGAAAAGTACTTGAGTTAGTTATAGACATACTGATACGAGTCCGCCTAATATTTATCCTACACACAATTGCTGAAGTAAAATTGGCAGATGCCATTTGAAAATTTTTATTAAGCGTGCTTATAAAATCTCAGCAACCTACATACACATAAATGAAATATCAGGCTAGCTTCATAAACCTCCATGAACTAAAAGGAATCCACCGAAAAGGATTAACCCTTATTGAACTCCTGTATTTTTTTCACAAAAATTGTCATATGTCAAAAATTATGACAGATATTAACAACCTGAGTCTATTGTACTCAGAATTAAGGGTCCTATATAGTGGATCTGTCAACAATGGAAAATAGCAGATTTTAGATGCAAGATATTTTTGTTGATTTTAAATTTGGAGAAAACCTTTCAACGTCAACTTATGAAGAATTTAGTAATCTACCCCGCTGAAGAATCAAATCTAGAAAAAAATTATGGGATTAAAGAAAATTAATTAATATGTCAAAATATTAAAAACAAGTTTTCTCAAAAATCCTTCGGAGGAGATTTGGTTGCTTGGGTTCACGTTATAAATTCAATAAAAAGCTACGCCGCTCTGCACTTATTTTTCGTTCAATTATTCTTTACTTTGTTTTAAATGAATATAAAATAAATTAAAATTAGGCAACTCGCATTACAATGAATTGTTATTCTAGTAAAAATCTATCCCGCGGTTACAAATGTGTAAATATTTGATCACAAATGAATTTTTATTCGCTTAGATATTGGGTTATTATTTCAAATATTTATTATATATTCCCTATGTGTAATAAGTACTCGGACATCCTTGTCTTATTAAATTATGTGCTATGCAACCAATATACATTTCCGATCCACTATATAGGACCCTTAAGAGGTGGTTTCAAAAATAAAATAAAAACAGTAAGGTGACTTAAAATATCAAAGATGATCTGAACATGCGATATATTCGGAAATGTCCCACGTTGAAAATGTTTTGCTCAGAATCACGATAGAGGTTTACAGCACCATGCCAAGTTTCAAATACTTAGCTTGATGAAAAATTATAATTCTTTAAGCGCTCGTCTTAAAAGAATCATCTTGTATATGTATCTATATACATCTATACATCATCAGTTTACCATCTCTATCGTATATTGCTAAACAAGTTCACATCTTAAGTAATTTTCTCCTACAATGGGAATCAATCATACATCCGCCTTCTCATTAATTTCGCTTTAGCTGCTCTACCTAAAGGTCGTAAAAGTTCGTGAATGGATTTGCTTCAATTTGCATGATCGCATATTCCCAACTAATTAGTTTCTTTGATGAAACGTACTTCCACATGATTCAACATCGTCTCATTGTCTCTACCGAGTTCATTAGTAAACGGTTTTACAGCTGTCTATTTTAAAAGTATAGCCTGAAATTCTGTAAATATTAATTTGATTGCAAATTCTTTACGTTTACTTGCAGCATTTGGAAATTTTCTTTTAAATATTTCAACTTTTTTTTTAAACAAATGCGCTTATTCATTTTATATTGTATCCTTACTTATTATCTATACATACTGCTACCCCTTGTATATAAAATTTAACGATATGCTCTAAATGGCCATAGCCCACTCAAAACCCGAATATACAAGTAAGTAGTAAGTGTGGCGCCACCACGATAACTAACCTTCTATCTTATAAGCCAATTAAACAGTCCACTTAAAATTGTGAGAAACGCCTGTTCAAATAAAATACACCAACTTATAACCAAATTATGGTCTTACCTTCACACTTCCCAAAGGTTGTTGTAAAATCTGATGTACAGCACCGCCTCGACCCGGAACTAATTTATTTTTGAACCCCAGGTAGAATGATAGGTAAAACCAACACACTCATTCAAAATTTAACAACAGGTTTATTCTAAATTTTAAACACCCAAAATGTTTCAAGACCAAATAATCAGAACAAAACAACAGACTATCGCTAACTAATATCCTGAGTCAATCGTTGTTAGTAGCTCGTTATAAATTGAGTTCAATAATATATTTAAAAGGAAACAAAAAAAAACATTGAAATATGAACTACATAAGCGCAACCCAGTTGCAAGTATTTAAATTTCTGAAGGAATGAATAAAAGTCTTAAATGGCCACCCAAGGTGGTCCACAACTTCAAATTATCAATGACATATAATTACAAAATTAAAGAAATTCAAAATGGAAAACACATGAGACAACCTTAAAGTTAAATTAATTACCTGACAATATTCTTACAAAAGCATATAATCATAAGGCAACTTGCCGAAAGTCTTTCCAAAGTCGAACAGTTTGACCGTAAATTACAACACAACAACACTCCAAATGAAACACTCTGTATAACAGAGGCAACCGACAATCTGTTCGACAGAAGAGTGCAGACTCTAGGTTATAAGGTATCTAATACTAAAAATATTAGCGCTAGTTAACTGTGCTTTACATAAGAGTACGTGATCAACATTAAATTCAATAATTCTTTACAAGATTCCACAATAATAAATTTGAAAGGTGACTAATTATGTTAAATAACAAGCAATAGATTTACACCATACAGATGTGAGGCCGCAACGCCAATACACATCCAAAATTTGTTCAAAATTCTAAATCCAAAAAAAAGGCTACGTAACGTCTCCAAAATTGACAAAGTAACCCCAACCTGGAGTCACTGTTATTAATAAAACTACGTTAATTAAATAAATTCAAATTATAAGGCACTCAGGCCACTATGCAGTTAATTAATGAAATTACGATGACTTGAACGATTAGTTAAGCCAAGAAAATTACAATTAACAGTTCGATAGCACTCGGAATTGACTTGATGTTACCAAAACTGATTGGCACATAACAGATAATCAAACACAGACACAGTACCTTTGAAATTCCACAACCACAGCTACAATACACGATACCTTCTACAAATCACACTCGTTACAAAGGGAAAATGCTCCACATAACCTCGGTTAACGACATCTTCGGGAAAACAGTGTAGGAAGGCTACAGCATTACATCTATCTGCACCTTAAATTATGTCTTCACCGCAGGGTACACAATCCCCTTGGAATTATAAAACACATCAGGCACGTGGTTCTTAAACTTTACCCGACGAAAAGTGCTCTAATGAGATTTTTGCCATGCACTAGCAGCTATAATTGAATATAGAAACAGCACAATTAAGATCGGTCAGACACGTGAAAATTATACTTACAGCAGTTAAACAATTCTTAAGCCACGACAGAAACAATATCCTCGGCAAGATTACAACCATAACGCCATATCCACATTAACACTTGAGAAATACCATAACATCCGCCTTTTGCTAGCGATTACATACGATAAAATTCAAACATTCTACTAATTCCTCAAGTAGTGACTAAAGAAAATGCATCTGCTCTTGTGATGTTTTAAGTGCTTCTTCTAAGACAGTCGAAGATCAAAAGAGAAAGGCTCTAACTTGTCAATCACCGATCTCAATGCGTAACAACGAACATGTGAACTAATAACAGAACTACCTAACCTGATATTTTAACATACGACATAAATGTAGATTCAAATGACAATACAAAAGTGGAAAATAATTATCATTAAATTGTCACATAACTCTGACCCAAAAGAAACTCCCAAAACTAATTAGAAACTAATTAAAACTGCCGAAACCACTAAATAAAACAAGTGCGCCATCTACCCGTCAACACATATACATTACACACATGAGATAATGTAAAACGTACGGCGGTAGGATTCTTATGAAATTCTCCCCTAGATGGCAGAAGGAGTCAGAAGGATGATCTATTTAACCCGAAATAGCCAAGATAATTTAAGTATTCAATCGATAAAATTAAAATTCTCAATTAAGAGATAAAATACAGCAAAATAATTGTAACAATACTTGGCATTTCCTATTTTAGTAGTGTTTGTTTGCTATTCGATTATGATAGAATTATAGATGAGTTTATTTGATATACTGAATGCATACTTATATACAAGTTTCATAATTTATAAAATGTGTGCATATTTTGTTTTGATCCCTGTATATTTTAGACTTCGATGATAAAATGTTCGAATAAAATTGATTCTCTAATATACCTATATACACTTATAATAATTTAATTATTTTTACTAATGCGGTTCGACGTAACTTGAATGAGTAATAATTTAATTTTTTCTGAGAATTACTTACGTAATTGTATTTATTCTTCGTTTTTCAACCTCTATACAAATGTTTCTTACTTTATGCCTTGCGTATCTACATCCAATATTCGTATTTGACATTTAAATTAAGTGTGTACGTAGTATTAATTTTATAAAGTAAATATTATTTTCTATTAAATGTATATTTATATCTAACCTACGACCTCCTTGATTGCGCTAAGAAATTTCTTCTTTAATAATAATAATTTGTTTATTAAAAACAGTAAGTTAACATCAAACATGATAATTAGGAATGGAAGTTATTTAAGTAGATTAATTGGGACTTCATTACAATGCAGACAATGCCGACTACATGACAAAAGAGTGACAGAACATAAGATTGAAACACGAATTGTGCAATTAAAAATAAAAATGCACATGTTTAACATAGAACAGTCATGTGTTTCATCGGAAGATCCTGATTTATCATGGACGATATTTAATTCACTACAGGTTGCTGCTGACAAAGGCTTGCTGGTAAACTATTCATAGAGGTACATTGACATTAGTTACATTTGACTGTCGGTTTACTTTTGGATTGTTTATTTTCTTAATTAGCCTCTTTGTTCTCCAAATAGCATCATTTGAGGCTCTAAAAGCGGCCGATCTTTCTATTTTATTCCATAGTAGCTAGTGAATTTCAGTTCGTAACTGTGAATGTTACTTGAAAAGTTGAACGGTCAAATAATTGAGGGTTTTTATTGTGTGTTGAATAGCCTCTCGCACTAAGTCTAGACCGGCTTGTGATATCTGGAGTTCTTGTTTGGTCAGATAATCGACAGGAGGTTGGTATTAAGTATTTTTCACCGCATCGGCGGAGAAAGGCTAAATCGCAAAGTTGCCTGGCTATCTTCATTCTCTATGATTCTCATACGATCTTGAGAATTGAAGAGTCCCCCCCCCCCCTATAGGCTTGATGCGGGAGTTCGTATAATATTAGGTGATCAAAGGATGCTCACTCTTGCTGTATATATGTGCAGAATTAAGGTTTATAAAAGTCACAAAGAAAACTCTGTTGTAAGCTAGTGACGTTTCGGTCTTGATTTAGACCTCAATCAAATCTGTATTTAATTGAGAAAGACATATTATTACATAACATTTGTCTTACAAAAATATGATTTACTCACATTTGCTATCTTTTTTTGGTCAAATCTTTGTTGGCATATATTATTTTAACAAGTTATTTTCAATGCGACTTGATTACGTACTAAAATGTATGTAATCATGCCACGTTTTTACCATATTCTTTAATGACTCTTTTGTAAAATTTGATTTTATGAAAATACTGACAGTATTTATGGAGCAAACATCGAGGTTTCTCCGTCAATTTATTTTAAATGGTTGATAATCGATCGTTTATTTGAAGTAAGTACCTCAAGTAACCAATTATTAAGTATGGTTATTTTGTTGAGCTGCCATTAAATATGAAGTGTAGTATAATAACACATTTTTTTGATCTCTACCAGGAAATCATGCAGATATGCATCCATCTTAACAAATTATACGCATTTGCACAACTTTCAAATTAACTCATCTCGATTTGAAAACTACGCAAATGAAACTGTATATATACTCGTAGGTAACTGTGATCAGTGGTACTTCAACACTTTCTACGAATAGAGTAGATATGCTTATCAAAATGAGTTGCATGTCAATTTCCAGTAAACAGACATCGTGTACTCTAAGTTTCTTCGTACCCGCTGTATGCTGTATTCTTCCCTTTATAAACAAAATTCAGCATTCTGTTTTAGAATCGAAGGAAACTTTCAAGTAGGTGCTACTTTCATTCATGTATTTGTACTTGGGTATCCTTTGCATTCGGCTATGTACTTACTTGACCGACTTACGTAAACGTAAAGTACCGATATGGGTTATTGATTTATCTGAATATCTAGTTCGCGTATACATCAAGAGACCTATCCCTTTAGTATTCATTGGAATATTAAAGGGATGGAAATACATGTTCTATTCTAATAAACTAATATTAGTAGATTAGTATAAAAGAAAACTTGTTATTTTTATACATTGATATAGAAATGCAATATCACATCAATTTTATTTAATAATTATTTTATTTGTAACCAAATTCATCTCGTTAGTGAGTCAATTAGGTAACACTATAACTTTTGCCTCGTTTATATTTGCATTCATTTACATTATGTATCCGCTTAAATAGTTCATAATACTCTATTTATAGAGGCATTATATGCAGGTGAAGGAAGAAAAGGAAGTTATCCAATTAATTTTAGAAACAAGACTACCGAGCACATAGTTTATCCAAAAATCAATAAAAATCGTTTAAATGCACTTGCAAGTCCATACACTCATTTACAAAGTAATCTGAAATATTATGACACAAGTAAAGTTCTCTTTGACATTATCGCTGGTCAAAACCAGAGAATACAATAAAATAAAATAACGAACGTAATAATATTAAATAATTCAATAAAAAAAAATTCGGTCATTGTGTCGCTGTTGCTGTATTTTTACACTTTGTAAGTGCAAGGAATAGAGTTCATTCTTATAAAAATCCCGAAGCAGTTCCAAGCTTATCGGCAGCATCGTTAAACGGTAAAGCTATTTCAATCGTGCTTCTTCATCTACTGGAACAGAATGCAGCGAACGCAGGGTACAAGCAATAATTCATATTTATTGCCTGTTTGTGGCTACTCTGTGATGCAGGTACATACATATTAGTAAGAACTACGTGATTTTCCTGATAATTATTGTATAACAATAAAACCTTGTACAATACCCATGAAAACTTTGTAAGCAAGGGACCCAAAGTAACCTGATAAACCACTGTTGAGACTAGTAAATACCGGTTTTAAACTTGTTGTTTGATTTGAATCCCAGGTTTACCTAAGATATTTGTGTTTTCATTCGTCAGACTGTAGATTGATGGTATCAATACTCTATTTCCACGGAAATTCCCAAAGTTAGGTATAAGTAATAAATATGATTTATTAGAAGTAGTATTGTCTGAAGAAGGGTGTGATGTTGTGTGTTTTTGGGAGCATTGGTTCTCCGCGGATGTTCCACATGAAATGGTATTTCGTGGTTTTGGCTTGATCACTTGTTTTTGCCGAAAAGAACACATCCGTGGTGAAGTAGTGATATTACCTCGAAATGGTAAAATATACAGTAAGATTGAGTTGGGAGACTTATGCATTGAGCTGGACTTTGAGTGCTGTGGGTGCGTGTTCAAAGACTCTAGATTTTCCTATGGGTTATTATTGGTGTATCGATCTCCAGATGGCTGCATGGAGACATTTTTTAACAATTTAGCGGAGGCGCTCTGCCGTGTTTCCAGACATTGTGATTATGTGATATTGTGTGGAGATTTTAACATTGATATTACGCATAAATGCGCAAATGCAAGAACATTGATGGACGTCTTTGGTTCTTTTGAGTTGTATGGTGACTTTGGCAACCCAACGCGAGTGTTTACTAATAGGACTGGACGGACGACGAAATCGACCATTGATTACATGGTCACTAATATTCTCAAACCAAGGTGGTCCTAAATATAGCTGATCATTTAGCGTGGGTGGCGGATTTCATTTCTTATGGATAAGTTGCTTCTGATGCTTCTGCCAATCAAGTGTGTAAGCGTCGTAACCTATCCTCAGAGGCACTCGGATAGTTTCGATTTCATCTGGCGCAGCATGATTGGTCTCAAATCAGTGACACAGGCGCGAATGAATGTTTTGTTGAATTTATGTCTGTATTTCAGTGGTATTATGATGTTTTCTGTCCTAGTCTTGAAGCGAATCTTAAGGTAGGAAATAAACAAAAATTATCCTGGTATACTCAGCAATTAGCTGATATGAATGATGAAATTAAAAATGTATTTTGGCTTACAAGGCATTGTAATAGTATATATATAATAAAACACAAGTGTATAGTTTCAAAATTATTGTAATGTTTAACACACTACATATGTTTCGCCACACTGTGGCTTCATCAGGTGGATGAAAATACTACCACAGTGTGGCGAAACATATGTAGTGTGTTAAACATTACAATAATTTTGAAACTATACACTTGTGTTTTATTATATATATATAATGGAGTTTCAACATGTATCTCCTTCGTCGATTATTAATCATTGTAATAGTCTCAATGTTTTAAATTATTATAAAAATAAGAAACGCGAATATAGAGTAAAAGTAAAAGAAACTAAATTTGCATTCTATCAAAACAAAATAAAGAATGCTTGTTCACCAACAAAAGAAATATGGAAGTGTATAAATACTGAACTAGGTAGAAACATAAAGGATACGAATATTTCTTTGAAATTAGAAAATAGTGACAATATTGTAAAAGATATTACTGAAATAAGCAATTATTTTTGTATATATTTTGCTAACGATGCATGTAATCGCTCAAGCACCCCTTTTGATAATGTTTGTGGTGACAATTTTCCAAGTATGGTTATGCATACTACACCGAATAGTATCGTATATATTGATGTCACACCCGCAGAAATTATAGAAATAATCTCCTCGCTAAAAAACACAAAAAGTACGGGAATTGATTGTATTCATGTTAGTGCTATTAAAGCAGTCCGCGAAATTATAGCCGGTCCTCTTACGAAAATATTAAATCTCTCAGTATACTCCGGCATTTTTCCATCTTTATTGAAGATATCGCGAATTATACCGGTTCATAAGAAGAATGATCCTACTATCATATCAAATTATAGGCCAATTGCATTACAAAGTGTGTTTTCAAAGATTTTTGAGACGGCAATTTATAGGAGGTTATCAGCATTTCTAGAGAATTATAAATAATTTCCAGTATCTGAGCATGGTTTTATACTTACGTACAACTAATAAATATGTCTCACCTCGTTCGATGCACCGGACCTGAATCAGCGACCTTGTCGGTCATTGAAGCTAGACAGACTGCAAAGACGCTCACGAGGCAGAGGAAAGTATTGAGCGAGATGGAGTTATAGAAGATCAATTACATCTATTGATCTTCTATAACCCCACATCATTTAGGTACGGATAGCAATAGTCAAAAAGTTAAGTAATACATAAGTCTAAAGAGCATAAGTGTTTTGTTAAGAATAAAGTAGAGTGAGCTACCCTCAGGTATAATAAGTCACGTAAGTACCTCTCGCACATATTTATATATTGTAATTTAAGAAGAGCATAGAAAGAGCACATGATAAGATTGTAAAGTTAAATTATGTTTCGTTGCATTTAACGTGAATTGAGATATTATAATTATACGAATCTAACATCTGATTGTTCAATACCACTATATAATTTAACATTTTTCTTTTGGATTGTTTTTATATATTATAAATTAAATTTTTCTTTTAACGAATTTAAGAACATTTGTTGTCTGTTCCATGAATGATTAGTTTAATGTTACATGTTTAACAAAACTAAATATAAGATGTAAACTCACTGACTGGTACATTTTAATACTGTTTTCATCAAAAAAGAACTGCAAATTTATATAATGCAATTTAATAAACAATACGAAATCAGTATGAATATAGACGTTTTATAATGCCATGAAGTCTCATCAATTATAACTTTTTGACAGCGCTCTACGTCTATATAGATCCACACAACAAAATATGTTTACTATCTCTATAGTTTTTAAATTGGTGTATCCAGTGTTTGACAACCGTAATTATTATTATGGGCTTGTCACTGATACTTATTATAAAAATCTGCACAGTAACAAATTAAGTGTTCATTATAACACCCAAAGGTGGTAAATATAGGTTCATAGTCACGAGAGAGGTTTTACTAAGCATTCTCGAGTGTAAAAAGCATTTGTCATGAAAGGTAAGTTTTCTCAAAAATTGAGTGTTAAATATACACTTCCTAATGCAGCGGTTCCCAAATTGGGTGCCGCGAGCGTATGCCAGGGGTGTCTCGGCAAGCAGCGGCAATAATCAAGAAAAGTTGTCTGAAAATTGTGAAATTATTAAAATCTAGCTATCTGATTGTCTCGGAGAAAAAAATTAAATAACATTATTTTATATAATATGAAACATGTGATTTGTTGTTGATTTTATTGGTGATAGTGTGATCATCTATAATTAATAATTATTGGTAAAATATACCAAGTGCTTGCCTACAAGTTGCGGATGCATTTTAATGTGTGATAAAACGACGATACCGAGAGTTTCTATGAGTTAGTACAAGAAAGCAATATACAAACTATACATGGGCGAGATAGGGGAAGGGGATCCGATTTCACTCAGACTAGACCGACTCGTGTTTTGTCAGCTCTCGGTGGGAATACGGTGCCCGAGAGTCAACAAAACACGAGTCGGTCTAGTCTGAGTGAAATCGGATCCACTTCCCCTATCTCGCCCTTGTATAATACAAACTGCTTTCGGTCGAGTGTAGTGTTGGAAAAGAGGGGGATTCGAGTACATTTTCGGTGAGGCTAGACTGACTCGCGTTTAGTCGACTCTCGGGGATGGAAGGAAAGCAAGTTAATCAGTGCAACAAGGATAGCAGCTGTACTTGCGTATTTCACTTGAATTTTGGTATTGAGTTATCCGGAAAGATCCATTCCTAGCGCAAATACAATTCGTAACACGGTTTGACAAATTTAATGTTTACTTTCAGAATTTGAGTTTGGTTTCTTTTCTATTTTATAATACTACGGAATTATTTACTTTTTATTTTAATAAGAGTTTTAGTATTGTTACGTTTTTGAATTTTATATCAGCTATATTTCTTATCTTTGATATTTTAAGAAAAAAAATATTATTTTTAAGTATTTAGAATTGATGATCATTTCTTTTATTTACTGACACAATTTGGGAAGCTGTGATGAAATCCGTTACTAAAATTATTTAGTGCGTTTATCTGATGCTTTAACAAGTTTCTACTTATAAATTATCTAGATAGTGTTTATTATTGATTAATATCATTTCCATCTTCTCTAAAGCATTACAGTAAATGACTTTATTCTTGGTTAAAGAATTTGTTATTAACAGTAACAGTAGCAATTTTCACGGACTAACGCAGTAACGATGTCTGCGGTGTCGGCTATAACGTAGCTCTAATGTTAGTAACAGAGGCTACCCCCTTATTCTCCCACTTATAGTCGACCAGCTTGTCTAGTATATTCATCCGCAGGTAGACCGCGTGCACACTGTATACAGCCACGCCTGCTGTGGTTTGCTGTCCTCAAGGGACAGTATTAAACTAGTGTCATGCGTCGCGACGCGTATTACTAGGGGTATGTGTGTGTGTGTGTCTGAATTCAGAGTCTTCTGAGGACTCCCTGTCAAAAATTGGCCGAAATCGACCGTGTGGTTCCCGAGATAACGGAGTTTGAAATTCGTGCATTTTACCCGCTTTCGCGTGTAGTTTTCATCCTCCAAAGTCGGTCAAACATAACTCCGGGCTTTCGCATCGGATTATTATTTGTTACATGCATAGATAGATATTATTACAGAATGGGCAATGAGATAAATATTAATAGTTAAAAGGTGTTTCTTACCCGATTTCCATTTGGATTTCGATGGTTTCTACAGGAGGCTGAGTGCCTCCGTGACAGTCTTGTGTTTTCCTCGTGATTTCACCGTCGTAGTGTCCTCTAGAGAGGAGCATTCTACGAGGTTTGCCCTGAGGAAAAACTTCCTGTTTCGATCTTCCATAAACTCCGCCAGCGAGTTTATTATATACAGCCACATTGTGGATGGCAAGTGTATTCGCCATGTATCGACGCCTAGTCACGTGACAGAATGCGTAGAGGGGGAATGTTTGTATGTCCAAACTGTCCCAATATTTGGGTCAAGCCTTTGCTAATATGTTTTCATCCGTATATCAGCATAGCTCTCAATTCTCATTTGATGATTCTCAACCACATCAAGTTCCATTTACATTATCCAGTGTTACAGAAGACGAGCTAATACGAATAATGTCGTCTTTCAATCAAGATTATACAGCTTGCGATGACCAAATCCCAAGTATATTTGTTCATAATGCCAGACTTGCTTTAGCTGAGCCTCTGGCTATAATAATGAATACTTCAATAAGAACAGCTACTTTTCCTTGGCGCTGGAAAAGAGCAAGAATAAGCCCAATCTTTAAAAAAGATGACAGAACTAGAGTTAAGAACTACAGGTCAATATCCATTCTACCCAACTTTGCAAAGGTTTTTGAAAATGTAATTTATTCCTGCATAGCTTTCAATACAAAATCTTTGATTTCTGAATGTCAACATGGTTTCATTCGTGGACGGTCTACAGTTACGAACCTACTCACTATAACTCAGGCTACCTCTCATGAACTGGATGCTAATGGCCAATTATACGTGATCTACACTGACTTTAGTCGCGCGTTTGACACGATAGATCATGGTATCCTTCTGGAAAAGCTCGCAGCAATTGGATTCAGCCCGTTCGTGTTCAAACTTCTGCATTCATATTTTACAAATAGGCGCAATTATGTCTTATACAATGGACTTAGGTCATTTGAGTTTACTCCCTCATCCGGTATGCCACAGGGCTCTAACTTGGGACCTCTGTTATTTACTCTATATACCAACGATTTTCTTAAATCAATAACATGCAAAGTACTCGCATATGCGCATGATATAAATATCTACTGCTCTATACGAACTTGGAACGATGTTCTTCGTCTTCAAGAAAACTTGAATCGTATATCGACTTGGTGTTCCAACTTCAATTTGAAACTAAATGTAAATAAATGTTGTTACATGTCTTACTCTCGCAAAAATAATAATATACCATCTACCTATTCTATTGAGGACAACCGGCTTAGGCGGGTGGACAGCATAAAGGACCTTGGCGTGTTCTTTGACACACATTTGACCTTTTCCAGTCATATATATTTCATTTGCAATTCGGCCTCAAAGGCTTTGGGCTTTGTTTTGCGCAGTTGTAAGTTTTTTAAAATTCCACTGCTTCTGAAGGCTTTGTATTTCAGTTTTGTCGTCAGTAAGCTGGAATATGCATCACTAGTATGGTCACCTCAGTACATATATCTACAACTAGCCATTGAGAGAGTGCAGCGGCGATTCGTGAAATACTTATCTTTCAAGGATATGGGAATTTATCCGGAACGTGGCATCGATTACAATCTCTTGCTGCAGGCACATGACCTCCAATCACTGCGGGATCGCCGAGAGCTTCATGGTGCTCGCTTCATATGGAAGCTGTGTAATGGCACAATTGATTGCCCACATCTCCTATCTGAATTTCTACACTCCCAGAATTTCCTCTCGCTCCTCCTCCACGTTTTGGTTGCCCTTTTCGAGGACTAATCTTCCTCGGGGATTGCCACTGGTCACCATGTGTCGTGCTGCAAACTTACATTATGATGATATATTTTTTGTTTCCAATTCAACAAGTAATACATAATTATGCAACTCTATAAATAAATATATGTATATAGTTGTAAATTTTTTATATTACAAATAAGAATATAATTGATTTGCATTTTATTAATGTACGTTTAATTCTTTGTCCTGTAATTGGTTTGTTACTGTTGGACTGAATAAATTATTATTATTATTATTATTGTCAATGGTGATTTTCCCGCGTACTTGGTTTGACATTCAGTTACCCCTTAATTCTTACGAATTCCAATAAGATGTAATTGTGCATTGAGAGCAGAGACATCTCGAATTTTTTTCGGTTGTAAGAATTTCTCAAAACAAATGAGATCAGTTTTCAAACCAACTTCCTAGAAATTGTTATTACCCACTTGCGAGGTTTGGAAAGAAGTATAGTTGATTATTTTTCCAACACTGACTCTGAGGACCTACTGGAATGACTAATGAAATTTTTCAAAATCTGCAGCTTAAAACAGAAATACCATGAAGGAAGCGAAGAAGAGTTCTGAATGCAGGTGCAATCAAAAAACAATGCTGTTGACAAGACTGCAGAGAAAAGACATGTACGTTTTACTTCAACTTTTCTCTGTGTTCTCAACGTATGTATACATAAAAAAAAATAGATACAGGAGCAAATTATCTGGGTCAAGTGATTTGAGAGTAAAATTAACTAAACTTCCCATAAACATAAAGGAAATAGCATTAAATTTGCAATGTTTTTTCTCTTTTTCTTAAGTATTCAAACTGCTTTAAGGGTAGCTGTGTCATGAATTTTTTTAGCGCGACAAGGGTGCTGCGGCGAAGAAATTTTGGGAACCGCTGTCGTAGTGTATATGATACACTCTATTAATGACAATATTACATTTTTTGGACCTGTTTTATATAGTTAGCGAAAGTGTGACTATTCTGAGTCTTATTTTTATTTATGTCCAGTGCTACCCTTTAAATTTCTAGTATAAATATAACAATTTTGAGAATAAATTAAAAAGAAAATGTATATGAACGCACCTTAATCTTATGTCATGGTTAGTTTGCTAGCCTTAATGTATTCTAATACATTATACAAAATTATTACTGCTTATATGTCATATTATTCCGTGTTTAAACACGAGAAGCAATGCATATGAATGGTTTTATTTAATGAATATGATTTCCAAATTGTAATTCCATTCAAAGTTTTGATTCACCTCTCTTTTGCTTTAAGAGTACTGCAACTGTTCATAATTTACTATAAGTTGAATTTAAAAATAAAACTGCTCAATTCTCATCCGTGAACTATTTATCACATAATGAAGCTTTAGTGAATAATTTATTGTAATATTTTCTGAAGAAGCTGTCTACTAAATGTGAAAGTTTGAAGGACAGGTAAAAGAGAGTTAAATTTTTTTAGCTAGTTGAAATTTCTCATAATTCACCTTCGTTGTCATTAATATTAATATTGGACTTTTTATTTTTAATGCCAGTTAGTGGTTTTCCTTATCGGTTTACACTTGCCATTTTAGAAATAAAACGTAAACACAGATAAACTTATGACTAGCGAAAATTTTTTGTGATGAAATTACATTAACGTCGGAGATAATAATTTTTCCATATTTCACCCTATGCTATTATGTACAATTCAAGCAGTTACAAGCACCACTCCTCTAATAAGGTTAATGAAGCAAAATCCCAGGGCACGTCGGAAAAAAGCATAGCAAAACACACTGCCAATGACACGCGTTTTCCGCTGCGCACGTTCACTTAATTACGTACACGTAACACATTTCTATATGATGTTTTTATATATAGATACACGTAATGTTGATAAATTTATCCATTAAAACGGAAACTCATTCTGTATTATGTTGTTATTGATATCTACATATATTTTCTAATGCAAATTCCATTATAATCCATTATATTTTATGAAATATCCCAAGAAGTATTTACATTGGCTCTCTTTAACATTTCTAAATGTAGTTTGATTGTACTAATACATGATAATATTATAAAAAATTCAAGTTTATTAACAATTACATTATAATGAAACATTTTTGAGTATGCTGAATGTCCGCTAAATATATAATTCCGAGATTAACAAAATTATTGAAATTGAAGCAAAAATTCTGAAAATTATTATTTATTATGTTACACTTGCTATGATGTTGGTTGTTAAACTATTACAATTGTTTATTTAAAAAGTGAAGAATAACTGATTAATAAGAAACATTAATTAAGTAATGTTGCTCATCAAAGGTCCAGGATATTGTGCTGTAAATGAAAGTATTAATAAAAAAACAAACAGGGGTTGACTTATAGTAAATATCAAATTAAAACCTGTTTAAATAATCTAAACAGGTTAAATTATTATGTAAAGGTATACTAAGTTCAATCTAAAATGTCTCAAATGGTACGTGTCACAGATAGATAGATAGATAGATAGATAGATAGATAGATAGATAGATAGATAGATAGATAGATAGATAGATAGATCTTTATTGCAATATTAAAAAATACAAACAATTGCCAATTGTATTACAAAGACAAATTTTTTTTCTTCTTTTTCAAGAAATTAAAATTTACAGAGCTTAAATAATTAAAAATTTTCTAAATACTAATACCATTTCAGTAAACAACCAACCAAAATAAAGATAATGAAGACAGGTTTCAGTTTTTACAGAACAGGCATTACATATTAAATAAAATCTCTCTTTTTTTTATCCCTCTCTTCTCCACACTGAGAAAAATGGTATTGTTCAGTCAATAGTTTTTAGACTTTTCACTTTTTACACATTGACTGAATAAATAATCTATCCAGACAAGCAAAAGCAAACTAATGAACAAATTACTTTACATTTTTTATTGCCAATATTGTTGATTCAACATTTTTACTCATTGACTGAAATTCAATCATTTGCAACTTTTGATCAAACACTGTAAATTGTTGTTCAAAAAAATTGACAGTATCGCATTAGAAACGCCAGGCGCCCTATACAATATTATATCAAACACGCAAAATCATTGATTCAGTAACTTAAGCTTGATAAACCATACGTTTTGATTCAAAATTCTGAAGTAATTGCTCACCGGGAACCAGCGAAAACTATTGAGTCAACTAGAAATTGGTTGACGGAAACATTTTATTTCTCTCAGTGCAGCGATGACCATATCCTATGCCTCGGAAGTGTATCGAATGCATTTTCTAGATCAATTGCAGATAGGTACATTTTGCCGTTACTACCTAGAATTCTGTCCGAAATTTGCCTTAAACAGAATATCCAGTTCTGCGTGCTCCTGCCCGGCCTGAAACCTGCCTGATTTTCTTGAAGGGTAGAGTCTAAGTTTGCTTTTAATCGTTTCTCTATTATTCTTTCGTATATCTTTCCAGCTACTGATAACAATGAGATAGCTCTGTAATTGGAACATGTCGTATTGTCATCTTTTTTTTGTGTAAGGGGATGATAATTGCTATTTTCCAGTCCTCGGGGGTTGTTTTCCTTTCCCATGCCAAGTTTATTATTCTAAGTAGTAACCGTGTAGCTTTAAAACCCACGTATTTCAGCATTTCTGGCTTTAAATTGTCAATTCCAGCTGCTTTTCCTGGTTTTAACTTTTCCACTGCTTCTGTGATCTCGCTCAGTTTGTTGTTGTCTCTTCAGCTTCTTCAGGCGAGAAATCCTCTGCGTCGACCTCTCCCCCTATTTCGGCTTCAAACAAATCGCAAAAATATTCATACCATCTATCCCTTATATCCTGTTCTGCGGTTAGAATTCGTCCTTCTTTACTTCTTATATATTGGAGGTGTGTTCCAGCTGACTTACGCAAGGTGTTCAATGTTCTAAATAGTAATAATATCTTTATTGCGAAAGTACAGAAGTAACATACATGCCTAAATAAGGTATAATTCAATTATAGATTTTTCTTGTATACTTTTGACTTCCCTGGTATATTTGTGTATATCCTTGTGTTGGAAAAATGTGTTTGTAATAACCATATCATTTGTTAAACAAAAATCTAATATCTGAGAGCCATTCATGTTCTTCTTTTGCTTCCCGTATCTCCCTATTACACCGCCCTCCTTTTCAAAGTTACACCCCACTCGCCCATTGAAGTCGCCAACCACCATAAAGTTTTCTTCATTGTCCACCTGTTCCTGCAGCCAAAAGTATACACACCAACACGAGCAACATAATAAGAACTGAAAGCGGATATTCAAGAAGCTTTATCGCATTTAAAGGAGTGAGACAGGGCGGACTTCTGAGTCCCCTTCTCTTTATAACTGTTATGGACGATATAGCAAGAAGTGCCAATAGCCTAACAAAGGGTATTTATGTAGGGTCCAGAAACCTTCAACCTATAATAGCCAAGGAATTCTTGTATGCCGACGACTTGATAATTGAAGCTCCTAATAGAAATGTCCTGCAAAGAAATCTAGATATATGGCACGAAACTTTAAATAACTTTGGAATGAATATCAATAAAGGAAAAACGGAAGTATTGGCAGTCTCGAAAGATGAAGAAGAAACAAATATAACAATAGATGGTTATCCAATAAAGGTGACAGAAAACTTAAAATATCTTAGAACCATAATCAACCACAAAGGAGATGTAGAAGCAGATGTGAATAATAGAATCAAAATTGTCAACTGTTTATATCATGCACTGAAGTACATATTTTTAAGTAAGAGAGAGGTCAGCAAGAAAAGCAAGACAAAGATTTACAAAACAATATTTCTTCCGACACTATGCTACGGCAGCGAGTCATTGACTAAGAGGCTGAAATCAAGAATAACAGCGACCGAAATGAGGATTTTAAGGAGAATTGTTGGTGTTACCAGACTGGATAGAATCAGAAATGAGAAGTTACGAGAAAAACTAGGTGTAACATCAGTAATAGAAAAAATCCAGGAAAAACAACTTAGTTGGTTTGGACACCTTACACGAATGAGTAACACGAACCCTGTAAAAGAAATATGGGAGGCCGGCTGGAACAACAGGAGAAACAGAGGTAGACCAAGAAGAATATGGAATCAGGGGATAGCGCAGTTTCTGGCGGACAGGGAAGTACCTGGAAGGAAGCTCAAGAAATGACTAGAGATAGGATAGGACGGAAAAAATTCTGCAAAGCAGATCGCCTCGACGCCTAACGGCAAAAGAGGATACAGATAAATAATAATAATATAATAATAAAATCTCTTAGGTATTCCTCTAACGAAGGTATAGAATTCTTTTCATTGGTGTTGATTTGATCTCTCTTACAACACTTCTTTTCGTTTCAATCCATGAGATGGATGGTTGTAGAGTTTGATGTCATAACAATGAGGGTTGTTTAGTGCTGTTTGGATGTTCTTCGCCATTTTTTTCTTGATTGTAGTCGGAAATTGTGGCCTACAGTGTTATGAGTCAGCAAGCAATTCACCCATGGTGTAGCACTCCTTTTCCTATAGAATGCCTTTTGCCAGCCTAGTAAAGACATCTACATTCAACTCTTTTCAGTCCAGTCGGAAGACGATTATACAATTTTGGCCCCCAGTAATCTGTGGAAGATGTGATGTAAAAAACCAAATTCGGTCCTGTGCCCTATATCGTCGCCATTAACTGGAAACTAGTGTCGATGCATGTGAAAGTATTTTAAAATTTGCAAGATATATGTACACTGACACTGAATTATGTGTGCCGTCCTTCCTAAAACATCCCCTACAAAATTCCGCCGGTCTCAGGCACAGAGATTTTATACCTCGCTTCTGAAGCAGAAATGCTCTAGTTGCACCCATCGATCAATACCAGAAAATGATGCCATAAGTCAAATGGTAACGAAAAGCTGCATGGTAAGTTAAATTTCATGGTGAGTTGCAATGGATTTTATTCGTTTAATTGCAAAAATGCCCAATGTTTGTTTGCTTGATAATTGATCGATGTGCTGTATCCATTTCAGGCAATCATCCAATGTGAGTTCAAGAAATTTTGCTGTATGGGTTTCACTGTTTGGTTTAGTTCTAAGGACAAACTCCTGTGTTTTCTCTGACTTTAGTTTAAGTTTGTTCGCATTCTTTTGATGTTCTTATTGCCCATATTGATTTTTATTGTGCTTCAAACCGTTTCTTTCTATTTGTTAAAATGGAAGTGTCAACTGCGTACGGGCATACTACAGCAGTAAGCCTTCATAATAATCATTTATAACAAATAGTAGTCCTAGGATTGAGCCTTGGGGAACTCAATAGTTTACTGGATGCAATTCCTACTTCTTACTCCTCCATTCCACCAACTAAACTCTATTTGTTAAGTAGAATTTGAGAAGGTCTATTGTCTTTCCCCTAACCTCATAACGTTCCAGTGTCTGCAAAACCTACCGAGTCATAAGCTTTACTTAAGTCAAGCATGTTCATTTTTACAAATTTGTCTGGTCATGTCTAACCATTACACCATCCACCATAGTTCTACATCTATGAAGATCACGTTGCTTTGGACTCCGGGTTTACATACTTGCGTATATGAATCCGGACAGATCGTTTTGACTACGACAACTGGCTGGCAAGGTTCTTTACTTCTTATCTCAATATCGTAATCCTTCAAACGTGGTGATTTCATATAATGTCATGTGTGTATTTTATATAATATATGATTTTGAAATTCTAATTCTCCGAAATAATATTTAACGATTCTACTTTCATGAAATATTACCCAAGCCTTTTATAAATAATAATTCATGCTTTCACAGCTCCTAGCAGCTTTACGTCAATCACAATGAGAATTTCGCGGACATGAGGTATTACTGCGTCAGCTCTTGGTGTGGCACTCAACTTTAATTTTCTCTATACTAAAACATCAGTAACTGCATAAAAATAAGATTATGAATGGGCAGTTGTAATCTATAAATTAAACGATTAATTTCTTGAATATTGTTGTAAAAGTACAATCCAGAATATTAAACATAAAATGCCGATTACGAACAAATACAGATTTATCAAAATACCAGCTACCCCAGGAGAATGTAATCTCGTATCGTTCCAGACAAATTTGCATTGTTTGGTTTTACGGAAATACTACGTCTAACTTCCAGTCGACAAATTCCGTAACTTTACTCACACAAACATTTTCTATATACATACTTACACAGCCGTGTATGTTATTGATGTTAAGCACGAATTCTTTTCATCGTTTATTTTCATAAAATCCCCAAGTAAGTATTAATTATGTACGAGTTCCAAATATAATAAATCAATTATGAACTTGCCGTCAAAAATGAACTAAATTGGATTATAAGCTTCATTTATTATGAAAGATATTGGAAGAGATTAGGTGGGAGTTCAAATATTGTTTTGCATGAAAAGTATTATGACTAGGAATATCTAGATGATTAAAATTAGAATACTTGGCATCTTGTACCTCGTAAAAAACTGTTAATTGTCAAAAATCAGTGATTAACAAAACTCGTGACTTAAATGAGATTTTCAAAACTGTTTTCTATTTCGATTCTATATATCTTACTTTACAATACCCTTTCGGTTCTATGAAGTCTACTTTAAAACAGGTATGTAATAAATAAAATATGGAAAGAAAATCATATTTAAATGTCGAACATAAATATAAAAAAGTGTTTATATATGTAAAGAAAACTGTAATTATAATTTTCTGCTTATCACAGATAATTTTAATTAATTAAATTTAATTGCAAAAATTTATCCACGATTGAGCATCGAACACATGACCTTCCATTTGTTTGTCAGATGTCCTTAATCTTCGGACCATCGTGAGTAACGATTTCGAATCTGTATATCCTACCGAATTACATCAAATAACACTGACTATTCAATTCACCTGTCATTGTTCAAATATGAACCAATAAAATAGCAAATATTTACTTTCGTATCATAGCAACAGGAAATTTCAGCGATTATATCTTCCTAGAAGGTATTCAAGTGGATATTTTAAACAAGTGAAAGTTTTTATTAATGTAACTCATTTACTAACAATATTGAAGGTACAATTAGAAAAACTAACATTACTGCAGTGCTGCAGCAGACATTCTGGAACAGAGCTATCACTGGGAGTACCCGAGGGAGTACCTTTCTCTTGTAGCTTAATACCGTCACTATTACTGACAGATGTCGAAGTTGTACATGACACATTTGTTGTTGTAAAATTTCTTCGCATTTTGGTGATAATCGACTCGTGGTGCTCATCATCAAGCTGCAAGTACGATTTTATGGAATTCAGATTTTGGTGTCCCGTTATTTTCATCAGTTGTTGCTCTCCGACTCCAGCTTTCGCCAGAGATGATACAGTTGAAGAGCGTACCGAATGATTTGATATCTTCCTTCTTTTAACATCTAATCCAGTTTTTTCAGCTAATAACTTCACCCATTTACTGATCTCACATATACCAACTGGACTGTTCTTATACCACACCGCATTCTCAACTTTATCCCAAAACGGATTCGGTGTCAAAAACATCCTTTCTGTTTTCACATTTTTTCCTCTCTTCGATTTCAGTAGATAATACAATCTAAATAACAGAAGAATATTAATTATACCGTCTTGAAATTAAATATAAATAGGTTACCTAACTGGACACATATCGGTATTGCTTTTATTCTCTATCAACCACTTGCTGCCTGTCAATGATTTAGTTCCCCCCTGCGCAGTTTTCGAAAATACTGGATTATACTCAATTCTACCAGTTCTTCTTCCCTTGTTATCGAGTTCCTCCTTGAAGTAATAGGTGAAACAGTTGCTCCCTTCTCCTCCCCGCCAAGCAAGTTCGTAAGATGCTATTAAGAAAAACTTTTTCTGTAAACCGTCTGGGGTACTCTCATCTAATATGCGTATCATATTTAAGTATTCTGGTTCTGTAAGTGCCGCCGCGTTGCTGGTTCTTTTTTCAGGACACGCTTGCAGTTTTCTTCTTGTAGCATCCCTGGCGTCACGTGCTGACTTAAATATTGCATCAGAAAACGGGTTTACGTTTATTTTCCACTTATTGAAGAACATTTCTTGAACCATTTTCGCCGTCACGTTCCACATGTGCTTGATGACGCCTTCTTTATAATCGGACCCATCTTTTTTCTTCATATTACATGCCCACGACTTTAAGATGACATTTAAGTCCACAGGAGAAGTAGATTGATCCAGTTTATAGCCTTTTGCTGTTAAAAATGTACTAAATTGTCTCCATACTGAATCTTTGGATTTCTTCGTGTTCCAAGGGATATTTTCGCAAATTTCAGCATCGATTTCGTCTTCAGATTTCGTGCCAAATCTTTTCTCAGTTCCCATTATTTAGAAACACCAGTTTTTATTCAACGAAACGAACTAAATAGGAACACGATTCCAAAAATTTTAATGACAAACATAAATGTTTTTTTTGTTGACATGGAAACGTAATCATGTGTAACTAAATTTTGAGTCATTTTAATATGAAAAATTGATTTGGTTCATTGAATAGTCTCTCGAATACGATTCGTAGTCAAAGTTGAGTCTACTATTTTTGTGGTGCTTTACACTCATGTCTTTCATAATTGCGAATACAATATATTTAAATGCAATCATGAAAGACATTCGTGTAACCACCACAAAAATAATCGACATAACTTTGACTACTCATGGTATTATAAGTGATTATTTCCTTCACCCGTCAAATTTAAATTTTGTCAAATCACAATCGAAACTGAAGTTGAAATTAACCAATGAACGGTACCGGTTCTTGATATCAGCGACTATTACAAATCGACTATTCAAATGTAGGTAACAAATCAGGTATGTATTTTTTCATTAAGTGGCAAACGTGTCAAATAGATGAAAATGTCCGACAAAAAGAGAGTTAGCGATGTTTCGGATGAAATTATTGATAATCACATCGATTTGACAACTCATTTTTTACTATGAAACTTGGTTTAGGAAATAATCTTAACAAATATAGCTCGAGCTTGATAAGTAGTCGACTATTACATTGTTTCAATTTTTCTCGTGTGCCTCCTAATTTGACTTAACCAAAATTGGCATTAATAATTAAAGACTAAAGCCCTCGAGCTAAAGCTCTCGTGCTCTAGTCAAATTATTAATGCCAATTTTGGTCTCGTCAAATTGACCGTAGCGCACACTCGAAAAATTGATCACAATGAAATAGTCGACTATTTGTAAGATCTCGTTATATTATCTTTGATAATTTCATTAAGTACATTTAATTGAGAACATTGGGCTAAATTTACTAGCGACATGGACTACGATCTGTATGGCGCTCAAAGGAAAGTATGGAAAATGCTTGAGAACGGAAAAAAACAAGTTAACGACTTCGTGTAGACCAAAGGAGTGCCAATACAAACATGGCAACAGCATTTCAAAGAGCTTTACGATGCCGAAGAAACGCTGAATATAAATGCGTACGAAACAGATATGAATGGCACAGTCACTGACGAGGAGATAGAAGCAAAACTCAAGAAATTAAAAACCAGAAAATCACCCGGGCCGGATGGCATCCCCAACGAGCTTTTAAAATATGGAGGCCCCGAACTCACACAGAAACTGTCGCATCTATTTAACAAAATCTTACACGAGACGGCAACACCAGACGAATGGCATAATAGCATCAACATACCCATGTTTAAGAAAGGGCTAAAAACCTGCCCACAAAACTATAGAGGAATAACCCTCTTAAATACAGCAGTGAAACTATTCACGAGTATTCTTAAAGACAAACTGGAAATGCAAATTAAGATTGCTGAAGAACAACAGGGCCTCGCAAAGGGGCGGTCAATAACAAACGCAGTATTCACAATAAAACAAATCAAAGAAAGCTATAGAGTACAGTATGCCAGCTTACAATTGCTTCATTGACCTAACAATGGCGTTTGACAGGGTTCGTTTGGGAGACATTCTGCATATATTGATGGCATCGGCGAACATAACAAAGATAATCCATAACCTGAATAACAATAGCGTAACAAAGGTTAAAGTAGGAGATCAATTCGCTGACAACATCCCAACACTGGGAGGAATTAGACAGGGTGACAGCCCCTTTTTGTTTAATCTTCTCATGGATAAAATTATAAACAAAGTAACAGATCTTAACCTCGGATACAGGCTGGGCAACAAAAGAATTGGTATGGTGTGTTACGCCGATGATACGGCAATTATTGTCGAATCAGAAAACGACCTACAGAGAGAATTCTACAGGTTCTTCCAAGTGAGCCGCCAACTCATTATGAACATTTCTATCAACAAAACCAAATGTATGACAATCACGGAAGATCCGCTCAGATGCAAGGTAATGGTGGAGGATGGTCCCATAGATCAAGTGATGCAATTCAGATATCTGGGCATAGACATATCAAGTACCCACGACCCAGTTAAAGACCTGAGGAGCCAAATTAACAAAGCATCCGCACTATCACGATGCCTACGAGATATAGTCTGGTCAAACCCGTAAATGCGGAAAGATAGCAAAATTAGAATCTACAAGACTTGCATCAGACCGATTATGACGTACGGTATAGAAGTCTGCAAAGACACCAACAAGACGAAACACATGCTAAGGGTCGCCGAAATGAAAACACTGAGAACAATAGTGGGGAAGACAAGAAGAGATAGGGTGAGAAACTCGGATATCAGGGAACAATGCAAGATACAAGATGTTGTGAGATGGGGAAGACAACGTAAGAGGCAGTGGTACAGCCATGTAAGACGGATGGACGAGAACAGACTTCCGAAGATAGTCCTAGAGAACAACCCGCCCGGCTACAGACCTATCGGAAGGCCACCTACGAGATTGAGAGATAGCTGGCTATCTACCTCTCAGGAAAAGACTCAGGGGCAACTTCAGAATTAACAGATCGACAAATCTCTAAGTAGTAGAAAAAGAAGAAGATGAAGAGAAATTTAATTGTAACGTTTTATCACTAGTAAGATTGGAACTCACGACTTTCCAGTTTTTAGTCACATGCCCATACCCTCCGGGCCACCGGAGGTAATGATATCGAATCGTTACATCGTACTGAACCATGTTAAGTTACAGCTTTTAAGAAGGAAAGCAGCAGTCAAGCTATTTCCTAAAACAAAATATTTAAAATTTAGGGAAAATTATTTTTAAAAAAAAGTGTTATTCACGCAAATAACAATATAAATTTTTAAATAGGGTTGGACGATATAATAGCTTTATTGAAATTTACTTCTCATTTTGAATAGTATACAAAGAAGTTACTCTAACACTAGAAGATTCGTCTGTATTAAATGAGATTCCAAACAAGCTCTTGTAATATAGATATATTGTTTGAATTCCTGTTGATTTGCATTTACTAATACATCACTGCCTATTGCATTAGAAGTCGATTGATCCTGAGTGATTTTAGTAGCTGTATCAGATGCATTAGACAGTGTTCACGCAGCTTCAATTTTCTTCTTCGTGGACTAATCTAATCTTTTAGCCACAGCTGTAGATTTCCATTCTCCATAGTGGCGCTTTATTGTCCTTAAGTCACCTCCACTATTAACGAAGGGATCCCGGGATCGTCAATGTCACACTCGTTAATGTTCTCTTCATCGCAGTCTTTGAACTCTGGCGTATCCTTAGCCAGCTGAACCAATTCCGTTACAAACTCTTCATTTTGACCGTCTTCCTCAGCAGGTTCCTCGGGTGCAGTTGAGTCATGGTAGAATTTGTTCCAGGATTTTTGTAACGTAATTTCTTTGACATGGTGATCTTTTTGTAGATGTTTAAGATGCTGTAGGCCTCCTGTTCCTGTCCTATCAAGACCATTCTCAACAAAGCCTTTCTATAATAGCGTTTGAATGCTTCTATGACCCCCTGGTCCATTGGTTGGATAACCGAAGTCACGTTTGGTGGCAAAAAACAACTTTAAATTTACCGTTCTCTCTTTCTAATGTCAGGTCTGAAGGGTGACTGGGTGCATTGTCGATACACAACAAAACTTTTCCGTTCTCGTTAGTTTCTTCTTGACGTTTTTTCACCTCTGGGATAAATACAGTGTCATACCAATCGACAAAAATTTTGGTGTCCATCCAAGAGTTCTTTTAGTGTTTGTAAGTGAGAGGCAGTTTTTTTTATTCCCTTAAAGCACCGCGGATTCTTAGATTTGCCGATAAGTAGCAAAGGTAGCCTATGGCCGCCAGTAATGTTAGCACATACCATAGCTGTTATGCGAGATTTGTTTGCTTTAAACCCAGGTGACGACATTTACTTTTTAGAGACAAGAGATTTAGTGGGCATTTTCTTCCAATACAATCCAGTTTCGTCTGCATTGTATACATTGCTTTCCTTGTAACGCTCAGTCAAGTTCTTAAATGAAACTTTGAACGTTTCGGCAGCTTCAATGTCAGCTGACAGTTTTTCTCCTTGTATGTCAATTTCTCTTATACCGTGTCTGGATTTAAAACGATTAAGCCAACCAGTAGACGCTTTAAAGTCTTTGTTGCCGTTTAGTTTCTGATTCATTTCAAGCGCTTTTTTACAAATCAATGGGCCGCTTATTGGTTGGCCTTGACTACGCACCTCCATAAACCATCTATACACTGCAGAGTCTAGATCCTGGTTCTCCGCCACCTTCATTGTTTTCCTGTGTACGCTACCATCTTCACTGTCCAGCACACAAGCAAACTTTGTGATTGAATCACTATTGTTTTTAATGCCCGTAATGGTTGCATTACCAACACCGTACTCTCGCGCTAAACTTGCTCCACTTGCACCTTTATTCAACCGTTCTATTATTTTAAGTTTGTCCGAGAGACTAAGAACAACACGCTTGCGTTTGGTCGACATCGCTAGAAGTTGACACTGACAGAACGACACGACACTGACAGTAGCACCGCTCACACTGACACGAAATGGCGTCTGCACTGTGGCGGTCTGTTGCACTCACGATCCTGTCGTCCACAAGCCGAACTTCGACGACCTTGACTGCGCACGCGTAGTTTAAACCGTCCGTAGCCAACTAAACCCTTTCGGATAACCGACGTTTCGGATAACCGGCTTTCGGATAACCGGCTTTCGGATAATCGACGCTCCACTCTAGTAGAAAAGGCAACATCACACAAAAACTTATAGAGGGAATAGGTGGAAATGTGGAGTGATCCCCCACAAAAAAAGGATCGGAGAGCCCAGAAGAATGCATTCCGGAGATTTATTTACAAAATACCAGACGGAACTAATAAGGTAACATAAAGTACCAGGAATGAATTATTTTTCTACACTATTTTGAAGATCACATGGTAGCCTTAGAACATAATATCGCAATATACAAACTAACGATGGGTGCTGTTATCACCCACGTGCGACAAAGCATAGAATTCTCAATTCTGTACTACATAGGATGATCGTATAAATGGGGATATTGAAAAAATGCACAAAAGAATATTCAAAATTAATTCATAGTACCGGGTCTTAGAGACGGAATGATGGAAAAGAAAAAAAAAAGAAAAAGAGCAAGTACTTGAGGAAATTCGAAATAAAGCCGAAAATAAAATGCTAGGACATTAACCGTAATCAACGCATAGCGTGTGCGAAGGCATAGAAAGGACAAGAAATTTACTTTGAGTGTTCATTTTTTATTTCATCAGTTCGATACATAAAAATATACGATATCTAACTATGTACTTTAACTCTGGAAAAGATTTATTGTGACCTTAAAACTTTCAATAAATCTTTGCAAAAATAGTTTCTTAGATAATAACTAATACTTGGAAGTTGGACAACTCCACTAACTTTAACAAAATTCAATTAAACCTGAATTCATGTAGCGCCCACAAGTTCGTGTTAGCGTTAAACCAGGCGCGTTAGCAAAATTAATGTGCCACTTTAAGAACATATTGATGTTCGAGTGAACCGCTTCAGTTTTCAACTTAACCGCAAAGGTTCGTGTCGTCGCGCCGCTGTCATTCGAAAATTACGATGTTAATATCAAATTTATTCGGATTCACTTTTGTGTACTTATACTTTACATCGTCGGTTGCCAACTTCGCCCCACCAAGCATGCCACGGAGTACCGAAATCAATACTGGGCGCCTCCACTCAAAAATTTATCCTGCAGTTTCCTTTGTCACAAAAGGTTTCGTTGAATCATATCAAATATGTTACGGTGCATTCGCGCTGCTCCAAGTAGAACAATTCGTCCTGACTTCTATGGTTGACGTCTCTTTTTTTAATCATAATTCAACAACTTTTATGTAATGCGGCACCCGCACAGAGAATTGAATTTAGCAAAAAATAAAAGCGAAATATCTGGATGGTTTAAAGGTGAACGAAAAGTACTTTGCTCTTAAATCTTAATCGATCAGCTGTTATTTTATATCTACATGGTTTTCCTTTATAAATTCTTGCAGACTACATGTTTATGTCAATATGTTGTGATGGTACGAGAGGAAAGCGTTGATAGTTCTAAAATGCATGAAATATATTTAATAATGTGGAAAAATTATGTGTACGGACTAAATAAGTAATTAGTTCTGGTTGCTATATATAAAAATATGCACACTCAGAGAAATAGATGCATTGATTTAACAAAAAAAAATGGTAAATTCAACTACAATTTGTGTTTAAATACGGCGAACAAATAATTTTCTTTGAACTGATGTACAACTTGTGGTTACTTCATTATAGTTAATGAAATAATAAAATTTTGTTAAGCTAAACGACAGTATGTATTGTTAAATCAACGAAAAATCACATTTATTTCAATGGGCAACATGTATTTAGTATAACATTTGAGAAATTATTGGATAAACATTGTATTTTTGTTGATTTCAGGAAAACATAAATTTGCGGCAACAAACGAAATTAGTTAATATAAATGATATTTTCTTTAGATGAAAGAGAATATTTTGTTTGCATGAAATAAAATTCTTTTTTAAACCAACCAATTTAATATAAAAGCAACCAAATTATGTGTTACGTGGATGAACTTTTAAGTTAAATGAACGGTTTTGTTGATCTAACTGTGTTTTGATCTTTATGAAAACATACTTACCTTTTGGCTAAACTGAGTGAATTTCAGTTTAAGAAATAAGGAAAATTAAACTAAGTTAAGGTAAAAATAAATTTTGTTTGATCTTTGGAAGAATATAAGGAAATTTCGTATATACTTATAGACTTGGTTTTCTGAACCTGAATTAGGAAGGACAACGTCTTGTGAAAATTTGTTACATCAACTACTTACATTCTATGTACTTTCATAAATAATAATAATATGTAAGTTTTGGTATGTGGAAGATCACATGGTGAGCATAAGAGTCAGGAATAATAAAGAATACAAGCGCGTACCAACATAAACGTGACTATATTTAGTACTCACATTTTATTTATCTAAACATGTGTTTGGATAATTCTTAAATTTTAAAAAGTTTCGGAATATTAAAACTAGAAAGTAACACTCTCGCTAAAAAGTAAAAAGTTGCACACTTGCAATGAAAGACATGATGTATTTTAAAGCAGATATCTAGTGCTTGTAAAACACAATCAACTTTGTATACTAAATCATAGCAATATAAAACGCGTTTAAATCTTCAATGGTAGGGCCCACTATCAGCAAGTATGGTTGTACAGGCACGTTATATTGTTCAAGCTTCTCTTTTCGTTTCTGAATCCTTAAATGTATATCGCGTGAGGTCTGAAACAAACAAAAAAAATTCTTATACGTATGAGCGTTTCAATTCATACAATTTTAAAAATTATTTTATTCCAGTCTCTTAATAAATCTCTACAGGATACATACTTTGTGAGATATTTGCAAAAAAAAAATGCTACTCGCTAAGAGTAAAAGTATTACTTCCGGTCCGAATTTTGAATTTTCATTTATACAAAAAATATACCAAATACAACTCTAAATACTTTTGTACTCTTGACAAATATACAGGGTGTTTAAAAAAGATGCGGCAATATTAAAGGGGTTGATTGTCCAGGTCATTCTATACAAAAAAGTTTGTAATAAACAAGGTCCGCAAACGCTTCTTTACCGATCTACAGCGTGTTGAAGTTTAATTAAAAAAAAAGTAAAAATTAGATTTCTCCAAGACGGCATTAAAGATCATAATGAAATTTTAGGCGTGTTATTTTTCAAGAAAAAAACAGGACGCCGCTGATTTCTCTAAAAATAAAAATATGTTTCTATTCTTTGTTCAATTGTGAAGAAAAAAGCTCTCTTAACTTTTTAGCGTACGACGTAACGTTTTTTACTAAAAAAAAAGACACATTTTAGTGCATGTACATTTATCATGCTTACAAAAATCGCCAGTCGATGAGGAGAAGATTGGATTCTTGCATCCGAGCTCGAGGTGGTCACTTTGCACAGTTATTGTAATTTTTGCTTGCTAAAATTGTTGGTATGGTAAAATATTTGTTTTTGCCCTTAAATAAAACCCTTGTTATTTAAAAAAAAATTTCTGTAATAAATGTACATGCACTAAAATGTGTTTTTTTTTACTAAAAAACGGTATATCGTATGATAGAATGTTAAGAGAGCTTTTTTCTTCACAATTAAACAAAGAATAGAAACATATTTTTATTTTTAGAGAAATCAGCGGCGTCCTATTTTTTTCTTGAAAAATAACACGCCTAAAATTTCATTATGATCTTTAATGCCGTCTTGGAGAAATCTAATTTTTACTGTTTCTTTTAATTAAACTTCAACACGCTGTAGATCGGTAACGAAGCGTTTGCGGACCTTGTTTATTATAAACTTTTTTGTATAAAATGACCTGGACAATCAACCCCTTTAATATTGCCGCATCTTTTTTAAACACCCTGTATATAGAATGCATAATTTTTCGAAATATTTGCAAAAATCGCTAATCGATAAGAGTAAAAGTGTTACTTCCGGTCCGAATTTTGAAATTTTATTTATACAAAAAATATTTCAAATCCAACTCTAAATGCTTTTGTACTCTTAACAAATATATATTGAATGCATAATTTACGAAATATTTGCAAAAATCGCTATTCGATAAGAGCAAAAGTGTTACGCCCGGTCCGAATTTTGAAATTTCATTTATACAAAAAATATTACAATCAACTCTAAATACTTTTGTACTCTTCATAAATACATAAAGAATGCATAATTTATGAAATATTTTTGCAAAAAATCGTTATTCGATAAGAGTAAAAGTGTTAGTTCCGGTCCGAATTTTTATTTTTTTTTTTTATACAAAAGGTATCGAAAATTAAGTTCTAAATACTTTTATACTCGTACCGTACCCGTCTAAAAAGCATGACTAGCAAAATATTTACAAAAAACTGATTTTCGATAAGAGTAAAAAACCTACTTCCGGTAGGAATTTCGAAAAACTTTTTCAATAAAGTTGTTCACAATTTCAATTTTAAGTACATTTGAATTCTTTATAAATTTGTCTAAACTTAGTAGTTGACAAAATATTGGCAAAATTCGATTTTTTCACTGAAGTAAACTACTACTTCCGGTCTGCTGATTTTGCTCAAAAACTAATCATTTCTCAAGAGGGAGATTATACTACTAAATGCAAAATTTGGAATAGATATCTATAGCGGTTTGACCGCTATCGTGGTCACAGACAGACAGACAGACACAGACATTTTTTAAAAATCACTTTTTTGGTATCAGGGGACTTCAAAACGTGGACATCTGTCGAAAATTTTCATCATCACAATACTTCCTTATACTACGTATAAGAAAGTAAAAACACATAACTAATGTAAACAAATATCAACGGAATGATCATTTAAATGTTACTGCATCTGCATCTAACCACCAAAATTGCGAGGATTTAAGAAATAATGAAAAAATTGTTTAGAATAAATAAATTTTTCTACATTTTGTAATGGATATTTCTGATAAGCCGGGTAAATAAAACAAGTATTTTTAATACATGCTGTTATTAATAATTGGCACGTACATCAAATGCACATACACATTAATAAATATGTATAACTATAAAATCAACAATCATAATGGATTTAAACAAATATATTACAATACATTTTCAATGTTCAAAGTCAGCTCTTTTCCTTTTCGTTTACTTATTCATTTAAAGTAAAAGATTATGCCCAAGATATTTCTTTTAAATTATTTTTAATCTGTCAAGTAGTTCACTCTTTTAATCCCTTTTGGAGAGTATTAAAAATTGAAGCCTTTTTGGTAATTTGAATTGTGATACCTACATGATTTGGTACATATATCAATCAGACTGTATGACAGAATGTTTTGTGTCATACACGTCTGGGGAGGGGAGGGGCAAGTTAATTTACAATGTATTATAATTTCCATGACGTAACATGCTGGTACAAATACGTACATATAATAGATTTATATAATAGATTATCTATTTCAATAAAGTAAGCCCAACATCAAATTGATTTCTTCTGAATGAGAACCAAATAGATACTAATGTACATCTCCAGAACAATAATCTATAATGCATATGAATTCCTAATATATTGATATCACAGAATTCCTTTATTTTCCTTAAATCTCAAGGGGGAGACATCGAATCAAAAATTATAAGTTTAATTTACATAATATTAAATACTAGATTGTCTAAGTTAACAAATATGCCAGTTTGTCTACGAATATATGATAATTATCAATTAACTTTTGTTAGTAAGTTCCTATAATTGTACCATTACGTGCTCTTTTATCCTTAGAGAAAGAATCACCTGCTAGACTCAAGAACATGGTAGTAACTGAAGTGATTTCTAAAACAATAAACCACCATTTGAAGAAATGTTTAATTACATACTTATAGGTGGTTGCTTCGGCTTTTACAAAATTGAAATAATGAATGTGAATAAAAACAAGTGTCAAAAAAATTAAACATAGGTTTGATGTATTGAATCACACCAATAATACTCTAATAATATCACAAACTAAACAATAAGAAGAATGAGTGTGCTTAAAACCACACGGCAGAAGTGAAAACTTCATCAAGGCGAGGTTAATAATACGAAATACACGCGTATAATATTCAGTAAAGTATTAAATAAAACGTAAACCTCAACCATCCCCGTATGTAAAATTTCACATTCATACGTCAGTTTTTAAAGAATTCTTCCGCCATTCTGTTTTTTTTTGACATTTTGACTTTGGATTCGAGATCGGCGATCAAAGACACCCCCGTATCTAAAATTTCACATTCATACGTCAATTTTCAAAAAATTCTCAGAATTTGTAGTTCCAGAACTGCATGGTCCGAACAGTTTCTTTTTCAAATGACACGAGGAATAGTTCTAGTATTCTTCAGAACTGGCGGTTTAAATAAATCTTATATTAGTTATTAAACGTAACGTTTCGTATTGAAGATATTTAAATTATCAATATTTATTGTGTCGTATTCCGCGCTCTAGTGATAAACGATTACTGAAATGATTTCCAAAAGTTTGAATACTGACTTTTATTTATTGTTTCAATAAATTTAAAACTGGCAGCCCATAACTTAATCTTCTGGCGTATTCACAACAGATTGTAAATGTCGATACTTAACTTACTTGCTTTCCCAAAAGAAAATGTATAACATTTAGTTTCGTGTATATAAATCACTCTTTTCAGATTTTTCCTTAGCATAGGCACCTAAACTCTCCCAGTGGATATAATTTATTAGTTTATTACATGTAGTTTCCTCCTTGCTGGACGTTTATTATACCAAATATACCTTTAAGACTTTTCATACTAACATAAACTTTTATTATATCGAGATAAGCCGACTCGTTTGCTATAATATTTCTTTTTTATTTTAAGGGATAGTGTTTCTTACCAAATAACAACAAAACTGTTAGATTTTCTGTGTTTAATATCTACAATATATAGATGCATGGAACATTAGTAATAACAATTAGTGATGAATGTGATGTAATTATTAAATCAAAGATGTGTTACTTTAGTTCTTAGTGAGTGAAAAAGTTGATATATCAAACAAACGTGATAGCGTAGAGATATATATAGAGAACCCATGCAATGTTATTTTTTGGGTACGCCATTGTGGATGTGGAGGCAAGAACGGCTACATCGACAACTAGCAGCAGTACCTGCTTCCGGGATTAAGCTTATGCCTGGTAGATGTCGTGAAGTATTTTCAAATATTTTTAATATTAATATATATTATTATTATTATTTAGACAAAATAGTACCTAATAGCTTGTATTATTTCACTCATAATTAATAATAAATTTTATTATTTAGATTTAGAAATAAAATAAATACAATCTGTTATATAAATTTTAACAAAATACGTATATAGCAAAGATAAGAACCTTACTGAAATACGTATATATAAAACTTGAATGAATGTGTAAAATCAAGGCTGACTTTTCCTGACAAGGAAAAAAATTCACGGAGAACTCAAACATCAAATTTTGTGTTTACACAGATGATTATAACAATAACATATTTTACTAAATTGCCTGACTTTATATCCTAAGATATAGGACATGAAAATGTAAACCAAGGCCAATCAGAATATTGTGTTTTGTAATCAAATGACTTTTAAAGTTATTTTGTAATATTTAACATTCGATTTTTTTCATAAATTGAAGATTAGAAAATTACGAATTTTTTAGACAATGTACCTGTAATCGTATTCGACACACAATACAAGTCGTCACAACCCCAAATCTGTAGTTTACAAAATACTGGTAAAGTTTTATTTTTGCACTAATGAAAACAACTACTTCCCGTCTACTGATTTCACTGAACATCTAATCAGATCTCAAGAGAGAGTTATACTCCTAAATATAAGATGTGGAGTTGATAGCTTGAGCCGTTTTCCCGATATCGTGGTGAGAGAGAGAGAGCGAGAGAGAGAGAGAGAGAGAAGACTATTTCTGGAATATTGTCCGAATCTCAAAGTTTTGCAATTATTTTGAGTATGCAATCTCGGTACCTACAAAATACTGTTGTATTTATTTTCTCCTACGTAGTGTAGGAAGTATTGTGATGACGAAAATATTCGAGCTCGAGATTTTTACATATGTTCACATTTTGAAACGGGTGAAAATACTTAAGATATTTCGTTTCTCTTTGTTTATATACATTATTTTATTTTGGCTAATGACTTACGTATGACAATAGTTTAAAATTCAAGGACCACATATTTGATGGTGCCAAGAAAGAATAAAACGCCTTTGAAAAATTTAGAGTCCATTAATGAATAAAACGCTGTAATTGAGGCTAAGAATTTGTTTATAGTTTTAGTCAGTGAGTCCAAATAAAAGTGCTAGAGTTAAAAGAGTAAAACCCACCATTTTAGGTTTGTTCCATATCCATTTTCCCTCAAGCACAAAATCTGTCAACTTTGTCAAATTTAAACCTACCTTCTATTCAATGTCAATCAGTCTGTATTGACAGATATGAAATATATTATCAAGACATATTTTGCATACAGCTTTTGACAATGAATTATGTATTATAAATTTAATTCAAAAGATTGTAGGTCTTATATTAGCATTGAAAATTAAAAACAACAGTAAGTATAGGGTTACATTATTATCTACTGTATATAAATAGTACTTATATGAATATTAAATACAATTTAGTCAGGATTTGGAATATTTCTAAGATATTTTAAATTCAATAAAGACATATAACCGGGGCGCACAAATAAGATGTATTTGTTAAAACTTCATGCTTGTAAATGCTCTAGTACAAAGCATAACAAGGGAGCATGACTTGTATTTCGCATTTATTGTGGAAATGTATATTTTTTGCTTCAAAGACTATTCTTCTGTATGTCCGACAGAGGCAGGTACATAAGAAGTATGTCGCTGCTTTATTTGAAGTAGAAAATAAAAAATAGCAACCTAGATTTTGTTACATTTAGCTACAATTCGTGAGAGAGCGTCCCGAATATTGTAACAAAACTTATAGTAGGGCCTCCATCTTCGTGGCTTGTCTCCAAACTAACGCCGAGCGCCTAGCGGTCGTCTCCAAAATATGTTGCCAATAATAGTCATTTAATCGGCTATCTGTAATCTGCCTTATCTGTGGCTTCAATATAAGCCTGACATCGTTAAAGTGTTCTTATGTTTGAAAAATTACTCACTAGATTCTAGATTTCTTGTCACTTCCCTTCTATTTTCTTGAAGTTTTTACTTTCTCTGGTGTACCCCAAGCGCCAAACCTGGGTCTGCCATTATTTATTTTTATTATGTGTGGCTTGCGTTTTCCTTACTTTCTTAAATTGACATGTGCTCATGTATGCCAATAATTTAAAAATTTATTCTCCAATAACTTAGAACGACATTCTTCTACTACAAAAAATGTGAAATGTGAATTTGATCTAGGGTTACATGTGTATACATTCAATAGATAGAATGAAAAAAATACAGGCGAACATATAAAGAAAATAATAATTACTTATGCAGGGTCGCTTAATACTATGAGCTGTTTAAATGGATTTTTGAATCCCAGTAAGCTGTTCTGATTTCTTTTTTCTGCCTGCTAAGATCATCATTCATAGACCATCCAAGTTGATTTGGTATTCTTACAAGAATTAACGCCAATCTATTATAGTTTGAAAGATCATCCTGTATATATGTCTATTTTTCATAAACATTAGTTACATTTGAATGGCTTCTCCGTGCTTTTTGACGCTTTTTTGTCTAAATTTTTAAGTTATTTCTTCCAGGGGACTGTAATTTATTTGCAACATATTGTGGCACTATGTTGCAAATTAAGAGGAAATTAAATGAGAAAATTGTTACAGATTTGCATTTAATTTGCAACATAGTGTAGTGTATGTATTTTAAGTTGCAGTTATTGTATATATTCTTAATAAATAATTAAATGAAGTGATGGAAATCTCTTGGTGAAACATGTGATTTTACTTTTACAACCAGACAATGTTCTTAATGAACAAACCGAACTCATAAATTCGCCGCTAATAAACCCTAGCATTGAAAAAACGGTCATGATCTTTTCATAATTATCTATTTTTGTATATTTTTTCTATTTACATTTTTGTTTGAAGTAGGTAGTTACAGTATATTAAATTTTACTTTAGTTTCTCGAGAACTCCTGACGATGCCGCAAGGCGAAATGTACATCGAGTATTTAATTATATATATTTGTGAAACAATACCAAGTGTGTTATTTGTTATTACTTGCTTATATTCTTAATACTTACATCTGGTGTCTGTTATTTTCTGTTGCAATTTAGTTTAATAATCCACTGGCTTTGAAGGTACTTTTTTTTTAAGATCATCGAATATGTATCACAAGTTTGGTCAGCATATATACTTACAACTTTCCATTGAAAAAGAGCAGCGAGGTTTTGTCAAATATCTATCTCTTAAATAAATCTTTGCAATACAGTCGTTATGGAGCATTGTTTATATGGAAAATGTCAAGTGGATGGAGTGACTCACCCTTTCTCATATTCCCTTTTATTCCTTTCCTCTACCATTTGAAAGAACAAATGTACTTCTGACATCTCCACTAATGGCGATGTGTTGCGTATGAACCCGTGTTACAATATCATATTCGATAGCTTTGCAGAAATCTTTACTATTTTATATTGGCTTGGTGTATATATTTTGTCTTTTGCGGTAATATGTTGAGCACTTATGAAAATACTAAATAAAATGGAATAAAACACCTTTTTCACAAAAACAATAGTTTATTAGATCTATATGTACATTTCATGTGCACTGCACCATCATCAGCAGTACCGATTAAGAGTTTATTTACGATTTAAAATATTGTACGGGTTTTGACGAGGTGTAAAGAAAAAGGAGGGGTTGGGGTAACAAAAATACAATCCCTGACCTAACGATACAATGGTTAGCTTTTCTTATAACTATTACATATTTCCGAGAAGGAAAAAGGAAAGACCAAAAAAAAAGGGGGGGGGGTTGATTGAATTACAATATGTACTTAACATTAACTAGGATAATGTACATCTCAACAAATTTGTTTCTTAATTATTTCACAATATCGGTATACATGCTAACAGTTCATTATTGAAGGATGAAATATCCATTATTAAGGAGGTTATTTTTATTACTGTGACTTACATATATACCTTTATACGTAAAACGTATATGCATATATGCATGTGTTTGAGATACACACATACATTAAGTGCCATTGCCGATAATCGAACGCACAGACACCGGTGTTTCGACCTATGAGGTCTCATCAGTGAACGTGGAGATTCTTGACAATGGCTTCAAGACTTAAATCGCTGCCTATGTCATTTTTGCATGTTAAATGCAGTGAGAGTATCACAGCGACATCTAACACCCAAAAGATGACACGGAAAAAGCGATGGCTTCTGATAGCATGCTCTGCTATACAGAGGCCTGTATGTTAATAGTGTATCTCGTGTAATAGAGCCTTAGGTGGCGTCACCAATCAAAACGAAAATGAAAAGTGTGAACACATGGATGTTAAAACTAACATCAAGCAGTAAATAATTACTGTGACTTACATATATACCTTTATACGTAAAACGTATATGCATATATGCATGTGTTTGAGATACACACATACATTAAGTGCCATTGCCGATAATCGAAAGCACAGACACCGGTGTTTCGACCTATGAGGTCTCATCAGTGTACGTGGAGATTCTCGACAATGGCTTCAAGACTTAAATCGCTGCCTATGTCATTTTTGCATGTTTAATGCAGTGAGAGTATCACAGCGACATCTAACACCCAGAAGATGACACGGAAAAAGCGATGGCTTCTGACAGCATGTTCTGCTATACAGAGGCCTGTATGTTAATAGTGTATCTCGTGTAATAGAGCCTTAGGTGGCGTCACCAATCAAAACGAAAATGAAAAGTGTGAACACATGGATGTTAAAACTAACATCAAAGCAGTAAATAATTACTGTGACTTACATATATACCTTTATACGTAAAACGTATATATCTCAAACACATGCATATATGCATACGTAAAACGTATATATCTCAAACACATGCATATATGCATATACGTTTTACGTATAAAGGTATATATGTAAGTCACAGTAATTATTTACTGCTTGATGTTAGTTTTAACATCCATGTGTTCACACTTTTCATTTTCGTTTTGATTGGTGACGCCACTTAAGGCTCTATTACACGAGATACACTATTAACATACAGGCCTCTGTATAGCAGAACATGCTGTCAGAAGCCATCGCTTTTTCCGTGTCATCTTTTGGGTGTTAGATGTCGCTGTGATACTCTCACTGCATTTAACATGCAAAAATGACATAGGCAGCGATTTAAGTCTTGAAGCCATTGTCGAGAATCTCCACGTACACTGATGAGACCTCATAGGTCGAAACACCGGTGTCTGTGCGTTCGATTATCGGCAATGGCACTTAATGTATGTGTGTATCTCAAACACATGCATATATGCATATACGTTTTACGTATAAAGGTATATATGTAAATAACCGAAAATGAAATGTGTTCACACTTTTCATTTTCGGTTATTTTTATGTTATTTCATATACAGTGTGCACGCGGTCTACCTGCGGGTGAATATACTAGACAAGCTGGTCGACTATAAGTGGGAGAATAAGAGGGTATAGCCTCTGTTACTAAGATTAGAGCTACGTTAAAGTCGACACCGCAGAAATCGTTACTGCGTTAGTTCGTGAAAATTGCTACTGTTACTGTTAATAACAAATTCTTTAACCAAGAATAAAGTCATTTACTGTACTGCTTTAGAGAAGACGGACATTTGTTAACATTTCCGGGGTAACATGATTCGAAAATTCAATAATTTTGGCGCGTAATTGTTCTAAATTAGATGGACGAAACGCGATTTGAAAATGTGTTTGCTAGGCGCTAGACATCGACGCGACCTTTAACAAAATTCAAATGAAATGCGCAAGTACAGCTGCTATATCCTAAACGCGAGTCAATCAGCTTCACTACACTCGACCAATAGAACAGTTTGTATATTGCTTTCACGTACTAACTCATACAAACTCTCGGTGTCGTCGTTTTATCAAGCAGTAAAATACATCTGCAGCTTGCCCGCAAACACTTGGTATATGGGCTTCCCATATATCTAAATTTCTATTACTGCTTTTATTGACTAATTTTTTTTCTAGATGAAACTTATTACCTGTGCCTATATGATGTAGAGCTAATGTTGATTTTTCGACGTCATTGTGTAGTTTTATATATAACGGGTTTGGACATTTCTTCTGGACTGACCAATGTATAATTTCGTGTTAAATAATTTGGTTTTTAGACAATGCTCTAACTTATTATTGTTAGAAAATGCTGCTACTAAATAATTTTTTTAAATAGTTTTGTTTCATTGCTCTGCCAATAAAATTTTGCAGTATTTGTTGGTGTTTTTCAAAGTGTCTGGTGTTAGTGCGATTTTAGAAGTTTTTAGCCTTTTCGTTTCAAGTTTGTTTTTAATCTTCAATACCAATCGTTTCTCAAAACCTTTAGATTTTGCGACTTTAAATATATAGTCTAGTACTTTCTTAAATTCCATTTGTGGTAGAGGGATTGACAATAATCTGTTAGGTAATTAAAAAATAAGAACTACTATTTAATTCTCTAAACACTTCAGAAAATGAGAATTGATTATTCGAACTGCAGTATAAGAAAAATTTAATTTAATAAATAAATAACTATAATTTTGTACTTTTGGTTAAAATTAGAACAAAATTAATATTTGTAGATGTGCAAAAAGAACATTATTGAAATTCTAGTAGAAAAATTATTATAAATTCCACTTTGGTTGTACCTAACATTCTTCTAATAATATCAATAATAATAATAAATTGCCTTTATTCAAGAAAGTAAATCACGTTGATGAAGCCTGGCGAAGTCTAGCTATAGCTATTCATACTCAGCTAGAATCCATTAACAAATAAAAAAAATAAACATAGTAAAGAAAACCAATAAAAGAGAAGGTATAAACACTGCATTAACATAACCCGCACATTAATATGTATGAACTGTGCTACTGAAATGACAAAAAGTAAGACTTAAGGGCACTACCTAACTCGCACGGATTCTGGGACTCTTAATATTTTCCAGTATATAGAGCGTATTGAGAACATGGATGAAATGCCATGGCATCAAAAAGCCTCCGAGAGGGATGGACAGGAATGTCGACTGAAACAACGTACGGACAAAGTTAACCAAGTGCAATTTACGACGGTTTTCCATATCTAACCACCCAACAGATATAATACTCGTCGAAGTGTGATCGTACTTTCTAAGATTGCAACAAGAGTTTTGAAGTTTCTATTTTCGTAACTTATCTTGGGCAACCAAACAGGGACCATAAATAAAATCACAATAGATACACAAAGTAAAACCAAAGATTCACAAAGTCCTAAGTAGTGCAAGATATTTTATATTATCGGGACAAAAGTAAGCAATTATTTGAAATATGTATGTACCTGAAAATTATATTTTTAAAATCAGTACAACTTTTAGAGCCAAAAATCAACATATTAGTCTTATGCGAATTAAGAATTAAATTATGTTCAATAGATAATTTATTCACTTCAAACAAATCCATATTAATCATAACTAATCATTAGCCGTCCTTTGGTACTCATGAAAAGCAAATGAATGAAATAACTATTAGTATAAATAAGTAGATACAATGCAAAGACGCTTCAAAATAAAGGGAGTTACCTGTAACATAGAAACTAGAGACGGAAATTAATGGTATAGCTGAAACGATAACCCCTGAGACGATAATCCACTTATTTCAAATCAGTAAGCGCTCACCGAATTTCGGTGACATTTACTTTAGGAAAGTGAAACATCAACTTAGCTCTAATCAATATACGAAAACGTGACATACATTTAAAAAAACCACAAACAATATTTGGCGTTTTTAGAATATAATTTTTATATTTGTCACAAATATGTTAACAATATTACAACATGCGGAATATATAAGGGAAAAGAATATAAAACGCAATTTACTACCCTCTATAGAACTATAAAAGTATAGACTTTACTGATACTATATCTTGCCTTTCTAAATATGTCCCATAGGAGCAAATAACGACAGTGTGAGCTGTTTCTAAAGATTAATAGTGATATAAACATTATTATAACTGATATTCGCGAATAGTGGGGCTCTTTTTTTGCAATTTCGAATTACCCCCTATGTTTAATTTTTTACCTTGTAAAATTTATAGCATGTTATGCACATATTTTTGAGCAATTTAATTCGTAATAAAAGCTTGCAAATGCCTGACATTTATGTCTACATGAATAAATAATGTATGTGGTATAATGTTATTTATGTATTTGACGAAACTACATTTCTAATATCTCTGGGGTTGGATTCATGTATAAACTATGAAACTTACTTATGGGTATGTTCTTAAAATATAACAATTTGATTAAAAGATTATACTAATAATAATAATAATAATAATAATAATAATAATAATATTTTATTCGTTCCTGTGATCACAAATGGTATTGAACAATAAGTCAGTGTTTTAAATATAAATATAAAAATTCCATAACACAAACAGTAGTAATACTAATAACAATAACACTTTGTTTGTCCCGGTGACCTTTCGTTATGGGGTAAGTCATTGCACCATTTATACATAAAAATCAGCATAGCAATTATACACATAAAATAACTAAAAGTACAGGTTGATTACATGGATGAGTGATTGAGGTACTCCTTGGTAATTTATTGTAGACCTTTTGTAATGGTACATCCTATTTTATAAAATAATATTATAATTTTACGATATTAAATAACCCAATAATAATACTTTATGAATATTTTAAAATATATTTGAAATCAATGAATATATTACTGTAATGTTAATTCCCACGTAGTCATAAGTATATAAAGTATGTTTCGTATGTATAACCTTCGTGGTGCCTAAATATCCGTGTGGTGTTGAGGTCACACGGTTACTTGACTATTTGTGTGTGAAAGAGCAGCAGGAATGTCCGGACTATTTAGAAAGCGTGGAATCACAGGCGTCCAGCTATAAGAAGAAAAGGTTGCAATCATATGAGTCGGCTGCTAGACTTTAAGCAAGAAGTCGAAAGGCGAACTCCAAGCATAGACTCCTGTAGTGAGTCGACAACGGTCAGAAGAATCGTTGGTAAGTGTAAGTTAAATAAAGAGTCGACAAATAAGTTATAAAAAGTGTATCGACTCCAGTAATTATATAAACAGCGGTTGAATAAAAAGTATTTTTACAAGTAGAAACTTGTACAGTTAACCGCATATTGAGTATACAAATTGAAATGTGTAAGTTATCATACTTTTTGTGATAAAGATATTGTGCTACAAGTGGCAGTGTATGCCGGTTCTTCACGTCTTGTTCGTGAATAAAGAAGATTTCGCTGGAAAGCAGCGAAGAAAGAAGAAGGAAGAACGAAGCCTTAAAATAAGGTATTTTAAACGATTATTGTATGTAAATGTATTTTGAAAATAAAGAGTCAAACATTATAAACCAGGTTCACACAGAAACGATATAAAATAAATATATTTATCTGGAGAATAAATATATTTAATAAACAGTGTCTCAACGTGTAAATGAATGGGTGTAATTTGATATATTTCTTAGCGTTCTATGTTAAACACGTTCAGTTTTGTAAAAGTATATTTAACCTATTTGTTAATTTGTTTTTTTTTGTCTGTTAAAAACAGTTTATTGTATAAGACTTTATTTTGTCTGTAATCACCTATAAAATCATTGATTTCGAATATAATTATTTAAATTATACAATGGTATTTTATTATATTAACACCCAATAATGCTTTAGGAACCTGTTAATATAATTATCTCTTTAACCCAATCGCCCTCGAGATTAAGAACTGAGTTTAGCTGGCAAATAAAATAATTTATTTCACTTTATTTTAGAATTTCATATTATTATTAAATTAATTTTACCTTTTCAATATTAAATTCTATTTTGAGTTGTTCCATTTACATTATCGCTCCGCAACGTGGAACCATTTTTAAATTAAATTCATATTATTAGTTCCATTTAAATTATTGGCGCTGCAACGTGGCGCATAATTCTACCATATTATTATTATTAATTCAGTTTCAAATAAATATTTTACTGATACCAATACACCTTATAGACATGTACATTGGACTATTTTCCCTGAAAGCGCAATTATACCTTGGTATCTCTAATAACAGGTTAACCACATGTATGGAAGCTACTCAATTTAGTGTACTTGTTCTCATTTTTCTTCGCATATAATAATAATTGAAACACGTAAATGCAGTGCTGCGTCATTATGTGCATCCGTATGAATAGATCTCTACAACTTGCTCCTCGATGACAATACTCATTATTCTGCTAACTCTTTTTACTTTCTTATACGTAGTATAAGGAAGTATTGTGATGATGAAAATTTTCGACCTCGAGATTTTTGCAGATGTCCACGTTTTGAGGTCCCCTGATACCAAAAAAGTGGTTTTTAAAAAATGTCAGTGTGTGTGTGTGTGTCTGTCTGTGTGTGTGTGTGTGACCACGATAGCGGTCTAACCGCTGGAGATATCAATTCCAAATTTTGTATTTACGTGTATAATCTCCCTCTTGAGATCTGATTAGTTTTTCAGTAAAATCGGTAGACCGGAAGTAGCAGTTTACTTCAGTGAAAAAATCGAATTTTGCCAATATTTCGTCCAATACTAAGTTTATACAAATTTATAAAGAATTCATATGTACTTAAAATTAAAATTGAGAACAATTTTATTTAAAAAGTTTTTCGAAATTCCTACCGGAAGTAGGTCTTTTACTCTTATCGAAAATCGGTTTTTTGCGAATATTTCGCAAGTCAAGCTTTTTAGACAGGTACGTTACGTGTATAAAAGTATTTAAAACATAGTTTTCAATATCTTTTGTATAAAAAAGATTTCAAAATTCGGACCGGAAGTAACACTTTTACTCTTACCGAATAGCGATTTTTGGCAAATATGTCGTAAATTATGCTCTCTATATATATTTATTAAGAGTACAAAAGTATTTAGAGTTATATTTTCAATATTTTTTGTATACATGAAATTTCAAAATTCGGACCGGAAGTAGCACTTTTACTCTTAGCGAGTAGCACTTTTTTTCGAATATCTTGCAAAGTATGCATTCTATAGCGATTTATTAAGAGAATAAAAGTACTTAGAATAGGATTTTGAATAAGTTTTGTATAAAAAAATTCTTAAGATTGTATAGTTTGAAACGTTCATACGTATAAGAAAGTCGTGTGGTGGCCACACCTCATTTTTTGTAATCTAAAAACTCTCATCATATTACCAGATTCAAGCAATCGTACAATAAGAAATGAGTGAGTGAAAATTCGAGAAATAAAGCATTTTAATTAAATAGGGATTTAACTCTCCCACCAATCTATTAAATAAGTAGCACAATGAAGCCAACCTCCTAGATAATACCCCTATATGTTCAGTCCAACTGCAATTGCAATCAACCGTTACCCCTGAGGGATAATCTTCCTCTTTATTGCGACACAACAGGAGGAGTCCTTTCCATCTTTGATCTTTTAAATTCAATAAACATCGATTTCTGACAATTTAGAAAGAGCTCATTGTTCACATAATAAACTTCTACTGCCCTTACTCTACCACAACCTTATAGTTAATCATCTCTTTTGAAATTAAATTCACTAATAACGACGTGTCATCAGCATACACATAACTTATCCAAAACGTTGACATATATAATGTAAAGAAGTGGTTCAGGGATACTTCCTTGAGGCACACCCTGTTTAAATGTAAGACAACTAGATTTTTTCCCTCCAACTCTACATAGTGTGTCCTGTCCGTCATATAACTCTTGTACCACGGCAATGTCAAACCCCTAATACCGTAACAATTCAATTTTTCCAGTAAGATTGAATGCTCGACCAAGTCAAAGGCCTTTCTAAGATCATCAAATACCCCCACACAAGCATTGCCCTCGTCCAACTTATCGTACAAACCATTAAGAAACCCCACTATCGTGTCGGCTGTATATCGTTCTTGCCTAAAACCAAATTGAGACAGATTCAAAACGTAATTAACAAACTGAATTCGGCCTATTTTGCTATTAACCGATTAAAAAATATGCTCGACACATCAGGTCTCCTTCAGGTATATCATGCACTGGTATATTGTCAGTTGAATTACAACATAATTGTCTGGGGCCTCCCAGCTCTTAATAGTCGTCTTTTCATACTGCAGAAAAGAATTATACGATTAATTTTTAGTTTGCCACAGATGGAAACCTGTAAACCTATATTTATATACTATAAGTTGCTCACCTTGACATCAATTTATATACTACGGTGCAGTATGTTTGTCAAAACAAATAAGCCTTATTTTAGTTTAAACTCATTAAATCATGATTACAATACTAGATACTGTGGAGATTTGAGAGCCGAGAGTCACTTGACAACTTTATTTGAAAAAAATGTGAAATTTAATTGTACAAAAATTTACAATAGTCTACCGTTTACAATCAAGAATATTGTTAATGTTTCTATATTTAAGTCGTCCCTTAAAATGTTTTTGATAAACAATGCTTTTTACACATTGGATCAATTTTATAATTATGGAAAATTATGATAACTGTATTGCAATGTGACGTGTCCAATATCAATGTATGATTAACTGGACTAATAAAATTATTATTATTATTATACTACTTATAAACATTAATGACAGACATACTAAGGCTACTCTTTGCTTTTCCCCAACATTTACATTTTCTATTGTAATGAAACAAGCCCACAGAGAAGCAGACATCCAGGCGACGACAAAAGAAAGGCAAATATCCGGCGCGACTGGTAAACAAGTCGTAAACCAATAAATCATCTATTTTATATGTACTGCGAAGAGACAGAATGTCTGTGGAATGTTCTACAAACATCGAGAGGAAGATGGAGTTTACGCGAATGCTTCCAGATGTTTCGTATATGTATATAAAGGCAGTTGAACCGATGGATGAGTCAATTCCGGAATAAAAAAGTCCTTAATTACTCGTCGCGTGGAACAGACTGAAGTAAAAATAAATATAAGAAATAAATAAATAGTTCTTTGCGTGGTACGGTGTTATATAAATAGAAGTGATATAAATAAGGTAGTGTTACATAAATATTACTAACAGAAATAAATACCTGTGTTAATTTTAATTTATTAATAGTAGTTTAAGTATATTTTGATTAGTTTTACATTTTTATATTGTAATTAATTTTACGTGTATGAATATACAGACTGTTTTAAATAAATAAATTGCACGAGTTGTTTATTTCGAACCCGAAAACGTTACACTATACTATCATCCGTAAACCAGTGCTCAGTCAAACACAAAATATTACACTCTTCATTTTCCCCGATTTTGTTATTTAAATACTGAACAATTTGATGTATTATTGAGATATCATTTACCATTTTAATTTGCCTTTGGTTCGTGTAAACTCGCACTCACTTTATGCATCCCATTTACAACGTCGATGACTTTCCTTTTTTTTTTTTTGAAGCATTTTGCTCTGCCTTGTCTTCTTCAGCTAAAAAGTAATGGTCAACATAAATTAAGTTTTGAGTGATAACATAATTATTTTCACATAAGTATTGCATCGACTATTGGTTTATCCTATTCATTACGTATCCATACAATTAAAAAAATCGCTGCGTTCCCAAAATGCAAGATCATATCACACATTGACTGGACTAGTGGAACAGATCATATTTTCCGTCAATGTGTAGGTATCTGCATGATAAGTAGATCATTTTTTTTCCTCGTATGCAACTGATCAATATTTACGCATTATCTATCTATAACACAAAAATTCTGTGTAATGTCAAACCAACTATTAACAAGTGGCTGTGATATTTATAGGAACTCGTGTTAAGTTATGTTTAATGTATGCTGTTTATTTAGATTTGATAAGGTTCCTTACAAAAGAAAGCAATTATTCCAAAGGTATTTATGAAAGAATATATATACCGTAGCCAAAAATTTTTAATTTCTGTTTAGCTATCTATCCCATGCATTGTAAATGCGGCGATGCAAGCTTTCCAACAGTGGCGGGAGAAGTAACGCAGTCGGGGGATAAACACATTTCATAGGAAACGCTTGCCGGGTGTACTTAGCAGCGTCGCTATATGTTTGTCTTTACTTTATTTCGCTGTGCTCTTTTCCCCTTGTACTTTCGTACCAGAAATTAAAATATGTTGACTACGGTGTATATATGTATATATATATATATATATATATATATATATATATATATATATATATATATATACCGGGCTCTTTTTTTATCATTACACATAGCATTTTCCCTATGTGTAATGATAAAAAAAAAATTGTCAATGCATTAGCGATATAGTCACTGTATAGTAGACAACCAGTTATACACCAATGAAGAATTTACGTATAGCATACCTTAATTTTTAAATCAGGTTGCCATGACGGGAAAAACATTGTTTATGTCTAATATTTCTGAATTTTTATTCAAACATAAGTCATAAATTAAATACATTTTATTAAAAAATAGATAATTTATTTATAAATCATGGATAAATACAACACAAATGAAAAGGTGGCTATAGTAATGTGGTACCAGAAAAATAATAGTTTAAGGCAAGTTAGAGACATGTTTTCCGTCAATTATCCAGACAGGCCTATACCTTGTGCAAAAACAATTCTGAACTTTTTTAAAAAATTTCAAGAAGATGGTTGTGTTCTAAATTCTCACAAAAAAAGAAATAGAACCAATCATGTTCGAACAGAAGACATGAAATTAAATATCCTGTGTTACGTAGAGGAACGGTCTGTAGGATCTCTCTTAGATGTAGCTAAACATTTTGGAGTATCGTACAGTTCGGTATACAAAACTCTGAAAGAATTTAAATATAGGCCATACAAAATATCAAATCATCAAGAGCTTTTCGAAGAGGATAAGATAAAACGAACTGAGTTTTGTGAAATAATGCTTAACATGTTAAATGAAAACCAAGAAATTTTAAATAAAATAATTTTTACTGATGAGGCTACATTTACCGTAAACGGTGAAGTCAACTCTCAGAACTTTCGGTTTGTACCCTACATTTATCCATGAAAAATTATTAAATTTCCTATCCATTAATCCATTAGGTACTGGTCCCGTACAAATCCTCACACTCAAAACCTGACCCGAACACAGTACCCTCAAAAAGTTAATGTCTGGATTGGAATAATAAGTGATAGACTTATTGGCCCATTTTTTATTGACGGTAACCTCACTGCAGTGAAATATTTGAATTTGTTGAGAGACCATATCATTCCATCAATTGAGATGATGAATGTTGATGAACCCTGGTTCCAAATGGATGGGGCCCCGCCACATTCTACTAACGCTATCAGGAATTTTTTAAATAACTTATTTCAAAGACGGTGGATTGGTAGATTTGGTCCCATACTATGGCCTCCAAGATCCGCTGATTTATCTCCAAATGACTATTTTATTTGGGGTTACCTAAAAAGTAAAATTTACAACAATGTACGAATACGCAACTTGAATGAACTAAAAGAGCGTATACGTACTGCATGTAATGGAATAAGGCCAGAATTTATTAGAAATACACTTCGTTGCTTTCAAGATCGCCTTGCTTATTGCCTTGAAAGACAAGGTGGACATTTCGAGAACTTGTTATGATATTAGACTTCACATTTAAGTTCGTTTAATTGTTATAATAAACTAATTATTTTGTTCCAAGTGATATTCTGCATTTTCTTTATTAAAAACATAACCTAATTCCATCCTAATTCTTCAAAGCTTTATTTTGCTCTGTATTCTGTATCGCCCAGTGTTACCAGTACAAGTATTATTGCCGAATCAAATACTTTCGCGCTAAATTTTAACAGTTTCGTAATAAATGTAAAAGGTTTTATGTACGCTGCAAAGTTTAATTTTTCCGTACAAATAATTTATGGTAGAAGTAAGAGAAACGGATCTCCAGAATATTATTTTATTTGTATCGGCCAGTGGGAAATGGCGGGAAATCCTTAATGTAGCAATTATGATGTTGACGACGTGATATATTTCGAATTTTAAAATTGTAAGAAAAATTGTACAAAATTAGTTATTTACGATATAATGGTTAAAAGTGCTATTTTATTTTGCGAGTAAGATTTGCGACACGAGGGTGATTAGGAACTGGACCAATTTAAAATAAGCAAAATAAAATAACATTTTAACACGTGTATCGTACAGTGTTTCTGCTACAAACTCAATTTTTATTTTAAAATTTTAATAAAAAGTTTAACGAAAATTGACCGATAAAAATCTTATGACAGCTCACTGTTCCTGCTTGTCAAAATACGAGTGTATAACTGGTTGTCTACTATACAGTGACTATATCGCTAATGCATTGACAATTTTTTTTATCATTACACATAGGGAAAATGCTATGTGTAATGATAAAAAAAGAGCCCGGTATATATATATGTTTCAGTTAAATTTTGGCTTTAGTTAATACGGTGGAGTAGGAACTCAATTAACGATAACCCAATAAAGCTGAGAAGGCTCAAATTAAGATAGAGTGCAAAAAATCGAAAAATTCATACTGTACGATTAGCGCTTAAATAAATCCCTTTGTCATTGCCAATATCTAAAATAAATTCCTTAAAAATTTTAGATGATGGTTTGGGCATAAGATATATTGTCTGTATTGTGTCTTCTTACGTTACATACATCAAACCAAAAGCTTATTAAGTTCTTAACTTAACTTAATTATTAGCCTCATACCTACAAGACAGAACTCAAATGGTATGGTGGCAGAATGGATATTCGAAATTGGGAAATGTTAATACTGGTGTGCCTCAGGGATCTATTCTCGGACCTCTGCTGTTTATTGTGTACATAAACGATCTACCGGCTAATATCTTAAACTGCAAGGCTATAATATATGCAGATGACACTTCGATCGTGGTCCGTGGGAAACACAATGACAAACAATCCATTGAAGATAAAGCCATTGAGAATGCGGATACTTGGTTCAATGCAAATTAATTGAAGCTAAATCAGGAAAGGACTCAGACAATGGACATACTTTCTAAAAATGAAGAAGGGAAGGGTGTAGTGACGTATTTAGGCCTAAGTATAGACAATAAACTGACTTGGAACAATCATATAGAGATCCTCAAAAGAAGACTAAGCACAGCTATATTTTCAATAAGAAGAATTAAAAATGTATCCACGCACCAAGCTGCAAGAAGTGCATACTACGCGAATTTCCACAGCATTGCTGCATATATAAACTTTCACGAGTACAATACATGGAATTCTGGCGCTTGGGTTGTTCCACATCACAGACTGAGTGCTACGCAGTGTGGAGTTGACTACTGGGGTGTAAAACTTTATAATTCTCTGCCACAAAGCATAAAGGACATGAGTCTAAATCATTTTAGAAGAAGTGTAAAAACAATATTGGTCACTGCCAGTTTTTACAGCATAGACGAATACTTGGAAGCATATGCGTAGTAACATGTCCAAATGACATGTTTGATTGCTTTTTTTGTTTTTTTTTGTCTAGGATGTTTACAAGCGTTTCTTAGATAACAACTGTGTATTTGTTTTATATCTACATCTGTATGTTTTATTAATATGTTTTTTAAATGTTTATCTTTTGTATCTTTTGCTATTTGCAGTATTTTATGACATGTCATGTAAAGATTTTTTGATGACCAATAAACACTACTACTACTACTACTACTAACTAAACAATAATCCGATTTTAAAGTTAGAATTTTTCAATGAAATTTGTTCCGTTAAACCCCATTAACTTTCTTATTTTTTAAAATCATATAAATGTATACATATATTGACAATTTAAATATTATAACGCAAGTACTATTATTTAATAATTTAAATATAAACTCTATACAATAATAATAATTCACTTACATAAATATCCGTGAGCCACATCTTTACTCTTCCCAGCAACATAGAAGTTCGGGATATGTTTCGTATATAAAAATTTCCAGATGAAAAATAGAGTACAATAATATCAAACATCAAAGCACAGCAAAAAATTTCAGAAGTTGTACTTCCACACCATTGCGAAAATTTAACAAGCACGAGCTGCTCCTGTATTTTCAATTTCTCTTTCACTCGTCATCGCATATGGACTTCTTGTATTATGAGTTTTATTGATAAATGTTTCAGTTTACACGAGGATGATTTTCAAAAAACTAACATGCGTTTCGCCTATTTACAACGTATTTGGTCTAGTGCTGGTACTTGACGTTCTAATTACTTACTTACTTGGTTGTTTTTGCTCTAATAATGCCTTGGATATTTGTAGGATCAATTATATAAAATGGTGGATGTTCCGGGAACAAGAAAAAAGCTTGAATATTTTTGTCTAACTAGTGTCAGGTTGTTTTGTTGCGATATTGAGTTAATATATAAGTTTTGTTTACGGCTAGAATTAATGTTATTGTCAAAGTATCGCTTCTAAACATGATTTCAAATATTATTTATCATTTATCTGGATCTGTTCATCTAGCATTATGAGAGGAACACTGAAAATTTAGGCTATGTGTATTCAGAAATAGGGCAAAACTTACGTTTGTTATTCAAGTTTTTCTCAATAACTGTTTTGTCAATTAAGTTGAATTAAGGCTGTACGTTTACAGTCAGATTTATTGGAGGTACCTAAAGGACGTTTTTTTCCCTTTGTGGAAAATAATATAGAAAACATATGGTAAACTTGAGTCCCTTTATAGACTCCATCTATAAATACTTTAATAAGTTTTATAAAATTTAATTCTTTAGGTACCTCAGAAAAACCTTAAAATATTTGTTGGTTTTTGTTTAAATAAAATCGCTGCAAAAACAGCGGAGAAAAACTTGAATTTCTAACCTCATGGTTTCAGTAGTCGGCAGGTCCCCCTTAAAATAAATTACATTGGATATACAATGTCTTAAAGGCGAACTGCCGCCGTCAGTAAGATTCTTGACGAGAGTTGTAATTTTCTGTTTTGTGGAACAAATACAAAAAAGTAATATATTCGTGTGTTTTAAGTTAAGTATATCTTATGATTGACTCATTATGAGAGGAACACTGAAAATTTAGGCTGTGTATTCAGAAATAGGCAAAACTTACGTTTGTAATTCAAGTTTTTGTCAATAACTATTTTGTAAATTAAGTTGTATTAAGGCTGTACGTTTACAGTAAGATTTATTGAAGGTACCTAAAGGACGTGTTTTTCCCTTTGGGGAAAAATAATATAGAAAACATATGGTAAACTTGAGTCACTTTCTAGACTTCATCTATAAATATTTTAATAAGTTTTATAAAATTTAATGCTTTAGGTACCTCAGAAAAACCAAAATATTTGTTGGTTTTTGTTTAAACAAAATGGCTGCAAAAATAACGGAGAAAAGCTTGAATTTCTGACCTCTTGAGTTCGGTAGTCGGCAGTTCCCCCTTAAGAAAATGAAAACGCTTGAAAATATATCAAAAGAGGAGTACCATTATCTTGCAATTTAAAGTTTACTGTTAATAGAAAAATAATAAATCATAAGTATACATTATACATATATGCATTTATTCATAAACGTATATGCACATATGTAAATGTATGAATGCACATCTACCCTAAGCTGGCATTGCTAACAACAACATGCAGACAGCTGTTTCGACCTTACATTGGTCTCATCAGTGCATAAACGTGTTGTTCACAATGCCTTAAAAACTTAGATTACCTGATATAGTCAACTTACGTACCAAATGCCATGAGAGATTTCCAGCGGCATCTGTTACACAAGTGCGACATCGCAAGGTAATGTTACCCTCCGTAGTACAACTACAAATCTGTTACACTTGTGTAACAGATGCCGCTGGTAATCTTTCATGGTATTTGGTACGTAAGTTGACTATATCAGGTAATCTAAGTTTTTAAGGCATTTTGAACAACACGTTCAAGCACTGATGAGACCAATGTAAGGTCGAAACAGCTCTTTGCCTGTTTTGCATAAGCACAAGATGTACGTAAGTTTGGCACAGTAACCACGCATTAGTTATTGCAATTTTTGAACCTACTAAGGCGTACACTAAGGCCCAGTTTAATTATGCCCCAGCATAACGCTAGGTTGTCTTTTTTAGCAAATTTTAAATGTTCTTACATTTTTTATTTTCATGGCAGGCCTTAAAGGATATATTTTTCTATCGCTTTTTAATGACAAATATCTTTGAGGGTTTCACATTGACAACTTTATATGGTGACGGCTTCGCTCTTCGGAATTAAGGAAATGCTCAACTTTTGGTTCTTTTTTTCAACTAATTAAAAGTCTTGGTCATTCGGTGGATACCAGACAAATATATTAATTTTTGTCATTGTCATTGACAGTATATACTAGAAATTAGAGAAAGTGCAACTTCGTATAATTCTTATTTTGTGTTGGACTTCCGTCACTTCGTTGCACCCTTTTTGGCGATAGATAAGTGTTCATCGTAGTTAGATCGTAAAATCTTTTGAGTACAACACTGAATATTACGGAATATGGGGTAACAGTAGATTTTGCGCCAAAACAGGATAATTCCCAGTTCTGGCTTTGTTTTTAAAACTTCTCTTTGCGATGTGAAATACTACAGTTTTTCGTTGATCGTCTTTTTCTGTCGTGATTATTTGTCCTTCTTCTGGTGTAATTTGTGGATTGTTTAGAGCCGGCTAAAGTAAGTGACATTGGGAGCAAGTACGCATCGAGAGTAGTCAGATTTGATATTGAATTCGGACTTAAATACAAACCAGTAAATCTTGTATGAAATATATATATACAGAGTGTCCAGAATCTCTCCTGACAAACGAAGACCGGAGATTCCCCAGATAATTTTAAGACAATCTAACTCAATTCACCCTAGTCCGAAAATGCTTCCTAAGGGAGCTAGAGCTCTTTGAAGATGGCGGCTTGTAATTAGCTTTTTTTTAATATCTCCCGAACACTTCTATTTAGAAAAACAAAAACTGGTATGCTTATTTATCCTCCAGAGATGAATCGATTCCATCAATTGCGAATTTCTAGTACCGGTCATAGGCGTCCGTTTTGGGTAGGCAAACGGTTATTTTAACGCATAACTTTTTTGTCTTTAACTTTTAAGCATTTGTGACACTAGATTATTAAATTTTCAGGTATTCTAGTACTAAAAGGTACTCTTACTTTAAGTCGGTAGGATACACAGTTTTCAGGAAAAATCGATTTGAAAATTTTTCGTTTTTTCGTCATTAAAATTCAATTTATTATGTATCTACTTATTTTTAGCGACGAAGTTGGCTAGGACTATCAAGGCATGGATGAAAATTAATTTAGTAAATCACCTTTTGTTTCAATAAATGCAGCACACAATTCGTAAAAAAAGTTTGGGAAAAGAAGCAAAAATCAGTTTGAAACAAAATTTTAGCTGAAGGTTTTTAAAAACAAAGTATTTATTACAATGGAACGAAACTAACAAAAAAAAAACAAGTATCGAAGGTAGATAGTTACAAAAGATGCTCGATGTGATGACCATTAGTCTCTATGCATAAATTTACCTTTTGCCTAGAGAACGCCGAATTCTTGCAAAAATTCCAAAGTTATTTCTAAATTCGTTGCAAGCATCTTGTATCCTTGTGCCCGATTTTGTATCGGAACGGAATAAACAAATGCTTTTATGTATCCCCAAACACAATAATCGCAAGGATTCAAATCCGGAGACCTTGCTGGCCAAGCAACTGGACCGCCTCTTCCAATCCAATGGTCTTCGTTGTTATTATCTAAAAAGTCTCGTATATTACTGCTAAAGTGGGCCGGACAGCCGTCCTGTAGAAATTATAAGTTTTGCCGAATATTTAAACGCACCTCATCTAACAAATCAGGTAAAATATTTTGCAGGAAATGTAAGTAATCAACACCATTTAAACGAGCAGGTAATTCCACAGGTCCAAGTAGATAATCGTCAACTACTCCAATCCAGACGTTTATGCTAAACCTATGCTGATGCTTAAATTCTTGAACAATGTGGGGTTTGCACCAACGTACGAATAATAGTGTGCATTATGTACATTAAAAATTCCATTTTTTGAGAATGAAGCTTCGTCACCAAACAAAATGTACCTGAAAAAATCTTCATCTTGATTTATCTGATTTTGTAACCATCTAGCGAATTCTACACGAGCAGGAAAATCTCCTTCTAGCAGTGCTTGCACCTTTGTAAAATGAAAAGAATATAAATTTTCTTTGTGTAAGATATTTCCTACGGAAGATTTTGAAATTGTGGGGTACATGGCAGATAGTCTTCGAACGCTAATTTCTGGATTTTCCTCAACTTCCATTAAAATAACATCTTCATGTTCTGCTGTTACATCATTATTCACTTTTTTTTGGGACCACTGAACCTGTTTCTCTTAATCGTTGATGAAGAGCTGTAAATGTTGAGTGAGTGGGATGCTGACGATTGGGAAATTTTTCAGCGTATCTACGTTACGCTGCTCGAACGTTACACCTCATTTCGCCATAAACTAAATGCATATCGGCGTATTCTTCATTAGTAAAAACCATTTTTTTTAAAATTGAAATCGTTGTGTTTGAATGCTACAAAGTAAAAAATTGAAAGATAAACTTCGCGAACTGACAACAATTTGACAATTAAAAACGTATGTTTTATTTCTGTTGGCAGTTCAGAGCGAACTAGTGCAAAAAATAATAAATTGAACTTTAATGACGAAAAAACGAAAAATTTTCAAATCGATTTTTCTAGAAAACGGTGTTTCCTACCGACTTAAAGTAAGAGTGCCTTTTAGTACTAGAATACCTGAAAATTTAATAATCTACTGTCACAAATGCTTAAAAGTTAAAGACAAAAAAGTTATGCGTTAAAATAACAGTTAACCTACCCAAAACGGACGCCTATGACCGGTACTAGAAATTCGAAATTGATGGAATCGATTCATCTCTGGAGGATAAATAAGCATACCAGTTTTTGTTTTTCTAAATAGAAGCGTTCGGGAGATATTAAAAAAAATAATTACAAGGCGCTATATTCAAAGAGCTCTAGCTCCCTTAGGAAGCGTTTTCGGACTAGGGTGAATTGGGTTAAATTGTCTTAAAATTATCTGAGGAATCTCCGGTCTTCGTTTGTCAGGAGAGTTTCTGGACAGCCTGTATATATCATTTATTCACAAAGAAGTGGTCCCTTAATACCTAGTTTTGATGGCAAATAATATTAGTTTGATCTGCAACGTCGTAATTAATGCATGCGTTTTGCTGACAAAAAGATCAAATGTCTCGGACTTGTGTTGTTTTTGCAAGAAACCAAATATACGTATGAGGCTTCTACAAAAACTCGAATGTTCAAAGGCTTATACGTTGGCATCTATGCTAGTTTTGATGAAAACAAGTTTGGCGTCAATAAATTTCATTTTTTCTAAAAGGTGCTGCAATCAAACTGATTTTGGCAAAAATATACAAGTGTGGTTTTTACCAGTAGCTCGTCAAATTCAATACAAGCTTTTGTAAGAAGATAAATATAACTGAGATTTTGACGGATATGTAGCAAATATTTTGCGTCGATGCTTCTTTGGAGGCCACGATTTTCTGCTGGATTAGTTGCTTTAAATGAAGCGTGTTACCATTTCAGAAATGGTTAAAAAAGTTCAATATGTTGTGTTACATAACAGAAGAGTGAAAGTGAAGGAGATTACGAATACTGTAGGCATGTCTACTCAACGTTTACGATGCATTTTGAATGTTGAATTAATGATGTTTAACTTTCTGCTAGGTGGGTGCCACGTTTACTAAGTGCAGATCAAAAACTTGAAAGAGCGCAAATGTTCAACAAAAATTTGAAGCCTTTTAACTTCACTCCAGTCACCCACCACTTTGTCAGGGTCGATGAAACTTAACTCTGTGACTATGTTGCAGAATCAAAACGACAATCTCAACAGTGGAGGCATCGTGGTAGTTCTCCCCCCAAAAAAGCCATGTCTTTGGGCTGGAAAGATAAACGCAACGATATTTTGGGATTCGAAGAAGATATTTCTTATCGATTATCTCGCAAAGAAAATTATCAATATTACGCTGCCCTTCTGGACAAAATTAAAGTTCCCTAATGGCAACAGTTCAAAAGAAACTAGCCATGTTTTGAAAGAAAGTGCTATCATAAATTTGTGCCGTCAAATACCAGTCGTATTATTCTAGAGAAACTGGATGAATTATGATCCTGATTGTGCTTCAACTGCCCTATTTATCGGAAATGGTTTCTTCAGACTTAATCCAAAAACTTAAGCTGTTAACAGACGAGGAAATGATTACAGAAATGGAGTCCTATTTTGACGACCTTGATACTGATTATTATAAAAATGTTTTAATTGTACTCCATCATCGCCTGTCCAAGTGTATTAATATGTTGAAAATAAAAAAAACAATTGCCCTAATTCAAATGTTTTAAGCCTCACCTCCCAACGAAACATTTTCGTATTATGTACTAAATCAACCTCAGAATTGAATTCATTTCTTTTAATCAAGTATACGACCTTTAATTATTGAGGTGTGGCACAATGTATACCCATAAACTACAACAGATTAGAAATACCATAAATTATTAGCTAACAACCTGAAAATTTCTAGACGTTAAAGCGGAATATCTTTCATATGATTAAATCGTAATATATATATTTAGTAGTCTATGAAATATTTCAGCATATATTCTCTAACGATTCGTCCAAATACACACCCCATGTCTAAGTTAATGTAATTAAACCACGGTAAAATATTAATATATGCAATTCAATATCTCCACCAGACGTGTATATATTATGTAGTTACGCTAAATATGCAAATTAGTTTGAAACGAAACTTTAATATCTCAAATAAAATATTTTGTTCCACAGATATAATACACATTTGCATGTAATTATACGTATTTATTTCTTATAATTATTTTTGTTGTTTAAACTGAAGAAAGGAAGTATAATATACATAAATATCTGTATACTAAATCGCATTGCTAATAGAAATGAATATGCCTTGAATATTCATAAATGCACGAATGTACAACATAATTCCTTACTTTTGCTTTCGTAGTGCATATTGCATGTATAAAAAGAATTAATCATAAACTTTTACAATTTATATGACACCATGTTGCTTTTATTTTTTTTAGAATACTATTTTAACACCTGGTTTAATATTATACGACCCTTTAGTTAGTTCAAACAATCGTATATCACTAACTACAATAAAAATACAAACAACAGCCTATAATGTACATTTATAATGCACATGAGTGATAGAGTATGCAAGCTTGCTATTACCTGGTATGGAATATTCTATTTATTTTATTATTTCGCCAATAAAATTACTTATTTTAAGATAACGTAAGACTTGCGTAATAGTCCAGTCAAATTATACCAAAACATCTCGAATGGTTACATTAATTAGGGTAGTTTTGATTTTTTTGATATGTTGTATGGATTGGTACACTCTTAAAAAATCCAATTTTTTTAATTCCCCCCACCACCGTGGGCGCTGCCATCTTGAAAAAGACAGCTAAATTACTACCCTCTTGTTATATAATACAAGGAGGCAGAGAGTATGGCGTCACCACGATAACCAACTTTCTGTTTCAGAGACTAAAAGCTAAATTCAAGATTTCAAGAGACGCTTGTCTATTTACATCACTTCCAACTTATACGACACTTATGGTCTTCCCTTTCTCTCTTCCCAAAGGTCGATGTCAAATATGATCAAACAGTAGTGGCTCCAGCTGCAGTCGCGAAGAGTAGGTTCGAAACACTGTACAAGTCGAAGGTTATAAGTTGACTAGGCGCCAGTTCCTCGTATATCTACTATCTACCAACCTGATACTTAAACTCGGGATATGGTTCAATGTTAAAACCCCCAAGGGGAAATAATTGGTAAAACTAAACACACACACTTACAAATTTAATACCAGATTTATGATTCATTCCCAAACTTAAAAGGAGGTGTCTCCAAAAATATATTACATTGCTACAAGATACTGAAATAGTTACCAAAATTTATTTGAAAATAAAAAAAAAAGCTACATAAAAAATATGAGATAAATTACCAAAGTCGATTATCAACTTCTTAAATTCCCACACTAATAGGCAAATAGGACGCTTAATTTAAATGAACATTCATTAAAACATGCGCTTGAATACCAAAATGAACTAAATACAATTAAGGTGTAAGCAGTCCTAGTCAAATTATCAAATTAAAGCATTAAATTGAATGAGAAGGTAAACAACGGAAAGTTTGACATACTTAACTAGAAAAATTTACGTTAGTTGAAGTTAAATAAAGGTAAATCAAATCTATAATTGCCTTTAGTTGTCGAGCAGCTTGGTCGCTAAATTGCAACATCATAACACTAAATATATGAAACACCTTGTATATCAAGTGCGATATGCCAAGCTGAATGACGACTAAACTCTATGTGTTAGATGGTATTGGTAGTAGCTTAGATATCTTCGCCTTACAAGAACAATAACCTTAAATAATACATCAACGATTATAAATCGTACAAAAAAATACACCTTTTGGCCGATAACACAGACCAAAATTATTAAATTACACAGGTTTATAAATTACAAATAAATTCCTAAGTGTGGCAATTAAAGTAGCTCACTGAAACTCAATGAATTAAAAATACTTGTAAAAATTTGACAGTAAATCAAGCAAAAATCACTCATAATCCCCACAAGGAGATTGAAATTAACACTAGATTTGAACGTTATGTGACTGAATTGAAATTTAGCAGTAGACTAAGTGGCCCAAAATTATAAATATAAAGTTACGATGAATTAAACTGAAGTTTGATAGAGGAAACAGTATCTAAATACTCGGAAGGCTCCGAATAAAAATATCTGGCACACACAGGTGTCTGTGCTTAAATGACTTGATCGGCAGTATGCTAAGCACACATGGTACATTTAAAAAAAACGATAAAGCTAATTCACAAATACCTGGTTTAGTCCACACATTACAACAAGCAATTTGACACAAAGTTTTCGCTAGGTACGACCTCAAGGAATTTCCTCAGTGTTTAAGGTTACAGGACACATCCAGATGGCGTTCTTCTAAAAAGAAAAAAACATGCAACACGTGGTTCAGATACAACGGCTGCTAGTTCGACTGTTGATTACCCTACAAGAACCGCAAACTAAAAGGGCGGAAATAGGAAAATACACAATTAGAACTAATGAAACATCCGATAGATATACTTACAATAGCGTAACAAGTTCTCAACCAAAATTTCATCCTTAAAACAAGCCCCAGTTCGACAAATAAAAACGTGCTCTTGACAAATTAATTCATCCCACACTCAAACGTGGTTTTTCAACGATAATATAAATACTAAATACTCAATTTATTTATACAAGGCTGGTGGAGAAAATTACACTACTTTTGCTTCGGGAGATGTTGCTTCAACAAGATCCCGAAAGAAAAAGGAAGACGTAGTACGAAATTTTTCATTCTTAGAACATTCGGAAGATAGATGTTTAAAGCGCCATCTGAACGAAGGAGATAACTGCGGAACAACCTCTAAAACGACTATTTAGGCTTTACTAATGGTAATCGCAAACGGAAGAATTTTATTAACAATTATAAAACCTCAAACGGTGCTTAAAATAACCAACAAGAAATAAAATAAAAGAAATTCCATAAGTATCTAAAAGTGTTAATCAATATATACGGCGCCATCTATCAGCTACGAAAATGTACTACCCCGGCAAGTAAGACAAGCGCTCTAACATGCACGGTCGTTAAATCTGCACTCGCCCATATGTCCAATAGAGTCGGTAACAAACAAAATCAATTAATTGAATCAATATTCCTACATCGATAACTAAAGAATTCAATACAAGCATTCTACCAAATGAAATAATAATAATAATAATAGACTATATATTTGTAAGACCTCTGTTACATAAAATTGTTAATATTCTCAAACTTGGTATAAGTATAAATAAATAGTGTAGTGTATATTATTATTAAATTATTATTATTAATTAAATATAGAAGGCAAAATTAATATTCTCTAAATTAAGAAATAAACAAAGACAAGAATCAATTTCACTAAACTGAAAAATAGAAATTCTACAAATAAACAGTACCAAAGGGTAATTAGCAATACTAAATGTTACGTGAACGAGATATAAGTATACAGAGAGGTTCAAAATAATATGTACAAAAATTTATGCGTTAGGAACGAAAATAAAATTATAACAAAATTTTTGGACTTGTCCCTGTTTTTACAAAATATCTCCTAAAGTATTGATCTGAGCAAAAATTCCGTTTACACTTTTATTACACTAGAGAAAGTTTTCTACAATTTAATACAAAAACGGAATATTTAGCTATAATACTTCCGAGAATAGACCACTTTGAATTTTGAGAATTTTTCTTAAAAATATTAAAATTATAGATTTTTAGTCGGTGCTCGATAGTAAGTAAATAGTGTATTCTACGCTAAAGTCCGACATAACATTTACAATAGAGGTAAATAGCTAAAGTTTAAGACGATACTAATTCTTCAAGCTCGTTTAGGCTATAGAGACACCATTTTTTGAATATTTTTGTAATTTTTTAGGAAAACACGTAATAACTTAATACTGATAAAATAAATGTATCTATTTATTAAAAAACACGCGTAAAGGGGCAAAATCTTCATTATACACATCATTCACACCCATTACAGAGGATGTAAAACCTGAAGGAATCCAGTATGTCGTGGTTTATGGTGGTCATTTATGCACAAAGTTGTGTGGCGACGACAAGCCACATTTGGAGCTATAGCTGACAGTTATGTTCAATACTTGAATAATAAATATGGTCAAGATATATCTAGCAATGAACACAAGAAAAGCCCCTTGCAAATGAATGTAATAAGAAACGTTTTATCGAACTGCTCAAGAAGGCTTTGCAAAAAGGTAATATTTGCGTGCAGCAGGCACTTCAAGATTCTGACCTCACGATTGTTAACACTGCCACTTCTGTTGCTTCTCAGTATGACTCTGTGTGTGGTTGGTGAAGACATTGACCTTCTAGTTTTTCTAACTGCAATGGCATCGACACCCAGTAACCTTTCTTTCCAAAAGTGTGGAAGAGGAAAACCGCCAGATAGTTATACTCAACACATCATCTAATCATAAATTCTCTAGCGACTTTTGTTTATTCATGCTATCAGTGGTTGTGATACCACATCAGCGCTCTTTGGTCGACGTAAAAACCAATTTATTAGTTTATTTTTGAAACACGACGAACTTTTGAATACAGTAGAGTAGCATCCTTTAATTCTCAAGCAACAACGGAGCAAGTAGCAGAAGCAGCGGAACATGTTCTTATTACTTTGTATGGGGGAGATCCAGCAACTCAAAACCTTTATGAATTACGGTACCACCACAGCCGTCCCAACTTACAAGCCATGAAGCTGCAGATCTGGCAACTGCGCGTGTGGTTCTCATTCTATATAATTTTCACGAGACCATGTGCATATGATGTGCATGTCACTTTTATTAGCTAAACTTTACGTGAATTTGAATCAAAAACATTTGAGAAGAAGTATTTACCTATAAAGTTAAAATCAATCTCGCGAAGTACCTATGGGTAAACAATTCATATTTTCGTAAATGTGGCAGATAACATTATTAAACATAACCTCAAAGTGTCAACACATTGTTTGTAATCATTTGTTTGCTGTTTATAAGTTTGATTAACAAATACATTTGGAGAAGGTAAGAACAACATACATTTACTAGTTTTGTTAATTTTTTTACAACTGTGTGATGTTTTAGATGCCATGATTGTGGTGTCTCTCATTGTGTAAATCGAAGTACAATATACACTTGAACAGGAAGATCTACAAACAACCTTTTCATTTTCAAAGGAAAATTAATAACGTAAAAAGTGGTACGAACAATTAATAGAGAAAATTTCGTCGCCACAGGGAATTCAGTGGTTTGCTGTAAACATTTTGATGAAGGTGAAATACAACGGTTTGAGTCATATAAAGACAAGGAAGGTGAAAATGTAAAAATGGTTTCAAGTATCGTTATTAATAAATAGTGTATAGTTACAGTTTACGTTAATAATACCGAATTAGCATCAAATAATCTTATGTGGGTGTCACTTGAATCCCGTAAGTTGACTCGTTGGTCTCAGTTATAAAACTTGTTAGCAAGATATATCTAGGTAGTTTTTGCAGTGAGTTATGTATAAACGCTGAATATTACAAGCATACATAGTGGTTATGCTGTCCATTCAATTAAAATTAAAATTAAGTGTGTGAATTGTACAAATTTGGCAGTGAAAAGTAATGGTGCTTTGTTTGGTGATGCTTATTTTGGTTATCTGCAGGAGGCGGACTTTGTGCAGCAACTGATGAAGTAGGTTATGTGTATTTTCACTTATGCGCAATATTTGCTTTTATAACAAAAACTATAAAAATTGAAAAACAATTCTTGAGCAAAAATAATCATCAAAAGATATTAACCTCATTAGCAATTAAAAGTGTATAAAGTCTGAAAACTTTTATATTGATTTTAGTGTTGTATGTGAATGTGGAACACAAATGAGCAATATAGTGTTAAATAATTATAGCAGAAATAAAAATAGTGTGTCACCATGAAAAAAGTGGTCAAACGAGAAAATTACATCTTTGAATAATATTAAAAATGTTGAAGTATTAATAATGTGTTTTATACGTTTCCCTTTTATACATCCTTTCTTCATCACATTATACCTACCTACCTAAATTTAAAGACAGAATTAACTACCAAAAAACCTATTTTAGACTAGGTACGCGGTTAATCTATCTCAGTTTCAGCGCCTGCTCAAGTCCACGAGTAGACCCACTTGAAGGCAACTAGGCGGTGTTGCCAATTTTAACTTCACGGCTTGTAAGTAAAGACGTCTGTGGTACCACTCATTTTTTAAAGCTGCAGCTAAAGCAAAATTTAACCTCGCTAGGTTGCCACCAACTAGCGATGCTGCTCAACTGCATGCCATGAGAAGTTACTAACAGGTGCAAACATGCTTGGGAAACGAAAAAGTTGCCTTGAAATGGAGCTGGATGCACACTCCATTAGACCTCTGTCTCTTTATTTCCTGTACTTGCAAAAAAAGGCTGTAGGAATGCATGTGGATGCAGGAAAGCAGGTCTATATTGTTCTTGCCAGTCATTTTAGACAGCGAGTCTGAAGAGGGAGATGCTCCAGCACCAATGACATGGTTGATGAACAACTGGAGTGTGAAGGCATTGAATTGGAAGTAGTGTAATGTTACTCTGTGCGAAATGGGAGCTAAAACAACGAGGCACTTGCCGTGGGCCCTTCAAAAAGTATGAAAATGTAAAGTTGTGGTTCAGAAGACACTTTTCATCATTTATTTATTTACTTACATATTTATTGATATATAATTCACAGACCTAGTGAATATAGGTGATATATAAACTTAACAATATATAAACCTTTTTGTTTTTTAATAAATACATTGATTTTGTCAGTATTAAGTTATTGCATGTTTTCCTAAAAAACTACAAAAATATTCAAAAGGTTATATCTCATAGTCTAAATGAGCTAGGAGATTTAGTTTGGTCTTAAACTTTAGCTATTTACCTTTATTATAAATGCAATGTCAAACTTTAGCGTAAGATACACTATTTGCTTACTATCGAGCAAAAACCGATCTGTAATTTTTACATTTTTAAGAAAAATTCGCGAAATTCAAAGAAGTCTATCTCCGCAAGTATTAGAGCTAAATATTCCGATTTTATATCAAGTTGTAGAAAATTTTCTCTAGTTTAATAAAAGTGTAAACATTTTTTTGCTTAAACCAATACTTTATATTTTTAAATTACAGGGTCTAAAAATTTTGCGGTTTTTTCAAGATGGCGGCGCCCGCGGTAGTGGGGGGGGGGGGGGAATAATGACAATTTGAATGGACTATTGTTTAAAAGTCATGAAAATAACGATGATTTGTGTATATACGACATACGTCCATTGTGGCTTGCGTATGCGTCAATTCCGATTACGAAAAAATGCATCAAAGAAGTTTGTCTATGTTAGACAAAAACGCGGCCTATATATTATATACCACTGGATAAATGTATAACTCCCTCCATCCTTATTGATGATACATTTACAGTATAGTCTTATAATGTAGTATAATCTATAATGAATCATGTAAGTCGAAATTGGGTTCAGTAAAAGTGATGATATTACTATTACTGTGCCCAATTTTAATTGATGATATCACTCAATGCGAGTGATGATAAGGTTCGGTAGTCTGGGGTATATTGCAGGACTGGACTTCAGTAAATAATATAATTTGAAACTGAGCAAATTAATAGTGATATCATCACTATTACTATGAATAATAAAATTCGACATTCGTCACACTAATAGTGATATATCATCACTATTAATATACAAATTTGAAATTACATTATTTATTTAAGTCCAGTCCTGCAATGTACCCCTGACTGTGCTGGTAACTACATATTGCTGTGAACCTAAACTTAATTAATAAGAATTAATTATAGGATTAAAATTGTGATTTATTAAAGACATTATTAACTTCTAAAAATTAAATTTTAAAATAATGGTCTTTGTGTATTTATTTATTTATTACTGTTTATTACACCAATCAACGGAGAATTGTCTAATTACAGATTAAAACACGTACAGCTACCAAAAATCGACAAAGTGAATATGTGGAAAAAGAACAAAATGGATACATAATAAAGCAAAAAGGAAATAAAGTAGTGGGAATATAAATAAAATGTACTTAAGAGTAATAGCAGCCCAAATGTCGCGGTACTGGAATTGAATACGTCAAGAGAGATAAACCTGCTATGGTTGAATTGTTTTGGAACCGACACTGCCAAACTACGAACTAAAGATGACAAAATTCATCTGGATGACAATAAAGAAAGAGTCACGGACGTGACTCTTGTGGTTTTCATCGTTGATCATGGCATTTCTCCCGGAGAATACTCGTTGATTAGACCTACAGGGAATACCACAAAAAAACACCTCTACCTCAACTGTGGTGTGGAAAAGAGTTGAATGTAAATATAGAATTACTCAAAAGTGAGTAAGTTGTACGTTAAAAAACATTTTAGTATTTCTATATTATGAAGAAAGCACACAAGATCAATATGTGGAAATTGGTTTGTATGTTACTTGCTTCCAAATAAAGACATTAGTCTGCAATACGCAAAGATTATTCTTAACATTTTTTGTTTCACAGATTTTAGAACGTTGTATGAAACGTTTATTTTTCACGACTCAATAACTTATTGGTTAATTCTACATTTTATATTTAACATTGTGAAAAGGTTTGAATTAACATTTCTTGTTCACACAGAGGTAGTGCTCTATAAAATATATCAAAAGCTTATTTTGACTCCAAATTCAAGAGTTATCTCTCCTCAAAACATTTCATCCCCCTTTTTTCATGATTTGTTTATAGCTTTTATTATTTGCATTACTTACATATCTACTACAAAAATGCTTTATACAAAATTTTGGTTAGTTAGAAAGATAATTAGAGAAACATATTACACCTTTAATTTAAAGATGGCGGCCGAATGACAACACCCCCAGTCTAGCAAAATGAGATTTACACTCATGGCCGACCCCTCCCTCCTACGAAACAAAAAAAAAATTGCTATCTACCCAAAATGCATGGTCAAATCACCATTTAACTAATTCGTCTGTTTCATTAAGACTTTCACATCCTTATACAGGGTGTCCAGAAACTCTCCTGACAAACGAAGACCGGAGATTCCTCAGATAATTTTAAGACAATTTAACCCAATTCACCCTAGTCGGAAAATGCTTCCTAAGGGAGCTAGAGCTCTTTGAAGATGGCGCCTTGTAATTAGTTTTTTTTTTAATATCTCCCGAACGCTTCTATTTAGAAAAACAAAAACTGGTATGCTTATTTATCCTCCAGAGATGAATCGATTCCATCAATTGCGAATTTCTAGTACCGGTCATAGGCGTCCGTTTTGGGTAGGTAAACGGTTATTTTAACGCATAACTTTTTTGTCTTTAGCTTTTAAGCATTTGTGACACTAGATTATTAAAATTTCAGGTATTCTAGTACTAAAAGGTACACTTACTTTAAGTCGGTAAGATACACCGTTTTCTAGAAAAATCGATTTGAAAATTTTTCGTTTTTTCGTCATTTCATCTTTCGTCATTTCAACTTCGCGAACTGACAACAATTTGACAATTAAAAACGTAGGTTTTATTTCTAGTGCAAAAAATAATAAATTGAATTTTAATGACGAAAAAACGAAAAATCTTCAAATCGATTTTTCTAGAAAACGGTGTATCCTACCGACTTAAATTAAGAGTACCTTTTAGTACTAGAATACCTGAAAATTTAATAATCTAGTGTCACAAATGCTTAAAAGTTAAATACAAAAAAGTTATGCGTTAAAATAACCGTTTACCTACACAAAACGAACGCCTATGACCTTAGGAAGCATTTTCGGACTAGAGTGAATTGAGTTAAATTGTCTTAAAATTATCTGAGGAATCTCCGGTCTTCGTTTGTCAGGAGAGTTTTTGGACATCCTGTATATATAAACTTTCATTAACTTCGGTCTCTAAGTAGGCGTAACAATTTTAAAGTATCGAGCATCCAAATTGCCTGTGGTTGTATTATCAGGAATACTTAATTGCTATGATATGTCAACTTCCCGACAAGGCATTCATTGATTAAGGTTTTCCTGCCTTGCAATTAATGTAATTTCTCTTGGAGTAATAACCCATATTAGTGATGAATTAGCCTTAGACAAATAGGAACTTAATATTATAATTTGAAAAGCATCCTATATTGGCGTAACTGATACATTTAAGAAATAAGAATATAGTTGCTTTAACTTAAAACCTCTCTTAATAAATTAAAATATTTTTTTCATATTTTATAACATTTTTGTTTGAAAAGTTGCCCTTAATTAGAATAATTCTAGCGCACTAGTAGTCAAATATAAATGCGTAACTCGGAATTATGAAGTGATTTTTTTGATGATTTTTGGAGGTTTAATTTTGCCCCACACCTAACCGCAACTCAAATTCGTATGTCTTTCGTATCTAGGCAATGTCGCAACTCTAACAGTCAGCTATTGGCTCATACTTTGACATTTTCATTATCCTGGATGTTATCGATCATTGTAAAGAACAAAGTAAAAATGATCATCACTCTATTACTCTAGTTTTAGCTTTTCTTTGTTACACTGGCAATTGTCGATAAATGCCACAATTTTCAAACCAACCAATGCTGCCTCAAAACATGCTCTAATGTTATCAAAACTTGTACATTTACGCCTGAGCTAAGAAAATAATGAAGATAAAGCGAAAGAACAATGAAATTCCTCTGCCTGATAAGTATTAGGCAAAGCCAAATGCCGTAAGAGCTGCCATGATTTTAACAACACGTATTTGTTACAAAATAAAACATAACCTTAAGTACTGTTTTTTTATTATTTACATACAAATTCGTTAATGTAACCAAGTAGGTACACGTCGAATGTTAAAATAATAATCTTAAAAATTTCATGTGCGTCAAAATAAAATTTTCGGCAATTCCCGATCCCCAGAAAAAAAGAAAACAAGAAAATACTAATAATTATGGATTATTTAATTAATTATTTTGTTTGGTTTTTGAACTGAGTGTATGTTGATGTGAATTCAGTTCTCTCGCTGCCAACGCCATTGGTTCCCATACGAGGTCATATGATATTTTGCAGAGAATAAATGCTAATTTCTTATATTGATTATCGTTATACGAGAAATAAACAGAAACAATAGTTCTGCACAATCAAGAGAACAATATAGGCATCTATAGCCAAACTTATGCAATGGCTATTTAGGACGTGACGAGATGGATTGCAAGCCTACTTTCCAACCGTTCAACATAAGTAAACAGGGCTTTATCAATTTTCAGCTTGTACACGTTGTAATTTACGAATTTACGTTGTATCCGCTCATTCCTTTCCGACTCTATAACCGTGTACGGGTCCCATATACAGCAGTAATCGAGGGTAGGGCGCACCAATCTCTGGGACAAAAAATTGTATCAATGATATTGGGGAAGTTCCTAATTTACCTCCCAAAAAATCCTCTTAACTTATTTGCCCTACAAGTGGTATCATCCACATTCAAACGAAATTTAAGGCAGGATTACAATGTTACCCCAAAATCATGACGTATTTTCGCTCCACCAGGCAGAGATACCGCCAATATCAGCTTAAAGCTTGTAACAATGAGATGGCGAAGAAATAGTTCTAAGCAATTTTAAGTCGTCAGCGAAAAAGAGAAATCTCCAGAAATTTATATGAAATTGATATCATTTATAAAAAGGAAGAAAAACGATTGGGCCCAAATGACTGTCTTGAGGTATCCCAGATGTTACAGGAGCACTATTTGATGTACTAGAACCAATGCTCACGATTTGAATACGGGCCAGTCAGTAAAAGTGGAACCAAAACAAAAATATATCAAAATGCCATACCAATGCCTTAAGTTTACAAAGAAGAAAGTTATAGTCAGCGCGATCGGACGCTTTACTAATATCAGTGAAAACAGTGACTTGGGACCCATCCTCCAAAGTATCACAGATGAAGATTAGTCTCCATATTTTTACCATGAACAATGCCACACTGTTCTGGAATAGTAGTACTCGAGAACGTGGACACAAATTTATCAGGAACAGTCGATTTCATTACCTTTCCTAAGGCTGACAAACCGCAAATTGGGAGATAGTTTTAGATATCCAAGCGATCGCCTAGCTTAAATAGTGACAAAACCAAACCTATTTTCTACTATTGAAGAAATCTACCCAATGAAAAAGATACTCTGAAGAGAAAGGAAATGGACAGAGACGGGGACGGAGTACAGTGCTTCAGGAAGTACGGAAGAATATCATCTGGTCCAGAGAAGAAAGAACTAGATAGTGAACTTAATGTATAAAATACTATATCCGAATTAATACTTATATTATGGACTGAGCTACAGTTCAGGGAAAGTAATAAAATAGTTGTTGTACACTGACTGGATATAAGTTGCAAACTTTTGTAACGGTACGGCATAATTTATTATTTTTAATGATTTCATAAATTCCAAACGTGTATATGAATTGTATTTTTAAAATTGTTTTAGAAACCAAAGGATATATTTCTTAGAACTATTTTTCCTATATGTTTATCTATGTATAAATTAAGCACTTGATTGATAAGCAGGTATTTGTAAGAAGCATGGCATCGAATGTTTGTATTAATTATAAGATTAGTGACGTTGTGTTTATGTTATGAGACTCCAATTAATAAAAAAAAGTCGATTTGAGACTTTGGAGCGGTTAACAGCATTTTTAAAGCTGTCCCGAACCGCATATAATAATCCCTATATATGTATAAATAGTAAGTCGACTCATATATAGCGGCCGATAATATATTAATAAATTATCGATGTTAGAACTATAAAAGTAAATAAATAGGTTCTTGTTTACCAAAGATCGACCGCCAACGAAGGTTAAATTATACAGTTTAACAATATCGTCCAATAAAAAAGTCATTGTTGTGCGATTAACAGTTTGTGGAGGCTACAAGGGTATCTATCGTCGAAGGAAGACTCCCACAGGGCACATCGACAATAAGAAGATCTTCTTTTAAGAAAGAAGAAAAAAAAGTATAAGGTATTTACAAACAGTTATTACGTTACGTGAGTGCTAGATAAATTTATATATTAAAATTTGTCTTAAGGACGTAATAAATTAATATAATAATCTAAGAATAAAAACATATTTAATAAATTGTTTTAGATATAATAATCTTTAAATTGTTTGTCGATGCTGTAATAAAACTGTCATTTGCGTAGTAGACATATATTATTTCGTAGAAGTGATAATATTAATAAATCACATTGAATATTTCAGTATTGAAAGCGATATGATGTTATTTTATTAATGTATTTGTTCTAATTAAAATTGATGTTATTTTACTAATGCTTTTTTTGCGTTTATATTAATATATGAATGAACTCCTTGTTTCTAATACAAATATTATTTAAATTGATACAATTGTGTTTTATTGAATTGTGTCAAATAATGCCCTAAGACTATTTATAGTTGATATCTCTTAAATGGATCGACCTGGAATAAAAATGAGCTAGTCAGGTAAAGCGATTCGATTATTTTATTTTATTTAAAATATATTAAAGTATAAAGGGCATAACTTTGGACCCGTTATTAATAAATTTAGCTGTTCCTCTTCATTATGACTCAACAACGTAGGGCATTATAAGTGTTCCTTTACATATGTTACTCATATTACTGAAATCGTCTGTATAATCCCCATTTACTACTGAAATCAAAATTTCAAAATACTGATAAATAAACTCAGTTCTTTTGGTATAGATCAGGGATCTCCAAACTACGGCCCGAGGGCCACATCCGGCCCGCGGACAGATTTTGTCCGGCCCGCGGAGAGCTAGCATACTTGAAAACTCCTTTTAGAGAACATATTTTTTATAGCAAATTAAATTTAGTTTACTGAAGTATTCTAATTTTATGTTGAATAATTATTAATATGACATCTACATTGATATGGTCATGGGCTAACTACTCATAACATTGTTGTAGGCTTATTGTTATTGTTTTTGTGATAAGTTGGATAAAGAAACACAGAATTGTAATGAGTAAAGACATGTATAATATGCAGAAAATTTTACTTCAGTATATAATAACTAACAAATTATTGAAATGAATCCAACTAACATTTTATACATTTTAAATAAAAACATAACTTATAACAAGCATAATGACATATGAAATACTAATGAGATTTGTGTAATTGAGATTTTCCACTGACAATAGTTTGTAGTTGTGGACTAATTTTACTTGTACCAATTATTAAAAGAGATTTAAGATGCTCATCAGTTAATTTAGATCTGTAAACATTTTTTTTGTACTTCATTTTGGAGAAGGTCTTCCCACACAAATAAGTAGCACCAAAAACAGAAAACAGCCCACGAGCAAATTTATGCAAATTATCAAATTGTGTCAGTGGAAGACTCTTATAAAATTCCAACAAAGATGAGTTTTGATATTTGTTCTAAATTATATCACTGCAATATAGATCAATTATTTCCATTTGAAGTTCCGGGGCTAGGGTTTCAATGTCAGTATCAAAAGGATTCTGAAAAATCTTAATTTGATTCGCAATGGCATCAAAGTCCGAGAAACGAGTATCAAAATTTATTTTCAAAGCACTCAAAGTTTCGATTGCAAAATCGATAGGAAACTCAGTCTCAGGAGTGTGGCTGAATATTTCACATGTTTTAAAATGTGAAAAACATTTACTTCGTACTTGTGATTGAAACAGTATCAATTTCTTCAGGAATGATTTGATATTAGTGTATAAATCAGGAAGATGCTGGTTTTTCCTTGCAATCTCAAATTCAGTTCGTTCACATGTTTTGTCAAATCAACATAGAATGCTAACTTCCACAGCCATGCGTTGTTTTGTAATTCAGTAAGAGGGCGATGCTTTTCATTCAAAAAAATTTCGATCACTGCTCGAAGTTAAAAAACGCGCTGAAGGACTTTCCCACAACTAAGCCAACGTACGGCAGTATGATAAGGTAAGTCATTTTCTCCAATCTCTTCAATAAATTGTCGGAATTGTCGGTGATTCAGCCCAAAAGATCTGATAAAATTAACAGTTGATATGACTGGTTTCAGAACTTCAGACATATCCAAACATTTTCCGCACAAAGACTGTTGATGAATGATACAATGTAAGACTAATGGTTTTAAACCACCGTCATTTTCTACAGCCTTTGACACAAGAGCGACCACTTCTTTATCTTTCCCACTCATGTTTTTGCCTCCATAAGTTGTAATACATTTCAAGTTTTTCCATCGAAGGTTCTTTTGATTAATGGCCATTTCAACTCCTTTAAAAATATCTGTACCAGTAGTTGTGCCATGAGTACTATTCATATCAAGAAGTTCTTCATGCACTTCATAGCTTTTATCTACTCCTCGAATATAAATCAACACCTGAGCAGTATCTGACACATCCGTTGACTCATCCAAGGCCAGAGAAAACCACTCAACATGTCCATTTTTGTCGAACAGTTGAGAGGATATATTTTCAGCGATGTTTTCTACCCTTCGAGCCACAGTGTTTGCTGACATACTGACACTTTTTAATAAATTTACCTTTTCAGGGCACATTTCTTCGGCTACTGCAATTATGCATTCTTTGATCATTTCTCCATCGGTGAATGGTTTTCCACGTTTTGCAATTTCAAGAGCCACACGAAAGCTGGCACGCGTTGCAGCCTCTTGTTCAGTTTTGAGTTTTGTAAATGAAGATTGCTGCGATTTCAATCCGCGCTTCATAGCTTCGAATTTTTCTGTCCGCAAACTTCCTGTATATTTTGAGTAATTTTGAAAATGTTTTGTTTCATAATGACGTTTAATGTTATATTCTTTGAGAACGGCTATGCTTTCATTGCAAATCAAACATAGCGCCTTCTTACTGGACTCAATTACGAAATACTGAATGTTCCACTGATCTTTGAATTTTCTGCATTCACTATCAATTTTTCGCTTCTTTTCCATACTACTAAATCACACACAAAAGCAACAATTCAAATCAAAATACTGTTACAAAGATGTCTTAAACTTAAACACGCACAAACACGTTTTAAGGAGGTACGCACTATTTTATTTCACAACAGTGTCATAGGAACTGACTTGTGGTTGCGCCACTAGCCTTCTTATATATTCCAATTACTGCCATCTAGAAGTGAGTGGAAGACACCAGAACTTTCTCGAACCAACGAAATGATTGTGTACGTGCTATTAGCGCCATCTGTTAGCGATAGAAGGTACTACCTATTTCCGCTTGTGTCCACCAGATGTCGTGTCACGTTACTCCTCATGGCTCGTACTCTACGACTAATCTAGAAATTACAGATAATGACAGGAAAATTAATAATATGCAGTGTTGCCGTTTTGCAGCCTTTTTTAAACGTTGCGTACTTTTTCGGACTTTTTTTCATCAGTGGACTATTTCACTTTTTACCACCGGCAACAATGATAATATGGTTTTGGCCCTTACTGGAGTAATCAGTATGGCCCTAAGGCTGGAAGGTTTGGAGACCCCTGGTATAGATCAACAGAAACTGAATCTTGTGGGCCAATGTTGTCCATAAAGGCCAAAATAACTCTGTTTATGAAACATTTAGAAATATATCTCTGCCTTTATACAGGTACTAAAATAATTATTATGTTATTATCTATATCAAATTTCGAATATCATATACCGTTTTTGTAATAATTATGGTAGGATTGCCAAAAAAATCATATCATTTCCCTTAGTTTATTTTACTAACTTCAAAATAAAGTCAGAAGAAGATTACATTCTTCAGCTAAAAATGTTTACAAGATTTATTGGTTCATTGTAAAATAAAAATTATTTAATCTACTTCGAATTGCTAATTTTAAAGTATTACATTATATCACGCTCGAGCAGTTTATCTTTTCGGCTTTTCTTTCTCCACCAACCCCTCATAATCCCTGTTTCAATTTCCTTCGTCCAATATTCATTCGCATCTTTTTTGCATCGTATCTAAATTTTAGAGATACCTTGCCGAATCTCCAGGTGTACATATTTTCTTTTGCATATATTTATAGTTAGTGTTATACGATATTTTCTCCATATCTTACATCAATTTATAATGTGTTTTATTCTTATTTCTTCGGAAAAGTGTCTAATACCTTATATATGTTGTTCTATTCTCGAAACCTATTATCTTTTATGCATTTCTTGCGTATGTAGCTGGGTCCATTATCTTGTATACTGAAGTATCCGTCCTTCTCCGAGAGCATGCACTGAAACTTTACAATCTACCTGAATAAACTATAGGTTACCCAAACATAGTAGAAGTGGTTTAAAGTATTTCCGTAAAGACGTCACATTCTCACAGGTTTTTCCGCGACCCAATTTACTATTGCTTCTATATATAAGAGCAACATCGATATTATTTGTCTATTATTAATCTATTTACAGTTCTTTAAGATATACGTTATACAATAAGTGTTTTCCTTATTAATAAAATATTTTCTTAGCAAGTTTGAAGTTTATATAGTGATCACTATCTATACAGAACAGTGTACCAGGAATTTCATAGATCGTAATTGAAAAGTTAGTATTAAGCTTCGCCTAAGATATTACTTCAATAATATTAATGATGCTGGGAAAAGACCGCATTTACTCATCTTCAGAACGAACTATTAATAATCATTAAAAATGACAAAATATCTACAATGAATATTTGTTTGGTCAGGTTAGCCTCGGGAGTAATTGTAATCAATCAGCTGACGTTTTACGACGTTAATAGTTGCAAATCATTAACTTAACGCGCATGCTTTGGATTTAAACCGAAAACTTGAGCGCTTCTTGTGTTTGAAGAAAGAATTTATATAATTTAGGGTTAAATTCAAACGCGCATTAGCCATAACTTTCGCATGATTTATAAATATTGACAGATTTGTTATTACGCCTAGGCGCCTGAGCGTAATATATCAAATGTTGCTCATATAAAATTGGATTACATTATAAAAAGCTTAGGAGCACTAATAGTTAATAAATAAAATACATGAAAAAGTAAACTGTGTATAATCAACAATACAACACTAATTATTAACAATAAGAAAACAATTGTATAGGTTTATTGTGATGTATATTGGAAACAAGATAAAATTATAGATTACATTCTTTTACGCCACTACAAGTTATACGAACTTCTATATGTGGCACTACATGACACCTTCCTTGTTTAATCGTTAAGCTTTTGGGGCCTCCTCAATTTTCCCCTGTTTCTCAGTCGACTCTGGCATGAAGATTTCGAGCCAGGTGTTATAGCAACTTCATCAATAATGTCTGAAATATATTTGTCAGACCCATCTACATTTGTGTACTTCTCTTTAGAGCGAATTTCTAGATTTATTCCTCTTTTAAAGTATATTTGCTGCAAGAATTTGCTTAGGGTGGATTTGGAGAGCAGTGTGGACAAAATTGATACGCTTTTGGACTATTATTATAAACAGCAATATTTTTTTATTTTTAGTAAAGCTGTGGTGCTTTCCCAAAATACCACCCTTCCTAAATTGGCAACAAATTGCACTGCTAAGGTATTTAAGCTGAACAGGTTTTCCTCTAATTAATTCGTTTACCTTCGAAAACGTTTCAGCAGAAAGTAATTTCTTTTTAAAAGTGTTTTCACTTTGTGAAAATGTTTCTTGATATGACCATATAATACCTTCTCTTTTAGGAGATACGTCTTTCTGTATATAAGAATAAATATTCTTTAATTTTACTATGTGACGTCAAATTTGTGTTTTTGCAATAGATAATAATAATATTACAGTTGTTATCTTCATATTTGGCTTTTTTTAACTTGACAATATCAACTTATCCATGAAAGAAGCAATGTAAAATTGTTTTTTAGGCAAATAAGTGAGAAATATCTTTTCTTTAGTTATACATGTATATGCGAATACTAATAGAAGTTACCTATCTGAAAAAGAGGTACAGGCTGTACAGGGGTCAGTTTCGTCACTTTGGTGGAACGTTTGAGAACTAGATTGCGTAATTTCTCTCACAGAAAAACTACAGGTGCCGCTCTGGAAACAAAGTAAATATTGTAACGTTTTCGGGTTCGCAATAAACAACTCGTGCAATTTATTTATTTAAAACACTCTGTATATTCACACACATAAAATTAATTACAATATAAAAATATAAAACTAGTGTATCACACTTAAAATACTACGATTTAAATTAATACATGTATTTATTTCTATTACTAATATTTATGTCCGTATATTTAAATCACTTCTATTTATATAACACGGTAATATTTATGTCTACTCTTCGACTACCACTTAAGGAACTATTTATTTATTTCTTATATTTATTTCTACTGTTCCGCACGAGACTACTTAAGGAATTTTTCATCCATCGGTGACCCAGCCGCCTTATATACACATACGAAAGATCTGGAAGCATTCGCGTAAACTCCATCTCCCTCTCGATGTTTGTAGAACATTCGACAGACATTCTGTCTCTTTGCAGTACATATGATTTATTGCTTTACGATGTTTACCAGTCGCGCCGAATGTCTGCTTCTCTGTGGGCTTGTTTCATTACATTGCCCCTTCTTAAAAACTGCGTTTCGTCCCGAAACACACTATTCCATGTTCTTGTCGCTGGCGGATGACGAAATCCACACCGGGACCCACGTGTGCACCCAGTCGTCTTGTGGGAATGGCAATCCACCGTCCCAGGCTGCACAACGGGCTGATTGGGCCGACAGCCGCACACGACCATTTCCATACCAGTATGCCGAAACACCGCCTCCAGCATGTTTCTTGCGATTCTCCATTCCAACGGTCTAATATTTTGTTCGAGTACACGCCCTCGTAAATTAACAAGGGATTCCCATAAGTTGGCTCTCTAGGTTTTCCGGTAATTTGTCACACATCCGCCACTTCACCGTTGTCACGTCCATGGTATGGGGCCAATTGGTTGAAACGCACCACCCCTGGCTCACTATGGGTTAGTCTTATGTGATAAACCACGTCATCTATTCGCTCTGGTATTTCGCATGGTCCCTCCCAGTATTGTTGGAGCTTTGGGGACAGGCCTCGGCGACGTTGAGGATTATATAACCAAACAAGGTCTCCTACTCGCTAACCACCTCTCTCGGCTTGCACGTCGTAACGATTCTTCGTCCTGTCGCTGGCATCCTGAGTGTGATGGCGTACTCGCTCGTGGGCATCCTCCAACCTTCGTCTGGGTCCGCTGACGTAGTCTTCTCCATTTGGGTTCTCCACAACACGCTTGAGTAGGCGATCCTTTACCTTCAGAGAGTCTCATTGAGCCCAGTAGGATTCCAGTCCCTGTGAACGAGGAGCTACTTCTTGACAAGCCGGTCCGCGACCAGAACCTTTCCAAACCAGTAATGAACCAAGGTCTTCATCAGCTTCTTGATCGATCCGCAAATTGTCAGGTTGCCATTGATTATCAACCACGGTAGTTCTGAATGTGTTGCCCGATTTTTTTTCTTGTCGGTTGCTATGCCTGCAGTCTTCTGGACGTGGTCTTCTTGCAACAGCATCAGCGTTTTGGTGTTGCAGAGTTGCAATTCGCGCTATTGATTTTGAGTCTCTACGATACTGGGTCGACGATTGCCTCTTCTCATCGACCCGTTTCATTTTTCGATGCTTCGCTATGGTTTTCTTGGGCTCCTTCCCGCATTTACTATGCACATGGCCCATTTCCATTTTCATTTCCAATTCCAGCATCGGAGCGTTCTTCTCTTAGGTTGCACCTGATTTACTAATCGTCGGACTACCTTTCCCAGGTGTGCATGCCCATACTTTATCTCAAGACGCTTGATTGATTTAAGGTGGTCTTGACCCTCCTCCGGACGTAATGTCTGCAGAATGTCACTGACCTCTCCTCTTAACGACACAATCAGAGCAGTAGCTTCCGGGGACGTCCACCCATTTGCTCCTGCAGCGGCTTCGAATTGTTTCCGGTACGTCATCCATGACGTCTTCCCATCGAAGGTGGTAGGTTTTACATTTGCCTTTGCTGTTCGGGAGATCTCCAGGCTTTCGCTTGAGGTGTCATGGGGACTGCAGTCGTTCATCGCTGGCAACTAAAGCTGATCGCCAAACTCGTCCCCCATTCCGAACACGCGCTTCTCAACTTTCTGTTCTACGGCTTCGATGGCCACAGAAAATTCCCGTCTTCCATTCGATGAATTCTTTTGAATGTCTTCCTTGTTTGTTGTTTTGGATTATTTGCCATTTCATCTTTTAGAGTCTTGAATTGTTTTGCAAAATCTTTTAGAGTCTCCGTATTAGTCTCGAATTGTTTTACAGTTTCATCTCTTATAGTCTTGAATTGTTTTGAACATCTTTTAGAGTCTTCATATTAGTCTCGAATTGTTTTGCAACTTCATCTCTTAGAGTCTCAAATTGTTTTGCAATTTCATCCGTCAGAGTCTCCGTTATTACGCTTAGATCAGGCTGTACTTGAAACAAATATTTCTCGGGATCCTTACCTTCATTTATTAAAAGGTCACGAAGCCGATCCTGGAGCGTTGTTTTTTTTTTCAGACGTATCTGCGTCCCTTTCGTCCATTTCTGCCCTTAACTCGGAGACCTTTAATTCTTCCAAACGTTTGGTAGCCATTTATTTATTTATTTATTTGCAGTGTATATTCACACACGTAAAATTAATTACAATATAAAAATATAAAACTAATGTATCACACTTAAAATACTACGATTTAAATTAACACAGGTATTTATTTCTATTACTAATATTTGTGTTCGTATATTTAAATCACTTCTATTTATATAACACGGTAATATTTATGTCTACTCTTCGACTACCTCTTAAGGAACTATTTATTTATTTCTTATATTTATTTTTACTGTTCCGCACGGGACTACTTAAGGAACTTCTTATTCCGGAATTTTTCATCCATCGGTAACCCAGCCGCCTTATATACACATACGAAACATCTGGAAGCATTCGCGTAAACTCTATCTCCCTCTCGATGTTTGTAGAACATTCGACAGACATTCTGTCTCTTTGCAGTACATATGATTTATTGCTTTACGATGTTTACCAGTCGCGCTGAATGTCTGCTTCTCTGTGGGCTTGTATAATTACAATATATACCTTCCTTTTGCCAAATAATTATTGTTAAATATATAAATTACATTTTAAGAATCTTCATTTTTAGCAGCCATCTTGTCTTGAAAAAGTTTTAATTACCTGTCAGTAATATTTCTGCCACCAATATAGTACTACGCGTTGGGAAGATATTGCTTCCATTGTTAAAATATGATGATTCTCAAAGTGCAGGTGCAAACTCGTTTTAGTCCATACGCTAATAAAGGGTCCAAATCGAACAAACGATAATTATTTATCATCTTTATCCATTCCTGTATCTATCCAAATATTTCTTGGAATTTAGTAATCGAGAAGCAGCACTGTTTTATCAATAGAACACAGCACTTAATGTACCCCATGACTCAAGTAATCATAATGACAATTAACTGTAAACGAATGTTCTAATGGATCACAACAAATTGCATTGCAGTAGACAAATGAGTACATGTGTCTCCATCTATTGTTTGACGGAACAAACCATCCCAGTCGAAAAATGGTACAGCTTAATTGTATTTACTCAAGGTATGCTCGGTGTATGTAAGTGGTCGGTGTTAATAATACTTATAGTTGTCAGACTGATTAGTTTCTCTTAATTTTTTATTATCTAGGTGAAAGCAATTGTATATATCGTTAGTTTGAAATGGCATTTCTTGTTAACAAGCTGCGTCAAGTGTAATCAGCATAATATTCGATTTTTGTGTACTCAGGGTTTGCAACCATTGCAAAATCATACATGGCGACGAAAGTTAAGAAGAATAAAAAAGAGGTGGTGAATGATAAGTCGCAATCAGGTGCATTGCGTACTGCATCAACAGACAAACATTTTCTTTGTGTAGACAGCCTGATTAGACAAATCTTTGAATTTAAATCAGAACAGTTTCAGAAAATATTGGTGTAAGATGGGGTCTGTCCATAGTATCGTATACGAACTCGGTTACGAATACTGTCAAAAGAGTAATAAGTAATCAACACTCATGTCATTATTTTGAACCATTGCTCGTAGGGTCTTCAATCCCGTTCTATTTAATGCTAATAACGTTCGCGGATCTATCCATGAAAACATAGTGCGAGATCAGATTTTATACTCGCAGTGCTCGCATTTTGCAGGTGTAAACTTCAGTAAAAAGAACCCAAATATTTGTGCGCGTACACTGATGTGGTGATAACGAAATTTAATCACATCAAATGTATGAAAAATGGTAAGATTAGTATTATTGTAGTATAATTGTTATAAATATTCTTTTATTGGCTTTTAAATTATTTGTTTTCTTATCCGGTGACAACTATTTCTACAGAATGTTCAATAGTTTCTTCAATTTGTGGTAGTTAATTTCAATTTTCATTCTTCATGAGGAGACGTTTATCTTCTATATTGTATGTAATATTATATTTGTACCCACCGTACTGCCCTACTAAGCAAAAAAGTCGTATCTGACATTTTTATCAAAATTGAGTTGTCGTATCTACGGACACAACAGTATATTTCTCTATCTTTTCAGCCAAGTTTGAACATCGTATGTGCACACTAGAGGTTAATAAAGCCCTAGTAAATTGTGTCGTAAGTGCAAAAAAGCCCATGCTCCTAACAAAATAAGTCGTAAGCCACACGCACTAAAGCAAAATGTCGTATTCACAAAATGTCTTGTGAGATACGACATTTTTTCTTAGCAGAGACTAGTCGTTGTTGCATAGGACGCTGCAGATACGACAAAATGTCTACGTAACATAACCTAAAGATAATAGTAACTGACAGATGGCTGGTGTACGTTACACCTATTACAAGAGTATTAGTGTTTTGTCCTTTCATTTTACTTTGAAGTATAAGGTATAAACCACAAAATTAGTTGCTAAACAAGTGTGAAAATTGCGGTAAGTTTTGAAATCTATTTGTGTATTTCATCGTCTAAGCTGTTCTTTTTTATTAGTTTGTTGTTGGTGATAGTGGATGACAACTTATAAAATGAATAGCAGAGCAAAAAGAATTTTAGAGCTTGCTTTAAACAATACCAAATCTGAGCATGTTAATGAAGGCAGTAACTGCGAGTTAACTAATAATGACTATTCATTTGAAAAAACCTATCATGAACTTCAAAATATTGAACCGGAGATTGAACCGCAACCTTGTACAAGTGGTTTTCAGTCTAACAACTGTAACAATATTGATTGCGACATCTATAATAATACAGAAAATGAATTTTCTGAAGATGACGACGATTCCGTTAAAGACATCGACTACCTTCCCACTAGAGTTGACAGCGAAACCTCAGATGAAAGTGATTTTGAAAATATGTCACCAGCAGTTACAACTGCTCAAGACCATGTTAGTACGATGTCTTTGACAAAACAAGGAACTATTAGAAAACGAAAGAGATATGAAACATCTTTAGCTGCAAGAAAACAAGCCAAGATAAACAAAATCATTTTAGAACATGGAGTTAAAACTGGTTGTGGAGACAAGTGTAAAAAACAATGTAGCCAAAATATTAGCAAGCAAAGATAAGAACACATTAACACCCAATACTGGGCAATGACTCAAAATGAAAGAAAAACGTTTGTGCTGCACAGTACTACTAAAGAAGTTGTCAAAAGACGAACATTAGCAGCAGCTGAAGTATCAAGAAGAAACCAGTCTCTGAAACGGTTTTTAACAAATGAACATGGCCTAAAATTTCAAGTTTGCAAACCATTTTATTTGGCGACTTTGGGTTACGAGTTACGAAATGATAGAGTTCTAAGAAATGTGTTGACTTTAGAGGCGGCTCTAATAATGCCCAAAGTAGATAATCGCGGAAGAAAAAGCAAGCAAAATCGATTTGATGAAAAACTTATAGAAGACCACATAGAATCTTACAGGCCGACAATCTCCCATTACAGACGAGAGCACGCTCCGTTAACACGTTACCTTCCCAGTGATGTCACGATCAAAGGAATGTTTGAAAATTTTAAATCAAAGTACTCGGTAAACATTTCTTACGAACTATACAGAAGAGTTGTGGCTAAGAAAAAGATTTCTTTTGCCACTTTAGGAAACGAAGAATGTTCACTTTGCGAATCTTTTATTCTACACAGCAAATCTACTGGCCACACCAAAGAAAATACTGAACTGGATTGCGAGGAATGTCAGTCATGGCAAAATCACCATGACAAGTATATAGCAGCTCGAGCAGAATACCAGCAGGACTGTGAAAAGAAAGATGGCCAGTATTTTTCAGCCGATCTTCAAAAGGTAAATTGTACGCTTGTTCGAGATGAAATAATAATTATTGTAACATAATTTTTATTACTGTCAGGTCATCATGTTGCCTCGCTGCGATATGTTCAAGGAAATTATATTTGTACCACGGATAATCGCTTTCAATGAGTCATTTGTTCGTCTTGGAAAGTCATCTGAAAAGCCATTTGCATTTATCTGGCATGAGGGAATCGCTGGAAGGAGTAAAGACGATATTATATCAACGTTTTTTAATTTTCTATTGTGTGTAAGAGATCTGGAATCTGTGACAATATGGTTAGATAACTGCGCCGCTCAGAATAAAAACTGGGCACTATTCTCATTTTTTATTTACATCATTAACTCAAATCTTGTAAATTTAAAGACACTAAACATTAAGTACTTTCAGTCTGGACATACATTTATGTCAAGTGATGCCTTTCATCACCAAGTGGAATTAGCATTAAAAAGAAAAAAGAAAGTGTACGACTTTGAAGATTTTAAAAATTGCGTCCAATCTGCAAATTCAAAGAAAGTTAACGTATTTGAAATGAAAATTGAAAATTTTTATAATATAACAGATTTTACATCTCAGTACAAATTAAACAAAATTGTTCCCAGACCATACCTTCAAGATATGGTATGTATTGAATTTAAAAGAGGCTGTAGATGTATGTATTTTAAAACAACATTTAATTCCGCATTTAAAGAAGTTCATTTTGTTCTGTCAAAATATGAAAAAGGCATCTTACCACCTCCAACAGCTAGAAAAGTTGTAAGAGGTATTTCACAACAAAGAAAAAAAAATTTGTTCCAAAAACTTACAGGAATTGTACCAGATAACCGTTTAGAATTTTGGAAAAATTTGACTGAATCTGAGCTTGTGGAAGATGACTCAGATTAGTAGATGTTATACTTACCTAAAAATAGTGTAAATGTTGACACTTGTATTTTAATCACTTTTTGTTATTTCTGTTATAAATAAAAAGTTATTTTGAAGATACGACTTTTCTTTCTACTATGACTACATAAGATAACGCAAAATGTCGTAAGTGCATTTTTTGTTTTGTTTAAGGTTACTATAGTATTAAAAAATCTACTTACATAAATCACAGATAATATTATACATGGCCTCGGTAAGTTTTAAAAAAACAATAAAAAAAAACAAAAATAATACAAATAATGTAAAAACTTCATTTACTCAAAACTGCGCGTGTGTAGATACGTCGTTCTTGCTTAGCAGGGCAGCGTAGGTCATTAAAATATCACTCTTGAAAATTTACTATATAAAAAAGCATTTCCTTAATTTTCCTATACTTAGGTTAGGGAAATAGAAGTAATTGTTAATAATTCACATCTATTTGAGGACCTCTTAAGCCATATTGAAGTTGGTAATCAATTGTTATCAAACCAAAAACGCAATAACTTCATTATAAATATAAAAATAAAATTAAAATATTTGCGGTTAGGTATGATAGTAATCACGTTAATCAAAAATATTTTTAATTTAACGTTCGAACATAAAATTTTGTACAAACTACTTGCGTGAAGACATATTGTACGCATTGGTACAATTAAAGACACTCGCTCCTTTCAGGCGCTCGTGCTATAATAATGTGCTCATGCGGGAACATAGTCTTCTCATAGTTGGTTCATAGACAATTGTTTTATTTTCTACAGAAAATACCATTTTGTATCCACAACGACGGTGATCCCAGCATGCGTTACTAGATAGAAGCCGGAAACAAGAAAAAAATGGATGTTTGTGTATATGTCATGTATGTATGGAAAAATTTCCAATTCATACAGACAGGAATCTATCCCTCTAAAGCTCTAAAGCAATTGTAATGAGGAGAAATAAAAAAGAAATGGCACTTTAAACTAATCACTTACAAACGTACCCACAAAACAACAAAATCGAAAATGATTACCTAGTCCAAACTCAACGTTTACATTCCAAATTAATAAACAACGCTCTCGTCCAATACTATTGTTGAAGTGCTATTTCAGTCATCTAAAATCAAACACAACGATATATAATTCCAGTGTTTTAATTCCAATCACGTGGCAATTGCAGTAAGTACTAATAAATGTTGCTTGGAATTAAGAAATTTCAGCTACAGAGATGAACTATTGTTTCCTATACTAATTGTGGCCGCATGAATCCGACACAAAACGAAATAAAAATTAGGGAAGCACCTGATACATAATTAATTGTACCCAAAATAGACGATACCTATTTGAGAAAATGTTAGACGAAGGCTGATAAATTAAGAAGACTTACAGAGAATAATACAAAATAATATGCCAGGATCTATTTTGTCGGAAACGAAGGAAAGAAGCCTTAGCGGTTAATATACCTATAGAAAGAAATATAAAAATTAACGCAAAATTCTTAAATTAAAAGAATAACTTAATCCACGAATTTCAAAGTAATACCCAAATACAAATAAATATACACGGGCTTCCAAAAACAAAAGGACAAGAAATCACCCAAAAGTTACAGAAACTATTTTTAAAGTGTAACGCTATTTAAAATATCTGTGTAACTTCTTTTTCTAGTTTTGTTTACACTCTGTATAAGAAGCAGAGGTTTTTGTTTATCCTAACCAAAACCATAAAACAAAATATAGTAAATTCAGATTTTTCAGTACTTACTGCTACTTCTTTGTAACATGATTAAAGGCATAAGTAGCTTCATATAAATCTGAGCTATAATTTCAAATATAATTAAGAAATACACAGGAAATTATTCAATACTTACCATTCAAACAAGCAAATCTGTACCGGCTTGTAAATACAGTGTAAACTCTATATAACGACACTGAAGGGACTGTGCATTTATAGCGTTATAGAGAGTTGTCGTTAAATTGAGAGAAGAAAAATCAAAATTATAAAAAGAAAAAGTTTATTTCAGACTAATAAAAAACAATCTTATTTGAACGCTATTGCGTATAGTCTGTTATTTTTGTCTGATGTCTTTTGCTGCACCAGTAATCTTGTTGTACTTTTTTACTTATTTTATTCATATCTTGCGATATTGAGGCATCTTGATGATAAAGGAAGTACTTTTCCAATAATTTAGCTGCTTCCAAAGCTTCCTTAATGCTCGGCGAAGGCTCAGGCTCATGCGTCTCATCTTCTTCATCTCCTTGTTCTTGAACCTCAGTTTCTCTCACTGAATCCAAAATTTCTTTGTCTGTGAGTGAAGCCGTTGTAAGCAAGCAGTCGTCTACTTCGAAGTAGGTTTGAAGATTATCCGTAAAATTTCCTGCCATGTTGAACTGTTGAATCCACTCAGTTAATGGAAGGTCATCGTCGCTATCAAACTCAGGTTCTGTTTCCACCTCATCACTCGTAGAATTTGTACAAAGTGCAGCATGTCGAAAAGAGTGCTGTATAGTTGTGGATGTCACATTTTCCCAGGCTTTAGATAAAAAATTGACTGCTAGCAGCATATTAACAGAAGTTTTACTCTCAGATTCGACTAGCTCCATCAATAATTTCCTTCTGTAGTAACCCTTGAGGCTTTTAATCACACTCTGGTCCATTGGCTGTAAGACACTAGTCGTATTTGGAGGAAGAAATGCCAACTCTATGTTTTGAAGGTTTGATATAAACGGGTGGGCAGGGCAGTTGTCAACAAAAAGTAAAATTTTTCGTCCCTTTAATTCTGCATCCCACTTTCGCACTTCTTCCTCAAAAAGTTGACTGGTCATCCAAGCTGATTTATTAGCTTTATACGTCACTGGCAATTTTTTAATGTTCTCAAAACTGCGCGGATTTTTCGATTTGCCTATTACCATAAGCTTTTTTTTCTGTACCATCCATATTGGCAGCCACAAGCACCGTAATACGTTCCTTGGAGAGCTTTCCTCCCACACACTTTTCGCCTTTAAATTTCAGAGTTTTATCTGGAGTCAACTTATAGAAAATTCCTGCTTCATCAGCATTGAAAATGTCACTAGGGGCGTATTTTTCTGTCAATTTTGACCGCACTGTATTAATCCAACCATGAGTAACATTTGTATCAACACTTCGTTCTTCTCCATTTATTTTACCATAGTTGATATTATGATGTTGCTTGAATTTTCCGAGCCATCCTTCTGATGCTTTGAAAGAAGTTAAACCAAGTTCTTCAGCAAAATTCTCCGCCTTAGCTTTCATGATCGGCCCCGAGATAGGCATATTATTCTGGCGCTGTCGGTGAAACCATGATAGTATAGCTTGATCCAAATCTTCGTATTTAGGTTTCTTTAATTTTTTGGAAGATTTCCCCTCGTTTTTTGCTTGGAGAGTTTTTTCTTTATTTTTCCATATTGTGGACACGGTAGAGCGACTAAATCCTAAGCGTCTGCCAACATCACTTATCTTCTCTCCCGTTTCTATTGCGCGTATCAGTAAAACTTTTTCGTCAATACACAGTGATTTTCTTTTACTAGCCATGTTTACAGTTCGAAAGTTTGTGAGCAACTAAGAAGATAATTTAGTGTACTTTTTCATATATGAATGTATATGAATGCGACTATTATAATTGGCCTCAGTACTGTCGCATTTCCGACGGCTGGATCCGAATTGAAATGTAAACATTTGATAAAATTTGCTTGAACTGAAGTTCTTTGTTCGATCAATGAAAAAACCACTTGCCCGAGAATTACGAGTTTATATTAGTAACTTGTTTATTTAGTGGTTATCGCAACTTAAAAGGTACTTTTTATTACTTAATTGTTGTCGTTATTGAGAGTGGGTGTAATGCTATATAGAGTGTATCATTGTATGGAAGGCAAGCAAGTGATTTCGACGCTTTAGGGAGTTTCTCGTTAAATCGAGTAACGTTACATGGAGTTTACACTGTATTTCAGATGATTAAGCTCTGTTGTTGGTATCAAGCCACGAAATTTTCAAATAGTTCTTTAGCGATCGATGCAAGTCCCGTTTAGACACCGTCTTTAAACTAGTTTCCTCTTCTTATAAAGATAAATTGTCTTGCAAGTAATTGCTTTTTTACAGTAAAATCGATACTGTTCTAATAAGTCACTTTTTATCACAAACTTTAATTCTCTAGGGAGCATCCTACAGAGCACTAGAAAAACTTTTTCCGTATTATTATCTAAATTTTATACAAATCACTCACAAAATTTGCATCTAAATGAAATTCGAAACAGAACATTACTATGAAATAACATTTATGGTACCATGTACTCAAAATTAAATATTAACTAACATAAAGTAGATAATTTAATGTAAATCATTGCATAGAAGAGTTAAATATTCAAAATTATTCTAAATGGTCCATGAAACGATTTTAAGTTGAAATTTTTGTAGTCTAAATTTATAATAATAATAATAATAATAATAATAAACTTTATTGTCCAACAGACAAAATCCATTTACAGGACAAAAATTAAAGTTTAGTACAATGAAAACAAAAATATCAGCATATTTCCATTAACAAAAAAAAACAAAGTATTATATTAGCATATATACCTATCAAAATACATTAGACAGTATTGTATTTATCTTATCGGGCTCTATGACAATAACTGAATGCAATAACTGGCAATTTTCATGGCAGCAGCCAAGGACCAAATAGGGAAGGGATCAGAATATAAAATATTCGCGTTTCTTGTCATGTGAGTTAGCGGTGCTGCAACCATCACATTCGTTCGAACTCTGGCAACTAAAAACGTATCAGTCGAACGCGTTGCATACGTTGGCACCAAAAAGTCCACGGCCGATAGAAGGCAGGGCGAGTCAATTTCATTATTGATTAATTTTCTTAAGTACCCATCACTGGCTATCTGCTTCCTTGAAGTTAAGCTTATAAAATTATGGGTATTTAAGAGTGCGTCATAATCAGTACCACGTGGGGGATAAACGCCACTCAGTCTAAAAGATACATATTTTAGAAATCTCTTCTGCACTATCTCCAAAGTAAGTTGCTGGTACACGTAGCAAGGGTACCATATTATTGATGCGTACTCCAATTTTGGACGAACCAGTGTATAATATAGGGTGGTAAATGTTGACAGATTCGAAAAGCCTCTACAAGACCTTATTACGAAGCCAAGCGTGCGTGAAGCAAAAAAACAAGTAGATTGTATGTGGCTAATGAAGTCCAAACGGGAGTCAAATAACACACCTAGATCTTTAATATTGGTCTGCCTAGCTTTGATTACTGAGTCCATTGTTAATTTTTGTGAATGTCACAACTGCACATTTATTAATACTCAGCTTAATGTTGTTTTCCTGACACCAGTTGTTAATAATTGAAAAGTTTCTTTGTAAGTGATGGCAATCGGACAAGTCGTTAATTTTCGAGAATATTTTCAAATCATCTGCGTAGGCAAATACCCCGCAATCCAATCCATTTAATAGATCATTCATGTACACATTGAATAATAAAGGCCCTAGATTGGATCCCTGAGGTACCCCCCGACGTAATCGTAAATACGTCCGAACTGTAACCATTATAGTGCACATAACTCGATCTGTTCTCAAGGTATGAAGCGATTAAATCGGTAAGAGAAGCTGAGAGACAGATAGAACCCAGTTTGAGCAATAGTATATTATGGTCAATGGTGTCGAATGCCTTAGCGAAGTCAGTGTATAAGACATCCACCTGTTGCCTTTTACCCATTGATGTACTTAGATATTGAGTAATTTCAGGCAAATTAGACAGTGTCCCGTCATAAAACCATGTTGTACTGTAGAGATGTAAGGTCTTACGCAGCTGTATATCTTGTTATACAGCAAATGTTCAAATACTTTGGAGCACGTAGACAGAATGTTAATAGGCCTATAATTGGAAATATCAATTTTATTTCCCTTTTTAAATACAGAATTGATCTTTCTCAATTTCCAGACTTCAGGAAATGTTGATGTACGAAGAGATAAATTGAAGATTGCGCATAAAGGTTCGCTTAAGAGTGATGCATATCTCCGTATAAATAACTTGGGAATCCCATCGTGACCAGTGACCAAATCCATCCTAATCCTTTTCAAAGAAATTTTAACTTCATCATTATGAAACGGGTTTACGTAGAAACAGTTAGAGGCCTCTGGAACACTCAAGACAGGCGATATACAACGAGGTTGGTAAACATCAGAGAAGTTTTTTGCAAAGGCCTCAACGATTTGATGTGGATCTGTAATGTCATCATCGCCACCATATTTCATGCAATCCGGAATTCTAGACCTATCCCATCCTAATCCTTTTCAAAAAAATTTTAACTTCATCATTATGAAACGGGTTTACGTAGAAACAGTTGGAGACCTCTGGAACACTGAAGACAGGCGATATACAACGAGATTGGTAAACATCAGAGAAGTCTTTTGCGAAGGCCTCAACAATTTGATGTGGATCTGTAATGTCATCATCGCCACCATATTTCATGCAATCCGGAATTCTAGACCTGCAAATTCTACTGCTTATATATCCCCAGAACGATTTGGGATCGCTTGAAATTTCATTCTCAACAGAAGACAAATAAACTTGATATGCACTTTTAGTTTCCTTCTTAACCAGAGCGCGTACTCTTTGGAACTCACCATAGTCATTATCAGAGCCTGAGGTCCTCCACCTTTTGTAGTAATATTCTTTTAACTTTAGCAACTTTATTAGCGCCTTATTGTACCACAGGGGATATTTACGGGAAGTTGTAGTGAGTTTGGGTACATGTTTATCTATGATGGAATAAATTCTGGAATAGAAATATGAGACTGCCATGTTAACATTGATACAAGAGTTTAAATAGGACCAGTCACTATGAGCCAGTTCACTAAAGATACGTTCAAAGTCAGCCTTACGGAAATTGTACCTTACATTGTTATTCGAAGGAAAATTCTTTGTATGATTATCAACGTATACACTTAAGGTGATGTTTAAGGCTGGATGGTATCTATCTTCACTTACTAATGGTATTTTATCATTTGCAACAGTAACCAGTGAAAAAATGTTAGCCAGGACTAAGTCTAATATCTTATTATCAGAGTTTAGCACACTATATATAATATAGTTATAAGCATATGTATATACATTATGCAACAAACAGAATTTTTGCATTAAAAACTCAAGTACATATAACAATAAGAAAACACTTACTTCCAGTTCATTTTGAAAACGATTACAAAGAATGTCACTCCCAGTAAAGCAGAATTTAATTAAAAGTCTCTTAATGAACTCGTTCTGCAACAAGAAAACGGATAGAGGCGTGGAAAGCGGTTACCTTTTGTTCCGTACCGAGAATATTAACACGACCCATGAAGGATTTTCCACTGAGGATTCAAAGCGCAAATGTGAAATTGTCGATTCATTTCAATATAACAATCCCACAACAAAGCCTACAATGAATACTATAGTAGGTCCTAGGCCAGCTTTGTTTAATCAACACATACAGTGTGATTAAGAATAAAGTTTTACAGGTACATGTAGCTTTGATTTGTTACATTTTATTTGATTATGTTGGTAGACTTGAAAAGTATATATTAAAAAGGAACTGCACGGAGTTTACTTTCTTATACGTGGTATAATAAAGTATTAGTTCCAGATTTTTGCGGATTCCCACCATACTGAAATAAGTACAAACTTTAGAGGTAAGTTATGTATGTAATTGTATTTTGATTATTTGCAATACATACTTAGACGATGCTTCTGTTTGCATTATTATTAGAAATGAAGTTCAATTTCTTGAATATACCTAAATAAACTTTACGGGCACATATAAAAAAAAAGCTAGCCAATATTATAGATGATTGTATACCAACTTTAGCTACATTTTAAAGAATCTACTTCAAAAAATTAAACAATTATTGATCTAAAGATGTATGGAATTCTGCGAGGGAATTAAAAACGCAAATTGATACATATAGTAATAAACTATATACAAATTTTTACTTAATCAATAAATTGTTAGTTGTGTGAGTGCTTAATGCAATTAATTTATTCATTAACTTTCTTTCATAATTAATAACACCTACCTATTTTTTCCAATACATATTGCTGTTGTTGCAAAATTAGATAAAGGAAAATTACAATGATAGTATTAATAGATCCTATCAAACAACGTACAGATACTTACTTACTCTCCTTTAACCTTCTTACGTTTGTGCGATAATCTCTCTGCTACCTATATAATATTAATTATTTATCCCAGCAAAACTCGGTTAAATAATTAATATTATATAAAACTGCTGAAATAAACAAATGGTTTTCTTAAATCAATAACAAAATTTATTGTATAAATTTACTTTTCAATGTTTGAGTTTTTTTAAAAGTTTTACAGTCATTGTACATACATAATGCAAAAATATTTATACATTAAAGCTATCAATATGCCTGAATTTTCGTATGCTAATAATATAATTTATTGTATCTATAATACAATATGACCTAATCAGAAATGCTTTTTCTTATAGTACGAGGGCGTATTTTTATGTTATCTACCTTCACCATACCATACCATAGCCATGAAAAAAAGCACATAAGAGAATGAAAAAAAAAATTATTTTTCTACATAACTCCCTTCAACACTAATACACTTATTCCATCTTTTTTACAGTTGCCCCATACCCTCAGAAAAAAATTGCTTCGGTAACCCCGCAAAATATTCTTCAACAGCTTCTTTGAGTTCTTCATCAGAAGCAAAACGCTTTCCTCTGAGAAGTCTGACGCAGCTAGGTCGGGACTATAAGGTGGATGCCTTAACTCTATAAACCTACAGTCATTGATTATCTGCTGAACTTTGTTTACCTTATGAACCTGACAATTGTCGTGCAGCAACAAGTTTTTTTGTGGATATAAATGCTGAGATGCTTTTTCAAATTTTTGAATAAGAAGAAGTCTGACGGAGCTAGGTCGGGGCTATAAGGTGGATGCCTTAACTCTATAAACCCACAGTCATTGATTATCTTCTGAACTTTGTTTAGCTTATGAACCTGACAATTGTCGTGCAGCAACAAGTTCTTTTGTGGATAAAAATGCGGGCGTTCTTCCTCCAGAGCAGTTTTTACATTTTTAATTGTGTTTCCGTAGGCCTCTCCATTTATGGTAGACCCTCTCGGCATATATTCAATAAGCAAAACTCCTTCAGCATCCCAGAAAACAGTTGCCATCAGTTTTTTTCCAGAAAATTGTGTCTTGGCCTTTTCTGGTGGTGGAGAGCCCTTATGAACCCACTGCATGGATTCTTGTTTAGTAGGAGGGTCCCAGTAATATACCCAAGTCTCATCCCCGGTAATAATTCGAGATAAAAATGTTTTGTCCCTCTCCCACTAGCCCAAATTTTCTTGTGAAACTTCTTTTCTGCACAGTTTTTGTTCAGGTGTAAGCAATCTGAGTATCCACCGTGCAGACACCTTCTTCATACCCAAATCGTCATGCAAAATTTTGAGAACACTTGTTTCGGATATACAGACTTCATTGGCAATGACAGAGATCTTTACACGCCGATCTTTCAGTACCAAATTTTCGAATTTTCGCACAATGTTTTCAGTTCGAGCTCCATCTAGTATGATTTAAACTACGTTATAAATTAACAACAAAGTAATTAATAAAAATAAAATAATCCTAGTCCAAGTTTTACTGTTCTTAACCAAGATGTTCTCACATTCACGAATAAGTATCAGGTTCATAAATCAATGAAACAACCACTCTCCGGAATCTATTTTGAACCAGTGAATGCAGATGCAATTCATACTACTCCCTGCTAGAATTATTAACAAAAACTGTAATACTCGTATAATTTTACATGCTAAGTAAGCAGTGCTGAGTTCTATCGAATACTGTCAATAGTAACTACGATAGTAGTAAAACTATTGATAATCGCTAGCGATATTCACTATTAAGAGTCGCTATCGATAGCCGCAAGCAATAGTAGCTATCGATGGTCCCTATCGACAGTAATTATCGATTATTAATAATAAATATGGTTGAAAAGCAATATTTAGTGCTTAATACCTATGAGACAAAAATTTGCTAATTTGTCGCACCGTTTCAAAATAATTCAAAAGACCTTTTGGAAGTGTTGGTACAAGTCGCTTTCAAATCATATAATTCGAAGTCTTTTGTAAAAGATAAAATTGAGGTACAACAAAAATTTGGAATTTACGAAATTAATTGTAACAAATGTGATAAAAATATACCGGGCAGAATATTCAGCAACACCGTCATAAGTAACTTTGGACAGAGCTTCAGTAGAAAAAACATTTTTTTTAATGTATCCGAAATCATTAATATTGTCATATTTACTAATGATGGTTGGATTTGACAACACAGTCGCGACTGTTATCATTGTTTGCTCAAACTTTCGTGTTGTGCCGCGTTTTTGGTTTAAACTTTACATTATATACACTGCTCAAAAGAAATAGGGATATACTTTTTTCAAAAGCTGTAACTTTTTAAATAAGAGGTCAAGGAAAATTGAATTTGGTATACTTCAACGGCATATATTTAACTAAAGAAAATTACAAAAACAATTTTACAACTCTCAAGCAGATCCCACATGTGTTCAATAGGATTCAGCTCAGGACTTAACGTCTGCTATTCCATGACCTGAATTCCACGTTCTTGTAAAAAAATTTCTGGTGATGCCGGCGTTATAGGGCTTTGAATTGTCCTGCACTAAGATGAAATTGGGACCGACGCCATATGCAGCAGGCACCACATGGTCCTCTAAGACATTTTCGATGTAATTCATTGCATTTAGTCTATTAGGTACCACAACAAGATCACTTCTGTTGTCTACACCGATTCCAGCTCAAACCATCCCATATCCAAGACCAAATCTATCCACTTCCTGTATAGTAGCGGCTGAGTAGCGTTCACCAGGACGTCTATATACACGTACTCGACCGTCGCAACGAGTTAAACGAAATCTCGACTCGTCTGTAAACAGTACAGGAGTCCAGTGACGAAGTTGCCAATCTCTGTGATCCAGAGCAAACCTCATTCGCGCTGCTTTATAATGCTGCGTAAGGCGTGGTCTGCGGACAGGTCTCCTTGGTTTTAAATTTGCTTATTTTAATCTGTTCCTAACAGTTTGATCAGAAATTTCTATTTCATGTGCTCGTGTTAGGTCGTTTAGGAGATCCCTTGCTGTGGCAATACGCCTACATAGAGAGGAATGGACAAGAAATCGGTCTTGATTTTGAGTACATTTTTGATTTCGACCTTGTCCAGAGCTCTTCCGACATATATTAGCCAGTCTCCCGAAACCGACTCCATAAACGCTGAATAACAGAAGGGGAAACTCCAAGGTCCCTGCTAACATGTCGAACAGAATGGCCGTGCTGAATAAGGGCGACAGCACGAGCAACTTGGCCATAACTAAGATGCCTCGTTTTATTTCTAGTCAACGAAGATTGACAACTGAATTCATCTGTCATCTTTAGTAGGTTTTCATACGTCAATTCAAAGCATATAAAAGTTACAAGGTTTGAAAAAAGTGTTCCCCTAATTTTTTGAGCACATTGATTATGAACCTATTTTTTGTTAATTTTAAGTTGCATTTTTAATTTTAAAACGAGTTATAGTTCAAAATACATTTTTCAACTTGCAGCAACGAAAGCTGTTTGTTTAAAAACTGGTGATACAGACATTTTTCAGAAATTAATTCAACAGGTGACAATCATAACCTATTAAATAGAGATTAATAAATAATATTATTTATGTTCCCTGTATTTTACAATGATTTATCATATACCAATAAAAACACTGGTCAGAGTTACAGTTATTATAATCGCATTTTCACATTGAGTCTCAATTTCCATTCTATGCTATTAGCAACAGCGACACATCGTTAAAATACACCTAGGTATTGTGTCAGCAACATAAACACATCTATACATAATTAGTGTTTTAATCAAATTTTCTAGAATATAAAATGGTAATAAATTAAATAGCGTATACTACTTCTAATGACACAAAAATAAAAACATTATCTCTCGATTTATAAAAAACCGAATGCTAAATATTATGAAATAATTTTAAATGTTTGCTTAAAATGCTCTCGAAAAGTAGCTGTAGTAAGTAGAGAATATTTTACTCTAATGATTGTGTTTAAATAATTCATCAGTACTACAATAAATACTTAATGTAATTATAATTATATAACATTATATAAATGCTAGTTAGTTATATCATTTTTCTATTGAATAAAGAATGACATAGTTCTCCACACAATTATAAAAAGCATCAAAACATCAAACTTAATCATAAATGACCACTTTGTCAAAGCCTTATGTCAAACGATGCGATTTGACACCAATATTAGAATGACACGTCGTATAGTCTATTCCTCCTAGGAATCGAAGTTCGGACTCTTATGGAGTATAGCCCTCCTTTGCTATTTTATAATGATTCGTTCATAACTATCCTTATTTGGTACACAGAACGTTGTCAAGTCGCTTGACGTAATTTTCACGGCGAGAATATTTGAACATAACCACCAATGTCAATGTGACAATCAACCATTACCAAAGGCATCAAGGCTCTCCCATGTAACGGTCGCCGAAAGAATCGCCTAATTGAAGACGTAATAAGCGACCACAAACACCCCCGTATCCAAAATTTCACAAACATTCATCAATTTTCAAAAAACTCTTCCGCCATTTTTTTTGTCATTTTAACTTTGGATTCGTGATCGGCGACCTCAACCACCCCCGTATCTAAAATTTCGCTTTCATACGTCAATTTTCAAAAAATTCTTCCGCCATTTTGTTTTTTTTTTGACATTTTGACTTTGGATTCGTGATCGGCGATCTAAGACACCCCCGTATCTAAAATTTCACATTCATACGTCAATTTTCAAAAAACTCGTCCGCCATTTTGTTTTTTGACATTTTGACTTTAGATTTGTGATCGGCGACCTAAGACACCCCCGTATCTAAAATTTCACATACATACGTCAATTTTCAAAAAACTCGTCCGCCATTTTGTTTTTTTTTTGACATTTTGACTTTGGAATCGTGATCGGCGAGCCCCAAAACCCCTGTATCTAAAATTTCACATTCATACGTCAATTTTTAAAAAAAAATCCGCCATTTTGTTTTTTTTGACATTTTGACTTTGGAATCGTGATCGGCGACCTAAGACACCCTCGTATCTAAAATTTCACTTTCATACGTCAATATTCAAAAAATCCTTCGGCCATTTTGTTCTATTTCGACATTTGAATTAGTGATGGGCGACCGTAAAAACTCCCAAGTGCCAAATTTTAATCAGAAGAGAGAGAAATTGATTTCAGCCGGCTCCGCCCACTGTGCACGTTTGCGTAATCGTTTAATAGTTATTTATGTAACAAGTCAGTAAAGTGATACTTTATCGAACGAGTCTGATTTACGAGCCAAGCGAGTGAAGCGAGCGCGGCGAGTAACAGACGAGTTCGGTAAAGGTACTTTACTGACGTGGTGCATACAAAATTTTATCGCCAATCGTGAAAATTGTTAATTTAAGAAATAAAGACATAATAACTTATGACAGTTTATGACAGTGACAAACGATTTATTTTTAAAGTCATCAGTCATGGCTACGCTGACAAATATTAGCGGCAGGTAAAGTACTTTATTGTACAGTACGATAAAGTGTTTCTTTACCTCCGTAAAACGCTATGGTAACGCATCACTTTACTGACGGTTGGCGATAAATAAAATTATTTCGTAGTAGAGGCACATAAATGTCGAAAGCAATCCTCCTTTTCCCCTTTAAGGAAATACACACGTTCTGGAATTATCGTATTTTAATTCAAATCATTATTAAAATATTAATTGACCCCTGTATAGATAAAAATATCAAGTCATGTAGGAGACCGTTATGTATTGTGTGGAGATGCAATTCGCCGGACCGTAATACATTGATCGCCAGTGCACATGAGAATCTGATATTTATTTTTCGCCCGTCCGGAATACATTTTTCTTACCAAATCCTTCTGCAAACGACCTTTAAATTGCCGGTACCTTCGATTGTGTGCGACTGCCGACTCGAAATAAGCATACAAAAGGTCCCAAAAAGCCGGTTCCTTAATACCCCGAGTCTTGATGAGCCCTCGCAACCTTCAACATTTCGTATTTCACGCTTAAAAGTGAATCTGTGGTGCAACTCAGTTCGCCTGTCAGTTTGACGTTTCTCGGGATTTTTTGATTGTCACTTGAATCGTCATGACGTAAGCCATTTTGCTGTTAAAACATCGAGTGCATGCTCTTCTTTAAAAGCCCATATCTTTACAACCACTCCACTTAGGAAGAAAATCTCTCCGTCGACCGGAAATTCAATGTCGCCCGTACACCAATACCAAAGGGCAGCTTTCAATTTCGCGTATCCAGAGAGGAGTTCTTTGCACAGTTTTGCCGATTTTTGTCGAATTTACGGTTCGTTTGGTAACCATGGCGACTTGAGCGTTACATAGCCGAGCGTGACGGCTCAATCTCGTTCAGTGCCCACAATCAACGCGCACATAGAAGTTTACACTTCAAAAAGTGTGATGGCAGCAAGTACAAGTAGAAAACACAACAATTTGAACAAGAAACTTCAAGTAAATATAATCTTATTCCCGGGTTATTTGAGGCTTTGAAAGCGTTTGATCTTGAGCTGGATCTATGGATAAATCACTAGAAAAGAAATGCTACCACGCATTTTCCTCATCTGTCGCCTTACAAGATTTCAAACATGGACAAATATATTTCTGCCCTACAAGATTTTATAACACAGTCTCAATCACGATCCGTTGATTTCCGAAAAAATCAAGAAAAAAACATGGATTTGTGTTCGCCAATTCAGTGTTTTTGTCGATGAAATTGATAGAGCTGCAGTGCAATGCTGCTTTAAACGACAAGTTTAATGTAGGTCTGATTGAATTTTATTCGAAATACATCTCCATTGCAGAACTTCCTAAAACCAGACATCACCACATATCTATGTGACCAATTGTTTTCTCGAATGAAAAATGTCAAATCCAAAGCGAGGACAAGAATCATTTTGAAAACAGAATCGCAACTACCAAGATTAGACCGGACACAGGTAACTTAATTACGAGTACACAATGTCAACTTTCACATTAACACTTTGTTTAATTATTTAACATTGAATTCTTTATTGCCGAGACCTATTGAATACTTGACCTATGGATCACATGATTATTATTTATTATAGTTATTTATTTTGTTTGTAACTATAACCTTAAACTAAAATAGATTATTTAATTACATCCTCATATAAAATAAAATCGATGAAAAGTTCCAACTGCTTCCTTAACTTGCATTAGAATTTCTAAAAAGAAACTTCTGTATATGGAGCAGCTCGTATATACCCAAATAGAATGGACCAGTAAAACGTAGAGCCTGAAGTCAATTCGAAATACACGTGAACTTCAGATGATACTGCACACAAAGCAGATATTTTATCTACTCTTACTGATGCGAGGATTCTTCGGAAAAGCCTTATCTGTAAATAACATTTTATTGACGTGTTGTAAATGTAAATTAAAATGGTAGGCTGCACAGTATCATCTTATCTCAGAAACACTCCATCGAAAATTTCACCGACAGGTTACAAACTAGTCATTTAGAAAAACATACAAAACATTCTATGTTACTGATTTAGAAGCGGATTTGCCGGTATTTTTAACACTACACATACATAACATACATACATAATTTACGATATATTTGCAATAAATCGCTATTTGATAAAAGATCTTTTACTCTTATCGAAAATAGTTTTTTGCGAATATTTACTCATGCTTTTTAGATAGGTAACACTTTTACTCTTATCGATTTTTTGCAAATATGTCGTAGGTTATGCATTCTATAAGAGTACAAAAGTATTTAGAGCTAGATTTTGAATATTTTTTATATAAATGAAACTTCAAAATTCGGGCCGGAAGTAACACTTTTACTCTTAGCAAGTAGCACTTTCTTTCGAATATCTCGGAAAGTATGCATTCTATAGAGATTTGTTAAGAGAATAGAAGTACCTACTTAAAATAGGATTTTGAATAATTTTTATATAAAAAAAAGTTTTTTTTCAGGTGTATTTTTCTAAAAAGGTAAAAGTATTTAAAACAATTTAAAACAATTTTGTATAATTTGAAACGCTCATCCGTATAAGAAATTCGTGTGGTGGCCACAACTCATTATTTAAGGGGGCTTACGCAGAGGTGCCGACTAACTGCCGTGAGGAAGGACGTAAGGGGGTGGCGCAATATTCGCTAATGTAAATTCTTAACTTTTGTAGGTTTCGTTCAAACAATAGTACTGCTTTCATCTACGAAATATCAAAACGAAATTTAAAACACAAATAAACAAAAACTCAATGCATGTTTGACTGAAATTAGTTTTTAAAATAAAGTTTCTGAAACTGTGTTATGATGTTCTAAATTTTGCCAACTTTGAGAGTAAAATGTAGGAGTAAATAATCATTTGTATTCAATTTAATGCAAAAGCATCATAAGAAAAACAAAAATTTCTGCTGTTTGTTTTATTTTAACGAATACCATACAACGCCGGAATTTACATTAGCGCATATGGCGCCACCCTCTACGTCCTACCTCATGGCAGTTAGGCGGCACCTCTGCGTAAGCCCTCTTAAAACTTGCGATGTATTCATTGTATTTACATACAAAGATAAAACTACTACTTGTATATATAAAATCACACTAGTATAGTTCGAATAATCAAAATAGATATTATATATATCGAGTTTTGGAAAAAATTCCCTCAGTTGTTCATGAAAATGTTTGAACGTCTTAAACTCGAACTTATTTTCTTAACTTATTGATTATTTTGTTATTCAAATTTACAAATTATAAAAACTCGAGACTCATGAAAATCGTAAAAGATATTGATATTGGTACTTAAAAAATCATTTGTTAAAACTTGAGTAACCTAAAATTATATTAACATAAACAAACGAACAATATCAATAATAGAAAATCTTGTGAGACGGAGATGAAAGTTTTTAGCGATTTTGCCTTTTGCCTTTTACATCATTGTACATTTTATTTGTTGCTTTTTATTTTTATTTAATCTTGGTGCCATTCAGCGACCCCAGCGGCTTGTGCTGTCGGTATTTGCGCAACCTTGAGTATTCTACTAGCTAAGCTGCCACAGCCTGAGATAAACATTGGCTAAAGTAAATCGTGCATATGAAATAATGATAACGGGTAGAACAATTATTAAAAGACATTATATTATAGTGCAAAAACATTTATCTGCTTGGACATTATTTTTATTATAGTCTTGTAAAGTTATGTTTTGTATTCTGATTTCCAAATTTTCTTTACGACAAAAATATGAAATGCTCTTGCGTGCCAAGTACCTACTACATCATATTTCTTTCGTAAATTACTTGCCGCATTTCTGTCGCGAACGAAATGAATTTTATTATAGACCGGTGTTACTTATTCGTGACAGCATGTCAAGTAAATTCACGTTTAATAAACTTGTTGACAAATTATAAGAATTGCAATTTATTGTGTACTGACAAAATGTTTTCTAAACACATTAAAAGTGTGTCTGAATATTTTTCGTCGTCTTGGAAGTAAAATATTAAGACAAAAATTATATTAACCATTTTCCAAACAAAAAGGTGAATGTTTGCCGAAAAAGTAGTTTTTCTATAATTAAGGAACGTTTTGCCAACATTCAATAAAATAAAAAAAAAGAGTTTTAGAAAAAACGCATTTATACGATTTCTAAACTGAGCATAATACTTAGAAAATGTTGTATACAAGTTTAATAATTTATTTTACTGTCTGCATGTAACGCACGAAAGTGCAAAATGAGCATATATGTTATTCCATAGCAAAAATATAAAAAAAATATTTGCAAAACTCAATATTTGCGTGTGCAAAAAATGGAACAATAACTAAATATACTCACCGTCGTCGTATTCGTTAATGAGTATTCTGCTGCAATTACCTCTTCATAAAACGATATAGATATCTCGAAGCACTGGAAGAGCGACTAAATATTAAATTTAAAGGTTTACCATATTTTTTTTTTTGGAAAACTGCTTGCTATTTTCTTGAATGTAAATTTTTAATATTCTTTTTTAGAACCCTACATTTTACCCAACGTCCAGAGTATGTTGTCGATACAGAGATTTCCATCTTTTCTCCGTGTCGTTGATATTTATATATGTATATGATACTTCTGATATTTCAGTTTTTGGTTTGCATTATTTTTTTCGACTGAGCTTTTAAGTCCTTTACCGCTCACTCCTGTCCATAACACGAAAGGTTTTCCGTTCTTTCAAGTATGTCGTAATAGTCTTTAGTTGATATTTCTTCGCATTTTCCATATTACTTATCTATTCGGCCAAATACACGATTTGGCGACATATGGTTGTGTCCTCTCACGGGAAAAACACGCTTAATAGTTGAAAAACTTTTAGAGCGTTCGATAAAGTTCATTAGGGTACCCATTAAAATTGTATTTTTGTTTTGACTAGAACGAGAATCTGAAAACAGCAATCAAATTTAGTTTTTCTAGCTTAAAATCGAGCAAAATGCCAAAATTTTCTTTTAAATGTTCTACAAATGTTGTTTTTAAATCTTATTGGTGAGATTCCATAATTTGGCAAACATTTTTGGCCTTTCACTTGTGAAGTTTGAGATGTGTTCTAAGGTCTTCTTCTTTGTTGGCGTCTTTTGCGTTTTTAAGGGAAACTTGGGATTTTTTAAGTAGGTATGAAAATTACCAAATCCAAGTTTTTTTTAATTTTGCATGTGAGTATATTTTTCGTTTTCGATGTTCGTTACGCCATTACCTAGCGCATGCTCGGGATACAAGCTGAATATTAAGCAATTTAAAATAAAAAACACAAAAGAATTGAACATTAAGGCTCGTATTATATTCTTAAAAAATTAAAGAAATTTTGAAACAAAAATCTAGCAGTAACTGTTCACACATTCACTTGATATTTAGCTCTAGTGATAAATACAGGGTCCGGCAGAAAAAATGCATGGATTTCGCATGGCTGTTGTTCTCGTATGGGTGGGGATACAAGAGTGTGGTGGGGCTGTGTAGGTACGCTATCTCAAAATGTTTCAGTATACCACGAGGCCTTGGCCAGTTGAACAGCGTGCGTTCGTTGTGGAAACTTATTTCAATAATAACGTAAAACGTACCGAGAAATACAGTTTTACTGACCAGTGATGAAGCGCATTTCCATTTAACTGGCTTTGTTAATAAACAAAATTATCGTTATTGGGCAGTAGAAAACCCTCGTGAACGTCATGAAACCCCTCTGCACAGTCAGCGAGTGACAGTTTGGGCGATGGTGTCTGCATTTGGAGTGTGGGAGCCTTATTTTTTTGAAGAGAATGGAGCAGCTGTTACAGTGACATCAGCTCGTTATATCCACATGTTACAAACCTTTGTGCAACCGAAATTGCAACAGCTCGATGGCGAAATATGGTTTCAACAGGACGGAACCACTGCGCACACATCACGTGCCTCCATGCAAGTTTTAAATCAGATGTTTCCCGGTCGCATTATTTCCCATCGCGCCGACTTACTATGGCCGCCGCCTTCACCCGATCTCGCGCCAGCTGATTTCTTTCTCTGGGGCTACCTCAAAGAAAAAGTGTATAGTCACCATTCTCGAACCATAAATGCCTTGAAAGAAGCAATTCGTGCGGAAATGGCAAACATAGCGCCTGAAATGACAGAGCGCGTTATGCAAAACTTTAGATATCGCCTAACCAGCTGTATCGCCAACGAGGGACGCCATTTAGATGACATAATTTTTCATAAATGAACTTTAAAATCGTACAAACATTTTGCAAAATATTTTTTTCTATTAATTAAACCATTTTTCATTTACACTCCTTGGACATCCATGCATTTTTTCTGCCGGAACCTGTATAATCTACATGTTTTGCTCTAGAGTACTGCTTTAATTAAATCTAAAATTTTCTTGTCTTTTAATTTAGACCGATCTGTTCCTCGTCGTTCTTAAGGCGTCTCACCAGTATTTATAAAGTATCGAGCCAAAATAGAGAAGCAATTAGATTGTGCACTTACAATGTACGTTTTTTTTTACAATGATCCCGTATTAAACGATGTTATTAAATGCATAGCTGTAATATTCATCAAAGGCTTTGCTGAAACTGGCACCATCTCACCACAACTTCTTCGTATAATTTACTTCATTACTACAGGTTTTGGCTTGTGGTTATCGCATTCCTATTTTTAGAGGCGCTGGAACAGAAATGTCCTTGTATTTCAGTCGAAAGCAATCTTGGTCAACTTTGACAGCGTGTAATATACAGTGATCGATAAGAGGACCATGAAAAAAATTAGTATAGTTTATTGAATTACCTACGAACGTTTCAAGTTCTTACCTTCTACATTACTAATGCTTAGCGACGCATCTAAACATTTTCCTTTTTCCTATGGTTTGCGAAACTGTGTGAGCTACGAAAAACGTACCCACGAAGATTAATTAAAACAGTTACTTACCCAATTCAACGTTAACCGAACCCCAACTATTTATTAATCTGGAACACACATTGCGCACAGAAATCGTGCGCAATTTCCTAGCATATGCTCGGGATGGTGAATATTACACAATCAAAAATAAAAAATACAAAAGAATTGAATATTAAGACACGTACAATATTTTTAAAAAATTAAAGAAATTTTGAAACAAAAGTCTGTCAGTAAGACAACTTATCGAGTAAAGACAAATTTAACCCAGGAATCTATTATACGTGAATAAGAAGAAAAAATCAGCGAAATATTGCGCAGTAAGTTCAAAAAGTAAATAAATACTAAATCAACATAATCTGAAATTCTAAACTCAAAATAAAAATATTAATTTCAAATTAAAAATGTAACACTAAATCTTTTTTTATATTTTTAAATTGCTTATATATAAATATTATAAAATTACGTATTATTATATTTTATTCCCTGCACGAAAAATTTCATTAATATATTTTATTTTAAATAATGCGGTTTGTTCAAGGAACGAGGTTTTAGGAAATAACTAAAAAATCCTCTTTTTTCTTGTATAAAACTTACTTACTCAAGCAAATAAAATATAATATACAAGGAAAAAGATAATTTTCTTTTAGTTATTTTATTTTATATACTTATTTACTTCAATAGAGGAGAGTGGATCAGCTTATAATTAATTAATTGCACATACCTTCAATGAATCAACAGAAAGATTCAAGGATTAAGGGCTTGATTAATTAAGAAACAAGACATAGCAAGGAAATGGTTAAATATTGTGAAATCTAATAAATTTTGTTTTTAATGAACTATTATTATGATTAGTCAAGTAATATGTTAAGTGATATATATTTTATTCTTCTATGTACAAAAATTCTCTACCAATAAATGTAGTTTACTTGTAAATTTGGATGCTTTGTTTCTTTTACCTGGACACATTCCACATAAATGAAGAACTTACTTAGAGCCAAGTTGTACTGAACATAATATTGTAGATTGTTTGGCTTGTTGTTTATATTAATTAATAAATAAATGATTAAAAAAGTATATGCAAATTTATTGTCACAGATACATAATAATTAGAGCAACAGTCACAACAACACGTATATTGTAGGTATTACTGTGGGACATAATTTTGTCAGGTAAAATAGCAAAGAAAATGATAAAAATCTCCCTAAATTGTATTTTCTTTTTCTGATTCATATCTTTACCATTTCGTGCAACATGATTAATACAGTTTAGACACTTCGCACGGTCTTTAGAAAACAAGAAAACATTTTATCAGTCTTTTTTAATTCTTTTCAAATTTGCATAGATTTTAAATCTGTCCCAAACTTATCTGCCTAAAAGGGACAAAGAAAAATTGCTACACGCATTCGTGGAAGGGAGTCCTCTGCAAAACGGGTTTGGAAACCGGGCCACAGTCGTTCTAAACCCGATCGATGTGCTGGTCTCTATCGTACAGTTTCTCTCTGACGCATTCCAGTACTGTCCAACATTTTATCACTTGCACGTACATGATTACATAATACATAATAATACCTGGTGTTCGACAGCTTAATATTTGAAAAAAACAACAGCAGAGGCAATTTCTCAAGGACACGTTTCTAACAATCGTGAATAAATGTTATGTTGTTGTTCTTTCAACCCCTAACGAAATGTTACGGATATATGTAACTGGCTATCACTAGCTGAGTTGGGAGTTCGATAATTTTATACAGCATTTACGTTATTATTATTATTATTATTATTATTATTATTATTATTTTCTGTGTGCGTCAGTGTAATAAATGTGTTTTAGTGATTTTCGGAAATAATAAATATTAAATAAGATGATAATGAAAAAATAATATTAAATTAATACAAACGAAACATATTCATAACCATATATATTTGTACATATATATGTCATATGTAAGTAATTCGCTGAAATGAGCTTGGCAATTATTTTGAATTTGTAAACGCTTGGCAGCTGTCATAAAAACATAAAACATCATTAAGAGCAGTTTAGTTTCATGCATTTGAATCCGTCTCAGTTCATTTTAAGAAAAAAATCATTCCATCCGATTTAGTTTCTTTCATAAAATCCATACACACAGTAAAAACGAAAGATTTAATTAACTCAATTTGATTATGCTACTGATAATTATATAAAATAATTTAACAGTACTCTTTTCAGTCTTCATTCAAAACAAAAGAGAAAATCAATTAATTTTTTTCTTGTTCATTTTAATATGTAGTTTATTTTTACAATTATATTAATTATTCAAAACGTTAGGAGGTACCTTTGTACATATTTCTTACAAGGGTTAATTAATGATAGCAAAGATATTGATTTTTTACCTGCATATATTGCAATAAAGTTCATTTGTGACACCATTACGGATGCTCCATTAACAGCTGGAGGGCCAAAGTGAAAATTACTGGAATATTTGCATGCAATAAGCATTCTTAAGTACTTAATTGCTACAATACAAATAAATTCTATCCACTAAACAAGTTTTCAAATTTCCGCGTGTTTTAAGTTTGCACTGGACGCAATAGCATAACATATAGAAGTGCACTCGTTTATATTTCATTGCAAAATTAGTGAATAGAAATGTAATTTTTTCAATAAATGTTTCTACATCCATGTTTTAACCAATCTTATACTCGAATACATGGATTGTCTAATAATTTTGCAATAAAATGTAAATTAGCCCACCTGTATTCTATTGCTTTGTCATCGTCGCCAACTTGAAACACTGGCTGAATTCGAAAACTATTCTGTTGGTATACAACAAATTGTGTTCTGTATTGATATTGATGATACATGCCATGTGATCATGATCATGTCACTTATATGTAAAATGTCAGTAACGAACATAACTACCTAATACAGTGCGTTCATGATGAAAGGAACAAATTCGTTTAAAATTCAGGTAATTATTTTGCAGAAAAACGTTCGGACAGGTCGATTAGTATTTTTAGTTTTGAATATTTTGACATAAGGAAATTATATACAGGGTGTCTAAAGAAGAACATATGCAGCAACCATTGGTTTTTTTTTTAAATGGAACACCCTGTACATTATGCCATTTTTGAATTTTAGGGTAAATTCTAAACACATTAAACACATTTTTGTGTAACATACCATATCCCCAAAATCAGCGGTTTTCGGAATAATGAGTTTTGTGATAAATGAAAATACACATAGGTAATGAAATAAAATGTTTAAATTGAACAAGGACACCTTGAACATTTTTTTATAAGCCAACAAAAACAACCTGGTATTGCAAATTTTATCTTCAACAAAAAGCTCTACTTCAACTTAATCGATTTTCATGTATTTTTTTAATTTATCACATTTCAAACGTCATTATTTTGAAAACCGCTGATTTTGGGGATATGGTAAAAGTGTTGAGAATTTACCATACAATTCAAATATGGCATAATATACAATATATTCCATTTAAAAAAAATAATGATTGCTGCATATGTTCTTCTTTAGACACCCTGTATATAATTTTCTTATGTCAAAAAATTTACAACTAAAAATACTAATCGACCTATCCAAGCGTTTTTCTGCAAAATAATTACCTGAATTTTAAACGAATTTGCACTGTATATAGGAATTCAATGAGATAATATTTTGGAAAAACAATGTTATTTAGATTAAATGATTGTTACTACACCTTTTGGTGATATCATTTATAAATATAATGACCAGCATGGCGCTTATCTTTGTAATGGAATGCAACGACTAAATTAATAAATCAAGTGCTTACAAATGAAGATGTATTATTTCTCTGTTAATCTACTTATGGTGTAGATAATACAATAAATTTGTTCCTAAAATTATTCAAATTACTATTACATTAACTGGTTGATGCTATTAGAAGTTCAGCAATGATAGTTTGTCACTTTGGCAAATGTGAAATCAATAGCAGTAATTACATTCAAAATTATCATTTTTTTTATTGTGTTTGGAATAATACTTCAGTCTTCAGTTCAAATCAAAGGTTGTATAGTAGACCTACATTAATTTCAGTGTATATAAAATTTTAAAAAGAGAGTTTTGAGGACAATGATTTTGGAGCAAAAAAAATCCGTGCATAATTATCTTTACAAGAAAAAATATATTCCAGGAATATATAATAAATGTCTTAATACAAGAAAATTGTTTTCGGTAAATAATATTCCGTCTGTATGGCTCTTGGTTCAATAATTTCCATGGAGAGGGATTATTAATTGGTTTGAGGCCGAAACAATATTCTTGAACAAACAAATAGAAGTCCTTATCCACATTTACCATCCTCAACAGAAAAACGTAGCGTTTTTGTCTAACAACAACAGAACAGTATAAATTAATTCTATTGTGGTTAGGAATTATTGTTTTTTTATTGGGACTTCAAACCATCCATATTCCCTATCATTATTCAGTATTTTATTAATAAACTCTTAAGATTTCAAAACACAAAATAAAGGCATTTGTTTGCTGTAGAACTTGTATTAACTGTTTTATTTTAGACAATAAAGAGATTTTATAACTGTATAGGTACAGTTGATGTTACCTTTAGTTAAATCAAAGCTCCAAGAGTATTTAGCTAAAGCCTTTGGAGTAGTTAGTAAGATAAATAGAAAGAGTTTGATTACTGATATGTATCGACAACATAACCTGCAAGACTATCGTACTTAGCTGCTGAAAAATTCCTTTACGTTGCACTATAAGTATGTCAAATCAATATCTCTAAATAATTAGCATTATTTACTTAACTCATTGGGTGACCGAATAGATATAACGGTGAAACAATATTTTTCCTGTATAATGTGTATGTATACATAATAACATTGAATTTATTCATTTTCACATCAAACTTTCCAAATATTATTATTTGAAATTATTATTATCATCTCACTGCAATGTTCTGTAAAGCGCAGTTTTGGCAAGCATATGCATGAATTGATTACATTTATTTTAATTTTGCAAATGAGCAGCTGCATTGTTCCGCAACGTTCTGCATTGGTGTGCCTTCGTTTAATTTAAATTTCTTTTGTTTTTTTTTTTTCTGGAGCGTCTAGCGATAAGCAAAGAGAAAAGAAGAAAAGCTCAAAGTAATTATTTCCTATAATGATAAGGGATCATCGTATACTGACTATAATACCATTTAATGTACTATAAATAGTTTTATTCCGTATTTCCACCTTCTAGAAGATTTCCTATAGGGAGTTCGCCGCGTTTACAGTCTCGGAAGTAATAGTGACAAATGACGCGTAGATTTATTATCCATTTAGGTTGTCGCAAGACAATTATAAAAGGTTTCCGTTACTGTAGACGTTAGGAAAAAGATGCGGACAGGAAATGTTACCAGGGTATTTTACGTATATAGATTTCTTGCGATTTTGAAAACATTATAACTATTTTCAGTGCATTGACGCAATGTAAGAAATAAAATAATGTATTCTTATAAAAACATTTTCAATTAGGGGAGAGGTGATGATTCACCTAAGGGAAATAATTTAGAATTAAATAAGAAAAAGTTCACAGATTTCCAATTAATACGGGCAATACTTCAATGTATTTACTAATGATAAAACAGACCCGGAAAGTAATAACTAGTGCACGGACACGTACGGTTGATGACTCATCGCACATGGGCGCACTATGGAAATGTTATATTTTTAAAGAGGTTTTAATTTTATTTATACAATTGGATAACAAGTGGCTGGTGATCTATAAAATACAAAATACCTTATTATTTGTTCTTTTTCTCTTCTGTAAGACTTGTTCTCTTTGAATTAAGTACATCCTTGTAGACAGAAAACGTCCTTTCTACATCGCAACTGGTTATAGCAGCGTACTGAAAATATTCTTTTATTTCAGCGTATTTAGCATACACAATTGCCGCATGTTATTAAATCTGGATTTCTATTAAAAACTGCGTCTAACTTTTGCCGAAGGCCACATCCGAAGTCACTTGGAATACTTTTGAAATTATTAATAGCCCACGTCTAATGTGGTTAATCCATCTTTAATTTGAGACTTCGATTTTCAAAATATGTGATTAGTTTAGGAAAATTTCCAAAGTGTTCCTGAAGGAATAACAACTGATTTTTTAAATTTGGGATTTATGTTAGTTCCTCACACTCAGAAATACTTCGAGCATCGCCATTTAAACATGTAACGAAATTTTGTGAACTATCGAAATTCTCTGCATAAAAACTATTTCTGTGTATATTTTAGCAAAGCTAAGTGACGAACGTGCGATATTTTGGCATTCTGTAAGGATATTTTACAGATTTTGTATTAAATTTCCGAAACACTGACAATTCGTTTTCATATCAGTAACATAAACAACGTTCTAGATCTAAATAAATGATAACTAAAAATGTACGCGTTATTGAAACTAAACAAAATCCAGTCTAGATAATTGGGAGAAGTCGATTCAATAAACCGGTATTAAACAGACTATTACAAAAATTACGAAGTACGTAATTAACAGTCAAAACAATGAAAAAACGAAACTAACGTAAGTATGAATGAAAATTTTGTTTCTCTTGCGAAATATAAGGTAAATATAATAAATTTTAAAAACTCCTCACGCTCCTATCTACGCCGATGAAAAAAGGATTTTACTCATAAATTCTTTATTTTATGGGCATTTTTTGCTCTCATTCTCGGGCACTTCTCAGGCGTATACAGATGTTGCAGTTCACCATATGAATTAGTGCTATTCAGTAAGCGTGTGTTGTTTACATTATTTCTTTGCTCCGTTGTAACTTCGTCGTATTTTAAACCGGTCATGTCCGCGCCCTAGTAATAACAGTTTTTTGAAAATTTGTTATGCACGATTTGATATTTTTTGCATGAGCGCCATCTTTGTAAACCTGGTTGGAAAAATAACGCATGCAGTTAGTGTAAGATGACGCTCGTTTTTTTTTAATCTTAAATGAATAATAGAACAATATTTCTATACTAGATTTTATTGCACGTAAATACTAACTTTAGAAAAATAGTAAACAATGTAAAAAATTTAAAAAACATTAACTCTCAACTATGAACAAAACAAAAATTCCTAATGATAACAAAAAAATTATTACAAAAAGATTGGTTTCCAACTATTTAAACACAAAAATCACACCTGTAATGATCAAGAGAAGTGACTTGACTTCAATCTTTGTGCACCCAGTGGCCGCACAAAATGCACCTAAACCACGTTCACTTGATTTTCAAAATTCTTTACACACTACGCAACGATCACTGTCAGAAGATCCGGGAGGATCGTACAGTTCATCATCATTACAAAGTTTGCTTTCTTCAATATGGTCTTCATCACTGCTACCCAACACTTGGTAATACTTTTCTCTATACGCTCTTTACTTTAGCTTTTTGGGTCTTTGTTTGGAGTTTCTCTTCTTCGCTTCTTCCTCATATAGGTACTATATTTTTTACTGGAGTGAATGTAAGAATTTCTGAGTGCTGTTGTTATTTGGTTTCACTATTTCCTTTGGTGAAGCAAGGGGTATCAGAGACGAAGTTGAAAAATAGACTTTCGTAGTGGTTTTTTGATGTCTTGGAAATAACAGTTGCTGTTTCTTTGCAAGACTGCTTCTGCATTCCTTATGATGAAAGCTGGGGTGATGTGTTGGATATAATTCGAGAACTTTCTTGTGATACTGAAGCATCAGCAGTTTTTGACAAGCGATCTTCCAGTGTTTTCTCTTCTTCCGTCTCCATAATTATCCGATTTCCGTCATATTCGTTTCGGTAAACTGCTGTAAAATCATCTTTTGTGAATTTCAGGGTTGCCCTAAATTTTGTAAAGTTGAAAATTTCAGTTAAATCTTAGTGTCTCAATTTGTAATTATTCTCTTTTGATTTTATGAAAATCTGTTTTGCATATACATTTTTTAATGGCCGGAAAAGTGTGACATCTAACTGCTGCATTTTATATGACGATATGACGTGTGGAGCGGAAGGCTATCCATTAGTATAGAATTTTTCTGGCAATCTTTATATATCGAGACAGAAATGTGGCTTGCATAATTACCATGAACAATCGACACTGAATTCTGTGAGTTGACTGAACATTTTCTTGGAAATATTGCAGCACTGCTCCGTCCATTCTTTGAACAGCAATACATTGCACCAGCTGGACCATTCTTCTCCAACAAAGGAGTCATCTCGTCCTCGTCAAATAATGGTTGAATATATGATCCAGCTGCATTCTTCTGATGTAATAACACCAAATTAAAATCTTTTGCTCTGCAGTCCGAAACGGTATTATATTATATTGTATATTTTGTCAGGAGCTATATTGCATTTCTCCATCACTTTCGGGAAGTTTGAGAAGTACCGATCCACTGCAATTAAATTGAAAGCTTTTCTTAGTTCACACTTTCTGTTTTTGGTTTTCTGAAGTTTATTCCGGGCTTCTTTTCAAAAAGTTTCGATACCAATACGCTCAGCTTGTTGTTTAACTTTATTGAAGTAGTGTATCATATTGTTCCTCTCTGCATATTTAAACACAAGTAGACAAAGTTAGGTTTTGGTTATCTCGAAGGATAGCTTTGCTAAGTTTCTCGGAACTAAAGACTGGAGCCCTGTTCAAAGAAGGCAATTTTTTTTGCTTAATTTTTTTCGGAATTTTTAAATGACGTCTTACGGTAGCTTCGTATATTCCGTAATATCTTCCTGCTTCTCTTATCTTTTGATCTTTATTAATTACGGCATGTAATGCTGTGTCAAGCTTTTCTTTATTCTTCCCCCTTGTTGTTTTTCTTGCGCCCATCTCTGCAATATTTATTAGTTTATCCTACTCTACTAGTACTTTATGCCTGCCACACTTGATGAACATCGTCAACCTATTCTCTCAAGACATAGGCAACTTAGGCGATTGTGTACAAAAAATTATACTAGCACTTGCAATTGATCATACTTTACGTCTAAGCAATTGGCCTTTTTTGAGAGATTCAAAATAGTAAACTGACCCTTAGTTGTAGTCATTCTTGTCGTAGAGGCAAGACCACATGGCAGACGATGGCGTTCTATGTGTTAAATGACAATTTATTATAAAACATACAAAGATAAATTTGTAAAGCAGAAAATAGAATTGAAAACTTCTAAGTGTAGAGCGGCACACACACGTTTTTCACACTTGTTTGTTAACTTCAGAAAAGCATATTTAAGTTTTTAGAGTGCGAGATTTCGTAAGGGTAAGACATTATGCTACTAATATTATTTAATTAACACACAGTTTCTTAGCTATGCTCTACTTCATACAAAAAAGTGGAAGCAAATATTAATGTCAGGCCTGTGGTAAGTAGAATAAAATTACGTACATCAACTTCAAGCCCATATTATTTTTCGGGTTGTTGTAATTGACATTTTACTCCAATAAGCCCAATTTACAGGGTTTTTTATTAGCAGTGATTTAATTATTAACGTAAAGTAATTAACTGAATATGAAAATTATAGGTTATTAATGGTATTTCATCATATTGATAATATTGTAGTTGCATTTAGGAATAATTATGGGATTTTAAAATTATGTTCTAAATTAAATATTTGGATACGATACAACAAATGCGTAAATCAAATGAAAAGCAATGAAATTACTATTCGCCAATATACACATCTTAAGTTATTCGCGTTTTGGAATATTCTCATTAACAGATACGGACACCCGTTATATTATTAAATATTTATTGATTTTATTTATTACAGCTGTCACATTTCCATTAAAATTTCAATGTACAAATAAAATCACTTACAAACCGTATCGCTTTCTTGATTAGATTTCCTTTAAAGCGAAATATGAATAGTAGGATAATGCCTTTTCGAACATCAAATATGCATGAGCAGTTGTCGAAAGAAAAGTTTGCTTATCTTCAGTAAATTTTCATATTTTTCTGTTTACTATAGAAATTCAAAAGACCTCATCTTTAATTCAAAACAGAAGAGCAAGATGGCCAAATATATGTATGTATGTGTATATATATATATACGATATATTTGAAACGTGCTTTGTAACTTTAATAAATACTCCGAGCTATATCGACTTGTGTAATTTAAATTTTCCACAAGAAGTTTTAAAAAAATAATGGATGGATACTGAGAAACTAGACCGAACGCTAAAAACTCTATTAAGTAATGAAAAACTCAATTGATATTAGCGTATAATTTTCTTGAGATCCATCCGTCAGAAAATGTCCAACACCATAATTACTTGTGTTAAAATGTATTCATACATTTTCTTGTAATAAAGAATTATGACGAAATTGTAAATCTTTAATTACACATCTGTTCTATATTTCTACATTATGCTTAGGTAATTATAAATTTTATTTAATAAATGTCTTTCGTATAGGTATGTACAAAATATTAATCTACGAAAATATAAGAAAATTATTATTATTAATTAGGATTTAAAGTGTCAAAATTAGGGTAAAAAGAGTAGAGGGAAAAAAGTTGTATTTCTAGTATCTAACTACAACATACAAAGAAGACAGGAAACAATATAGCAAATATAAATGTATAGCTAAAAAAGAAGGTAAAAAACAGAATGGGACAATAAATACACACAAATAAGCCAATAATAGAAGGGTCTAAGTCTAGAGAAGCTTGGGAAACAATAAACAACCTAAGGAAAAATTCAAATGAAGCAAAAAAGATTAATCCAACAGGAATCAAGACTTGAAAAGGCTACTATAGCGACCTTCTGATACTTAAGCAAACAGAATATTTGGACACACGATTATATACAGAGGAAGTAGAGGAAAATAAAATAAACAAGATTACGGTAAAAGAGATAAAGAAAGCTCTATAGAAAATGAAAAGCAATAAAGCGCCAAGTGATCTGCCTATCGAGTTACTGAAACATGCCACAACAACAACAGTAGGAACAATCTGCGATATATTTAATAAATGTCTAATAGGGAAGGATGTAGAACCGACTGCAAGAATTATAGAGTAATAAGCGTTACGTCTTCGGTGGAAAGACTATACGGAAGAGTCCACAAAGCTAGAATAAAGAAAGAAGTAAGGAAAAAAGAAGTAACAAAGCGGCTTTAGACGGGGAAGATGTTTACGCTAAGGCACCAAGCAAAGAAAATCATACTAAAGGAAGAGAACTTTATGTCAAGTTTATAGATCTACAGAAAATATCCGACTCTGTTCCCCTTCAAAAGCTAAGGATTACTTTAGAACAAGCTGGGGATAAATAAAACGTACGCAAACGCAATAAAAGTAGTGTACAAGAAAAATCAAGCTGCCATAAGGAAACTGGAAACCAAAACTGTCCATCATTCACGCCTTCGAAGGGAGTAAAACAACGCTACTCTTTTTAAAATTTACCTAGAGGGGACCTTAAAGCATTGGACTAGGAAATGTAGTCCAATGGGAATATGGCAAGACACGACATATATGTTGAATAAACATACAGAGGAATACAATAAGTAAAGCTTACAAGTAAATACAGAGAAAACAGAGTACAGGGTCATTGGAGGGAAAGGACAGGATATAGAGCTAGACAGCGGAACAATAAAAAATGTTAGCCAGTACAAATAACTGGGGGTCACAATATGCGAAGATGGAAGAGACAACAAAGATATAATGGAGAATATAGCCAGAGAAAAGAATATGACAAACTACATCCAGCACTGTGGAATAAAACCCTGACAAAGAAAAAACTAAATATATTTAAAATAATAATGGAACCAGTAATGACATACGGGTCGGAGATATGGGTGACCGATAAAAAAATTAAACAATGTGGAAATTAAATATTGGAGAAGATGCTGCGGCATAACCATGTACAACGTCAGAAATGGAGACAACAGAGATAGAATAGAAATGAAAGACATTATTATCGATGATATAAATGAAAGGCAACTGAGATGGTACGGACATTTGCGTAGAATAAGGGGAGAAAGAATACCAACGAAGGTATGAAGTTGGATTCCAGCGCACAGGAAAAAGCAAGGAAGACTTCAAGTGAAATGGATAAACAACATAGAAAGTGAAATGATAAAAAGAGGTCTACAAGAGAACGACTGGAACGACAAGAACAAATTACTTTAAGTTACATGAAAATCAGTTACATATTGATTATTATAAATAAAGTTATTAAATATTACTTTTCTACACATATGATTTATTTACTTGGGTAATATGTGCGGTAGATAAGTATTGTTGACAAATTTGTATTGTTTGGGTGAGAGTTATAACAAACGTCAATTATGACGAATGCCAATAAGTGTATAATAATAGGGTTGTCCAGAATAAGTGACCTATTAACAAACATGGCCGCCTGCAGATATGTAGGTATATGCACGATACACTTATACCGGTATGCTCACTTTAGCTGTCAATGACGTCATTGCGGAGCAAGTCAGATTGACAGTTCTCATATGGGCAACATTTCGACACAGTTTGAAGTTGTTTTATCATTTTTTTAAAATAATACCCTCTTTAATACGCCAGGTTGTGCTGTATACGGGTGCCGTAATTACAATCGAAAAAGTAGAGATAGCCACATTAAATATTACAGGTTTCCCAAAGAAGACAGGGTACGAAATTTGTGGTTAATTGTGTGTAAAAGGCAGGATTTAATAAATTTCATAAATGGTAAATCCAGAAATCCGATTTTATCATTGTTCATAATTAAAAAACTAAAATGTGTCAGCATGTATCTGTTCCATTCATTTTGAGCCATCATGTTTTCATACATCGTTCCAACCAAGAATTACTACAATTCTCCCAAAAACCATACAAAGATTTAAATTCAAATCCAGTTCTCACATTATTTCTTCCAGATTCAAAGAAAAGACAACTTGAGGCAACAAACATGAGTTAAAATTTCTTAAAAAGCAAAATATAGATGGCTTTTACAATACATATACAGATGCTCTAAGTAAGCAGTAATTTGTGTGGAACATCAACATAGACTGACTTTGAAACTTTAAAGTGTCCGATGCTTACTGATCACCTATGAAAGTGAATTATTTGATTCAATACTTATTCCAAGACTGTCACATTAAGAGCAACACATTTGTACATATGCAAACATTCATAAAGTATTATGAGGCATTCGATGACACCATAGGTAGTTTTGTTGCTTATTAAGAATTTCTAAATTATTGTTAAGTATTTCAGGATGCTTTACATTAATATATAGCAAGGGTATAATGAGAATAGTATTTTGTTGCTTTATCATCTCTTCAATTGCCCGAGATCCTTCTATTAAAAACGATGTAGCTGTACCTTACCAATATCAAATACTTCAGATTTATGCGATTCACTAAATAAGATTTAATTGTGTGCTAAGGACAATATAAGCTTCAAAATATATGTTAAATAAATATCTTTATTTACATTTTGGCAATGATTTTATTCACTAAATGAAACACTTATCAATACCTCAATTACAATTTCTAGTTCATATTTACACAGATTATTAATGCATAAAGTCTAGCCTCTCGACAGCACAGTATAAAAATGAAGTCACAGAAAAAACTGTTTTGCATTGTGTATATACCATTTTTCAAATTTATTAAATCCTGCCTTTTACACGCAATTAACCACACATTTTGTGCCATCTCTTCCGTGGGAAATCTGTAATATTTAATCTGACTGTCTCTACTTTTCGATTATGCTTACGACAACCGTATACAGCACAACCAGGCATATTAAATAAATGTTATTTAAAAGAAAACCGATAAAATAACTTAAAACTGTGTCAAAATGCAGTAGATATGAGAACTGCCAATCTGACTTGCTCCGCAATGACGTCATTGACAGCTAAAGTGAGCATACCGGTATAAGTGTATCGTGGGTATATGTAGATTTACAAATTATTCATTTGATCACGTTCACTATTATCTGTCAGCAGTAATTCCGTATCTAACTGCTTCAATGTGGTAATAGATTAGGTAAATGTCTATATTAGGGTTTTTTAAAAGTGAATTTGTCAGATAAAAAGCGGTATCGAGTGGTTTTGAAAGAAATGTAAATATCTGTGTTATATCGCCAAAGTAAAAACAGAGATATTACAACAGGATATAAAGGCAATATTATTAGTATTAATTACTGGATATGGCTCCTTTTACGTGGGTCTCAAAAGAAATATAAGCTGCTTCTGTCAAACATTTTTCACTAAGAACATCCCACATAAACTTTATAACTGGCTGCATCTTATCGTTCCGATTTAATGCTGAAAATCTTGGCTTGTAATAGTTTCAAGAGATACAAATATGCTGTAAAAATTTGTTTATGATTATAAACATATTGAAAGTAGAATAGTACGGACTAATTTTTATCAGTTACAATTTTCTGACATACAAATGTGATGAAGTCACTATGTTGGCAAATTAATTGTTGTACCTATTAAGTTCTGTATTGTTTTATATAGAAGTAAATTAGGAAAATTTCAATATCAGTTGTCTGATAATTAATTCCAAAGATTGAGTTTAAGTAATTAAAGGCTAAAGCATTTCAATTATTAATTTCCCATTTTTTACTTTATATGAAAAGTGCAGCTCTCCACAAATTTTAAATAATTAAGTGATATTAAGATTACTAGTAGTTACACAATTTACTTAAAACACAGCATGTTGTAGACATCTTTTCCTAAGGAACATTTATAAAAGAAACAAAATAACTGTAAACACGTTTATTTACGACATCCAAATAAACCACAATCAATTGAATTAATATTCACGTTACTGTAGAACAGAGAATTACTTACGCCATTTTAATTTATTGACATTTGGTTGCTAAAGCGAATCAGCCATATGAAGATTATTATTTAAAAGAATCCTGATATAGCTTTTGTAGGTTATAATTAACAAAAGTAAAGGTTATAATTTTATACTTATGATCTTGCTTATGACGGGTTTTATACGTAGCGCAGTGTACAATATTGCCAAATCAATCGAAATACACTAACAGTGTTGGAATACTATAGAGTTATTCCATCATCTTTAGTGAAATAAATAATGATGAAACGCACTCCTCATTTATTGTAGTACGTTTATTTTGAGTAGTATAAATACTGAGTAATTGATTACACTAAAAATGTACATTTGATGAGAGACGACCTTTCTTATATATTTTCTCCCGCGAAATTTAAAAATCAAGGTAACATTTTTTTTACGGAACAGTCTTTGAGATATTGTGATTTTTTCATTTTTTTTGACTTCTTTTTACTTTAAAACCCATATCTCGGGCCAAATGTGCCGTTCTTGGCACCAAATGAAAGACATTGTTATTAGACAAAGTTATTAGCGATTCAGTGAATAAATCCAAATGCCATATTTTCTGAATATAGAAGAAAAAACTGACCAGAAGGGGTAACATCACAGTAGGCAAAGACAATATTAAGTATGAGTCACTTGTCAAGAAAGAAAATATAATTCTTCCAGCATTACACGTTAAACTTGGCCTCATTAAAATTTTTGTAAAGGCCTTAGATAAGGGAACCTTTTTCCCGCGGCTTTCAGCAGCAAAAATCAAGGAAGGCGTGTTTGATAGTCCACACATAAAAAAAAATTGCTGAGAAGTAGGTGCGGAGTTCCCAACATATTTAATTAACACTCGTTGAAAAGGAGCTTGGAAATCATTTCAGCTGGTTGTTACCAATTGTCTTGGGATCAATAAAAGCCCTAGGTACGAGGCAGTTATTACCGATTTGCTGAAGAACTACAAGATGGATACGTATTGCATTATTTCATTTCATTCTTTTTCATTTTTTCTTGTATTCTTTTTACCATTTTATTTACTTCTAACAGGCGTAACGAGTCCCTGAAAATCTATTTTTTGCATTCTAATTTGAATTTCTTTCCGGACATTCTTGGTCACGTAAGTGACGAACATGGCGAAAGATTTCACCAACAAATTAAGACCATTGAGCGACGCTATTAAGGGTTTTGGGATAAAGCAATGTTGAGAGTCTACGTATGGCTCCTCGCGAGAAAAACAGATCCCAAAATCAACCTAAGACAAAGCAAGAGCCAAAACTTTTACTAAATTATTCTAATACACTTCAGTGTCTTATGTCATCTGGAAATACTGCGCTTATCACTTAGTTAAAAAATAATACCGGAAGAATGAAGTTGTTTTTTTTCCTATGTTTTTTCTCAATTTAAACTGTGTTGTTTTATTTTAGCCAACTTAGTAATATACATATTGCAAGCGATTAAATTCGAAATTGTCGAAAAAGTTAATATATTCAGAAAATGTGAGATTTGGATTTATTCACCGAATCGATAATAACTTTCATTTTTCGGTCGATTTTCTTCTGATTTGTGTTATTTTTTGGGCAAAAGTATCGGCTTCACATACATGAAGGGAAACCTGACGTTTCAGTCAGCTTAATTTTTTTTTTAATCTGGAATATTTTCAACGATATCATTTGAACCGCTGAACCAGTTGAAGACCCCATTATATGTATTTGTTCATTATTTCAATACCTGTCATTTGGTGCTAAAAACGACCAAATCGGACACATCTAGCTCACAATATCTCAACAACTGTTCCGTAAAAAATATTTTAACCTTAATTTTCGAATTCAGCGGGAGAAAAATTTTAATTATTATTTGTTAATCGAAGGACCAAAGGCTTCGTTGATTCAATAAAACAGCAGCACTGTAGCACTAACTATTTATTTTAACTATACCTTAAATTGACGCGTTTGTTTAATTAATTCGAATTGCTTGTAACGATTTTTTCGTATATTGATACGAATTGTCTTGTTTTACAATCAGGAATTGAACTACTTAAATTTTGTTTTGAACACACACTGTTTGATATAAAATCTTGAAATAAAATGTTGATTTAAGTCTTGAAGCGACTGTTTGATGTTACATCTTGAATTGTACTGTCTGTTTCTTAACAGTAAGAATAACTTGAAAATATGAGTTACTCCCACCAAACGAAATGTTATTGGTAGATCACCCTATTTGTTGACGTCAACCTAAACATTTCTTTTATTAATTATAATGTACCGATTTGCAACGTTCTAACGGAAATTCCTCCTGACCGTCTGCCTTTGTAATTTATCTTAAATTATGTGCAATACAAGTGAAAGCTGCTGTCTCTTTGTCAAAGAAAGCAAATTACAGGCAATGTTTATGAACGGGAAAAACCATTTGGTACTAACTAAATAATAGGCAAATATCTGCTTCTTTTGACAAAGGATCGTAAACTTAAAAGTAATGTTTTTCCAAAATACCTAGTTATAATTATTTTTACGTGCGGTCATAAATAGCGGACAAGAAATCATCGCAAATGTACCTTCTCGCGCAGGTATAGATATGGTCAATTAGGTCAACGAGGAACACGAATATCTGATATATAGTGTGACAAATAGAAACTTAATAATAATTAAATTAATAATAATAACAATATATGATTAATAATATATGACGACACATATTCCTGAATTAAATGACTCGGCGCTTTAATAGCTTGTATATATTGACTTTGATTCTATACAAGTTAACTAAATGGTTAACAAATCTTATAAAGAGGTTAAGTAGGTACTTAAATAAGAAAAATAAACAATGCCGTAACATTTTATTTTTAAAGAATGAAATTGTTTCAACTAAGATGTAGGTGATAGACTTTTTTGATTTATTAATATGCTAATCATTGACAAACAATCCTTACTTTTTGCAGAACTTTGACAAGATTAATATTTCTACAAAATTATAATTTTGCCTCTTAGTACAAAACACACTAAGGCCTGTGTGTGTAGAATCTAGTGAACTTAAGCTCTTGAAAATGAAGTCTTAAATTTTAGCTTGAAAAACTAACATTTTAACACGGATTCAATTTTTCATCGTATACTTTAGATTTACATAATATTGAAATTTACATATCATTTGAACCGCTGAACCAATTGAAGACCCCATTATATGTATTTGTTCATTATTTCAATACCTGTCATTTGGTGCTAAAAACGACCAAATCGGACACATCTAGCTCTAGCTAGATATGGTTTTTAAAATAATAAGAGGTCCAAAAAAAAGAAATCACGATATCTCAACAACTGTTCCGTAAAAAATATTTTAACCTTAATTTTCGAATTCAGCGGGAGAAAAATTTTTATTATTATTTGTTAATCGAAGGACCAAAGGCTTCGTTGATTCAATAAAACAGCAGCACTGTAGCACTAACTATTTATTTTAACTACACCTTAAATTGACGCGTTTGTTTAATTAATTCGAATTGCTTGTAACGATTTTTTCGTATATTGATACGAATTGTCTTGTTTTACAATCAGGAATTGAACTACTTAAATTTTGTTTTGAACACACACTGTTTGATATGAAATCTTGAAATAAAATGTTGATTTAAGTCTTGAAGCGACTGTTTGATGTTACATCTTGAATTGTACTTACTGTCTGTTTCTTAACAGTAAGAATAACTTGAAAATATGAGTTACTCCCACCAAACGAAATGTTATTGGTAGATCACCCTATTTGTTGACGTCAACCTAAACATTTCTTTTATTAATTATAATGTACCGATTTGCAACGTTCTAACGGAAATTCCTCCTGACCGTCTGCCTTTGTAATTTATCTTAAATTATGTGCAATACAAGTGAAAGCTGCTGTCTCTTTGTCAAAGAAAGCAAATTACAGGCAATGTTTATGAACGGGAAAAACCATTTGGTACTAACTAAATAATAGGCAAATATCTGCTTCTTTTGACAAAGGATCGTAAACTTAAAAGTAATGTTTTTCCAAAATACTTAGTTATAATTATTTTTACGTGCGGTCATAAATAGCCGACAAGAAATCATCGCAAATGTACCTTCTCGCGCAGGTATAGATATGGTCAATTAGGTCAACGAGGAACACGAATATCTGATATATAGTGTGACAAATAGAAACTTAATAATAATTAAATTAATAATAATAAAAATATATGATTAATAATATATGACGACACCGTAGTTTTCTAGAGAGAGTAACATATTCCTGAATTAAATGACTCGGCGCTTTAATAGCTTGTATATATTGACTTCGATTCTATACAAGTTAACTAAAGGGCTAACAAATCTTATAAAGAGGTTAAGTAGGTACTTAAATAAGAAAAATAAACAATGCCGTAACATTTTATTTTTAAAGAATGAAATTGTTTCAACTAAGATGTAGGTGACAGACTTTTTTGATTTATTAATATATTGATCATTGACAAACAATCCTTACTTTTTGCAGAACTTTGACAAGATTAATATTCCTACAAAATTATAATTTTGCCTCTTAGTACAAAACACACTAAGGCGTGTGTATGTAGAATCTAGTGAACTTAAGCTCTTGAAAATGAAGTAATAAATTTTAGCTTGAAATACTAACATTTTAACACGGATTGAATTTTTCATCGTATACTTTAGATTTACATAATATTGAAATATAGTAGGCTTACACGTTGATATTCAACAATATTCGAATGTAATCTTATTTCCGAAAGAATATTTACAATCCCGAAGACCTTTATGATGATGTCTACTTTTCCCTCAGATACAATTTTCATATACCTTAACCGGAGGTGATATTTATTATAAAGTATTTCAATATTTGAGAGAGGTATAAAAGTTTTATTGAGCTCGTCTCCGTTTTTGTGCCAAGTACGAAGTATCTTTCTTCTCGAGGTTAGCCAATAATATTGCGTGCTCGCTGTGGGAATCCAATTCCCTTTAGATATTTGTGTAGATGTCTTGTGGGAATCTTTTACCAAACTCACCGGACAACATTCTAAATGTTAGAGAAAGAAATCGTGAAAAGATTTGTATCCGACTACTTATTTGGAAAAGTTGTTTACGTTTATATTAACATTTAAAGGTTCTTACGCCCAGTTACATTTGTTGTTGGTGTATCTTTTTCCGTTATTGAACTAGAGAAAACAAATTGCCCTCTCATCTATTTTCCGGAACATTTTATGTTCTTCATATCTGCAGAGCTACGTCAACAACAGCCGGATCATTTATCATGCCCTAAAGGGATACGCCAATATTACAACTTATAAAATGTAATATTTGCTTTTTTTTTTTACTTTCTTAAACGTTGTATAAGGAGTAGTATAGTATCGTCTTCTTGAGATCTGATTAGATTTTTAGTGAAGTCGCCAGACCGGAAGTAGTAGTTTACTTCATTGAAAAAATCGAATTTTGCCAATATTTCATCAATTAGTAAGTTCAACAAATTTATAAAGAATTCAAATGTACTCAAAATTAAATTTGAGAAGACTTTTATTAAAAAACATAATTTTCAACACCTTTTCTATAAAAACTTTTGAAAATTCGGACCGGAAGTACCACTTACCGAATAGGGATTTTTTGCTAATACGTCGTAAATTATGCATTCTATATATATTTATCAAAAGTACAAAAGTATTTAGAGCTAGATTTGCAATATTTTTTGTATAAATAAAATTTTAAAATTTTCGAAAATCTCGCAATGTCTTCTATAGAGATTTATTCAGAGAATAGAAATACTTATAATAGGATTTTGAATAATTTTTATATAAAAACATTCTTAAAATTCGGCGCATTTTTCCGAGAAGATAAAACTATTTAAGGCTGTGTTCCCAGATTGTAGAAACTCCGATTTCAAATGGGCGCGTCCTGTATTTCTCCGATTGTTGTATACACCGACGTACGTTTAGCGACCGTCGGGCTAATCGCAAGTGGTGCGAATGAGATGGAATATTTATGTCAAGTTGCAGCCGTTAGGCCCTCTGATTTATGAGTGTACCGCGCGTTTGATTTGTTGAATCGACACTACACATGTGTCACTCCAATCCACGTGGACTGTTGTATAACCATAAAGATGTTGGGACACAATATGTACAATACAGGCTATTTCAGGTACCAGATAAAATTATTATTCTTCACCCAAAATATTGCAAGAAATGGGTATTTCTTGTCGTTAGTAAGTAAATTATTATTAAAAAAATTAATCACAAAATTGTATCTGTAATATATATTTATTTAGGTAATATAAGAAAAATATAACACAGCTTAGTTTCAATACAAAACATAAGTATTTCTTGCCCTATATAAATTATTATATAAAAAATTAACAAAAAAATTCATATAAATTCACAAAATAACGTTTACAATATATATTTATTTAGGTAATATAACAAACATATAACACAGCTTAGTTTCAATGCAAAACACAATTATTTCATGTCCTTAGTATGTAAATTATTATTTAAAAAAATAACAAATAAACGTATATAAATTTACAAAATTATATATGTAATATATATTTATTTAGATAATATAACAAAACTATAACACAGCTTAGTTTCAATACAAAATACAAGTATTTCTTGTCCTTAGTATGTAAATTATTATTACTATTATCTTATCATTAAACTCCTGTCTTGCGAAGGTGCAAATGCTAAAAATATACATAATATTTATGTATGTACATACCTACCTAAATCGGGTTTATATTATTATATAACTTCGTTTCTGGCAAGTATTGGCAGCATCACTTCCATAAACATTTTTGTGAGTTTTGGTAACATCTTTGAAGACCAAAATTCATCATCCCTAACAATCTGAAAAGAAAAATGTTAATAACTGTCACAGTGGGCCCCTCAGACAAACTAAAAAAGCAGAAATTACCTTTTCATATACTATGCCTTTTGGAGTCCACACTACAAAATAGCAGTGTGACTTATTTGTAATTGCCAGCTGACCCTGTACTTGATAATAATAGTTACGACTTCTTTTTAGTTTAATGTTTTCTCCTTCTCTCATTAAATAATCAATTTCTTTGTTTTCGACAGCTTGCGCAGGACTTAACCCCAATACTGCTATTTTATGTGGGCATTTTATTTCAATTATTGCGTCTTCCGATTCAACAATTCCATCTGGACTAGCTGCTAAGAATGGATGTGATTCGGAAATATATAAACCGCAATCTTTAATTTGTTTGGAATAATTTTCTTCGAAAGCTTCATTGGCTATTTGTTCATGATCTTTTCCCCATTTTGTAGCGGAATTTCCAGAAAATGTTGAGTCAATAATTCGTTTTCCTAACTTTTTGGGGTTTGTCGTCGATCTTTGTTTGCATGTGATGCAGTAAGTCGTAAATGTCTCTCTTCATTCCATAAAGGATTACCGTCTTGGCCAACTGTTATTATTGCAATTTCTTTAATTTGCTCTTTGGTTTTATTAAGTGAAGTTAACATTTTTGCTTTATTTTCCTCAAGCTGTTGTAAGGACATGTCGTCATCATCACTCATATGTCCATAATCTTTATCGGGGCCTTTATTATATGCTCTTTTGCGAGAAAGTTTAGGCGGGAAGAGTTGTTTTCGTGCTCTCCTAGTTATTCGCTTTTTTCTTAAGTTTTCTATAAATGACTGTGTGTGTTTTCCAGTACTATTATTTGTAATATTTTTGTGAATTATCCGGTAGTATTGCTCGTTTTTATTATAAGATATGCTTGCAGCTTTACATCTAACTTCATAACCACCATTCATTGCAAAATTAATCCTTTTTCCTCCTACAAATTTTGAAATTATAGAATTATATGCCTCCGCTGCATTATTATTCATATTTAAAAGTAAACTGTACGCATTTTGAACTAATCTATTGCAACATGTAGAAATATCTTCAAATAATCCACACTCTTTCAACTGAGGTACAAAATTAACTTCGTTTAATTTTGAGCCACTGCAAAAGTATGTGTCACATTGTGAGTGATCACTACTGATCACCAAAAACATGTTTTGGACAGTTTCTGACTCTCATCTTCAAAATGTAATAATTCTGTACACGAACTGAAATGCGATATGTTATATAATTGTCTTACTTACTACTTGTATCAAACTCACCTGCTCGGAGAATAACATTTAGATATAGAGGGAATTTCCATTTGATCTTGCCTTACATCTTGTAACGGCACTACTTTCTTCTGTGAATTTCCAACCCTGGACATCGAAGTAATTTTTTTTAGTATTTTAAAAATAAAAGAGTGCCAGCTATATTTAAATCTTTATTGCTGATCAACAAAACGTATACGTTTATAAAAGAAGAATACCAAAGTCTGCTTTTGAGAATACAAAAGAGTCAGTAACGTTCTAAATAAAACTTAAATTTTATTAAAATTTATAATTACCGTTTCATTCTCAATCGAATACTTTTTAGTTTATAAGATCTTCCTTGTTTATCGCACATTGTCTGTTTTCTATTAGATATAATGGTTCACAGAATGCACTAAACAGACACTCACAAAATCTGGTCTACCCAATTAAATTAAAATAAAACAACAATATGAATTAAAAGACACTACAGCTGTTTCGTTACACAGTAGCTTTTTCAAGCGATAACTATAAACTAATATTACATACAAACTTCTACCATTATATCAAGTGTTACCTCCATATTGATTACTGACAAATATTACCGTAATTGCTATTTGGGATCTGTAACAATACCTAATTTGTGGAAAGTACAAATTTACTACAGTAACCAGGGAAATTAGGGAAAACCTTTATTTTTATTGTCTAATTTATCATTTATTAGAAAACAACCACGGATTTAATTTACAATTTGATATTCTCCATGTAGAAAGTAAAATCAAAAAACTATTAACAAATTAAATTAACAAACTAAAACATTCAGAATTATTATTAAATGATAAATTAGACTAATTTGTCACCGTTGTTAAATCTGTTTAGACAATAAAAATAAAGGTTTTCCCTAAGTAAGTAATTAGGTATTGTTAAAGATCACAAATAGCAATTACGGTAATATTTGTCAGTAATCCAGTATAGGGGTAACACTTTATATAAAGGTAGAAGTTTGTATGTATATTATTATGTAATTAGTTTATAGTTATCCCTTGAAAAAGCTATTGTGTAGCGAAACAGGTATAGTGTCTTTTAATATTAATAACTATTAACAAATTTAATAAACAGACTAAAACATTCAGAATTATTATTAAATGATATATTAGACTAATTTGTCACCGTTGTTAAATCTGTTTAGACAATAAAAAGAAAGGTTTTCCCTAAGTAAGTAATTAGGTATTGTTAAAGATCACAAATAGCAATTACGGTAATATTTGTCAGTAATCCAGAATAGGAGTAACACTTGATATAAAGGTAGACGTTTTTATGTAATATTAGTTTATAGTTATCCCTTGAAAAAGCTATTGTGTGTCTTTTAATAAATTAGTGTAAATCTCAAAACTTCATATTGTTGTTTTATTATAATTTAATTGGATATCATGGATTTACATCAAGTAAAGCTCGAAACAATTCGAAATTTTAAATCTGGTCTAAACACCGAAAGAATGGGGATCGTAAAACCCTTATCTTTATGCCTCTGTTAGAGTACTCAGAACCCATAAATCTCGTCTAGCGAAACTCCGACTGCTAACCGAAACCGTACCATGTTTCACTTTAACATTTCTCCAACAATTAGTCTTGCAGAATGAATTCTATTTTCCAAATCACAAGTTTAATTAAGAAAATATTTTTTCAACTATTTCAAGCACGTGGTCAGAATATTTTTTAAATTATTGTGGTATCGTTAATTTTCGGATATTTTTCTAATTTCAGTTTTTAATTTTTTTCTACATATATTTTCGGAAAAAGGACTATGCTATGATATTTCTTTTATTTTTTTAAGTAATTCAAAAAAATAATTGTCTAAATATTTCAAAAAATAAAGTCAGGATTTGGAAGAAACTGATTGAGGTAGTAAGCACTCCCCCTTAAAACAATTTTGTACAATTTAAAACGTTCATACGTATAAGAAAGTCGTGTGGTCGCCACACCTCATTTTTTTAAGTATATAAAACTAAATCCGAGATTTGCTTTAGGTAAATTGGTAATGCCTTAAATTCCTGAAGGAATCCACGCGTATTAAGTCTCGTACTGATATCCAGAATAACAACATCACAAGCTTGTCTTATTGTCATACTTGAATTTGATAATCAGAATAAGTTTGGAACATGCACCTATAATTTACGTCATTAATTTATACGCTCCGAAAACACAAATGTTTTTGGAGCATATTACCCATATACCGGGTGTAGAATCGATTTCAAGAGAGGGATTTTTCATGTAAAGCTACAAATTCGCAAATATTGGCTTCCCTAATTATTTTGTAGCATAATGCTCGAGATAAAACATGTAGAGTATTGAAAATCACGGCTAAACCCTTTTTGTTTATTTCCTAACATCATATAAATAACATGGAAAAATAAATGAACAAATTTTGTAATAATGCGTTGGTTATGAAATGTAAAAAATTCATTAATTTGACAATTCGAGCAAGTTTGGAATTGGAAATACACTATGAATTCTTACAATAGAGAAGAAAAAGTTCACTTGTTAAGTGATTTTACCAGAGTTCTTCCTTGAGATATGTTCGGGCAACTGCGGAATCCATCTGTGGAAACAGTTAGAAGTAATAACCGGCAGTTTGAAAACAAAGTTACTGCTAATAAACTGTGTACATGTCAAAAACTGAAACCAATCCGAGAGTGAGAAAGAGTCAACGTCGTTATCATAAGTATATTGCAGAACGAAATATGTCGAAAGGTAAAATGTGGCGAAAGGTGAAATGCATTTAATGTGTTTCGGAAACGAGAGATGGGGTGATTTTATTTCCCGTTTTTTTCAAAAACTATATAATATATTATGAATTTCATTGATTGTATATACAGTTAAGTGTATTTAGAAAAGATACAAAGTTTTACCTTTTTTTATATTTTATTCTATAAAAAAAATTCGAGAAAGGCCGACTTTGTAGAGTTAATTTTCATGTACTTTACTTTAGTGTTTTTATTGTTTTTCTACCGTGATTATTAACGTCCGAAACGCATATTTTCATAATTTTTCACTGCGAGATATTCGAAAGAAGTTGCTACTCGCTATGAGTAAAAGTGTTGCTTCCGGTCCGAATTTTCAAAATTCACTTATACAAAAAATATTCCAATGTCAGTTCTAAATGCTTTTGTACACTTGATAAATATACAGGGTTAGTTAAAAGTATGGAGACGGCGATTAATTGTCGTTAATATTCATTTTAGAGAATTATGTTCAATATAAAAGTTTGTTAGGATATTTTGATCTACATTTGAGAATATTTGATTTTTTTTTCTTCAATTGTTTTTTAGTTACGCCTGTCCGCGCAGTTTTTTTAAATGGGAACTAGTAAATTGTACATTATCATTCGATAGAGAATTTTTTTCTCTTTACAATAATATTTTTGTTTTTTAAAATTCATTTTAATAACTTTTTTATAAGAAAAGACAGAAGCGATGCGATAAACAAACTTGAGCGACATAATTTTATCAGTGGTTATTGTGTACGTCAAATCTTTGACAGAAATAATTCATTTGTGCAATTTGTTGCTGTTAATATTAACAATGGCGAGTTTAAGTGAACATGAACGAATTGAAATACTTATGATGTTGGGTTATGGAGATAGACGCAGAAGTTTACAAGACGTTTGTAATTTATTTAATGATACGCATCCAAATAGAAATCCAATTTCTAAATCCGTTGTTGGTAAAACTTTAAGACGCTTTGAACAAACTGGTAGCGTTAAAGATTTGCCAAGGAGTGGTAGACCTAGAACAGCAAAAAGCGATGATAACAAACTGGATATTTTATTGGCTGTATCTGAAGACCCTCATTTATCAACCAATCAATTAGCGGCCAATTTCAATATTTCGTCATCGATCGTGTCATTTTTAAAAAGTGAAAAGTATAAACCTTATAAGGTACACCTTGTACACGAGTTAACGGAAGATGATTTTGATAGGAGATTACAATTTTCTGAAGAAATGTTAAATATTTGCAATAATAATGAAAATTTTGTCAACAATATTCTTTTCTCTGACGAAGCTACTTTTTGCCTTACCGGTGAAGTAAACAGACATAACTGCAGATACTGGTCATCGGAAAATCCCTTTTGGTTTTTGGAGCACCATACGCAGTACCCCCAAAAAGTTAATGTTTGGGTTGGCATTCTTGGCGGTCATATTATCGGTCCCATCAATGGCAACTTAACTTCGGGTCTGTATTTGCAGTTATTGCAAAATGAAATAATACCTGCTTGTGCTACGCTCTATCCACATGAAAACAATGAACACCTGCCCAATGACAGTATCTGGTTCCAGCAAGATGGCGCCCCACCACATTATGGTGTAAATGTTCGTCAATATCTGGACAACGTTTTTCCCCACAGATGGATTGGAAGACGAGGAACCATTGAATGGCCAGCCCGTTCGCCAGATTTAAGTCCTTTAGATTTTTTTCTTTGGGGATACGTAAAAAACAAAGTTTACGAAGATAAGCCCGATAACGTCGAAGATTTACAAATCCGAATTACCAGAACGATACAAGAAATTCCCCGAGATTTTTTACAGAACTCTGTTCGGGGTTTTGTAAATCGATTGGGTCATTGTCAAATTACTAATGGACGACAATTTGAACACTTACTTTAATTTATTTTGTTATTAATTTGTTTAATTTTTCTTGTAAAAGTTATTAAAATGAATTTAAAAAAAAACAAAAATATTATTGTAAAGAGAAAAAAATTCTCTATCGAATGATAGAGTAAAATTCACTAGTTCCCATTTAAAAAAACTGCGCGGACAGGCGTAACTAAAAAACAATTGAAGAAAAAAAAAGTCAAATATTCTCAAATGTAGATCAAAATATCCTAACAAACTTTTATATTGAACATAATTCTCTAAAATGAATATTAACGACAATAAATCGCCGTCTCCATACTTTTAACTAACCCTGTATATAGAATGCATAATTTACGACATATTTGCAAAAATCGCTATTCGATAAGAGTAAAAGTGTTACTTCCGGTCCGAATTTTGAAACTCTTTTTTATACAAAGGGTATTTAAAATTAAGTTCTTAATATTTTTATACTCGTAACATATCTGTTTAAAAAGCATGACATGCGAAATATTCGCAAAAAACTGATTTTCGATAAGAGCAAAAGACCTACTTTCGGTAGAAATTTCGAAAACTTTCTTAATAAAATTCTTCTCAAATTTAAGTTTGGGTACTTATGAGTTCTTTATAAATTTGTTTAAACTTAGCAGTTGACGAAATATTGGTAAAATTCGCTTTTTTCACTTTAGTAGGCTACTACTTCTGGTCTGCTTATTTTATATTATGCATTTTATTGATGGTATATATAGTAAAGTGTATTTAGAAATGATGCAACGTTTTACTTTTTTTATATTTCATTCTATAGACAAAATATATTTAATTACTTCCAACAAAAGAGACAAAAAGGAAATTCGAGAAAGGGCGATGTTGTAGAATTAATTTTTATGTGTTTTCGTCAAAATCTCTACCGATGAGGATGGTAAACAAAGTGTCGACTGGTAATGTTTTTTACTTTGCGAATATTTTCTGGTTGATAATCTAATAGATGCTGCTTCAGACGAATTTCAAAACTAGTGGTGGCAAAATGTATAGGACAAATCAGGCTAAAATAAAATAATCAGGTGTGGTCACCACACGACTTTCTTATAAGTATGAGCATTTCAAATTACAGAATTTTAAGAATGTTTTTATACAAAAATTATTCATAGTCTTATTCTAGGTACTTCTATTATCTGAATAAATCTCTATAGAATGCATACTTTGCAAGTTGAGAATACAATCCCAGGATCCGGGCCGTTTTTTTGATCCCGAGCGAGATCACATACCAGAGTTAACAAAAGATGAAAACATTAATGAGCTGATAAAGAAGATCCGCAGAGTTTTAGTGTATTTCAAAAGATGACCATCGAAAAATGAAACAGTACTTCAAAAATATGTGAGGATTGAACATGAAAAGGAGCTGTCACTTCTTTTGGATTGTAAAACCAGGTGGTATAGTCTTTTAGCCCTGCCAGAACGATTTTCTCTTTTAAAAACCTGCATTCAAAAAGCACTTATAGATCTCAATCATCCAATCCGCTTAGACGATGCTGATTTTGACTTGGTAAATAAAATTGTTGATGTGCTGACCCCAATTAAATTAACAGTAGAAGCAATCTGTGGGCGAGATGCGATGAACAATCGTCTAGCAAAAACTGAGCACACGCCAATAAAATGTAAACATCCTTAGCGAAACGTATAAAGCAACGACGAAGTGATGATTTAACTGGTGTGTTGAATTATTTACAAAATCTACGGAAAGATGATGAAAATCAGTTATTATCGGATTTGGAATAGCTTGACTTATTTCCACTTCCTACACAGGCTTTAGTGAGGAAGCAAATAAAGAGTATTGTTAAAAGACTATATAGTCGAGATAAATGGGTCGCAATTTGGGAATGCCTTTTATTACATGGCAATAATTTTTAAAAACTAATATCCAAAGTTTCATTCCTACAAGTACGCCAGACATCAAACAGATATTCGAAGATGACAAGGAACTCAGAAAGCAATTTTACGAAACTGTGATGAAAATGGCAAATATTGACAGAGATTCTATACGTCGCACATTATTAGTGATAAATACACGTGCACAATGAATGGTGAACCAAACAGGCAAAATTATAGGTATTGGAGTACCAAAAATCATCGTTCATTGTAATCGACAAATACGAGGTAGTGTAAACGTATAGGCTGGAATGTTAGGTCCTCACAAACTTTGGCCGTGTTTTATTCTCCATTGTTTAAGTAGGTCGATTAATTAAACTTATTGCAAGGCGTCGTAGGAGTAGCCATTAATGAACTAGACTAAAATTATAATATCTGGTTTCAACACGATGGATGTCCGTCCCGCACATTACACCGGTAAAGTTACAAATTATCTCAAACATAGATTTCATAATCACTAGATGGGTCGGGGTGGCAAAATTAATTGGCCAGCCCGATCACGGGATTTAGCACAGAATGACTTTCTTATGTGGGTGCGCCTACACGATCGTTTATATCGTGGGGAAAGTTATGATAGTGTAGAAAATTTAAAAAGAGTATGAATTGAAGAAGCTCGTAGAGTAAAGGCGTTATCAGTTGGCTAACGTGAGAATAAACGTTTACATTAGGTTGAGATACCGTTCACCTATTAAGGGTCCTATATAGTGGATTTGTCAACAATGGAAAAATAACAGATTTTAGATGCAAGACATTTTTGTTGATTTTCCGCTATATAAGACCCTTAAGGGTCCTATATTATAGTGGATCGGAAATGTAATATTGGTTGCATAGCACATAATTTAATAAGCCAAGGATGTCCGAGTACTTATTACACATAGGGAATATACAGGGTTATGATAAAGTAACGCACAAAATTCATAAAACGTACAATGTTCATTTTTGAAAAAAATGCAAAAACACGTCAAACAGTTTATTTTATTCCGCGTCTTTTAACATAAGTCAAAAAAATAGAACGTCAAATTTGTCAAAGTTATGACGTCATCAATATTTTTTTTAAATATGAAGCTTGGTTTTTTTTTTTACTTTATTTGATAAAGCTTATTTTTCTGCATTATCAAGAAATAATTGAAGTAGGGGTCACATAAGAAAAAACTAAAAAAAAAAAACGAATTAGACATGAAATGACTCGTATAACTCCGCAGATGATCGAAGACTCTGTAAATCAGGTCTATCATCGCCTTGGCCTATGTCAGATAGTGAACGGGACACAGTTTGAACAATTCCTGCGTAAGAAATCGTTTTGGTTTAAAGGACTGTTTAGTTAATTTAAATGTTATTACTACAATAAAGTTTATTTGTTTTTTATTAATTCTCTCAGTTTTTTCTTATGTGACCCCTACTTCAATTATTTCTTTATAATGCAGAAAAACAAGCTTTATCAAATAAAGTTAAAAAAGAACAAGCTTCATATTTAAAAAAGATATTGATGACGTCATAACTTTGACAAATTTGACGTTTTATTTTTTTGACTTATGTTAAAAGACGCGAGTAACATGATCCGTACATGCAGTGAGATAAGCCACGGTGAGAACATTCCTTCTGTGACCTGTATCAGTACCGAGGATGCTGAGAGTGCATTTTAGCAATACCCAGTTTTCTTCGTAAGAATAAACGCATAGAAAGTCAGTCGTATTATAATATTAGTAATGTACACATGTTTTCTTAGATTTATTAATATTAAAATTCTTTTTAAAAACTAATAAATCAAGCGTTTTTATTTATTTGGCGCAGTCAGTAGGATTGTTCTACAAGTTTTTAAGTTTTAAAATTTGGTGTGTGTCAACATTTTGGGAACATCCGGAACCTGGGAAAAGACGCAAGAGGACCGAATATTGAAGAAAGTACGGGCCGGCTACGGCACTTTAATGAGCAAAGGGGGCTACCGTACTCGTTGAATTCAATATTCCAACGTTCCGAAGAAAAGAAAACAGCTTGCCTACCCAGATGCAAAGTAAGTACTATCTTTTATTACAATGCGGCTCACCTGATTATTGAAATCAATTTCATTATTTGAAAAAGAAACCTTCATTGTTTCCCCCATATCCGTGCAAGTGACAATCCTGTCGTACCCTTAATTGGTAAACCCTATACAGAATTAGTAAATAGATTAGATATATATTTTAAGAATAATTTAAAGAAAATGGCAGAAAATTTCCAATTATTCAAATTAGAATTAGATACAATACCGCTATTCAACGGGGATTCGCATTGCGTGAATCAATTCGTAAATGCTTGCGAGGTAATTGTACAAAAGTATGTAGCAACGGCTGCGGTTAAAGATGTAATATTTCAGACGATATTAAGCAAACTAAGAGATCGTGCGAGAACACTAATTTGTTCAAGAGACGATCTAGATACATGGGAAAAGGTTAAAAAGGCGTTATATAGTTATTTTGCGGACAAACGCGATTTTGGTCAACTTATTCAAGAATTTAATAATACCCGAATGAATTTTAACGAGGATCCGATTTCGTTTGGACATCGAATACAAGATTTGTTATCAAAATTAAATTCAAAACTCACACAAACGACGGACATCACGCATAAAACACAACGTGCGGAAATTTATGCACAAACGGTGCTGGAAATTTATTTATTAAATCTACCAGGAGAAATACAAGTTCATGTAAGACCCTTGAAACCAACGTCATTGGAAACAGCAATTGGTTTGGTGCAAGATGCCGTTAATTTCATAGCGAGATCGAAAGAACTAAAGGGAATAAAATCTTCAACATCGCAACATAACACCACATATAGGAAGCCTATGAAACCTATGAAAACCTATTTTCCAACAAATTATCCACCACAACAATTTCCAACACAATACCCAAATTATAACAGTTTTAACAAACCCCCTACGATTCAAACAAAAACATTTCCAACTGGGCCAATTCCCAACTATCCAAATCCATATTACAATCGAAGATATTTTCCTTCGAGTCAACAAGTATTTGGTCAACCAAGGAATGTATGGAATCCAGGACAATACAACAATGCGACGGTTCCAAGACCAACCCCTATGTCAGGAATATCGACCGCAATAACTAAACCTTTATATCATAACGAGATAGAAGATACAGACTTTCAAAATTATGAAGAAGCTCCACCAATATTCAACGAAGCAAATGGTTTGTGGTATGTGCCAATAGAACCACCCCAAGATAATTATCACGTAGATTACCCACCTGAAGAGGAAGCGTGTAAACAACAAGAAGAAAAGGTATACGAAGAAGAAAAAGAAGCAGAAGAAAAATTTTCTATTAACTGTCTTACCGGAGAACTCAATAAACGATCGATAAATGAACTCCCGTATATAATATTAGGCAATCCACCAATAAAATTACTTATAGATACAGGAAGTACTGTGTCAATGATAGATCCCGCGGTTGTGCAAAGATATTACCCTAATAATATTATAAATGAAAAATTAGAAGTAGAAACAGCAAGTAATACTTTTACAATAAATAAATGTGCTATGATACCTTGTTTCAAAGAATTAAAATCAGACGGTTATTTGAAAATGCTTATGTTTAAATTTCATAAATTTTATGATGGACTTTTAGGTTTAGAAGAATTAAGATCTATGCAATTTAACATAGATTTAAATGAGGGTACATTATATAGAAATGATTACAAAATTCCTTTACAATTTAAAAAGAACGATTCTGCTAAAATACCTGCTAAATCGAAAGTATTAAAAACTAATTCGGTCAATTATGTAGAAAGCAATGTATTATTATTAAATCATGTATCTCAAGCCGATCCTCTATCAAGAATAAAAATTAATACTACAGAAAATTACGTAAATACGATAGACAATGAATTGGAATCTTTAGTAGTTAACCAAGACAATATTGACGAAGGTATGTTAGATGAATTAGACGAAATGTTAAACAAAATACAAAGAAACGATCAGGCTACACAAATTAGTAATCAAAATCTAGACGAAATTAATAACGATACAAGTACTATTCATTCAGGCAATGGTAATATCGAAATTTCAATGCCTTATACGGAAACAATATTAAATACGGCAGACCACCAAATTATATTAGATGCCACACATAATATAACTACACCTATAATTAAAAATTTCAAAATATTTGGTAAAAATAGAATTTGTCTTACATTTCCTTTAACGACGTATAGAGAAAATATTGTTACGGCATTAAAAGAATGTTTAACGTCTGAAAAAAAGAATGTTATCTATTTTAAACATAAAAGTATTGAAAGTGAAATAATTTCGGTTATCCAAGAATCATTCACAAACTTAAAAGTAGAGATATCTAATAAAATTGTAGAAGATATTCAAGATAAAGATGAACAACAAATAAAAATTAAATATTATCATGAAGGTAAAACTCTACATCGAGATATTAATGAAGTCTATCAATCCTTGAAAAGAAAGTACTACTGGCCTAATTTAGAGAAAACCGTTAGTACCTATATTAATAACTGCGAAACATGTCAATTAGCGAAATACGATAGACCACCCCAAAAACAGACTATATCTCATACGCATACGCCAAAAAGACCTTTTGAACAACTTCATATAGACTTATTATTTATGAATAACAGAACCATATTAACGATTATTGATCATTTCTCAAAATACGGACAAGCTTACGAAATTTCAGATAAAAATTCAAACACCATTGTAAACAATCTTATAAAGTTTACTAGTCACCACGGCTTGCCTCGTAAAATCATTGCAGATTCCGGAAAAGAATTTGACAATATAATAATGAAAGAATTTTGTAATTTGCATAAAATCACATTACATATCACCTCGGTAGGTAATTCAAAATCAAATGCAATCGTAGAACGATTCCATAGTACACTCACAGAATCAATCAGATGTAGGTTAATCGAGAGTAAAACAACGTTCGAAAATCATTTAGTAAATGCAGTATTAAGTTACAACAATAGTCTACATTCAAGTACCAAATTTACTCCTTTTGAAGTAATTAACGGTCATTCAGAAACAAATCTACCATTTGATTTAAATGAGGAAAAACTAACACAAGAATTTATTCAAAATAGGGCCGATCAAATAAAGGCAATCAATAAACAAATTTATATATCACTAGAAAATGTCAAAGAAAAGGCTTGTAATAAAGTCAACGCAAACAGAACCGAGATAGAAAATATAGAAGAAGGACAAGAAATTTACACACGAAAGAAATTTAGAGACAAATTAAAACCGAAGTTTTCTAAAGAAAAGGTAACAAAAGTTAATGCTAAAACAATTGAAACGCAAAAAGGAAGTAAATTGTCAAAAGATGTAATAAAAAAGAAAAGAAAATTCACTGAGGATCCTTTGTTACAGGATGAAGATCCCGTGGATGATCCTATTCCTGTTTACGCAGAAGACAATAATTTGCCAACTACAAGTAAAGCAAATTAATAATTATATTTTACCCTATAGGTTAGGAAATGTTCGATTAGTCCAAGGAAAACATGATTTTATTTATAAGATAAACGCCAACGATTTATTCGTGTACATTAATTCATTAAATGACCAAATTCAGCTAGTAAAGACAACTTTTATTAATAAGGTAAAGCCAAATTCAAATGTAGTTTATTCCTCGGGCAATGATTTAATATCATCAGTCATTTTTGCACAATCGTTAGATGACGATCAGATCAAATCGACTTATCCACTAATTGCACAAACGGTACGTAGTATTAATCAAACTAAAAGTAAACTCAAGAATATATTTCCTGAATTTATAAGAACTAGAAGATCGCCATTAAATATTGTGGGTAACTCCGCAAATTGGTTATTTGGTATTATGGATAACGAAGAAAAAAGGAGAATCGATATTGCTTTACAACAACTACACAACAATCAAGAAAATATACATAAACAACAAGAACTTAGCCTCTCTATTCTAAAATCAATGTCAAGTAAGTTAGTGGACACACTAAACATAGTAAAAGCGAACCAACATGCCATTAACAACAAAATAGATGAGATATTAGAAACTTTGGAACAAATCAAATTCTATGAATTAATAAAAGACGCAAATGCACTAATAACGCAAAATAATGATATAATGTTTAAAGTTCTAATGGAAATTGAGGATGCCATTATATTCTCTAGTATGCATAAATTACATCCATCAATAATATCTGTAAGTGAAATAAGGGAGATCATGTACCAATTAAATTCCCTCTACAACCCCAGACAACTAGTTATGTTCAAAAACACCTTTAATTATTACCTATATTTCAATATCGATAGTCACATCGACGACAAAGAAATCCTAATAAAAATATCTGTTCCTATTCTATTTAAACCTACCTATAATTTATATCACCTTTATGCTATCCCATATGATAACTTTATAATTCCCATACCTAAGCCGTATTTGTTAATTGAGGATAGTACATACATATTACGCACCGATCTGTGTCCAAAATTGGAAGACACCTTTATTTGCCAAGGACAACCCCTGCCTATCGACGATAATTGTATATTGAATTTAATGAAGAATCAAGACACATGCGAGAAAATCAAGGTACATCTAGAAGAACCGATAATACAGCAGATTGGACCAGGAGATGTATTAGTGTATGCTCCACATAATATTAAAATAAGTTATGATTGTAATGAGTTAGGTATTTCTGTAGTTAAAGAAAACGTATTAATAAAATTAGATTATAATTGTTCAATAGAATTAAATGAAGAAAAATTTGTATTTAGGAATGAAATGCTTAAAGGAGAAATATTTAATCTACCAAAAATTATTGTAGATGTATATAATAATCACAATGTAAATCCGATTGAATTAAATGAAATTAATGTTAAAGATTTTAGCAAAATAAAAGAAGAAATACAAAAGGTTAAAATACCGAAATTAGAAAAGTTTGTTAAAGTAAACTCTTATATAAATTATTTCATAGTTTGTATAATCATCATAATAATCACAATTGTATTACTTATAAAGAAAATTAAATGTAAACAAGTTCTAAGAAAATCGGAGCAGGTTCTCGAGAATCCAACAGGACGTCAAGAACCCTTCTAAGGATGGAGGAGTAACATGATCCGTACATGCAGTGAGATAAGCCACGGTGAGAACATTCCTTCTGTGACCTGTATCAGTACCGAGGATGCTGAGAGTGCATTTTAGCAATACCCAGTTTTCTTCGTAAGAATAAACGCATAGAAAGTCAGTCGTATTATAATATTAGTAATGTACACATGTTTTCTTAGATTTATTAATATTAAAATTCTTTTTAAAAACTAATAAATCAAGCGTTTTTATTTATTTCGCGGAATAAAATAAACTGTTTGACGTGTTTTTGCATTTTTTTCAAAAATTAACATTGTACGTTTTATGAATTTTGTGCGTTACTTTATCATAACCCTGTATAATAAATATTTGAAATAATAACTCAATATCTAAGCGAATAAAAATTCATTTATGACCAAATATTTACACATTTGTAACCGCGGGAAAGATTTTTACTAGAATAGCAATTCATTGTTATATGGGTTGCCTAATTTTAATTTATTTTATATTCATATAAAACAAAGTAAAGAATAGTTGAACGAAAAATAAGTGCAGAGCGGGGTAGCTTTTTATTCAATTTATAACGTGAACCCAAGCAAACAAATCTCCTCTGAAGGATTTTTGAGAAAACTTGTTTTTAATATTTTGACATATTAATTAATTTTCTTTAATCCGATAATTTTTTAAAAAATTTGATTCTTCAGCGCGGTAGATTACTAAATTCTTCATAAGTTGACGTTGAAAGGTTTTCTCCAAATTTAAAATCAACAAAAATATCTTGCATCTAAAATCTGCTATTTTTCCATTGTTGACGGATCCACTATATAGGACCCTTAATGGAGATTTGTCCGAGCATTTGATTTAATTTTTTTCTTTCTTACGTAATTTCTAAATTTGTACAACAGTGTTATAAAATAAAACAATTCGTGTTGTTCTATTATCTTTTGTCAAAAATGTCAAATGTTTTAAATGCACATGTCAGGGCTAACATTTTTTTTTTTAAATTTTTAACTTGAACATTGTGCTATTAAATAATTAGAGGATATCAATAGTCGCGAATTTGTTGTTTTACATGAAAAGCTTCTATGTCTCAAAATCGATTTTACTACTAGATTGCGTATACTGTATCCTCATAATATGTAATTTCTCCTACCAACTAAAAGGGATGGACAATGTGACCTAGTCTGTTCTGCGCATGCGTTAAATCAAAATATCAGTTTTGAAATTACGAAATATAGAGATAAAAACAAAACATCAGTTAACCTCTCATTTAAATTCACAACAATTGCCATGATATTACCGAAAGCATATCCAAAGTCTCTTAATTTACTGAATTCAGTATTTGTGCATGTTTAGGTATCACTCGATGGATTTGTAGATTTACACAAAAAATATGATGTAGAATAAAGGAAGCGCATGAAGGCGCAAAAGAACGATATGAAATCTGATTTCAGTGTATTTCTAACAGAACTTATGAAATAATCTCTACTGTTTTTATTTGTACTTGCTGATTGGAATATGTGAAATTTATTATTGAATATAAATACCGATCGTTTTATTTCTATTTATACACAACATAAATTGATCACAATCGAATATAAAGTATATGTCACGTTCTGTTATATTTGGACATATAATTTTTATGAATTTTTAAACTTAGAATAACAAATGTAATGATTATAATTAATATTTGAGCAGTATGTAAGAAAGAAGCATTATCTATTTTATATTTTTACATACATTATTCAATAAAATATTGTACTTGCAACGATGTAGAAAAATTATTAAATGTCTGTTTTTAGCGAATGTGCTTAACCGAGCAGTAGAAATTAAAAGTGTTAGTATCCACAATTTTACATCTACATTGTAGCATCTAAAAATTATTTTAAACAAAAATGTATTACATTGCAAATTTTAATATATATGTTACCGTTAAAGCGAATAATTCCGGTATTCTATGAAATAACTAGTTATTTCATAAAATACCGATCCACGGTAGGTAAATCATAAAATAGTTTTGTTTTTCAATATTTTAACTAGTTATTCTATATATAACCTAGTTATTCTGTAAAATAACGTAATCGTGCAAAAGAAAGTATGAAATAAATAGACGGGACCAAGATTACAACTTAAGGAATTTATTAGATAGCTTCAGTAGTTGTTAATATTACAAAAAAAACAACAAATTGTAAAAAACACATTACACAAAAGATAATAGATACTCCTACATTTTTGGAACAATATTTTTACAAAAGTAGTAAAAAAATAATTGTAAAAAAATTAAACAATATTATTAGCACAAAGAGAAATACATTTAAATGTACAGTTTTCTGTCGATAAGGCCTTACAGGGTTTTCCTATTGCTTTTCACTATTTGTCAATTATTGTGTTTCACTATTTAGCAAATGTAATTCCCACTTTTGGCAGCGCTTGTCAAAGCTGCCAAGTGGGAATTACATTTGCTAAATCGTGAACACAATTGACAAATAGTGAAAAGCAATAGGAAAACCCTGTATTACATATTAGGTACTACTATTTATTTGTGCACGGACCGCTGCCATGACACTTGGAATTGCACAGTACATTATTCTTTTTGCAAAAACATTGTTTTGTTTCACATTTTTTTGTGCAAGAACATTTTTTAAAGCCTTGTCCTGTGCCGGTTGACTGAGCAGTTGCCACTGCCCGCAAGGATATCTCTTCGGAAGCAACTTCTTCAGCGGATATAAGTTTCTCATCGCAAACACTAAACTGAGATCTTGCATATAGTTGTTTTATTACACCATTCCTTGTGCCCAATTTGTAATAATTGTCATCAGAAATATCTAGTACAATGGCAAGTACGGACCTAGGATCTCCTCTTCCACGGTCTACATCAGGAACTTGTACACGAATTGTTGAACCAATAGCTGCCAAGGAGTTTTTTTTATCTGAAGTAATCTTCATCTTTTTCGCTTGTTGACTTAAACCTTCTCTAGCGTCATTACGTTCATTTATTATTGACGTTTTTCTGTGACATAACAGACATCGTCGATCTTGATTCAACCCATCGGGGTTTTTAATAAATATTTCTGTTGCGCATGTAAAATGAACTGGTTTTAAACAGTCAATGCACAGCGAATAACAGTCTGATGAGAAGGTTTCTAAACAAATTACACATTTTGCTTCAATTTGTTCACAATCTTCTGTATTATCACTATTCTCACTATCTGCAAGGTTCGGTTCTTCAGTTTCTTTTCCCATGTTTACCAAAACTTTGTTTAAATCTTCTTCATCTTGCAATGAATTTATTACTTCTTTAGGCAAAAAAGACGTTGTTAAACCAACTTTTGGATCTACACCAAACATTGCCTTATAAGGGGTTCTTTTGATGCCAGAATGATAGGCACGATTTTTCATAAACTGGACAAACTGCAACCCTTTACTCCATTTGTTTGTGCCATTTTGTTGCATCCAAGTGGTAAGTATGTTTTCTACATCTTGATTTGCCCTTTCCACGCTACCTTGGCTTTGACTGTGCCTAGGCTTTCCGTGCACAATTTTTAACTCCGGCCACATATCTCGAAGACTTTCTATCATTTTATTGCAAAACTCACGACCATTGTCCGATTGCAGAATGCTAGGAGCTCCAAAAAGCAAAAATATTTCAAGAATACGACAAGCAACTTCCTCAGCGCGTTTGGTTTCTAGAGGCTTTAACACAACAAATTTTGTGAGATGGTCCTGATAGGCCATGATGAATTTATAACTGCCATCAGGGTGAGATTGAAAATCAATTAAATCTACCTGACAGCGACTATTTAAATGCTCAGAAAGTATGGGTTCTACAACAACCCCTTTCTTTTCACTCTTCCCCTTCTGCTGGCATAATTCGCAGTTATCCAAAAAACTTTTTATTTGTGCCTGCGTTATATTTTTGTACTTCTTTTTTAGTTCATTAACCATACGATCTCTTCCTCCATGTCCTATTGCAAGGTGGGTGTCGTAAAGGACATCAAACAAATCATTTCTTGTAATATAAAAGACTACTTCAGAGTCTCTTTCTTTCATCGGTACAATTAATTTTTCAATGCCTTTTACTACAAGTACATCATAATTTTCCAGCAACCAATAATCTCGGGGAACTTTCTTCTCAGTTTCTTTTGCACGTTTCACATCTTCCATTAACCTCACATATTTATCATGTGGTAGTAACGTACTATTCGTCTTCGTTTCTTTTTTATTTATAGAGTCCGTAAACTTTTCATTCATTTTCCTTTTTATTTCACTTCCTTCCATGGTAATACCACTAAATATGGTTAATAATTTTATTATTATTATTGTAACAGCACTTAAAATAAAGTGCAGCCGTTATTCTATATATTAACTAGTTAAAGTATCAAATTACAAAGTATTCTACACTTTAACTACCATAGATCGGTATTTTATGAAATAACGAGTTATTTCATAGAATATCGGATTACATGCTTTAACGGTAACATATATACTACGCTCTATATTACAATACAATTTAATTACAGAAATTACAACATGTAATCAGCATATGACAAAAGTATAAATTAAAAATAAACAAATCAGTTATCTTATTAATACTGTCTTCTAATAACATAATTCAGGATGTCATTACCTACTGCGCCTGTTGTGCATATGTCAAAATTCTTCAACCTCCTATATACATTCCATACACGTTCTATTAGGTCAAGGCAAAATATTGGCGTAAGCCTCTTCAAAGAAGTTTAACACAGCTTTATCACGTGGACAGAAAATTTAGAGGAAGAGTACAGAATCTTAATGAACTTTGAAGTTGATACCATATTAGAAGGGACAGATAAAGTAAAAATAATAAAAGCGCAAATTCATTATAGTACATGTGCACATCATATAAGGAAAAATACAGTCTTGGCAAAAAGAAATACGAAGTGGAAACTACGAGGGTGCATAGTAAGTGATAGACATTAGAACACCCGATATTGAAAGGTAAAGAGAAAAATTACAGGTTATGAAGTGGATAGAGATTATAAAGAAAAAACACACACAATGTTATAAGTGACAAGTTTAAAATAGAAAACAGTGGATTGATCATTCACACTAAGCTGGTTAATAGGGCCTAGTAGCTTGAATGGCTACTACTTCGTCATGAAGTGTTACAGCCTTGTGTGTATAAACATTCATATTTCATAGTGCAGAGTGTTATAGTTGTATTTTAACAGCTCGTAAAATTGAAAATGAAGTTAAGCTTGTAATATCAACATTTCTAGAAGAGTTATTATTAATTGTAACTGACATGGACAGAGATGTGTTATAGGTGTATTCTAACTGTTAGTATATATTGCAAATAAATGTGGTCCAGGTATTTATTTCTGAGGCCCTCTCTTTGCTATAATAATACTTTAAATGCTTTATGGTTAATTAAAACAGAATAAAACGTATTTCGTACATTATAAGACTAGTAACATGTGTAGTAAATATAATATATCTAAATAAGCTACAAAGAAGTTGGTGATAAAAGTTTTACTATAATCTAGCAAAGCGAACATCGTAAATATCATCATAGCAATATTAACAAATAAAGAATTTATTATTATAAGGTCTCTAAAATATCCAAGATGTTTGATCTTTTTATTTTATTACTTATTCAGAAAACTTCTAGTTGTTTAATTCAGTACTTAATATAAGAAAGCACAGATATTCTACTAAGAAGTTGTTCATACTAGTTCCATATTTGAAATGTGAGCTTAATTTAAAACATGGCGTTTTGGCGATGAAACTATATTACTGAAGTAAATCATATGTAGCCATACTATATCTCACACGGTTATAGGGTTGATTGAAGGAATATATAAAGATGCGCAACGCTATAGTAAAATAGCGTGTCTTTCCGTTAAGTCGTCCCGCAAACCCCTTGCCGAGAAACATCATCGCTGTCTCGGGCTGTTTCGAATCTCGGATCCAAACGACTGATGCAGTCGCTATAGATCTCGGATCCAGTTTTAGCTACGCTCAGTGCTATGTAGTGACGCATCTTTATGTATTCCTTCAATCAACGGTTATAGTCATATTTTTTAGATTCATAAACTTCTTATATAGTCTCTCTTATCTATAAATAAATCTTACTCCAATGAACAATAATCAAGTTTCTTCTTAATTCTAGAATCGCCGGAGGCTAGTAAATTTTATTATGTTTATAAACATATGGACATAAGTAAATAGTTCCAGTTGTTATTTACTATACCTTGTCTCAGAATAAGAAGGAATGATTCAAATATCGCGCCAAAATGCTATATATTTTTAAGAGATTTCATTGGTTCGTGCCTAGGCAAATTTAATATGGAAAAATAAGTATCCAATGTCCGCAATATTTTATAACATAACATAACTAAGGCATAACAAGTGAACACTCTCTTATAGTTTTGCTCTGGTTTATTATATTTTACTATATTATTAAATACAATATGAATATGTACGTTTAAGTACGTCATGAAATTAGTGATTCACCACTGAAACAGCGTCATCGATTGGTACATTTAAGAAGGCGAAGCAGTTCCAGTTATGTACACAATATTAAATATACAAACTCCAAAACAATGAACAACAGCAATTATAATAAATATGTGCAAAACACTAAGTTATATAAGATATTATTGCTTCAATATCAATATACATATTATAAAGAATGTATTTATTATAGAGCATAATTGAAGAATATGATGAACATGCGAGCTAAGACCACTTCAAAAAAGAGTAGACACGCATTTGGAGCTACGAGAATTTGGTAGATGATGTGCAGTTTCTTTTTATAAAGATGAACCTCTTCGAAGGTATAAAAACAGCTGATTACTATGTTGAAATAAATATTTAGTGTGTTCGTTCTTGAAAAACATACAAGTTTTACATCAATTGCTAGGTAATTCTGTAATAGTCATGAACACTGTATAATTATATTATTGACGTAGAGTGGAAATGCTATTTGCTTAGAAAAAAGAATGTGAGATGGATTAATTGATAATATCGTAGAACCATTTCTAATTTGTGTTAGAAGTTGTGACAGTGACATATTATTGTCCAGTGAATCATACTAATTTCTGCAGCAGTGGGGTAACTATACCCCCGTATGCCCCCGCGGTGCGGTGGGGCCCTAGAGTCGTGGGGCCCAATGGCCGTAAGAGCCCAGACCAGAACCATACAAATTTAAAACGTGCCGAAAACAGAGACGTAATAATCGCATAATGGCATATATAAATACAGGCGATTGTACATTCATTCGGAAAATATCCATATTATGATTATCGGAATGATTGTTAATTCACGTTTGTCTAGGCCGGCGTAATCCCGTAATTTTCGGCGCCTTTAACAGTCGGTAGTATTGTCAATAGGTAGTAAACATGCATATATGAAAACAAAAAATAATAAAAAGGCTTATTTCTGTCGTTCTGCCTATTTACAAATGATAATCGTGTGAAGTTTATTCCGTAGATATACCTATTTGTAGGAAACACCAACGTAATAATTGGTTAGGTTGAGCTGGATGTTGCGGGGGGGGGGGCAAAATTTGTAGTTACGCCACTGTCTGCAGCTAATTTTTGAATTTTTTATAATCGATATTATTACACTAAGAGAAATAAGATGTTCAGTTAACCAATTTGTATACCCTGTCTCAGAATACGAGGGAGTGATCCAAATACCGCGCCAAAATCCGGAACACATAGCTTCAAATTTTACTAAAATTATATATGACATGTTAGACATGTTATTGAGATTGAGGTTAGAAATAGTGCTTTAGATAGGAATTGTAGAACCGTAACTCAGGATTTCTATTACGGATTGAAATGACTGGATGTGCCACTTTACATTGTACCATTCAAAGCAGCTGAAAATGGAATTACTGCACTGAGAGAAGTAAAATGCTCAGTCAACCAATTTCTAGTTGACTCAATAGTTTTCTCTGGTTCCCGGTGAGCATTCACTTCAGAATTTTGAATCAAAAACGTATGGTTTATCAAGTTTAAGTTATTGAGTCAATGATTTTGCGCGTGTGATATGATATTGTATAGAATATTATTTGAATTTGAACTTTGAAAAAATGTCTCGCGTTGCTAATGCGACACTGTCAATTTATTTGAACAACAATTTAAAGTGTTCGATCAAAAGTTGCGAATGATTGAATCCTAGTCAATGAGCAAAAATGTTAAATCAACAATACTGGCAAAAAAATTAAAGTAATTGATTCATTGGTTTGCTTCTCGTTGTCTGAATAGATTATTTGTTCAGTCAATGTGTAGAAGGTGAAAAGTCTAAAATCTATTGACTGAACAATACCATTTGTCTCAGTGTATATATTTGAGATACTTTCGTACTAAATTTTAAAAGTAGTTCACATTTTACAATCACACTTGATATAAAAATCAATAATTTACGATGTGTGAACGCACTGCTTTCATATTGAAAAGAAAATTCCATGTAATATTTATATGCTCGAGTTTACCAGAATAGGTTATGTCATGAAACGCATTCAATCCTGATTTTTTGGTACATTTTACATATTAATCCGGGAAATCACAGTTATAGAATTATTTTATGACTATACGTATTAGAATGATAAATTAAATTTAAAATTGTTGACAACATACTGTATTCTCAACTGTCTACATGTCATTACTACGCCGCGGACACGTACGGTTGATGACTCATTGCACATGGGCGCACTATTGAAATGTTGTATTTCTAAAGAGGTTTTAATTTTATTTATATAATTGGATAACAAGTGGCTGGTGATCTTTAAAATACAAAATACCTTATCATTTGTTCATTTTCTCTTCTGTAATACTTCTCTTTGAATTAAGTAAATCCTTGTAGATAGAAAACGTCCTTTCTACATCGTAACTGGTTATAGGTGCATACTGGAAATATTCTTTTATTTCCGCGTATTTAGCATACACAATTGTCGCAATGTTATTAAATCTAGATTTCTATTAAAAACTGCGTCTAACTTTTGCCGAAGGCCACATCCGAAGTCACTTGGAATACTTTTTAAATTATTAATAGCCCACGTCTAATGGGGTTAATCCATCTTTTAATTTGAGATTTCGATTTTTAAAATATGAGATTAGTTTAGGCAAATTTCCAAAGTGTTCCTGAAGTAATAACAACAGATTTTTTAAATTTGGGATTTGTGTTAGTTCCTTGCACTCAGAAATACTTCGAGCATTGTCATTTAAACATGTAACGAAATTTTGTAAACTATGGAAATTATCTGCATAAAAACTATTTCTGTGTATGTTTTAGCAAAGCTAAGTGACAAACGTGCGATATTTTGGCATTCTGTAATGATATTTTACAGGCTTTGTAATATATTTAGGAATCACTATTCATTTTCATATCAGAAAAAGTAACATAAACAACGTTCTAGATCTAAATAAATGATAACTAAAAATGTACGCGTGTGTTACACGAAAGCCAGTGCACACTTACGTCTAGATGATTGGGAGAAGTCGATTCAATAAACCGGTATTAAAGAGACTATTACAAAAATTACGAAGTACGTAATTAACAGTCAAAACAATGAAAAAACGAAACCAACGTAAGTATAAATGAAAATTTTATTTCCCTTGCGAAATATAAGGTAAATGTAATAAATTTTAATAACCCCTCACGCTCCTATCTACGCCGATAAAAAAGGATTTTACTCATAAATTCCTTATTTTATGGTCATTTTTTGCTCTCATTCTCGGGCACTTCTCGGGCGTAAACAGATGTTGCAGTTCACCATATGAATTAGTGCTATTCAGTAGGCGTGTGTTGTTTACATAATTTCTTTGCTCCGTTGTAACTTCGTCGTAGTTTAAGCCGGTCATGTACGCGTCCTAGTCATTACAATTTGTTTAGTACAGTTTTAAGCAACGACGCACACAGGAGTATTTACATAAAAAAACCAGTCAAAATTATATAATGTGTTTAATGATATAAAATAGTTATTTACGAACCAAGTGCGTGAAATCAAATTTCGCGAATGAGTGACCAGTTTAAAGCGCGAGCCGAAAGGCGAGCGTTTTATGGACACGAATTCGCGAAATGTTTCACGCACGAAGTTTGTACAATATTTTTTGTACGAGAACTATAATAATAATACATATTGTTAAATACGTTATCGTTTATGACACACTACTAATCTCTTGATATTAATTAAAAAAAATTGAGTTGGCAGTATTGATTATTTGAAGTGACATTTAATTTAAAATTATCAAATTCAAAAAATTCCATACAAAATAAAAACCTCACCAACAACATGAATTCTGATAATGAAATGCAATGTACACCGCCTGAAATTCGCGAAGCTGCCAATATTGCAGTGGATAATTTATTACCCATAAAATCAAAAAACGTATACAAAAACACTTATACTAAATTCGTAACTTGGGCTAGATCTAAAAATATACAAAAATACTCCGAAAATTGTTTGTTAGTTTATTTTCAAAATTTACAATCAAATAAATCATTATGGTCCACTTATTCTATGTTAAAATCATGCTTAATAATATATGATAATACGGATATATCTAAATATGCAAAACTCATAGCGTATTTAAAACAGACAACCAAGCAACATCAGCCTAAAAAATCAGCAGTATTAACCGAAGAACAAATTACTAAATTTATTGTTGAAGCACCAAATTCTTTGTTCCTACTAATGAAGGTAAAGTCATTTCCGTATATTTAAATTCCATACAACACTATATATATGTATTTATAGGCTGTATTAATATTGGGTATTTCTGGAGCGTGTCGACGTGAAGAACTTTGCAAAATGTCATTGCGAGACATAGAATTTAAATCGAATTTAATTATCGTAACAATTCCAGAAACTAAAACAGGTAACAGCCGTACATTTGCTATCATTAAGCCCGAATGGATTACATTAATTCGGCAATATGCAAATTTAAGACCGGACAACCAGCATCGATTCTTTTTAACATATCGCAATGGCAAGTGTGTTTGTTCACCTGTTGGTCTTAATACAATTGGCAAAATTCCAATGCGAATAGCTGAGTACCTTCAGCTTGATAGCGCAAGTAACTTCACAGGTCACTGTTTCCGAAGGAGTTCAGCGACATTGTTGGCAAATCAAGGAGGTGACTTGCTTACAATTAAAAGGCATGGTGGATGGAAATCATCTACGGTTGCAGAAGGATATATCGAAAATTCTCTGCATAGTAGAATTCAATTAGCTAAAACAATGACCCCGTTAGAGATATCGACTCCGCCTGCAACTTGTTCGACATCTGAAATACAAGATATATGTAATAATACAATCAACGTTACTCTACCTTCGCAATCAAGATCAATTCAAACAAACCAGTTAATCCCTGGGGTATCAATCTCTGGTTGTCAAAATTGCCCAATCAAAATTTTTAATAATTGTTCCGTTTCAATTTCTGAAAAGAATGAATAATGGTAATTTATATAATATTTGTTACTGTTCTGACATTGAATTACATACCTTCCAAATATAACAATTTCTATTTCATTTCCTTTTATTTTCATAGAAAAACAACGAACTGGGTAGCATATTATTAAGGTTAGGGATTTATGATTTTAAAATGTGACTAAATTAATTAAGTTCTGGGTAGTACCAACTTTACTTTTACGCACTCGTGTTTAAAGTGACTTTTTACGCACGCAAATCGAATCGTGAAATGACAGGTTTTGATAAGCGAGTACAAAAACTATATTATAATTTTAACTAAGCATATATTTTTACATAAAAAACGTATTTACACTACATACAAGATTTGTACATTTAGTCAGATTCACAATCCGTTTGATCATCAGATCAGGAAGCCTGCGTATCTTCGTCTTCAGCATCACCGCTATAATAAGCATCTGAAGAGGTTAACGGTGGGTTGGGAAGTAATAAATCTATTGCTTCCTTCGAGAAAGGCTGTCTTTTCTTCTGAGGTCTTCGTCTATTACTACTCAGGTATGGATCCGACTTTAATAATAGTCGGTTTAAAATGTCTCTGTTGCAGACCTCTCTTGAGAATTTTCTGGCAAAATTAAGCCTGTATTGTCTGAAATATTTATTTCTGGCCTCTGCCGCTTCCTCAGAAAGGCAATATCGCATGTACTATTGCTCCGTGTATCAGTACTTTGTGAATTGTTGGTGACATTGGATGCCAGCCATACAAATCCACATACATTTTAGCAGTATCTCTGGCATACTCATCGTATTTTTTAATATTTATATCAAAACCACTCGATATTACTTCCAGGATGACTTAGAATCTGTTTATCAAACCTAAATCAAGTCCCGTGATGTCAGAAGCCGTTTCTGGTTCAGAGAAAAATCTTCTTGATGTATTACCATCATTGGTATTTCCAAGTCCTGCTTTTGGAACATCAACTAAAATACCCATTCGTTCTTTAAAATCTTTTTGTATGCGTTCCTTCCTCTCTTTTACAATTTGTTTTTCATGCGAAGTTCTTGCTTGCCATTTTTTCAGAGGTAATTTATAGGCTAAATGTAACAGAGACTCGAAAAATCTTATCCTAGCGTGTAGGATTGAGTCCGAATTTTAGCGCTTCGGCATTGATTTCGGGTGAATTCTTTAATATATTAAAATCTTTCGACGTTAATCCACTAATGTAACACCTCATAGTGGATGCTGTGTTAGTCGCTGCGTTACATATTTTGCCATCAACCATGGTGGGTACCAATATATGTTTTATTTTTACAATTTCGTCAGAAATACAAACTTCTGTTTCCTGTAAGTGTTTCGCCTGATCCTCTATATATTTTATTTCTTCTTTAGTTACGTCATTATTTTCTTGCACGAAGCGAATACGTATTGGATGACAAAACCGAACAGATGATGGAACAGGGTTTTGCTAAATTATTTTATCGTGATTTGCACCAGCAACCAGGCTCAGTGGAACGAGTGAACTTTGAAAAATGTTCGCGTCACTGTCTGTTGTATTCTGGAACGTCTGCTTGAACTGCGACTGCTGCGATCCATCGCAGCCCCATTTTATTAATAATTGCATACTTTGCTTCTCCTCGTTTGTACAAGTGTTTATAACTTCAACAGCATATTTGCATATACGTGTGGCCGTGTGATCAATTAAAGCCTGTAACTGAATTTCAGCACAAGTTTCAGTCACTCGCATGGACTCTTCAGGAGGATAACATTCTTTCTTGGCATCTTTTATTCTCGAATAGCAGGGATAAATAGTTTTATTAGCGCCTTGTATTATCTCCCATTGTCTTCTTGTAAAATCCCCTTCTACAAAAATAGCCAATGCTTCCTCCGGAGAAGGTTTTTTACACGAGTATCCAATTGTTTTCGAGCAGAAGTAATTGTTTTACGATATTTCGTAGCTCGCGTTGGAGTAGCCATCACATCTTTTATTATTTTTGATGCATCCGTATTGCCAATAGCTCGCTGACTCACACTAGCAGCAAACACTAACTGTTCTGCAGGTACCTGGTCTCGCAATTCTTTTGTTTTACGCCGCTTACTGCGGTCACTTAATTCTTGAAATAATTTTTTTGGTCTACCTGCTTTTTGGGCATTCCAAACAGGTAGTGGTATAGACGCAGTCAGCCACAGTTCACTGTTCTTCAAAAAACGATCTCTTGTGTATTTTGAAGCTATCCATCTCTTTTTAAAGTCGCTCTTAAAATGTTTGAGGGGACGACTTAAAGTGGCCTTTTCATCTTCCGGACATTTTGTAGTTTTCATGAGCTCTGTTTCTAATAATGTCAACTTCTCGTCGAGGTTTCTGCCAGAAAATTGTTGCATTATGTCAATTAATGCTTTTCTGGTAATTTTTTTCTGCTTTCCTGAGAAAACAAAACAGAATAAGGTTAATTAAATAAAATACTGAAAATATTTATTTAAGGACTACAGTAATTGGAATGCATATACAACAAAATGGAGGAAGAGAGGGGGACGAGTTTTTTCGGTATGTGTTAGAGGAATATTTATACCTTGTAAATAAGTAACAAACATCGCCCGACAAAGCCCGACACACAAACAAACAGACCTTTAAATATATTTTTCAGTTAAAAATTCTACTCATTTTTCTAGCTTACTGTCATAATTCAAATGATTGAAATTTAAATGTAAATGTGACTAAATAGTATTTTAATAGAGAGTACATACCTTCTTCTCCCATAATAAAAATGGTTATATTGTTAGACAACTGGAAACAAACACAGTTCACTTTAGAACAAGTACCAAAATTAAGAGCGCCGAGAACAAAGACATGCAATTCATACAATGACTAGATTCCGACTGAGAGTACGATGGAAGGGATACGCGGAGTTGCTGTTTAAGGCAACTACCTGATGGGATAATTGGCATTACAAAAAATACAATTTGCAAGCATTTGGGTTAAATTTATGAAATTGACTTTTAACCGGTTTTTTGATGTAAATACTCCTATGTGCGACGGGTCGTTTTATATTCCCGGACTAGGCATCAAAAAAAAGTTTCGAACAGCAATAAAAAAGTAGTTTTCAATATAGCCCACTAGGTTTTGGAAGAAAGTATTGTATAATTTTAATAACATCTCTAATCCATTATAAACAAATTCCTTTGCTTTGTATGCAAAATACCTTTTAACAGCCGCTATAAGTTCGTCATCCACGATAAATTTTGTTCCCCTTAGAGTTCTATTGAGATGAGGACACAAAAAATAGTCGCACGGAGCAAGATCTGGAATATAAGGTGGATGGTCTATTTCTGTGAAGCCACATTCGGCAACGGCAGCTGTTGCAAATCTTGATTTGTGAACTGGTGCATTATCGTGAAGGAACAGGACACATTGCGTCAGTTTTCCGCGCGTTTTCGCATTAATAGAATCTCTTAGGCGATGTATTAATCTTGCGTAATACTCTCTTGTTATCGTACTACCCTTACGTAGATAATCAATCATTAGTATTCCTTGACAATCCCAAAATATCGTTGCTATTACTTTTCCTGCAGAAGGGGTGACTTTAAACTTCTTGGGAGGGCTATAGAACCCTTAACATGCCACTGCATTTTTTTTGACTCAGGATCAAAATGATAGTCCCAGGTCTCATCTGCGGTGACAAGTCGATTATTAATTAAATCTGGTTCTTCTCCACAAAGCGCCAAAAATTGTTCACACGTCTCCATCTGCACAAGCATTTGGAATGGCGAAAGCGAAGCTTTTATCATTCCAAGGTATTCGTGTAGAATTCTGAAAACCATGCTTTCTGAAACTCCTAATAAATCTGCTAATTGTCGCTTCTTTATTCTTGCATCCTCCAGTTCCAAACACTGGGTTTTTTCAATAACATCGGCGTTGATCACGTCAACAGGCCGACCTGGACTGGGATCATCATCCATTGATTCTCGGCCATGTTTAAACAATTTTGACCATTCGCAAATAGTCGACTTTGAAGGAAATCATCCCCGTATACAGCCAATATTTCTTCACGAATAATATGTGGAGATTTTCCCTGTTTTCTCAAGAATTTTATAAGTGCTCGATATTCAAGTTTGTGCATTTCGATACGTGACAACAAAAACTGACAGATATTAAAACTAATACTGCTGCAATTGTTTTGTAAATTGTCAAAGTCGTTACCAAGGGATGTATGATAATAAAATACTATAATAAAAAATTATATTAACATTGAAAAATGTCAAGTCCGGGAATATGAAAACGACCCCTCGAATGTGTTCCCTGGTTTGGCAGCAAATTTGAGTTACTCCAACTTATTCTGAGATGGGGTATACCTCTTAAACCATGAAATTAATACTTTTAAAATATGCAATTTTTATGTAATAGACGGGGAAGACTCTTTAAACAGTGAGATTTTATTCATCCCATGCAACCTCGACATGCATCAAGACTGACAAGCAGAGAATTGGTTTATTTAAACTACGTACACCAAGAACAGATTCTCAAGACTCTATTAACGTAAAAGCGTGCCAAATAATTTACGTAGGTATGCACAGAGTGAATGACATAATACTGCTCCTAAACACGACGGAGAATATTATTCAAATCGATAATGAAACCGGAAAAATTAGTAATTACAAACACGATTCTTTACAAAATGTATAAAGACCTTTCCATATTATAACGTCTTTGGACTGAAATCTAATGCGGAATAATTAAGTAAAAAAATTTTCTCTGTTATTAAGTGTCTTTATTTTAGTTCATTGAACAAAGTAAAATTGGTATATCAAAAACTGTACATAATTGATCCTCAAATTGGTTTCCTGAAAAATATATACATCATTTTATTTAATCCATCCGCTTTCAATTAGCAGAATTTTAAATATGCAAAACATCCATATTAATTATTTTCCACTGCAAACAAAAACGTGACAACAAAAACGTGTTATGCATTGTAGCATCGACCGCTCCCCACTTCTACCTAAAGGTACATTTTATGAAATTTTTGAGTTATGCAATTGACCAAATCTATAAATAGCAGCTAGCTCGCCCACCACGTAATCACGTTTAAAGGAAGTATTTCAACATTCCATCGTTTTCCACAGATATTGCGTGTTTTGCCTCGTAAGGAAGGAAATTCAAAGCATATTAATACGGTTTATAAATACATATTGTCTTTATCCTGGAATTCTACTTCCTTAAAACTTTAAATTTGATTACAATTTGGAAAAGTATTATTTAATCGGTACCACGATAATTAAAAATTAAAATTTAATGTTTCTACAGAGTTTACCAATTCCATTGAATATTGCCAGTGGAATATTACCACCAGATCTAAGGATATAATTTTTTTTTTTTAATAATTCTTATAGTGTAAATTAATAATCTACGAAGGAGATATATACGTGTTGAAACTCTATTATATCTGATAAAACATAATCGTTTAGTTTCAAAATTGTATTGTACAAACAACGTACGTTATATGTTCAGATTGTATCTTTCATCCACTTGATGAAGACACAATGTGCTGAAACATGTGTGTACAATATAATTTTGAAATTAAACAATTGTGTTTTTATTAGATCTCACATTGCGTAGTTTTAATGGAACCTATTGTACTATTATTCATTAGTCGCATTCATCAGACACTACAGTTGCGCAATTGTTCAGTGATCATGTCCAGACGACGTTCGCTCACTCTGAACATGTTGTGAACGTATTCTGGTTCACATGAGCATTAAAAGGGCATTAACGCGTTCCAACACCAACGTAACACGAATTTTGAGAAAGTTCCTAGAAAAGTAAAACAAACTAAATTGTACTGGTTGCGGATCTTCCACACATGGTATTCAACATTTTCTCAGCCCTTGGTCTATTTTAATACTAAAATTAAATTAATTTTTTAACGCAATAAGTTTGGTTACATACTAAAATAAATTTATTGATGACTAAAAAGATCTGTTAATAATCATCGCTGAGGAAATAATGATATCCATAAGAGAAAAAATTAATGCAAGGTCAAAAGTTTAAAGAAAATATACCTCTTGTTAAATGGTAATGATAATTATGTTTTACGATAACATAAATATGCGTAAGATGTGTAGAAATAAATTATTATAATATTAGACTTACATAAAAAAATAATACAGAAAAACAATTTATTATTATTGTTTATTACATTTGGCAGTAATGAAATGTACCAGATGACAGACGATCACTAAAGCAGAACGGTCTTGTCCAACCAACACTCAACTGTTGTCAAGTGAACAGTTGGAACGGGAACGGTAAAATATCACAAAACATTAAGTATATTATTATAGTGATATTGGTGGTAAAAGTTATTTTATTTTGTTAGTGGGGTAGTTCAACTCAACGAAAGATACACACCGGTGATCCGTATAGCGATGCCGACAGTGTCTGTGTGTATGACGAGCCGACTGTATGTTTTTCGTTTCCTATAGAAATTCATGTAATTTCACATATTGTTAATTCTTTAACATTTTCGGATAAAATTTGGACAAAAACATGACCACAACCTTTCACACAACATAAGGAATAGACACACAAACTTTTATCAAAATGATTTTGGGTCAATCATTATCACATTAGCTACTGGTCTATAGTAGCATAGCTTTAGCAACTGGCATGCGCCTATAAAAGAAAATGGAATCAATTATGAGATGATGCAATTTTTTTTCTTTCAAGTATTATAACCTACGAAAGCTATTTTAGGGTTGTCATAAATAATAATATTCAAATACCAGTTTTTGACATTTGTTATAAATGTCATCCAAACAAAACAAATTTGTCAACAATGCTGGCATATTACGCAGAATACCAAAGTATCTAATAAAAAATAGAAAAATATCATTGAATAACATTATTTATATTTAATTTTTTCATGTAATAGTACTTTAGCAGGAAACGCTATATATTCTTAAATATTAATTAATTAGTTCTCTTTTTTTTCTGAAATTGTTTCGGCCAACAAGTGGTATTAAATCATAGTCTAGGTTTCATAATTTAGATGTGTCGTCGATTACTAAAACGGTTCCACTATACGGCAATTGTTGCAACATTAACGAATAGTTGAAAAATTCAAGTTAAGATATTCTATATTCACTTAATAAAAGTAATAACTGTAATATAAAAATGTAAATAAATAAAAATAGTAAAAATAATAATAATAATATATACAGGGTGAGTCATCTCGCTAGGGAAGGCAGATTGTAGCTTTATGAGAAAAGTTATTTTGAAGGGGTCCTTTCCCTAATGATAGCCACTTACTAGGAGTACCGTCTAAATTTATTTTGTATAATAGAGCGTGTTCCATAACATGGTGGCTGACCATAGTTATAGTTTTTTAAATGGAATTATTACATTTTTGTATTCCTCTTATAATTATTACTCAAAGATTAATATAATGGGTCTAAAATTTAAAGTTCTCCACTTCTTGCCATTTTTCTGAAAATTGTTTTTATAAAATTTTTGGTAGTGTTGTTCGCAATAAACGATCCTAATACAAGCATATTTTTTAACTTACTATTTGCGTGTGCTGAAAACTGGATTAAAATTCATGTCACATTTTTGCCTAAAAGTCAGTTTTTGATACCTATAATTTTGAAAAATTTATGTTTTTCTTAGTATGGTATTTTTGTACTGGAGGAATGTGAAAGAAATCAGAAATCAGTGTTATCCCACTGGTAATTGGGTGAAGAGCATATCTTCTTTACACCTTAGCCAAAAACACTACGTTTAACACTCTTCCGTTTTTCTACAGGTGTCTACTGCAGATGGCAACTTAGTTGCCGAAATACGTATATAAATGTTTATGGTAAAGAATTTTTTCTTTTACATTTTGTTTCTTCCGTGATCATTGAAAGCCAAAACAAAAAACTTAATGTCTGATATTAGAACAAATTGTATGTAAAAGGGGATAATAAAAAGGAATAAGCAAATACATCACTTACTTCTGTTAAATAAATCTTACTTATTTATGGTGATTATTTTTTTTATTAAATCATTTACTTGAGCTAAGTAAAAATTGCTTAATTGAAGTAAATGACATTTTAGCTTATATACAAGAACATTTTTCTTGGTTTCTTGAAGGGATTGATCGTATACCAAATACTTCTGGATTTGCTATAGGTTTACTTAACTCGAAAAATACACTCGCGTCGTATTCAATTTTATACGAATGATCAACAATTTCAACCACGCAACTATAAATCTACCGTCACAAGATCTATTCGGAAAGCAGTAAACAATGATATATACAAATATCGCCGACGAGTTATAAATTATGGAAATCACAAATCCATGAAGTGTCTCATCTTATTTTTAGAAAAATGTTTAATTAATATATGAATACAATACACTTGGTGGCATGTTCTCAATAAAACTGTCAATTATTGCCCTAATTTCATAATCATTAAGTTATATCGCGCCAAATATTTTGTTAAGGAAGGGTGAGTAAATATTTTACACTTCTTTCTAAAGATGTCCAAAAGCCTTCAAGACAGTTAGGACGAATTTCAATAATATGGGAGGGGGGGGGGGCACGCAACGACGAAAGTAACGACTTTAAAAGATGTCGTTCAAGTAATAATGCAGCTTTCTGTTATGAAATATCAAAATTAAATCCAGAACACATATAAAGGTTCAATGCATGTTTGAATAAAACTAGTTTTTAAAATAAATTTTCTGAAAATGTAAATTTGGCCAACTTCGAGGGTGAAATGTAGGAGTAAATAATTTTAATTATAATAAAATACTCCCTACAAATCCTCAACTAATTCTTTGTATTCCATTTAATACAAAGAAATAATAGAAAAACAAAAGTTTCTGCTAGTTGTTTCACTTTAACGAATGCCTTACAACGGTGGAATTTGCACTAGCGCATATAGCGCCGCCCCCTTACATCCTACCTTACAGCAGTTAGCCGGCACCTTTGCGTAAGCGCCCCCATAAATAATCGGGATGCAAATTGCAATACGCTTTTTAGGAAGCATTATTTAACCCTTCTTGAAATATACACAGTTTTACCTAATAACTTCCAAATCAATATTTTCTTTCATTAATGTATCTTATATTGACCTGTATGAGTGTCATTATAATAATTACAATTTAATTATGTGCTGTATATATGTCTGTGATACCTACTCAAACTTTTTATTTTCATTTAACGGTTCGTTTACTGTTCATACTATAAAATACCTGATTAATGTCAAAAGTCATAACATTAATAATAAATCCTTGACTTGAAAGGAACCATTAAACGCAGCTACAATCAACTTCCGAAAACATTATAAAATTAAATTCATATTGTCAGCGATTCTATGCACCTTTATTCAGCAATTACAAACACAGCAGAAAATGTTTTTGTTTTAACTTTTGAAACTATTTTATTAAGATATCTGACCTACGTTTTAAATTCTTTTCAAAGCACTTTTCTTAAATATGTCGCATTTATCTGTTTTCTAGGAATATTATAATTAACACTGATAACATTAACTAACAAAATTCAATTATATATTTTTATAATTCAGTTTTGTGACACCTGCTTTCTACATAATATTTGCCAATTTTCAGAATTTGCTTTCGAATAATACATTCTATAATATACTGTTTTTAGTAATTGTGTTTATTCTGTTTTACTTTTTTTTTATATTTACTTTATTAATTGTAAATTTGGAACAGTTCTAAATTTTTCTTTTGTACGATGAAGTACCTAATGTAATGATAAAGGTCAGAGATCTTTTAAGAGAGTCTTTTATTTTTTTCGGCAATACTTTACCAAGAGTTTCCATCCATGCCATGTCGGTTTGTTGATAAGACAGTTTTCGTGTGTATAGTGCGTAGTTAGAGACATCTTGTGGTCATCTTACGCTACGGAGAACTTAATCCGGTCGCCAATATAAGCTAGCATTCTATTTTGTTATACATATCTATGCACAAAACCAAGAATAGAAGTTTGATATACAATGTTTGATAAGTTTTAGTTAAAAAATAAATTTTCGAATGCACACTCATTTATGTTCAAAATATAATGAAAAGTAAATAATTTTCCTGGCTAGCTCTTTAGAAACATGAGATTTGGATTTTATTCTCAGGACGATTCAAGTAGAGAGATACTTGACTTTCCAAAAAATAATCCTCGGACATTAAATGGTACAAAAAGAAAACAAAAATATTCTAATTAAATAATATCGGTATTAGAAACAAACACTTGTATCTGCCGATACCAATACAAACAACATGTGCAAAGTAATATTAAATTCATTTAAAATAAACACTGAATCATAACCTCAGAATTAATTCAATATGAACAAATTTGTTGCAAGTATTTAAATAATACCATCTCTACAAAAATAACACAGTATGTATACATTATTTGTTTTCAGTTGCCTTTACGTACATACATATAGTTATAAATACAACTACATAGTTATAAATGAGAAAACATATTAGGCTCGAAATAAACATACAATGCTAATATCAGACTAAATTATTATCGGCAAATCATTTACAAATACTTAAATATTGCCGTCTAAAACGAACTATTATTATTATATTATAAGTTTTATTATTAATTATTATATAAATATTTCTGTCTTATATTATCATATAATTTGATTAAGTTTCTAAATTATGTCAGATTTTAACGTTTTAGTTTATTTAGCACTCGCATAATAATAACTTTCAAGTACAGTTTCTATTATCGTCTTCTTTCCTTCTTTCTTTACTGGAACAGAAGATTTTCCCAGCAGTCGATCCGCTTAGTGACGGACTTCCCCTGACGGTAGAAATACTGGTAGCTACATTAATCGCCGTAGGTCCACTTATAAACTCATCTATTCTTTTTCTATAGGTGAACGTGCAATATTACAGCTTTTAATAAGAATATACATAAACTTCTACACATTTAATATTTATTAGCATATTTCGGGAATCTTTCATCACATTTTTCGGTCTAATATACTGTTGAGCGCCTTACAAAAAGATTACCGGCTGACTTCTTTATAAATCGGGAACCTATTATCACTTACACGGTTCAAGACAGTTCAATATGCTGTCGACCCCCTTTCTTGAAGGTTCCCTGTCGACTTCTTTAAATCTCGCCTCGTTCTTAGGGTCGCACCTGCTACTACACCCTTCTCTTCATCTTCGAGTTGACACATATTTACACGTTCAAACAGTGATATCAAAGTAAGGCGTCACAAGTCCTTTCATAAGAGATTATACTGCGCACTTATTCTTAAATTTAATACAAATATTTTCTAATCTAAATAATGCCTAACATATACAGTCAGTTTCTAACACACGCCAGCAAAAGTATTTTTTATTCATCTTTAAAAATGTCAAATTTTACTGTACCGTTACAAGGTGTGAAGTTTATCTTTGTGTAAAGTATATTCATACTTGCATTCATTTAACATGATATCGTTTTCCATTAATTACACGCTAGCCTGTTACAAAAGTTGATAATATGTCAGGTAAAGTATTTTACTTCATTAAAATAGTGTATCTGCCATGGCGCAAAAGAAGATACTAATTCGATCTGTACATAAAATATTTCGAATTTCTGTACATGCAACACATGAAAATAACCGCACCCGTGCATTTGAAAAATCAATAAATAAACATGACGCAATAAAATAACTACAATTACTTTCTCGTAGTTTTGTCACAATATTGGCTTTCCTGAAAGGGAATCGGAACAATGAGGGTTTTAAATAATGACAATTTCTTAGTACATACGTACTTTTGATTACTTTACGCATACATCCAAGATCACTTTACGAATTATTCACTGTCTGGAAGAGAGTGATAAGTAAAAAGTAAAATAAATAAACATGCACAAAGAAAACAATAGGTATCCAATGAAATATTTAATTTATGTTGTTGTGTTTTTAAAATAATCATTAAATGATGTCGACAAAAACATAGACCTTATTATTATTATTATTATTATTAAATAAAGTGTACCCAAAAAAACTAGGGAAGTAATACGAAAATTTAGTAGAACGAGCAAGAATCAATTAGAGCATGCTCATATTAAAGAATTATTAAATTCTAAGCGGAAAAATGTACGAGACCGACAATATTACTGGACAAACAGGAGTATTAGGCTAATTAAACTGTAGCCTACGACACTAGGTTTTTGATGGGGAGTGCCGAATCTATTCAGTTATTTAATGTCCTAAATGATTGAATAAATATTTTGATATGAATTATTATAACTACTATTAATTATTAACATATCTTTTTGTATTCAATGCCAATAGTAAGAGAAAACCAATGTATTATTATAGACTTCAGACATTCTTGAATGTGTTTATTTGCTCTTTTTATGATGAAAATTTTTGACTCGGGATTTTTGCTGGTGTCCACGTTTTAAAGTCCCCTGATAGAGTAAAAGTGGTTTTTGAAAACATGTCTGTGTGTCTGACTCTGCATGCCTGTTTGTCTGTCTGTGTGTGACCACGATAGCGACTAATCGGCTACAGGTACCAATACCAAACAAACTTTACATTTATGAGTATAATCTGTCTCTTGAGATCAGATTAGATTTTCAATAAGATCAGTAGGCCGGAAGTAGTAGTTTACTTCAGCAAAAAAATCAAAATTTACTAATATCTCGCCATCTAATAAGTTTAGACAAATTTCTAAACAATATAAATGTATTAGAAAGTGAATTTTAGAAATATTTTATAAAAAAGTTTTTCGGAATTCCTACTGGAAGTAGGCTTTTTATCTTATCGCAAAGAGGTTTCTTTTAGCAAATATCTCGCAAATTATGCTTTCTATACAGATTTATCTGAAATACAGAAGTATTTAGACCTTGAGTTGAAACAACTTTTGTATATAAAAAATTTCAAAATTCGAACCGGAAGTAACGCTTTTACTCTTATCGAATAGTAGTTTTTTGCAAATATTTCCAAAATTAAGTTTCTACAGAGATTTATTAAGAGAATAAAAGTACTTTTAAATAGATTTGGTATAATTTCTGTATAAAAAATTTTTCAAAATTCGGGACAGAAGTTTTACTCAAAGGTTTATTTTATTAGGGAACACAGAATTTAAAGTTGAATTTGGAACAACTTCTGTAGACACATTTCGAAACGCACATACGTATAAGAAAGTCGTGTGGTGCCAATACCTCATTTTTTATTTTGATTATATACAGGGTGTCCCAGAAATAAAAAGACGGAGTAGCAGGTATGTAAAGTCCGAACAGAAGCAGGCCCAAATATACCGCAATAACGAAGAAATTAAAAATTTAATTTTCGATGTTGTATTGTTAGATAAAAAACATTACATTACGGACCTGTATGTTTATAAATACATGTAAGAATGCTCATTTGTAAATAGAAACGAACACGCATTCATAGAAAAATACGCTTTTATTTGTATAAAACGAGAGAAAAACGTTAAATCGTACTCTTTCATATAAAACATATTTTTTGCCAGATGGGCGACCCACTTTATTGCAGACAAAAAAAAGATTATTTTTATTTTTAAAATAGGAAGGTTATTGCTCTTTAATGTGTTTGTAGTCGGAAACAGCTGATTATTATTACTTTAGAATATTCAATAAATCGTAGTTTTTCTAGATTACAGTAAATATCAAGAATGTAATTATTTTTTTCTAGCAGGTGTAAAATTAAAGTAATTAATGGTTTGATATTTATTATGAAGTATCTATTCCTCCTCCTTTTTTTAACACAAGTAATATGGTGGTCCTGAAAAGGGCCGATTGTGAAAGTGTAGCAGGTGGATATTTAGTCCAGGGTCGGTGTAAGGCCAATTGAATTTTTTATTATTTTTTTTCTGCCGTCTGCTCACGAATAAAGACTTGATATTTTGATGGTACGTTTTTACACAATCTAGCTTCCGATTTTTGCTACTCCGTCATTTTATTTCTGGGACACTCTGTATAGGGCCATGTTCTACAAATTTTTGAATATCACTTGGACGTTAATTTCGGGTTGCAGTGCGTCATCTTTGGAAAGATGTTTTCAGTTATGGTAATTTTTGAAATTATTGATCCCGCATTATCACTGGAACTTGAAGATATTGATGGTATACTTTGCAAAAGATGACATTAATTTTGAAGTGCTTCTCCAGTTCTCTCTCTCTCTCTCTCTTTTTATTTTACTCAATATATTTTACATATTTTTATTTTATATTTTTTAACTTGGGATTAGGTTCGAAAACTGTTTCAGGTACTTTTCTTAAAATAAGAAGTCATACATTTTCTTCAACAAATTTCAATCTCATTTAATACGACGTACAATTATTTCACAGTCACCGCCTTTATCTGAAACGTTGCTCTACAAACACTTTAGAAATCACTCCACATCACATTCACTACTCACATAAAAAGCCTGCTATAATAAATCGAGGCTCGTTTGTATTTCTTTTAAAACTCCTAATTATATATCGTTGCATACCTGTAATTTGTGGTTATTGATTGTTTTCGTGGAAAGGTGTAAATAAGAGTGAGAGATCAAATACAAACGTATCGCCCTAGGTCACCTTAAACCTCAGTTAGACCCTAATCATTGCCAGTAAACAACACCACTTGTCAATTTAGTATTTCTGGAGGGGTAAAATTGTGAAATCAATAAGTGGCTTAAATTTGTATCTCGGATAATGACCATCAGTGATCAGTTCCCTTAGTGAAAAGACCAGGCGACATATTACTTTCTACCAGTGGCGGCCCGTGATTTTTTTTGGACAAGAGGGCAGTGAGTGTTTAATATCAAAAATTAAATATATACAAAAAAATAAACTCAATATGTTATTTAATTAACTTGTTTGAAAATAAAATTGATTCGCCCTTCCTTACGAACAGCAAAATGATTAATAACTAATTCATTGAAGTTTGGCGTTGATGTCAGTAATTGTTTTTCAATGGAACACATTGCTAAGGCACATAGTCTGCGTTCCTGCATGGTATTTCTAGAAAATGTTTTTATTCTCTTCAAAGTAGAAAAACACCGTTCACTTTCAGCTGTTGTCATCGGTGTGGTGCCAATTATTTTCAATAGTTTCACAGATTCGGTAAATGTAGTTGTTAAATTATTTTCATAGAAACATTGCAGTAATGTTAGAGCAGATGAAGCAGTTCCAAAATCTGGTCTATTATACAAAACTATCAATTCACGCTTAAAAGCAATTGATTCCAAATTAAAACTCTTCACGGCCATCTGGAATTCAGTTTCGGGGAAAGAATTTTGATATGTTGAAAATAAGTGTGGTTGAAAAGGAAGAACTAGAGATAGGTGATCACTAAACAAAAAACATCATCATCAATATTGTTAATAATAATGTCGCACACTTCTTTAGCAACCATTTTGTGTTTGTCTTTATAATGGGGCCTTCTATTCCGTTGTCGGGAATGTTCCTCTTCTTTTTCATCGTTATCACTATCTTCATTTTAATAATCGTAATCAGTTGAGTTCCTCACATGCTGAATTGACGATTTAAATGATGACACACAAGACTGTATTTTAATACTGCCAATTTGACGATGTTGTAATTGGTTGCAGAGAATTTCGCAATGCGGCATGATTTTATTAAAAAAATATAACCAGTAATTGAAATCCTAATCATTTAAAATGCTTTTTAAGCCTACAGCTTTTCTTATTGTCGACTGGTCACTAGATTTATCATCTATGATCCGCGTCAGATATGTGATAAGATTTTTTTTATATCTGCACTCACAACACATCTTGATTTAAAGTTCCATCTGGTTGGTGCAGCCCGCAGAAGTCGATTTTTCACAACCATATCCAATATAGCAGTACGCTTTGGGGATCTTGTAAAAAAAAGTAGAAAAACCATCTGGATTGCAAAAGAAAACTTTCATTTGTTTGTTATGTGTTCAACTATCAGATTTTACTGGTGCGCGTAACAGTAAATATAATTTGCATTTTTGTAAATATCTTTAATTTTTGCCTGAACACCATTGTTTTTACCACTCAATACTGAGGCGCCATCGTAGCTTTGGGATATTAATTTTGCAGGCGTTTGGTCCAATTTAATTTTATTATTAGACTTGTTGATGTGGTCTTTGACGGTGCTGTCAATTCCTGCCAATAAATTAACCAATCCACGAAAAATCCCCGGATTCGCACTGTCTTGAGTTTCATCATGACCCCTTAAAGCGATTTCAAACATTCCACAATACTTAATGCAGTCTATTAATTTTCCAAGAATATGTCTGTTTTTACTGACGTTTTCATTGTGCTGAATTATATTTAATCTATATGCAGTGTTCAGCTGGCACATTATATTTACGTACCTTCCCCAAAACGGAATAATCTATCATGTTACTAAGATGTTTTTCACTTACTTTACTTTTTACTTTTTCATCAAAGTGTTTTAAATCTCTAATACCTTCAGAGGTCCAGGCAGGGTCGCCTTGTGGAGAATTCCTAATTAAGCACACATAACAAAAAAAAAACGGCAGAAGTGAAAACTTCATCAAGGCGAGGTTAATAATACGAAATACAACTTTTTTTTCGTTCTATATTCATTTACATTTACATTTTCCATTTTCCATTTTCGTTCTATATTACATTTACAAAATATATATTTATTATTATTGTGTATACATTATTCTAGTACATTTCGCTCGGTCTGATCAAGTTTTCACTTCAAAAATTCATACGTACGCATGTATATATACAAATAGACGATATGATAATTCTCATACGAGTACCCGCACTGGTCTAATGGTAACGTGCCGGCCTTTCACTCGGGCGGCTCGGGATCGCATCTGCACGCGGACAAGAATTTTTCAGAAAATAAAAATACAATATTTCGCCCATTTAGTCTAAATGTCAATTCAATAGAAATTAAATACCGCTAGTTAGTGTTATAATACAAAGCAGAGCGTGAAAGGTTGTCGAGCGAGTATAGCAGAGACCGGCAGAGACGCGTTATCTATATATCTCGTGCTCCCTTAGTCGACTGGACTCGAGCCGACTTTACCCGAACTCGCGTTACATTCCGAGCGTGACGGCTCAGTCTCGTTCAGTGCCTAACAATCAATGCATCATAGAAGTTTTCACATCAAAAAACATTTTGCACATTACACCCACACAACCAGTCTGCTAAACTGTAAGAGCTTCTGTTGAATTTTCTCGTCGCGGTTTTATTAGTCTTCGAATTGTGATCTTCTAGTTTAATCAAGAAATCTAGTCTAGGGAGACCTAGATTTTTTAATTCTATCTTAATGTTATAGCTCAGTGTGTTATTTTCTATCATTTCGATTATGTTACTAACGCAATTCATAGTTGTATTACATATTATTTGTTATCAAACAAATCAGAAAAATGACATAGAAATTAGGTATTTATAATTAATTTATCTGTTAAAAGAAATTTGTCACGGGGGAGGGGGGACAGTGCCCCGTTGCCCTCCCTGCAGCGGCCGCTACTGCTTTCTATGTAATATAGTGATCTGACATAAGAAAGTTAGAATATATATTATCATGCTATAATTATGAGGTTATCAAATGCAACCACTATTGAGATTGAAAAAGTTGAAAGTTTTGAAATTTATGGAGTTTGAACAATAAAAATATAATCTTCCCGAAACGGTATCTACTTTAATACGATTTAGCAATATTTCATGTGATCTTCTTTAAAACGAACCGCCTAGTATCTAGAAAGTCGAGGGAATTTTTTACTTAAATTCCTTCCAATATTAAAAATGTTAGTCGAATAGAATAAATTAAGAGAAAAGCCAGTCTGTCTGCGACAGATATTTCAGGTTATTCTCCTGTAACGCCTTGTGTGCTATCCAACGGCTGAATCTTTCTCCTCTAAAATTCAATCGATAAATTAGAAGAGGAAAAAAGACATCGTACGCGAATCGTTCGAAACGTCCAAAGCACTCTATCTCGTTAAATGTCATTGAACTGAGATATCAATTCTCTGCCATTTCAATTTGCAAAAACGGAAAGTGTCAATATTTACTTTAAACTCTTCTTTTTTGTATTAGCTAATGGAAGTCTTATTCTATTTTCGTTTAAATAACATGTGCTATGCAAATATTATCATTTTTGCAAGAAATTCTTTAGCCCATACTTCATCAAAATGTATAAAAATGTACTGTACTCAAATTGTCCCACTTACTTAGTCCTTCCTATGGGCAGTACGAGACTCCGCACATATCCCTAAACAGCGGGGCGTATGTCAACTCGACCACGGCTAAGAATATTTCAGGTAATTCGAAAATTTAGGGATTAGTATTACCGGTCAGCTCGACCAGAGATTTAATCCGCTTTTACTCTAAATTCTATAATACTATATCGGCATAATTATAGAATTAAATTTGTTTACATACACATTAAAAGAGAGTCTAACCAATAGTATATAATAGTGTAGAAAGTAAATTTCTCATTGGTTATTTATTTTACCCTAAACGGACTCTTGATATAATATATAGGGACAGAAGTGAAAAGTAATTTACAATTTACGAATAACTCTTGCTGTGGTGTGTTCCTTACTGTGTTTATCATGGAGATGACAAGTCAAAGAGGTGGTAAACTACTTGTGGTAGAAAATCACAAGTTTTCAAAAAGTAGCATTAGTAAATGCGGAAGAATTCGCTGGACATGTTGGAAACGCGAGTGTCTTGCAAGAATCTATTCTATGATCACAGATGAAAATCACATAATCGAAAAGGTTGGCGACCACATCCATACGTCAGATCAAACAATTGTAAGGCAGGCCTTCAGTAATACTATTAAAAGGAAGGCCGAAATAGATCTGTATGAAAAACCATCAAAAGTTATACGCCAGGAGTTGAAAGAAAATGGATATTTCAATCAACTCACAGTTGAAGACCTGGATTGTGTCAGACGGAATATATTGTAATGGTTTGCCGTTTACTATGACTAGGCAACAATATGGTTTATAAATAAATTAGAGGAATTTAATTTAAAGTGTTTCTTTTTATATAGCAGAATTTTTATATTAATAAAATATTTAAAGTATACCAAATGTATAAAGATGTTAATGTTATCAAATGTGTAGTTTATTCTGTTTTCTTCATGCATTTGCATAGATAGTTGTGGCAGGATACTTTGATGCTTAGTTTTCTTCAGTCTGAAAGTAAAGATTTAAATATTACTTGATTTGTTTGTATATGTAATATAATGTTTGTGAAAACTTGTTTAATTAACAAAGTATATGAGAATAGTAATAAGTAATGAAATTTAAAAATATAAATGTAATAAAATAATGAATAGCTAACGCGCCAAAATTCAAATTCTGGAAATGTCAGATTTTGACATTTATAAAAATACTACTAGAAATGGGTATTAATAGGTAGAAGTGTAGAAAACAAACTAAAATATTCAATTGAGATTTTATATAGTAAGATATTGAAATTCTAAATAGGTATTTAAAACATTCAAAAATAATGTAGAAACTTTGTTGGATAAATAAACTGTGTGGAACAATAAAATTGGTAAAAGAAAATTAATTTATGATCGTCAAGGAAATGTGAAATGAAAAAAATAACAATTCTAATTTTTTCGGGAAAACGCGAACGTGTTTCTCGAGAAGAGAAAGAATTTCCTCATTAAATACAGTTAATGTTCTTAATTTTCGCTTCAAAGAGTAATAGAAGTGTTTAATAATTAACGGAGAAGATAGTGAGATTTTATTTCAGGAAAATATATAATAATTAGAAATTTTCCATTAATATTACTGGTGGATAACATAAAAGAAGGAAGAAAAGATAAATATTTAGAACATATAGTAAAGAGGAGAGAGATTTATTTCGAACTTACCTTATAATCGGATATTTAAGAAGTATAATCCAATACAGCTACAACCATCCCGTCAGAATCGTTTAGGAGTTCCTGCATATGTATCATTGAACCAGTTGAATTGAAGAATTAATATACGAGTGAGAATTTATGGTGCACAAGTTTGTCAATCCAGGAGTGTAATAATCCGAGGCAAATAGTATTATAAACCGTCCCAGTTCGAGCATTCCAGGAACGTGGAAGTCCAGAGAACATCAAGATAGTGTGTGTTTATTACAGGTGTACGAGAGTGCCGAGTTTTCATTCAGGTACGACAGGAAATCGTATTATAAACCGTCCCAGTTCGAGCATTCCCAGAACGTGTACGAGAGTGCAGAGATTTCATCCAGGTACGACAGGATAACAGTTCGAGGTCCGAGGGTTCCAGTTTGTTATACTAACATCATCACTAGAGTGAGAAGAAAGAACGCTAGAAGGAAAGACATTGAAGAATAAGAAAGAAATTCTATAATAATTATATCAGGTCGTATAAACATTGGAATTAATTTCGGAGTTAAAGTAATATTTATTGCATAATTTCTGTAGAGAAATTATAAATCGGTGTAATGATCGTGTGAATTATTGTATTTCATCTTTATTAACAGTAAATCTAAATCTTTACTTTACGATCTAAAATCATAATCTCAAATAAGAATTTGTTTGGAAAGCAAGAGGCTTTTTAAAATAAAACTACATAATTGAATGACAAAATTTAGTTTTACCCGAAATATTAAAGTTCTGCTTATAAATACTTTATTAAAATTCTGTAAAGAACAGAAATAAACAGGTTTCAGATATTGAATTAAATAATAGTAAAGGTTAATACTTACGTTATTGCATTTATAACCATTGTAGTCAAGTGACAATCTCGTATTAAATTCTTCTCATATTGTTGATTAGACGTGTTGAGGAAAATTTCCATATGTGTACTTTTGATAATTGTTTATAAATTTCTATAATCACTTTTATATAATTTCAACGAATTAAACAAATCTATACTGATATTTTCTTTTATTTGGCATAGAAAAAAAATGATTATTTTGAGTGGAGTAGGAAAATAAACAGAGACGCTTATAACATTAACCTAAAAGGAGAAAATATATGTCAGTAAATGTAAATGGTATAAATGGCTATTGAAATACATACCTTGTTATAGTTTTGCTAAAAATTGATGTAATTAATCCGAATAGGTACTTGAACAATTACACATAGTTTTGGTATTATTTAATTGATATAATTGATTAATTTTAAAGATCGGTAAAAAAGCTATCATATAAGTTTACTGAACATATTAAGATATAGGGAACTGCTTTAATTATACAAGCCACTGAAAGTCAGCAACCCATTTAGCACATTTAGTAGTTGCTTAAACATACAGATTACTGATAGTCAGCAACTCAATTAGTACAAGAATATTTGCTTATTAATTTGTAAATTTTTTGAAAGTTATAATATCTGAGCTAGTTTTGGGATAAAATTATATAAAAGATTTTAAAGTTAATTTATTTATCTGAATGTCATGATACTCTATATTAATTAAGAGTATTGTCACATTTTATAATTTTCCGATTGTTTCAAGAAAGTGAGTTAAATTTGCAGACTTGTAAGGGAGAAAATTTTATTATCGGTGTTGACCCCGCAAAAGAAATAATTGTATTTGCTTGCTTTACTAATTTACATTTTTTGTGCTCAATTGAAACAGTTTATATGGACGGTACCTTTCACTTTTGTTGTAATTATTTTAGCCAAATGTTTATCATACATGGGTTCCAAAACGGATACTACGTTCCATTGGTTTTTGCGCTGTTGCCTCATAAAAAGTGTGAAACATATGTTAGCTTATTTAATCTCTTACGACAAAAATGTTCTGAATTAAATTTACAGTTTTTACCTAAGAGAATTGTTATAGATTTTGAAAAAGCAATTCATAGTGCATGCGCTCTAATTTGGCCAGACATAGAACTCATAGGATGTAGATTCCATCTGTGACAAAGTTGGTTTAAAAAAATTCAACAACTTGGTTTGGTTGCTGAGTCTAGAAATAATAATTCAGTTATTGGTAAATATTTGAAAATGTATTTTGGTATTCAATTCTTGAATCCAGAAGAAGCTAAAGAATTTTTTAACACTGAATTATACTACTTAATGCCAGGAGATTCTAGAATAATTCAGTTCAGAGCATATTTGCAACAAACTTATGTTACAGATGCCAGTTTCTTTCCTACTAGATTATGGTGTAGTGAAACTGATTTTTTGTGCAGGACTACCAACAGCTGCGAATTTTTTCATTCACACTTTAATTCTAGTTTTTATCACAGCCACCTAAACATATATCAATTTACTAATGTATTATTGAATTTTCAAAGAGAAATATATGTGAAAATTACAAGCGCGAAGATCTGCAATAAAAAATTTAGAAAATGTATTTTAAAGAATATAGATTTTAATGATGACAACTTGTTGAAAAAACAACAAAAACTAATATCAATATATACTTTTGTAAGAAATGAATCATTTATATGTTTACCATTTTAAAATGTTGTATTATATAAAATTTATGTAAAATAAAATTTGGTTTAGTATCTATTTTATTTATTTTATGAGAATATATTTTTTATTTTTGCATGGGTGTTTTGTTAGTTTCTACTAGAAGTATTTAGTATTGTAAATATCAAAAATATAATTTATGTATGTATATTTCTGTAAAATAAAATTTGAAAATAAAAATAATATAATTTATTATTATCTGTTATTACACTCTTATTTACGTTTATTGGGATAAGGCATTTTAATCTCTTAAGCTCCAGAGCTTAAATTTTGTGGTCGAGTTGCACGGTCCTTTTTCTGATTACCTGTATTCGTGGTCGAGTTGACAAGCGCCGAAACAGCGGGGTGTCCTGAAAGTATTGGTGTTAATCCGTATACGAAACTCAGCACAGGTCAAATGCAGGTATAATGTCCTGAAACCAATTTGTAATTATTTCCTCCTAAATTTTATTTAGTATCAGTTTTGTTTTGTAACTGCAAGTGCTAAATATTCTTCAACGCTAAACATAATGCATTCGATAAGTGAAACTGTTAGTCAACGGAGAGAGGCAGATTGTCTCTGAAATATACAAGTTCAGCTTTCATCGTGTATTGTCATCTGGTGAAACCCGATGGAGATGTATTTCAAACGCTGTCTTCTGGAAATTTTTGTAATGAGCATAATAATATAAGTAATTCATTAGACATTATGTTTCAGCAATTGCTATGCGTAAAGCAGTGGACGAACCATGAGATCGACAAATAAAGTTTTGTGCTCTATTTTACGCTATAACAGTGAACATATTTCAAGGTTCCTTACAAGTATCGGAATGCTGAAGAGTGGCATCCTTAACACTCTACAATTTGTTAAACTAGTTTCTCATTATTATTCTCACAACATTTAATAAGGTGATTTGATTAATTTACTTTTATTAAAATTAAATAAAACACTTATTTGGGCGGAGTTTCGCACATCACAATCTAAGCAAAAATGTGTGGAGATTCGTATACTTTTAATCCTTTTACCTGTCACCGTGCCGAGTTTCGAATCGTCCCTTCCTCAGGTACAGTCAGGTGTCGATGTGAATGTACTCGCTATTCTTAAGTCCATCCAAAACCATCTTTCCAATATAAGAAAAAGCATAAAATTAATTTCATGATGGGGCAAAATATTTGAATCGGTTTTTATTAGATCAAGCTCCATCATCGTAAAATGAAATAGATGCGTTTAAATTTCAAGAATGTAGTTCATGTCTGAAGTTACAATTTTTAAAATTAAAAGGTGAGGATAAATACCTTTTTATTTAATTTTATTTTCCTCTGAATATAGTTACATACTTGGAGCATGTCCAAGTATCTCTGACATTTGTCGAGGTTATTCTTAAGAGAGCGCTACAATTGAATCATATGGAAACGGAAATATATTCAAAAATAAATAAAAGATATGTTGACCAACTTTCGAATTGAAATATGATATAATGAGGTGTTGCCACCACACGACTTTCATATACGTATGAGCGTTTTAAATTATACACAAGTTGTTCTAAATTGTTTTAAATACCTTTATTTTCTTATAAAGATAAACCTGTAAGTATATTATTTCAAGTCAAAATTTTAAGAATTTTTTGTATACAAAAAATATTCCAAATCCAGAATTATTAGAATGCATAATTTACGAGATATTTGCAAAAAATCGCTATTTGATAAGAGTAAAAGTGTTACTTCCAGTCCGAATTTTGAAATTTTTTTCATACAAAAGGTATTGAAAATTAAGTTTTACATACTTTTATTCTAGTAATGTACTTGTCTAAAGAGAGAGAGAGAGAGAGAGAGAGAGAGAGAGAGGGAGGGAGATGGAGAGAGAGAGAGAGAGAGAGAGAGGGAGAGAGAGAGAGAGAGAGAGAGAGAGGGAGGGAGAGAGAGAGAGAGGGAGGGAGAGAGAGAGAGAGAGATTTTAAAAATCAAAACGTGGACAACTGTAAAAATCTCGAGGTCAAAAATTTTGGTCATCACAATACTACCTTATACTACGTATAAGAAAGTAAAATGTAAGAAGAACCTTTGTTTATTCAACTAATTTCGAAATGTTAAATTAGAAACAGTTAACTTAACAGCACGAGTGTTTATTCAAATAAATATACCTAAACTCCCCCTGAACTATAGAAGAAAGAAATAACGCATAATTCAGATAGAACAATTCAAACACCAACGGTTGCAAAAAATGAGTATGATCCAGTTAGTGCCTCCAGGTGCTCTTTCGAAATAAGAGTGGTAGTCGAATTTTTTGAATAAATAGTGTTGAACATTATAAAAGTATTGCTGAATACAATTACATTGATTTTCGGATACTTTTATAATGTATAATATTTGTTTTGACACACTGTTGCATGAGACAATCTACTAAATTACATTCAGATTATTGATTAACGAATCATTTTACTATTATTCTTAGGAGTTGCATATTATTTATCGTATAGAGCTCTTTCATTTAGAGAAAAAATATTACGTCTCCAAAAGCTGTACAAGAAAATTCAATCATTGGGGGAGAGTTTGTATGCAATAATATTCGCAATTTACACATTAAATGAAATAAATCTATAGCAAAGTATTAGTGCTATTTTATTGCCAATTTATAAATGCACAATTTATACCAAATTCAGAATATAAAAATGTTTCAATAAAACATCAGATTTTTGTCTAACATTTATTCGCTAATTTTTGGATTTACAGTTTGCACATAAATAAAATTACTAATCTACATAATCAAATTTGTGTTATTTACTTTTACGCTAATCACTATCAGACAGTATCTGCGCCCCCAAACCTTGTTCTAGATGATCAGTCATCAACAATTACAGTTGAAAATTTTTCTATAGCTATAACTTCAACATCATTCATCTTAAACGTGACTTTTCTAGCGGGTGCTCAGTTTTAACAAAAGCACAGATTTTACATTAAGTTCAACTGGGAATGACATGGTGGAAGCCTCAATTATGTCTTTATTATCTTAACAATATATCTAACTAATATATGCTTTTTATAATCTAGGAAGCTCCGATTTTATTACTTTATTGTCAAAGTACATAAATATTTCTGAATGTCCGCCATTTAATCATTTCACATTTGTTAGAGTTCGATGGATTATGTTCAAGTTTTGTAATATGGTAAAATGTATTGTAAGTTTAGACAACACATTACGAACAGTGGGTTAAGTCTAAACTAAACCCACCGTTTCGCAGTCAGTTAAGTATTAGTTGACTGTCTCTCTAGTTAAAACATGATCGTGACGACTTGTGCGTTTCAAATCATACAAAAAGAGTTCCAAATTAATTTTTAAATACTTTTATTTTCTTAAAAGAGTGAACATGTGATCAAATGGGTCACTTCAAGTTCGAATTTTGATTACTTTTTGATACAAAAATTATTTAAAGTTCTGTTCTAAGTATTTCTATAAACTTATAATAAACCTTTATAAAATACATAATTTGTGAGATATTTTCAAAAACTGCTATTCGATAAGAGTAAAAGTGTTAATTCTGGTCCAATTTTGAATTCTTTTTTATACAAAAGTATTCAAAATTAAGCTTTAAATATTTTTATACTCATAATGTATCTGCCGAGACAGCTTGACTTTTGGTATATTCGCAAAAAACTGTTTTTCGATAAGAGGAATTTTGAAAAACTGTTTTTATTAAAAAAAAGTTCAAGTTTATTTTTGAGTACTTACGTATTTGCTACAAATTTGTTTAAACTTAGTATTTGACGAGATATTGTTAAAATTTGATTTTTTCGCTGAAGTAAACTACTACTTCCGTTTGGTTTGACATTGATAGCTTTGGAAGTTCATCCGTTATCGTGATGAGAAAGAGAGCGAGAGAGAGATTTACTATTTTGGTATCAGAGGACTTCAAAACGTGAACATCTGCGAAAATGTTGAGGTTGAACATTTTCATCATCACAGTGCCTCCTTATACTAAGAAAGTAAAAAGCGTGTGTCATTCATTCCAAAAAAAAGTTTTGTCTTACGACATAAAAAGAGGAAGACGAAATTCTGAACAGACCCCAGTGACAGTTATTTCTTATTGGTTGACAACAAGCCGATATAACACCTCCATACACCTTCATACAATCGCTTTTTGCTAGTCAGTTGTGAAATATTTTGACATTTTTACAATTGTTTGTTTTCGCGACAAACTTTCACTTGTTGTGAATATTATAGCTACAATTCTGTTGCCTCAACTATGGATTTATCTCTGCATTTATATTCAATTTATTTTGGTACAGATTTCATATGTCGGAAAGATATTTAAATTTAATTTTACCGCCTAAAATTGATTTCACCAATTATAGGTTGTAATAATTGGTGAAATCAATTTTAGGCGGTAAAATTAAATTTAAATATTCGTCTCTCTCTTTTTAGAGTAAGGTAATCATCACATTATGATATCAATTTCAACTCATATGGTGAGATTCTACGTGCATAATGAGGTAAGGGCATAAAATACTTTGTCAAAAAATACTTTGTAGGAGATTGCAAGGGTTTTATTGCCACGTACAGAACAGTAAGAAACAAAATAAATAAAGCGTTTCAAAGCAACAAAGCATTAAACAATAGAAAACGATTAAATGCGTAATTTACATGACACCCCTGAAGTGCAAAGTTCGGACGTTGGACACTGACGTCATAGTTTTAGTACGAATTAACGAGTTTTTCATTTAAATTGTATTATAATTTCTGAATAAAAATTGCATTTTAATATAATCAACTTGAAGGGTCAATACAATTTTTCCAAGTAGGTAGAAAAACAAATTTAAATTTTATTATTTTCTCCAAACAAAACAGTAATAATGTATATTTACATGTAGCGTTATAAGAAGCTGTTGATGTAGTGGTAGTTGTTTATAAACCAGACAAACGTCAGCGTACTCAAATCTCAACATTTAAAATTTATGTTCGTGAGGAAATTGTTCTCTTTCTATCCAGCGACACGGATTTCTGTACTTCTCATGTTTACGTAATGGCGTAATCTTTTCCTCGTTTTCTCTTTGTACTTGTTTTATGATGTATGTGTTAAGGCCAGAAAGAATATTTCTTTTCTTTTATATATGACTACATTTTTATGTAGCTTTATGAAAAACAAAGGATATTTATTTTTTAATGCAGTGTTATAATACGTACACCATTTACAAAATTATTCTTTAATTTTTATACTTCGCTTGTTTTGACGCGTATATAATTTAAGCGCCAGTATTTCTATCTCATAATAATACTGGTGACCAAAATTAATGGCTGTTATGGGGTACTTCGGTTATTATTTTTCTACTCCCTTAAATATTTATATTCAATTTTAACATCTTATAAATAATAACATCATCGAAGAAATAATTCTCTTGCCACATGTGGCCGTAAAAAGAAATTGTCCTTTTTACTTTCCAATTACAAGTAAAAAAAACAAACGTGTATTTTATAAAGATACGGAAAACACATTACATTACAAATATAACATATAGATTTAGAATAGATATCACTCTTTGCTATATTCAAATTTTGACATTATATAGTTTCAAGGAAATAATAATTTATTATACGACGCTAAATTTTTGCCTTACCAAAGACATTCATTTTCACGAAGTATCTTTGAAAATACAAAAACTCGCAAAACAGAAAACACCCTGATAAGACCGTCACCAATCACCATATGCAAACATTCACACGTTGTACATATCATAAATTGGCTATTGTCCACCAAAATGCTCCCATCTTTACGTATACCAATATATTTGAAATCCCCATAAAATTTTGTATCTAAAACTTGTTAACAATGCATAGATAGCATCACTAACAAACATTCACACGTTGTGTCATCGATGCCTCCCTACATTGTTAACAATAATCCCATTATTTATTACTTTAGTCTACTTATAACAAAGAAAATAATAATCGCATCCAAAATATTAAATAAATTTTTAAAACGCTTTGCTAAAGATGAATATTTCCACATAGCATCTTTAGCATAATTTATTTTTAAGTGAAACTTACTTATGCTGTTTATACATTTCATCAAATTCTTCCTTATATTGGTCCATCATAGTGATAATTAAAAAAAATAAATGAAATTAAACTAAATGGCAAAAATTAATTATGAAATAAAAAGTACTTATTGAAAATAAAATAACTTAATACATTTTGCTAGTGATGATTTTTATGCAGTGTATTACACGCCTGCAATCATCGAACGAAATGAAAAATCAAACGCTACTTTTACAAGTTCGGTTACTAGAGCTCGGCAACTTGTTCACTTCTAGATATCGACTGCTTCTCTACCACTTCTCTTCTTCCCGGCTTTTTATAATTTTCGGTCATCAGAAAAAACCATACTTCGTTCGCAGCGCCACAAACTCCGCACTAACGTTTATGTTGGCATTGTCCTGCTCAGATTTATTTTCTTGACGTTCTCCCTAAGCTGACCTGCACCAATATTGTTTGACATATCGAAATTACACAAATTATACACGCACTCAAATTGTTTATTATTATTAATGTCTATGCACATTTGCGATTTTCTTATCTTGGTAGGTACATTCCTTTTCATTAACGCCATCCTTCATTATGTTTATAGATGAATTCGTTGCTTCTTTCATCATTTTTAAATACATTCTTTTACCACTATTTAACACTATTCGTATTTTTCTATTGCAGCCGTTTCCTTTGAAAATAACAGGAAAAACATTGCATAAGACTGGAATGCTCCTTTTATTAATTATGTTATTATAAACCTGGACCTTGATAACTTCATCCATATCTTCGAACCATCTTTCCTCGTCTTCATGTAGGTTGATTTGTATGCAGCTGTTAACAATATTGAACATTGTTTTTCTTTGTAGATTTTAATGAGATTAAACCAATTTAACGTGTTATTTTCCGGAATTTTTCCTGGATAAAACTGGATTTAACCTGCTATTACTGAAGTTTTTCCACATTATATTGTGTCGAATAAAAATAATATAACTTTTACATATTCCTTTTAAAATTATGCTTAGATATAAGTGTCAGGTATTTATCATATTATTAAATGTGACCATAAAAAGTCGAACAAATTACAATCTCTTACAAATCTACGTCTATTCATGATGAAAGATGTTTTCATGTCGTAAATATCTAATTTCACCTTTTTCATATAACTTTACGGCATTCAAATGACTAACTCTTTTGACTACACCATCTTTCATCATAACTCTCTCTCTGTTATTTATTCTTAATACGTTATTCATTTTAAATAGTGGTTTATTGCTCAATATATTTAATGCGACTCTCACACAATGCATAAAATTTGGTTCTGTCTTTGTATATTGAAATTTCATCTTGTGCTCCTCGTTTCTACAAATATAGAATACATGAACTTTATTTTTGTATTTATCGACGACTAAACAATAAAGTATGTATTATATTAATCAATATTGGCTAATAATAACACTCATAATACCCGTAGGGAATAATGAAATGCGACCAGTGAATAATGGGCCATAACGTTACCATTATTCACTGCATTCCGCCAATAAGAACATATAATGGGCCATAACGTTACCATTATTCACTGCATTCCGCCAATAAGAACATAACGTTCCTAACGTTGTCATAGTAACGATAGACAAGTCCGGCCATTTTACTGACTGCCTAACCATCAAACGTCATATTGATATAGTAATCTGACATTTTCGTTTACTTATTTTGATTTTTTTTAGTAATTTTCAGTTAGTCGTCGATAAAGTAGTGTATACTAACTCGCAATAATGACTATTATTCCCTCGAGCTGAGTTACTCCCGAGGGAATAATAGTCATTATTGCGAGTTAGTATACACTACTTTATCGACGACTAACTGAAAATTACTAAAAAAAATCAAAATAAGTAAACGAAAATGTCAGATTACTATATCAATATGACGTTTGATGGTTAGGCAGTCAGTAAAATGGCCGGACTTGTCTATCGTTACTATGACAACGTTAGGAACGTTATGTTCTTATTGGCGGAATGCAGTGAATAATGGTAACGTTATGGCCCATTATATGTTCTTATTGGCGGAATGCAGTGAATAATGGTAACGTTATGGCCCATTATTCACTGGTCGCATTTCATTATTCCCTACGGGTATTATGAGTGTTATTATTAGCCAATATTGATTAATATAATACATACTTTATTGTTTAGTCGTCGATAAACTACTAATACTTATTCTATTACATAATTATTTATTTATCTTACAATGCCTGACCAATGTAGGGATCACGGCAATATGTCAGCTTTGTTTGTCAGGTTTGATATTATATTCTGACAATTATTGACAGAAAACAATTGACGTTTAATATTTAATACAAATCATAGATTTAAGGTTGGACCTACGATTTTTTGTTCAACACCTACTTGATTTCGAATTTTTCTAAATATCTGACATTTGCAATTTATAGTGGAGGCAATCCTTAAACCGTTGCACGTCATTCATTTTTTAAAAACCGTACCACCCAAAAAATTATAAAATTTACAATACACAATTATATTTTTCAGATATTTATATGTCAAATTTGTGTACATTAAAATGGCGTGCAAATCATATGATTTTTCAAACAGACTTGACTACGCTGCAGTATATGACGTCATTAACGAGTAATGACGTGCAACGGTTTAAGGATTGCCTCCACTATAGAATAAAACACTTACGTGATTGTAAGTTATTTCTTTTTAATTAAGTACTTTAACGAAACAAAAAACTGTCTAACTATCGTCGGGATACAATCGAAAGGCAATATTCCGGGATGATAAATATTATGAAAAAGCTGTCTATGAAACACAAAAGAAAGATAAAAATAGTCTATCTCAAGTAACTTCCATCATTTTCAACATCTTGAAATAATTTCGACGGTGTAGCTTGAATCTCTCTTCTAAAGTTTCCTTTCATTTCATCAGTGGTTGGTGGTTTTGAAGCCTAAGTTTATTTTTATGAAGCTGAAACGGCAATATCTAAACACCACACCAAACCGTTACGTTTGGAGAATGGTTATTCCTAAATTTTACAAGAATTTTCAACCAGTTGCGACAATTTCGTATATTTATCTCCAATCAACTAGAATTCGATTTTGTTTGAGTTGACTTTACCAATTTTATTCATATAAAACTTTATTTCTTGAGAATTTGTTGCAAATTGATTTCTACGATTACAAGCAGATATGGGTCTTACTTTAGACTTGGTATTTAAAATCAATCCATTATTTTAAAATGTTCTAACTAGGGAGCGGAATCGAGCGAGCTAAACTACCACGGAGCCGCAACCGTGAAAAGAAATAATGTAAACAACTGCGAGTTGTTTACATTATATCTGAATAGCACTAATTCATAGGGCGAACTGCAACATCTGTTTACGCCCGAGAATCAGAGAAAAAACTGCCATAAAATAAGGAATTTTATGAATAAAATCCTTTCTTCATCGGCGTAGGTACAAGGGTGACGAGTTTTTAAAATTTATTAAATTTACCTTATATTTCGCAATATAATATGTATGTTTCAATAAGATACGCGTACATTTTTAGTTATCATTTATTTAGATCTAGAACGTTGTTTATGTTACTTTTTCTGAGATAAAAATTAATTGTCAGTGATTCCGAAATTTATTGCAAAGTCTGTAAAATATCGTCACTTAGCTTGCTAAAACATACACAGAAATAGTTTTCATGCAGAGAATTTCGATAGTTTACAAAATTTCGTTACATGTTTAAATGACGATGCTCGAAGTATTTCTGAGTGCAAGGAACTAACACAAATCTCAAATTTAAAAAATCAGTTGTTATTCCTTCAGGAACACTTTGGAAATTTGCCTAAACTAATGACATATTTTGAAAATCGAATCTCAAATTAAAAAATGAGGTGTGGCCACAACACGACTTTCTTATACGTATGAGCGTTTCAAACTATACTATATTTTTTTTTTACACAAAAATTATTCAAAATCCTATTCTAAGTACTTCTGTTCTCTTAATAAATCGCTATAGAATGCATACTTAGCAAGATATTCGAAAAAAGGACTACTCCATAAGAGTAAAAGTGTTCCTTCCGGTCCGAATTTTGAAATTTCATATATTCAAAAAATATTGCAAATCTAGCACTAAATACTTTTGTATTCTTGATAAATACATATAGAATGCATAATTTACGACATATTCGCAAAAAATCTTATCGAATAGAGCTATTCGATAAGAGTAAAAGTGGTAATTCCGGTCTGAATTTTGAAATTGTTTTTATGCAAAAGATATTGAAAATTACGTTTTAAATACTTTTATACCCGTAACGTACCTGTCTAAAAAGCATGACATGCGAAATATTCGCAAAAAACTGATTTTCGATAGGAGTAAAAGACCTACTTCCGGTAGCAGCTTCGAAAAACTTTTTAAATAAAATTGTTCTCAATTTTAATTTCAAGTACATATGATTCTTTATAAATTTGTTTAAATTTAGTAGTTGACGAAATATTGGCAAAATTTAATTTTTTCAGTGAAGTAAACTGCTACTTCCGGTCTACCGATTTTACTGAAAAACTACTCAGATCTCAAGAGGGAGATTAGACACGTAAATACAAAATTTGGAATTGATATCTACAGCGGTTATCATGGTCACATAGAGACACACAGACATTTTTTAAAAACATCTTTTTCGGTATCAGGGGACTTCAAAACGTGGACATCTGCAAAAATCTCGAAGTCGAAAATTTCACATTACTCCTTATACTACGTATAAGAAAGTAAAAATGGATTAACCACATTAGATGTGGCTATTAATAATTCCAAGTGACTTAGGCGCAGTTTTTAATAGAAATCCAGGTTTAATAACATTGCGGCAATTGTGTATGCTAAATACGCTGAAATAAAAGAATATTTCCATTACGTAAATATAACCAGTTGCGATGTAGAAAAGACGTTTTCTATCTACAAGGATGTACTTAATTCAAAGAGAACAAGTCTTACAGAAGAGAAAATGAACAAATAGTAGGGTATTTTGTATTTTATAATCACCAGCCACTTGTTATTCAATTATATAAATAAAATTAAAACCTCTTTAAAAATACAACATTTCAATAGCGCGCCCATGGGCGATGAGTCATGACTCGCTCGATTCCGCTCCCTAGTTCTAACCCAGCATAAAATGGTAGAGCGCGTAAAAGAAATGTTGACAACAAACTTTCCTCGAAATACGCTGCTCTTAATAAACGATTTAACTTTAATACATTACAACATTGAACAATTACAACTAAACTATGAGCAGAAATATAGTGTGAATATTGTTTTGAATGCATATTTTATAACAGTCCCACAGTAGGTCTCAATAAAAGTAATACTCATATGTATAATAGTATACAGTGTGATTTTGTTTCTGATCTAGTAATCAATGACTTTGTCTACTCTAATATAAAATACAGGGTGTTTCAAATAATTTTTGTTTATTCACTTGTAAAATTAAAAAACCGCTTTAAAGAAAGAGGTGTTACATAAATTCAAAAAACACTTTAAACGAGATTGGATGATCTTTTAGGACTAGGTCATGAGAACACCAAGAAGAAATTTTCTATTATATTTTATTTTTATACATATAAACTGACCGGCAAAAAAAACCGCCCACTTAAAATTTTTAGAACAATCACCTCTACGATCATTTTAAGTTTCTATGACGTTGAATCCAAGAACTATTTATTCACTGTATGTGTAACATATGCTATTTTTTTGAAGTAATAAGGCAATTTTTGACAGAAATAAATTTAATTTTAGAAAATAAGAAAAACAGTTTGAACAAGATATCTCTCTGAATTTTTAAAAATAAAATTGGTAACTTTTAAATCTAATCTAATATCAGTAGCGTGTATGTCCTCCACGAGCTTCAACTAAATCACGTAATCGTTGCGGCATTGAATTAATTAAATGTCTTATGTAGTCTTGCAAAATTTCTTCAAATTCTTTTCAAGCGCAAATCTCAGCTCTTGCAGAGTTTCTGGTACGACTGCGCGTTGGCGAATACGCTTCTGAAGTTGATCCACCAAAAAAACAAATCCGTAACATTTCATAATGACTTCAACAATATAAAGCATTTATTAATGAAAGACAATGTGCAAACAGAAAACATATATTAGATGGGTGGGCGGGTTTTTTGCCGGTCAGTTTAGTTACAAAATTTAACATAAAAAATACAATTAATTGTAAAGTTTCAGCCGTGAAATACATAATAAATGATCACTTGGTGAGATATAACTTTTAATATGTTATGTGTATCTCACTTCTTCAAACTCTGAATTATTGTGTATATGTTTATTTGTGTTACGTTTTTTCAGAAAATATATATTGTGGGGTGTGAGGAGTAAAAAGAATCGTAAAAACGCTCATGAAAGGATTCACACGCATTTCTAGTTCATTCAAAAATTGGGTTGTTTTCTGCCTATATGTGTGGTGGATTATCGGCGTCATCAGAAATAAAATTTTCTAATAAATAATCAGCGTATCTACGAACTTAAGCTTTGCTTGGAATTTCTGTAAACAGATCCGTCGCAAAGGCATCACTAAGAGGTAAATATGTTAAAGGGAATGTTTCAAGCCAATTCTCGTGCTTAACTCAGACGAAATCTGCAGCTAATTATATTCGGCCAAATTGCTTTTACGAATAGCTATTTCAAAGTCAGTTACATCTCTCTGGGGTTCAAGAATCGTTTTAAATTTGTCATGATATTGTTCTTTGATCGTACACTGTGCCAAGATATATCTAGATTTTAGCTTCTTCAGTGATTAACAATTAACTGTATATAATGATCGTTTTAGAAGCCATTTATAGAATACATTTGCGTAAAAAGCTCGGGGAAATATGTAAAAGTCCCATCTACACAAACAGTTCCTACATTACACGATATGCGGATATTGGTGTCACAGGAAAATGAAATAATTTTCTGTTTGTCTTGAAATTTAACTCATTTAAGGGGGTTTACGCAGAGGTACCGGCTAACTGCCGTGAGGTAGGACGTAAGGGGGTGTCGCCATATGCGCTAATGTAAATTCTGGACTTTACAAGGTTTTGTTAAAACAATAGTCCCGCTTTTATTTACGAAATATAAAAACGAAATTTAAAACACAAATAAACAAAGGCTCAATGCATGATCGACTGGAATCAATTTTTAAAATAAAGTTTCTGAAATTGTGTTATAATGTTGTAAATTTAAATGTAGGAGTAAATAATTTGAATTATAAGAAAGTACTCCCAACGAAGCCTTAATTAATCCTTTGTGTTCCATTTAATGCAAAAACATAATAAGAAAAACAAAAATTTCTGCTGTTTGTTTTATTTTAACGAATACCTTACATCCGTGGAATTTACATTTGCGCATATGGCGCCACCCCCTTACGTCCTACCTCACGGCAGTTAGTCAGCACCTCTGCGTAAGAATTATTCGTATTCATATTCACATCTGTTGTTACAGTAGCGGGTGGATTTTACCGTGAATCCATTCGAATTATTTCGATGACTTTTCTGCTAAATCCTCAGTTACATATCTACTGCATGATGTAATAAACTGTCTTTTAATATTTTTGACTCCATACGCACTGTAAAAACATTTGCTTTGCAAGTTCTTTACACAAAATCTCCATTACACTTTATCACTTTGCAGAACTTTATTTAAGTGTTACTAAATAATGATGATGTATTTAACTGGCGCTGTGGATTTCACGTGATGCACTTAAGAAAATACTTGTGCTTTTAGAAACAAACTCATGAACTTACATTATTTTGTTTCCAGAATTCCCTTTTATAGTTGCTTAAATCAAAGAATATTGAAAATTACTCTTCCACCTTAAATTTCAATGATTAGAAAGACGGAAAGGATAGATTCAATAAAAAATATTGTAATTTACAATTTTATGTATGGAAAATCCAAAATATTAAGAACATTTTAAGAATTAGAATGACATATTTGAAGAAAACGATTATGTAAATAGGCTGCATGAGTTAATTTTACCTGTGTTCTTAGATAGAACACCAGATTTATAAGGAAAACGTGAACAGATTAAAGAAAATGTTAATTACCTACGCCCCTCTTAGGAAGTTCGGATATGACATGCACATGTTTTTATAGTAATAGTAATAGTTTTCCCTATAACCTAATTAGAAAACAGTAGTAGAATGATTTCTTAGTTTCCATTTATCACGTAGTAGTGCATATTGTATTGCTTGATACGTTGTAGTGACTGTTTATATTTATATGCTTTATTAGTTGCCTTATTATTATTACATAATAAAGCAGTGAGATTCATATGAAACGGATAAGCACAGTGGAGTCCTATATAATTAACAATTCTTAAGCAAAACCATGGAACACATCAATTTTTAATTATAAAATGATACTATTTTAACAGAACTTTATGGCTCATGAGTTAATCCCCTCAAGTGACACGTAGGTACCCTTCTAAAATGCTTAAATGAAATGAGGGATTAGGCGACCCTACATATTTTTTTACGGACATTGTATATCGAAAGTATGTTTTTAGACGACGTCTTTTAGTGGTCAATGATGAAGTGGGTAATGTAAATCCAATACGTATATATTTTAGAAATTCTGAAAGTAAAACTGATATACAGGTGCCCCACCGAAACCGAAACAGATTGAATATGGAGAAAACTTTTTTGAAAAAACGCAGAAACAGGTCGAATTTTGATCCAAGGGGGACACCCTTCCATCATATCTTCAACTGTGATACGTCATTCCCCTCCCCTCCATCACTCTAATCATTACAATTTAAATAAGGAAAGTACTAAATACTATACATTACTGAAAAGGTAATTGTACGGAGAATTCAGAAAAGTGATTTTTGGGTGCGCTATTTTTGATTTTAGCGCCCTCAAGCGGGAAAAAAACGGTTACGTATTCCACAATGTGACATCATTTCAAAGCTAATTTTATTAGCAATTTAATGCACAATTGAAAAAAATTTAAATAATTGAAAAACCTTGCAGAGATCTAATATTAGAAACTACGAACTTATTACTTTACAAAAGACCCTGACAGTCTGTACTTGACAATGATGACAAATAAATGTCAAAAATATTACGTATTTAGTTGCTAATTAAATTAGCTTTGAAATGATGTGTCACATTGTGGAATACGTTACCGTTTTTTTTTCCGCTAGAGGGCGCTAAAATCAAAAATAGCGCGACCAACAATCACTTTGCTGAATTCTCCGTACAATTACCTTTTCAATGATGTATCGTATTTAGTACTTTCCCTATTTAAATAGTAATGGTTAGAGTGATGGAGGGGAGGGGAATGACATATCACAATTGAAGATATGATGGAAGGGTGTCTTCCTTGGATCAAAAATCGACCTGTTTTTGCGTTTTTTCAAAAAAGTTTTCTCCTTCGAGATATTCATTTTCGGTGGGGCACACTGTATGTATATATTTTCATCCTTTCGTACAAAATTTAAAGCTATTTTACCTTATATTGTTTGACTTGCATATGTCTAAAAACATATAGCAATTTAGATTCTTCAAAATCTGCATCAAAAGCTATGGATTTCCAAAGCGAATTGATCAAGTTTAGAGATGGTATCTGTTACAGTTTCAGGAAACCGTAACATAAGTGAAACAGCAATTAGTTATGTACAGTGGAATCCAAGTATAATGAACTCGCATATAAGGGAAACTCTGCTATACAGTACAATTTTTTAAGCCCCAGTTCAAACATGTGACAAATGCCTGGTTTATATTGACTCGGTTTTAATAAACTCTCGCCAATAAAGAACAAAAATTCGTTATTTCGTTCATTACAAGCTTAACTATTCGTTATTTCCCCGATATAAAAATACTGTTGAAATTGAAAAGCATATGCTAACCGAGGTGCCCTTTTGGTGATAAAAATATCAGAAAAATGTGCATTTAGAATGCATAAAAAGTTTACGATAATAAGTGAAATTGAAAAAGGATTATCTCAAACAAAAATTTGTACGGAAAAGAAGTTAAATTTTTTGAGTTTTTAATATTTTTAATATTTTTAATATTTTTAATATTAATTGCGAGAATATTCAAATGATTGGAAAAATAACGACAAAAGAAAGCTACACGACCTCAGGTGCATCAATTGCTGTTTTAGTGCCTTCAGCAGAAAAGAGCTAATAATTTTCCTGTTAGTGGCTCAATGCTACTAATGAAATCAGAAGAGTTTGCAAAAATCATCAAAGATGATTTTAAATCTAGCTCAGGGAGGCTTGAGAGATCTAAAAAAAAGGCACAATATTGTTTTCGGAAAAATATGTGGCGTGTCAGCTTCAGTAGATAGAAATATGACAGATTACTGGGTATCTTAAACTTGGCCTTTTGTAAGCAAGGATTACTCTGTGGGTGATATTTTTAATGCAGACGAAACGAGGATTTTCCATCGCAGATAAAACCCATACTATAAAAGGTGAAACACGTTAGCGGTAGCAAAAGTCTATAGACAGAATAACTGCAATAGTTTATGCTAATGCTTCTGGAACGGTAAAGCCAAAACTATTTTTTATTGAAAAGAAATATTGTTATTAGTTAATAATTGTCCTGTTCATCCAACGTTTAAATTATATTTACATTAAATTACATTTCCTTCTACACTGTAAATCAGTTTTGCAACCTATGAACCACAGTTTGAAATAAGTTTATAGAAAACAAACCTTAATGCAAATTATCGAAGTTCCAGAAGAAACTAGTCTGACACAAGCTGTCAGCAACTGTTTCAGTCATGCTGTCCTAGTAAAAAATACATGTATCATGAATTTAGACCCGGAAGAGGATGTACCTTTGAGTATCTAGTTGAAATCAATTCTAAATATTATAAGTTTGATGACTATGCGAGGGTTGACGAAAATGTAGTAGCCACAGAAGAATGATCGGACAATGATTTAGTTTGGGATTTACTGCAAGGACCGCAGGGAGATGACACGCAAGATTTAAAATGAGTAAGGCCCGAAAATGTAATAACAACTGAAGAAGCAATAAATTCTATTAAAAAATTACAGCAATATTTTAGCAACAACACTATAATAGTACTGACACTACTGCAATACTAAACAAAGTCGTACTTATGCTACAGAAGGATTACACAAATATGACGTGTATCCAAGAAAAATTACTGCCTTTTTAAATATTTGATGTTACATACATACGTAATTGTATATTTCTCTTTCATTTTCCTGGGTTATGACCTTAGTAATTATTGCTAACCTTTTATCAATAAATAACATACAATATAATAATTATGTACCGCGAGACCAAAAATTACATTGATAAAGGTTTGCCATGGAACGTAAAACGTCTGCCTTAAGTTATATCATTAAGTGTCATACTGACAAATATTAATGACAGTATGACACTTAATGAATAACTTAAGGGTCCTCGCTAGTGGATCTGTCAACAATGGCAAAATAGCAGATTTTAGAATCCAGATATTTTTGTTGATTTTAAAGATGGAGACAACCTTTCAACGTCAACTTATGAAGAATTTAGTAATCTACCCGGCTGAAGAATCAAATTTAGAAAAAAATTATTGGATTAAAGAAAATTAATTAATATGTCAAAATACTAAAAACCAGTTTTCTCAAAAATCCTTCGGAGAAGATTTGTTTGCTTGGGTTCACGTTATAAATTGAATAGAAAGCTACCCGGCTGTGCACTTATTTTTCGTTCAACTATTCTTTACTTTGTTTAAAATGAATATAAAATAAATTAAAATTAGGCAACCCACATTACAACGAATTGTTATTCTGCTATAAATATTTCCCGCGGTTACAAATGTGTAAATAGTTGGTCATAAATGAATTTTTATTCGCTTAGATATTGAGTTATTATTTCAAATATTTATTATATGTTCCCTATGTGTAAAAGTACTCGGACATCCTTGGCTTATAAAATTATGGGCTATGCAACCAATATTACATTTCCCATTCACTAGCGAGGACCCTTAAGACAGACGTTTTACATTCCATGGCAAACCTTTATCAATGTAATTTTTGATCTCAGAGTACATATTCCAATGAGATAAACACTCGGTTACAATGGACTACTTAACTTTGTATGCTCTAGTCAAGTCTAGTCCATTATAAGCGGATTCCACTGTATTGCAGGTACATCTCAAAAAATAACTAACCATAAATATATAACACTATTAATGGTTCAGACGTCGAAGGCTGTATCGAATAGAAATACAAAATATAATAAACCACGTCTTTCCAATCCAGGTTATTCTCGGTATTACATACTTACGGCTAGAAAAAATCTCCAGGTTGTAAAATTAGTCTCGCCAGTATACATTATCGGTCATATTTCTTCATAGAAATGAAACGAAAAATTTATTTCCCGAATTCGAGAAGAAATGAGAGAAATGGAATCGCAAAACAGAAAAATTATATTTTTCAGAGTGTAACAGATTTAATTTTCATAAAGTCACAAAATACTATAATACTATTTTCGTATGATCTTCATGAGAGGTTAGTCTAGGAGTACCTACAAAATAAGTCCACTAAAATAGTAGCGTGTCATAATTAATAACAATTTGTTTCAGAATTTTAAAAAAATATTTTATAAAATTGTAAATAAATTTATCCGCTACAGTATTGTGAGAATTAATGTGAACACATAAATAATGTTTACAGTTTTGCATTTAGTGTATGTCAAAAGTAGCGACCATTTTGTTTTACGTTCTGACATTTAGTAATAACGTATTTTGAAAGTTACAGGTGTGTTCTTCTTGATACTCCAATAAGAATTATGGCGTTTTTAAGTGCTTTACGAAGGCTGCATCCAAAATGTTCCAGTCTTTGTTTCCTTCTTAATTTTGAAGATTGATATTTCTCCCAACAAGAGCACAAAAATTCTTACATAAGTGAACGCACATCAATGACTCATAGAGATATTGCCAAAGAGAGTATCGTGTAAGATTAGCAGCTACTGCAAACAAAAGAAAAGGACACTGGGACGATTGAGATCAATAGAAAAGGCAAGTATGGAAGGAAAAGGAAGACAGCCAGAGGAGATGGAGCTTTTTTAATAAGATAAATTAAATTAAATCCTGGAAAAGCAAGTCAAGTTCTTCAGCAATACTTAGCACCCGCTAGAGTTCACGAATAAACTGTATAAAAAAGACTTAACGAAGGTATATAAAAGAAATAGTTAGACCTGAGCAAAAACAATTATTGACTCTTGCCATGATTAAAAAAGATACACTTGGGCAAAAAATATGTGAGCTGGACTGTTGAAGATTGGTGTCTTCCTCTGATGAAAGCCATTTTTTGATAGAGATCTCATTTTGTTAAAAAAAGTGACAAAGAAGAGCTTATCTTATGGCAGCTCATACTGATTAAAAAATTAAACGCTCGTTAAAGAAAACAGTTTGGGGTGCTCGTCGTTTAAGGGTATCTTATCTCTTGTGTCAGTCGACGATATGATGAACTATCATGAACTCTTGAAAATATAGAGACAAGATAGAATAAGAAGATTAAGAAAAGTTGATGTCAATGGTCGAGCTGTTTGCCAAAAAGATTTGGTTCCATGTCACGTGTCGAAGGTCATAATGAAAAATGATTTAATGCTTTCATTGGCCACGAAACTCACCCGATCTAGGATCCTATCGACTATCTGTGGGCAATTTTAAACGCTAGACTTCGTAGAATGATAGATATAGTTTCGAGACCAGCAAATATCAGAAAATTGTATAAAACTTGTTGACTCGGCTAAACTTGTTAAAAACGTTCTAAAACCCAAGAAATGACATATTTTCTATTAAAAAAATATGTAAATGTATTACTTTTCTCTTTTCCGTCGCTTTTTGTAACCAATAAATGGTTTCTTTAAATTATCACTTGTGTTCACATCAATTCGCACAAAACTGTACATATGCGCCTTACTATATATGTAATAGGTATATTGATAAATGATATATTGATATATATTTGTCATTTAGCCCACGTTACCATACATCATAAATGTATGCAACGTTAACTATGCCAATGCTTGTGTCGTATTAGATAAGGATAGTAAATATTGCATGAGGTATAACAAACACGTTACGAAGATGTTCGATAATTTAGCTAGAGAGCAAAAGCGAAGCATCATCCCATCAATGAATTAGTTCTAATTAAAGTCAATGCAGCATTGCAGCTTATAATTTAATTACGATTCGCACGTGTAGTTGTCAATAAACTGATTAAATCAATTGTATGAAACTAACAAGACGAAAAGCGGATTTAATTATTAAACTGCACTGAATTTAATTCGCCGCTGTTCCGTACCAATACACGTACAAAATAGAGTGGTTAACGAAAATTGTGCGCAAACTGATGGCGGGCACGAGGAAGAGTTCGCGTGCTTCCATCTTGCACTGGACTTACGAAATGTTGCCGAACGGAGAAACGTCTCCACAGGTCAACAAGAACAGGGTTAATTTTCCTCCGGAAACACTAGACCCTCCTCTTAGCAGGTCAGCCATTAGGCGGAGAAGAGCCAGGAGCATGAGCGCATGGAGTGATATCAGTAGAATGAGTTTTCAAATGGACGAGAGGTAAAAATATAATTATTGTATTAATAATAAAAGCACACACAAACAAATACAGTATACAAAGAAAATCTTAAATTTAACAGCACGACACATTTTACACAATTATAAAATAAAGTAAATTGTATCTTTATTACTTTTTAGTCGGATTAAGTGAATAATGTCTTAATAAAATTAACAGAATAATGTCCTCATACACTCGCCAGGCGTGGACTGGCGGAAATACAATCGTCTCTCACCAAGCAATAAACTATACTCCTATCCTTACATTCCTACCAATTAAAAAAATGCATATTAAATTCCTCCTTGGACAAATGATTGGGAGTATTTAATTGCATTGAATTAAATTGAAAATTCTTTATTAAATTACTTTAAATTATTAAAAATTAATTCACTACAACAAAATAATAATAAAACGAAAGGTAGCACTAAAACAAAGAAGTAACACATAGGGGAAAGTCGGATAACGCCGGACAGTGTAGGAAACTGCACAAAAATGATTATAGAAATCTATCATATTCATTCTCGTATAATGGTGGGTTTATGCAGCGGGAATTAGTCCTAACTTAGTATTAGTATTAGTCTTAAGAAAGTTCGATCATTGAGTATACATGTTAGCGTTCAGTCAGCTGATCTTATCGTCGTAAGCTTCTTAGGACCGCGTTAAGACACGACCTTGAAAGTTCGTAATTTTTAACTCTTAGGACTAAGTTAAGACCTGGTTAGCCAAGATCTGACTCTTGTGAGGGAATACGTACACAGTTACGTATCACTTACGCAGCGTAATTTGAAAATTTAATTTCTGTATAACGTGTACTTTTAAGGTTAAGACTAATTACTAGGACTAATACTAATACTAAGTTAAGGAACGCTGCATAAACCCACCATAAGACAGCTTCTGATCTCAAACCGACTCAAACGGTAGAATGCCTAGTATGAGAAGTATATCGTCAGTGGTTCCAGAAATTCTTTTGGCATGACTTTTGTAGAAGTATCTGGTAGCAATTTGAGTTTAGCATTTGACATAACCTCTGAGTGCTGATTTAAAAATAACATGACGGTCGGGTAACACCGCACAGAATATTGGTGGATAATATCGGACAGATTTCTTCCCTCATTTTGTGTCTTTTTAGATGCCAAAACACAAAAATAAATCAAGTATTCAAGGATCATGGACAGAAGAATAAATGAAAAATGCTGTTAAAGCCGTTTTAAAATTTGGAACGTCCGTTTGGGATGCTGCTGTGCGCTTTGGCGTTCTTAAGAGATAAAATATCAGTTGTAAAACGAGGCCAGGAAAGAAAATTTATGACACATACGAAACTGAGCTGGTTAAACATGGGCAGAATCTAGATGGAAGATTGATGCTGTTAACACTGAAGGAATTCCGAAAACTTACATTTGCTCTAGCAGAATCTTTAAACATTAAGCACAGATTTAATAAGGAAAAACGAATGGCAAGTTTAGAGTTTTATTATCAGTTTATGAAAAGACATCCTGAACTCAGCCTAAAAACAGTAGTCTACAAGTTTCATGAGAGCCGTTGGGTTTAATAGGTCGCAAGTGCCAGTGTTTTTTGACAAATTAGCAACTTTGATAGTAAGGTCTTGTCAACCAAAGGAAAATGGTAAGTGGGTAAATTAACTTCTGGTGAGGGAGGGAAAGATATTACTGTCATATTATGTATGAGTGCAATAGGACAATATATTCCTCCGTTATTTATATTTCCACGCCAAAGAATGAATGAACGGCTTATGATGAACGCACCCGACGAAAGTGTAGGTGTTTGCCACCCAAACGGATGAATGAATGGGGAATTATTTCTAAGGTGGATGACACATTCGCAAAATGCACAAAACCTTCTGCGGAAAATCCAGTATTGTTTATTTTAGACGGGCATTGCTGCCATAAAGGATTTGAAGTAATTTTGTATGCTCGAAATAATCACATTCATATGATGAGCATACCACCTCACACGAGTCATAAACTACAACCCTTATACAGAACGTTTAAGAAACCGTTCAAAAATGCCTGCATGGAGGCTTGTTCCTTCTGGATGAGAATAACGGATTACGATATTGCTTCATTAGTTTCTGAAGCATACACCAGAGTATGCCGATTGGAAATAGCAAAAAATGGATTTTCTAGTACTCGTATCTTCCCTTTTAATCAAGATGTCTTCACTGACCTGGACTTTCTTACATCAAAATTGCCTGATTTGGAAAATCGCACATCATCAAATCAGCTACCTGAAACTGTGTCAAACTTGCAACAAATTGATAAACCAGTAGAAGAACATTGCGTTAATTCTTGTCAACCATCAACAAGTTTGTCCTCAAAGTCTCAGCCTCCTTCAAAGTTACTACAGTTTAATCAGCAAGGAGAAGAACGTTGCGTTGTTGATACTTGTCAACCATCAACAAGATTATCCCCAACGTTTCAGAAAATTAAAATTCTTCATTAAGTCACAATATCACCACCGAAAGCTCCAACTCAGTTGCTCGATCAAACTTGTAGAAATCTAATCGACGACCATTGTGGCAGCATCAGCAAAATTGCAAAGCAAGCAAAACAGAAAACAGATTTGCAGACGTGTGTAAAAGCAACACAGAAGATCCATAATCAGCAAGAAACAACTGCATGCATTCTTTGCAACGAAAGCTTCGAGGAAGACTAGGTTCAATGACAGTTCTGATATTGAACCTAGTCTTCCTCATGAACAGTGTACTGGTGCTGAAGGAGACACTTATGGGTGCGACTTTTGTAAAGAAACCTAGACTGCTAAATTCTGCTGTAAAAAATCATCAGTAGTTGATTTTTACAGCAGAATTTGCGAGTCCGGTGCTACCCGCTAATCACAGAATTGACGGCAAACGTAGTCCTTAGAAATACATTTTTTTGTTGGCATTTACAAATTTTATGTTTATTTCTTCATTTTTATTAGTTCATACATGTTTAATGTTTTGATAAAGAAATCGATTTAAAATTCCAATTTTTTTGACTTAAAACTTGACAAAATGCTTAAATGTCCGGCGCTATCCGAATTTCCCCTATACCTATAAATAAACAAACAGAAAATTAATCTGGAAGAGCTTACATGTTAAAGTGAAAATATTCCCACATGCTATAAAATATATTTCACTTTAGGAAGAATTTCAGGAGGTCACTATAATTTCTTTAGTGTATATGCTTTTTTTTAAAACCACTCACCCATTAACTATTGTTGGGTTGCTGCTAATATGAAATTATACTTCTTTAAGTGAATAATTCAATGTTTTGTTGATAATTGCACTTTTCTATAAATACCTCGTATTAGTCTACCTTTTATATTGTATCTTAAATAAAACATTGTTTGTGTATTAGCGTACATTTAAAGTTAACAATATCATGAATTTGTTATAAGTGCATAATTTTAACCTACCTACTAATTATTTCATATATTTTGGAATTACCCGTTAGGTACTATACAGTATGTAGTACAAATCCCTAACGTATTGCTGTTAACATGCCACGAAACAACCCTTTTGTATTACAGAGCTTAAAACTAAATCCTCACTAATAAACATTTGGGTAGGTACATATAATGTATTCGACTGGGATTATTACTTAATTCCCTAAAATTGTTTTGCTCTAGATACTATTCAGGGATGAAGTGCAGTACTTGAATTTATTTTTAAAAAAATGGGCAATATATGTCTGTATATACAGTGTATGTTCGAAAGTATAGGCCATGCTGATATTTCAATTTATAACGGAAAATAGCACCCACCTCCGCCCATAATGTTATGTAATCAGATTTCCAATATTTATCATAACAGTGTTTGTGCGAGCTGTCGATGATACTTATGTTCAATCATATCCTGTTGAACTAGAAATAGCTCTTATTTAGATAGCAATATAAGATAATATAATACATAAGAACACACATTTCAAACAATACTTGAAGACTTTAGGACGACTACTTGGACATCAATCAGGAATACAACATTCAAAGTTAGCTTCCAAGGATGTTTCAAGAGCATTCTCCTATTTATTTCCATAGCACACATTTTCTGAAGTTGACACTGCAAGTTCAAACCATTCTTAAAATGTAATATTTATAAAATCCTCCTTGTCGTGTCTTCAAGGATGATTATCACACAATCCACAGCATTACGCCCTGTTTATCGTAAAATTTCTTTTTTGTAAATTGGAAACTAATATAGTCAAGTCGTTTTGGCAACCTACACGGCCAAAGTACGAACTAAAGACGTCGATTCAATACCACTACAAATTTCGATCGGCCAGAACAATTTCAAAACAATAAAATTATAATAATTAATTAATTTTTCAGTATATATACCTTCCCTTAGAAAAACACTAGTACATGAAAGCCAGTTACAAATTAGAAATTAAATATTATAAATAAGACTCTAAAATATTATTTTTTCTACACCTATATTTTATGTAACATTTGGCTATACTGTTTAGGAGGCAAGCATTGTTAACAAATTTAAAATGTTTAGATGACATATATCAAACGTCAAAAGACAATTATAACAAATGTCAAAAGGTCTATGAATATTATTATTTATGACACTCCTGAAGTGGCTTTTGTAGCTTATGTTAATTGACAGGTAAAATTTCGCAACATCTCAAATTTGACGCCAGTTTAATTTAGTGGCGGATGTCGGTTGCGAGAGCGACTCAACAATAGCAAACATTGTAAAGTTATCAGATCATTTAATCACCCGGTATATTAATAATGTTTCCAGTATTTGACAGTATATTCTATTATGCTCTAACCTAGCGAAAACATTAACCTCTGCAATTTACTGTACCAGAAGCAGCCACAACAGCCTACCTTTCTAACTTTCATAGCAGGATCATGTATGGCAGTTTGATTTGGGGAGCATTCCCATCTGCTGCGAGAATCTTCCTACTCCAGAAGAAGGTAGTACGAGTGCTTTGTGATCTCGGATAGATATAGCGATAGTTGTAGGCAGTTTTTTGTGAGCGAAAGAATACTTACTCTGCCATGCCTTTATATTCTAACGAGCATAAAATACGTACACCAAAACCCACAGTTATTTTTGACAAATCACCACTATAATACAAGAAAAAGAAATGAAAAGCTGGTTCCGTGTCATCGCCTTAGGACTACGCAAGGCAGTGTTGATTATTGGGGTCCGAAGATTTACAACAAAATGAAACCTATTTTTGTTTATATATTCATAAAGCTAAAAAAAATTTGCATGCTATCAAAAACACAGTGGCGTGCAGATACAACGGGTGAAATTGATATTATATTTTTAACGGTGTTTTCTGACGGTGTTGGACGATTTGGATATAACACCCTATAGGTACGCTCTCTTTGCTGCACGTTTATTTTTGTTATTTTGTATAACAGATAAATATTTGCACTTTTTCATCCTCAATGTAAAACATTTTGATTATTTTATTAGGGAAATGTCATTTATCAAACACAATAGTTGTCATTTTCAAAGCTTACTTTAATAATGTTAACTTTTCCATAGTACAGTAACTACGATATCCGACATTTAACTCGAAAACGGTTTAAGATACCGGTATCATATGGTATATATTTGAAATAAAAAAGAACATTATAAAAATTTAATAATATACAGGGTATTCCATTTAAAAAAATATTTTTTTATACCGTTGTATCTTGACGCCACTATGTTTTTGATAGCATGCAAATAAAATTCAGTCTCAGCCACTTTTAATTGAAACATTTTTTTATTTGCAAAAGTAACAATAATGAAGGGTGGGTAATTTATAATGAATAACCTGTACCTATATACTACTATGGTGGAAACGCGTTACATTCCGTTGCACGTCATACTAGATCCATGACGACTCACCTTGTATATGTTGCCGGATCTACTTTTATTTCTGTCAGTGAGATTTGATATAACCAAAGAAAAAAATTATTCTCAATACAATAACTATAACGTAATATATTTAGTAATTGAAATGCTCTAAGATTTCAGTCTTTTTCAACTTATTTATTATATTGATTTAGATTGTCGAAAAACCTTAAATGTTTCATTACGTATCCATACTATAATTTAAAATAAGCAATACTTACGCCCGCTTCAAGCTGAGTTCGATTTGAAATGGGCGTACCACTGCTTTTCGTGCAAATGTAAATAAAAGACAAATGTTTAAGGGTCCGCGTGCTCTGTCTTATGCTGAGGAAAAAGATAGAGAAAAGAACTTGTCACCTAATCTAATCTGCCTGTAATTTATGGCTGCGTTATGGTCTCAGATAATCGCCGGTTGGCCCACATGTTTGGCAATCGGGAAGCAACCGCCCCTAAATTATACAATCTATATTTTCTCAAACACACAAAAAAAGTGAAGCTGGATATGTAAAATCACCTGCCGGATTCAAATTTTGAGTTGGAAAATAAAATCGAAATCGCAAAAAGGTCGAAAAATCGTTTTTTGTGTAAATTTTAAAATATTCATTTTCTTCAATTATTTATTAATACTTATCTCGTGATATCTCAGCAATGCAGAGAGCTAGGGATCTGTTTTTTTAAGGTTATACCCTAAAGTATTTAGATGATACTAGTGTTTTCGATTTTTCTTTATGGTGTGTAAATTTTATAAAAAAAAAAGTTTTAGTAGACCACCAATTTGTGTAAGATATTTTTCAGCTATCGAGTAAGTAATCTTATTTTTCAGAATTTACCATATATATGTGAAACAAAATAAAGCCAACATTCCAAAATTATTTTTTGTGCAAGAAATAAATTTCTAGATCGTTTCAGAAGCAAATTATTGCGAGTCAAATATAATAATTATACTCTCTGCCCGCAAGCCGTGTGAGTCCTAGCATGCGCTTCTAGCAGGTATAGCGTTAGGGACGGGAAGAGATATTGCTTTTACTTTCTGATACGTAGTATAAGGACGTATTGTGACGCTGACACTGTATATGTACACTATATTGTAAAGAAAATATCAACGGTTTCGATAAAATAATGTCCGAGTAACGATTACTTTCTTAACATACACCGATCTCAGAAGTATTTTACAAACTGCGTAGAAACTGCCCGAAATGGTAGGCGGAGCTACCTCTCGACACAATGTGCGAGCGTACCACATACTCTATTTGATTTCAGTGAATTTCGCCCAAATTTCAAAATTTTGTTTTCCGTTTCGTGACCTTATTTTTAAAAATTAAGAAAAAATAAAATTTATGTATTGCTGTTGAGTGTTACATAATTTTAAATAAAGGCTTGTTTTTTGAAATTTCTTGCATTTTTATTTTTATTTAGGGCCCTTTGGACAATTTCGAAGAAATTACGATTTATCCATTGAAAGGCATTTTTTTCTTAAATTAGCGTGTAAATTCGGTAAGGTTTTCATGAAAAATACGATTAGGAAATGGGAAAAACGATTTCGAGGCCGGGCGTATAGCCTTAACACATTATTATAAAAAAGTTTGTAAAAAGCCTGGACTGTTTACAGAAACCTTTCGGCATTATATTCAATGGACGCAAATAAATAGTAAATACACTTCTAAGAAGCACTGTTTTTAAACAATTTATATCAAAGCAAAAATAAACATGACAGGAAGAATATACACAACGCACGTCTTTTTGACAGATATGATTTATCTGCAACACCAAATTGAACTACTAGTCTATTAAAAATATGTAATAAAGAAATTTAATAATGAAACGGGAATTATGTGTTTATTTGCTATGAATGCGTATATTACGATCAATTTATAAATCTTCTATTTAAGCTAATAAAATAAATGTCCTCAAGTATAATTTAACAAAGTAACTTTTTTAGTTTCTCTAATACAGTTATGACAACATGTAAACGTCATCGATGACGTGCAACGGAACTTAACGCGTCTCCAGTATATGTTTTACCGTAACCTCCGTGATATAGAGGCCTGGAACAAAGCTTGTGTCACGTGATCTGACGTCACGAATGCCGTCTGACGAGCATTACAGTTTAGATTTGCCGTGGTCGCACATGTCAGTCGCGTGAACTAGATTTCGCAAGTTTTTCTTTCAAAAACCCTCATAAAGAACTTCAAATAAGTTAAAGGTGTAGAATTTCAGATTTACCTGATTTATGTGCAGATAATTTGTAAAATCAGTGAAAAGAGAGTGTTTCTCAATTGTGGAGTGCCGAGTTTGTGGGTTAGCAAATATGGCCGCTGGTAAATTTTGTATGTGAACGTTGTTTTATTACTTATAAATAACTTTCGGGTGGTGTCGTTTATAATATGGTTGTGTCGTTTATATAAAATAATTAGTTAATCAAGAACGCCAACAGTTTGACTAGATACCTGAGTGAATCTTGTTCATTTAATTAAAAATGCCTGATAAATGCTGCGTGCCTAATTGCACAAGCAATTACGATAGTACCCATACGTATGTGTCCGTCTTTTCTTTTCCAAAAGATGAAGAGTTGAAAAAAACGTGGATTAAATGCATTCATAGAGAGTCATTTAATCCAACAAAACATTCAGTAGTATGTATTAAACATTTCTCAGAGTCACCGGTTATAACAATTGATAAAATAACCAGAAACGATGGATTATCTGAAAACGTCTCTTCTTTTTCAGATATATTAAATAATTCATTTGACATTGCACTGAATGCTTCTGTATTATCATCTTTGTTCGATATTGCCGGATACTGTGCACATTCACTAATTAAGTTTGTTAATGGTTGTGACAATTGTTTAACATTCATTACTACCAATTCAGATTTTGTTATAAATTTTACCAATTGTGGTGAAAATGACTCTGCAGATATTAGCAAATATTTGAAAAATTTAACAAGAGGAGCTCTAAAACAACCATCTGAATTATTCTTTGAAGTCTCTATTCAGGCGTATCAGATATTTAGTGAGCTTATTTCAGATAAATATGAAACTGAATTTCTAAAAACAGGTAAACAAAGGATTATTTTACGGGAATTGACAATGTTAAAATTGGAAAAATATGTAGAAGAAATCAATGAGAAATGTATTTTATGCAGCAAAACGTTGAAGTCGATATTGTTAAAAAATAGTCATGTTCTTGCCAATATATTTCTTAATAACTATTCAAAAATAATCAACGACAAAATTAACACCCAAAACATGGATCTATCCAAGAGAAAACTGATTAAATTTAATAGTTAAGTAGTTATAAAACACATTAACGCATGGAGATAGGGCCGGCTTTCGTGACGTCACGATTGCTTGTTCGCGGCCTGTACTTTCTCGTAGGTTACGGTTTTACATATTTGACTTTCATGTAATGTTTTTATTACAAAGAATAAACTAGTATTATTATTATTATTATTATGATTCTGTTAATTTTCGAAATTAGTAGGCTAGTGCGGTGAACTGTTTAATTGTTTCTTAGAAATTGGATTGGAAACATACGTATGGCCTGTTTAATAAAGTACATTGTAAGAGCTATTCTTCAATAATTCAAATTTTCAACTAACTTTTAATTCTTATTTATTTGTTAGAAAAAAAATTATAAGATAAAAAATTATAAAGAAAATGACTTAACTCTAACGAGCAAACTAAAGTATAAAACAATTTTTCATGAAGTAAACATAAAGAATAAGTTTATTAATAATAACTAATAATTCGTTAATAATTCAAGTCAGAAGAAGTAACTCCATGTACAGAAGAAGACGAAATTATTGAAGTACTCGCTGGTCCCACCATGCTATTCCAAACGCTTATAATTTCAGCTCTTAGTCCATCATTCATCTTGCTCTTCGGAAAATTGTTTTGTGACATGAACTGGTGAAGAATCGGACATGGAACATGAACAATGTTCTCTGATTTGTCAGGAGCTATGCGGGGCTCATCGACGGCTGGAGTAGCGGATTGTAATTCCAACTCGTATAATTGTACTTCTAACATCAATCTGTCACAATAAAACTTAGTTAATATCATAATGAACATAATTACATATAATTATTAAAGTATAAGCTTTAAATATTTAGTGTGACAATTATATTTGCTACCCATTGCTCAGTACAGCTTTTTGCGGACAAATTGTGATATTGCGCATGTTCGGTTTAGAATAAATCAGAATACGACTAGTATCATTATCTAGTAAAAAACAACGGTTATGACGCATTCAACACGTGAAAGTTTGTTAGTACTCATAACACAGAGAGACACCGCGTTTTTACGGCTTCTTGCTAAGTTCAAGTTTTGCATAGAATGCGTTCCATTTCAGGTTAGTTTTGCAAACATGTGTTAGTAGGGCACTCCTCTGCAATTGTATTTAGTACCTTTCGTCATGAACTTGTAAATGTCAGTATTTGTACAGGTTTTTGCAGCATTGAAAAATGTTAGGTTAGGTCTATATTAATGTGACGCTCATTTCACGGTGTAATTATTGTTTAATAATATTATGCGTCTATTCAACTGGGGATTCAGTGTCTATAGCCGTGATTGAAGATGCTAAACATATACAAGTGTTCAATAACATAATTTTGAACAAGTACCTTATGAAATACCGCGCGATCATTTAAATTCTAAATTAGAGCAGGCTGTGAAATTTAAATTAAGTTGGTATATAAGTACTAATTTACAATTTGAATTGTCAAAGTGACGTTTCACAATGTAAATTAATCAATAATTGACATTCTGCCTGCTATAATTTAGAATTTAAATGATCGCGTGGTACCTGTCATTAGGTACTTATTACGCAGTCTATTGTTGCTATATCTTGAGAAAAATAAAGTGTCAGATTTCGAAAGCTAGGTTGGTGTGCAATTGATTATTGAGGAATATTTTAATTAAAAGTTCGAGCAGTGGAACTTGTTTACGCAGCTTTCGTCAGTTATACATTGTTTTCAACAAACTACTAAAAACGTATTAGGGTACATTTTTCAGTATTGGTCATAAAAGGCATTTTGTAATTAAATCATGTCTTAAATACTGGCAGCTATCACTAGAACACTACTGTATATTTATTAATTTTGAAAATTCAACGAAAGATTAGGTAAACTAAAAGAAAGTTAGGTAAAGTTGGCATTATTTATAATTTTCTAATATGTTTAATGAAAGCGTCTCACGATGGAAGCCCCGACTACACTAAACCCTCACTTATTATTATATTTATAGTTATTGTTTGCGTTGATAGTAGCCTTCCACTAGTTCGAATTTGGATTGCACAAAGATTGCAATTTTTCACGTATAAATTGCGACAGGGATAAATTAGTCGATATCCATGCCTTCACTTCCAACATTCAAAAAGCGATCTCAAAGTCTATGAATTAAGCGTTGACTTCACTTCAAAAACAGTTCGTGTTTTTATACTTTCCAATTTACCTATGGCTCTCTAAGCGTTTGTGTCTGATAAATCTTAAACGTTTAAGAGACATCTGTGCGTTCGGTTTGTTGTTCGTGGTGTAGTGAGTGGCGGTTCGTCAATAAGTACACATGTGCACGTGCACTCCCATATGTAATGTGTATTCTTATTAAAAAAATATATTTAAATTTTACCATTCTTTATCTTTATTGTTTTTTATTGCGTTTTGTAAGGAATTGTACGCAATAAAAAACAATAAAGATAAAACGGACAATAGATTAAACTCAGGGGTGTACAAGTTGACATGCGAAGACTGTAAAAAAGTGTATGTAGGAAGGACATTCGATACTAGAATGAAAGAACACGAAAGATGTTATAGGTATAAGAAGACAGACTCAACTTTTGCTAATCATTGCTTAGAACATAATCATAAATTCAATACTAATTTTACAACTTTACATGTTTTAGGAAAAAGTAAAAAAAACTTAATATGCTAGAAAGTTTTGAAATTAATAAATGTAATAAATTAGGTATAATATTAAATGATCAACTTGATATAAATAACTCCCCCCTACTAAATTTAAAATTTAAACATGTCCACCCCCTCTTAGAATGAGATTATGTTTGTAATTTGTATTGATATATATATATAGGAGCTAATTTGTACTTTGAAATTGTATTTTCATCCACCTGATGAAGCCACAGTGTGGCGAAACATATGTAGTGTGTTAAACATTATAATAATTTTGAAACTATACACTTGTGTTTTATTATATATATATAATGGAGTTTCAACATGTATCTTCTTCGTCGATTATTAAGGTTATGTCATTGTATAAAAATTATATTGGCGAAGAACTAATTAGAGAATTTAGTCAATTAAAGCATTATTTAGATATAGTACAGGTCAGCAATGTCGGATGAAAGGTTAAATAACCTTTCAATTCTATCCATTGAACATGAAATAACGAGATCCATGTATTGTAATTTTGTATGAAACTGTGTAGTATATTTAAGAATAATATAATTGGCTCTAATGCAGTGTTCGAGACCAAAATAAGAATGTATAGTGTGTAATGGTATAGGGAAGTAACGCAATTGCTCATTTTTATGTTTTTATATTTTGTGCAAAAATTTGTGGTAGATGCCAAGTATATAAAAAGGAAATTGCAAGAAATTAAACTTGCGAAGCTGATAGGAGAGTAATGTAATATAAGTTAAGATGAAGTGTATGTTCATGTTAGATGGAGAGTATTAACGTAAACATTGAATTGTTTAGAACCAGTATCTTTTGTTTGACATAATTGTGCAAAATAAGCTTTCCTATTTTAAATATGAACATTTCAATGCGTATTCCTTGATCTGTGGTGCATGGGAAAGGTCCTACCCAGTCTTGTAATTGTGTTATAATGATATCATTTATTAAACATTTTCATTTAAATTTATACAAATTCATGCTTGATCTTTTGTGTGTAATTCTTTTAACTCTATGCTCTGAACGAGGCAATGAGATCACTTGCCTGGGTTGAGTTTGGGCTTTTGTATTTATGTATATTTGTTTTATGTTTTCTAGAGGTTTGGTCCTAGGTGTGCCAATTTTGACACTAACATACCATCACTTTAAATTTTGTCAATATTGTAATGTGTATAGATATTGGCTATTGTCATTACATGATAATTCGCGCAACACGACATTTGTCTGAATTTTATTTTTTGTGTTTTAATAGAATTTTACTTATACATCCGTAATTTTATTTGTTCTTTTAGTAATATTATAGTATTGGCCAAAAATTTAGTTATTTTAGAAATTTAAAATATTTAGAAAGCATGGAGAAAGGCGCCCCAGAAATTCAGTTAGCCTAAGGCCCCCCGAAATCACGAAACGCAACGGTAACTCTGTTAAGAGACGTAAAATGTCTAAATAGGAAGGCGTACTATCAAGTGAAAACAAAACAAGAAGAACCTCTTTGAAACGATAAAAGATGTGAAACAAAATTGTCTAATATTTGTTCAATGTTGCTGTTTTTTTCTTGTTGGTAACTTTAAGGCTAGTAATGAAAGATACAAGACAATATTATGGAGAATGTAGTTAAATACTGGAATGTTGGAGTAATAGTTAGAGATAATGAGTGTAATTGACACGCATTACTATTTAGAAATTTTCATGTTTTTAAATCGACAACCTAGAAATATCTCCCTTGATTTCTTCTACCACCATCATGGTTTATTTAAAAGGGTTTTTCCTCGAATATGGAAGGTAGCTCATCTCACACCTCTTCCAAAGAATAGCACGCCCAATGTGGACTTGCAATCGTTTGTCGAAGGATTTGGAGAGGGTTGTCGAGCGTCAGTTGAGACTTCATATATCTAGGTTTCATATTTGGATTCCAACACTAGATCACAGCACTAACTAAAATTACTGATGATATTTTTACTTTCTTATACGTAGTATAAGGAAGTATTGTGATGACGAAGATTTTCGACCTCGAGATTTTTGCAGATGTCCACGTTTTGAAGTCCCCTGATACCAAAAAAGTGGTTTTAAAAAAATGTCTCTGTGTGTGTCTGTCTGAGTGTGTGTGTGTGTGTGACCACGATAGCGGTCAAACCGCTGTAGATATCAATTCCAAATTTTGTATTTACGTGTATAATCTCCCTCTTGAGATCTGACTAGTTTTTCAGTAAAATCGGTAGACCGGAAGTAGCAGTTTACTTCAGCGATAAAATAGAATTTTGCCAATATTTCGTCAACTACTAAGTTTAAACAAATTTATAAAGAATTCATATGTACTTAAAATTAAAATTGAGAACAATTTTATTTAAAAAGTTTTTCGAAATTCCTACCGGAAGTAGGTCTATTACTCCTATCGAAAATCAATTTTTTGCAAATCATGCTTTTTAGACAAGTACGTTACGAGTATAAAAGTATTTAAAATATAATTTTAAATACCTTTTGTATAAAAAAAATTTCAAAATTCAGACCGGAAGTACCACTTTTACTCTTATCGAATAGCGATTTTTTGCAAATATGTCGTAAGTTATGCATTCTATATATATTTATCAAGAGTACCAAAGTATTTAATTCTATAGCGATTTATTAATAGAATAGAAGTACTTAGAATAGTATTTTGAATAATTTTCGTGTAAAAATTTCTTAAAATTGTATAGTTTGAAATGCTCATACGTATAAGAAAGTCGTGTGGTGGCCACACCTCATTTTTTCAGATACAAATACTGGTTTGGTTACAGTTTTGGTTGTGCTTGATTTCTCCAAAGCCTTCGAGAGACTAAATCATCAAGTGTTGCCCTCGTTTTTACATTATATGGGATTAAATAAAAATATACAAAAAAATAAATATTCGGGAAAGCATTGACTAAAACGAAGCACGAACATAAATTTTAAATTGAAACTTAGATATGCTCGTAGACAAATCTGCAACTATCTAGTATCGTATGACATTCCCGTATTTTTGTACTCATGGAGAAAGAAATGGATAATTCAAAATTTATTGCTCCATTTGCAACTAGTTGGCAACTATTATAAAAAATTCTTGCAAAAAAAATTCGTTTAAAACTTTCGCGCAATACTTTAGCTGCTGTTTATTTACTTGTGAAACAAAGTTTATAAAACTACTGAGAGACTAAGATTAATGCTCTCGTTAATTTAATAAAATTTATGATAGTGATTTGGCAACCGGCGTAAGTTATTTCGCAGAAATTTCCAACTATATAATTGTTATTCTTATTATTCTGATGAGAATACTTTTCTTAGTAGTCATTCATTTACCGAATTGCTATTTTTGTTGTAGGTGGTCACTTTGATAAACAAAAAATCAGTCGTGTTAATAAAATACACACAATCAAAACTGTTGTGTATTGTTCATTGCTTGTTTTACACGCTGATTATAATGTAAAAGCAGCCGTAAACAACATTGATTTTAAGAATCTGAATAAAATACATAACCTGTAGATAATTACCATTTTTTCACTACAGAAACAACGCACTACCAGTCAAACCTAACAAAAACAAAGATTGTTGTTCTAGGAACTATTTAATGTAACAAATTCTTATAAGTTTACCAATAGGTTCTGAACCCATATACAGAGTGTTTGGTAATCACTTATCAAAAATTTAAAAAGTAATTCCTTAGGCTCTTTTAAGAATAGTTGAGTCTTTGATCAGTTTTCAAAAATCGCTTCCTTTCGAAGATACTGGGCTGGGCTTTGAATATTTTTCAAATATGTAGATAGTGATTACCGAGTTACATTACAAAACTTTTCCCAGCTACGATCTTGGGCTCACTTAAGTGGGCTACGAAGGCTCAGTAAAAACAGTAAAAATGGAAGAAATAGAGGACGATCTACATGTGCCTATCAGAAATATCGTATATGTTTTGAATGTACTACTTTTTTACGGCAGCAATTTTTATACACGCAAAGAAAGGCTTTGTTGGATCAATTGCATATTTGTTGACTGAAACATGTATGTGCAAACCTACGAGGAAAGAATAGAACAGGAGAGATAATAAACTGGTAGGGGAATAGGTATTATTTAGACGGAGTTACCACTTTAAGGCGGGTCGTTATGGCAATATTGACCAATCATAGTTTATAAAATGAGTATTTTGAATAACTTGTCATATATCTGACACTACATCTGACATCTAACATACATATTCTATGCATTGAGGCGGCCATATTGAGTTACCACATTTGGACAAATATTATTATTAAGGAGACTCTCTCCTGTTATATTCTTTACTCGTAGGTGTAAACAAGTATTTTCTAACCGCAATCAAGAAAAACTTCAGTTTCATGTTTAATTTCTTGCTTGAAGAATGTAAAACGTTAAAATAAAATACGATTTTTGCTTGATTCACGAAAAACCTCTCGACTAAGCATATTTGTTTGTGTCAACAAACCCTTTGTTTCCGTGAACGTTTTACATGCTCGAAGCAAGAAATTAAACTCTGAAGTTTTTCTTGGTTGCGGTTAGTAAATACTTGTTTGCACATACCGTATGTGTCAATTTTCATTAGGTATAGGGATTCAATGTTTACGTGCGATTTATGCGTATGCAAGTAATACGTGGTACCCCTATTGTCCGTCACCAATCCCGGCAACAATCGACATCACAACGATTTTCTCCGATCTTCCCACTTCTCTCCACCTGATTTTACATTCAATGTTTAGCTGCGAACACGTTGCGATCTAGTCTGCAATAAAAGCCGTCTTATTACTGGAACGGAAAACATCAAATGGCCGCCGCGATCTCCTGATCTAGTAGTTTATTATTATTTTCAGAATCCTTTTTTATTTACTTTATTTTTAATTTTATTAGAATTACGCTTTTGTTTGTGTCATGCAGCGTGAACGCAGCTTAATAATTCTCTGCATTTACTGAAAGGAAAAAGAAAAACAAATCCTTGCAACTCGTAAATATTATTTCTGAACGCATTACAAACACCCAAGCCGGTGGTCGAATAGTTACTGCTAACCACGCTAACTTGTATTTACGAGCATGCATCGGTCGTGCTGGCATTGGAAAGGAAAGAAGGGGTACTGTGTTGCCACGTACTGTATGGATTAATCGCCTATGGCTAATGAAAATTGACATATGCTGTATATGTATGTTTCGTTCGACAAATATGCAATTGACCCAACAAAGTATTTCTTTCCGTGTACCCATTATATTCAGCCCACATATTGCATCTTGTCAATGGTTTCTACTAACGCCGATTCTTATTACCGATGAGGCAAATTTCACAGCAAACTCAATAATGAATTTCCACAATAATCATGTATACGAGTATTGTCGAAGAGAACCCACATGATATAAGTTGAGATCGATTTGAGTATCAGTTTTCAACATGGTTTTTGAAAGAGTTCATCATTCAACAGAAGGTTTGATTCATGCACACTGGCTGATGGTACTTATTTTCTGCAGCTTTTGTAGATGAAAATGCATATAATATTCATGTAATAAAGATATTGTGACAACATCTTTGAAATAACGCGATTTTTGAAAAATCGTCTAATATATAATTATTTTATAAACAACCCAAGGCATTATTCCTTAAGTTTTTGCACAATAAATATATAGATATACAAGGTGTCTCTAAAAGGTCTTTAAACAACTCTACCACGTATTTTTCGGACCAAAATAAACCGATTTAGCAAAACTTGGCTTAGTCAAAGTTGCTTAGTTTGTGCGCAATACGGTCCTGAAGTTGCAGTTGGAAAATTGTTTTTTTATTATAAATTTAAAACGGCTGGAGCGATTGCGCTAAATTTTGTCACGTTTACATAGTTTTATGAGTCAAGAAATTCTGTATCAAAATTGTGATAGTAATCAATCCATAGGCGGAGAACCTGCGTTTATAAATATTAAAACATTTCCATTTTCTACGCCAATGGATAAAAAAGAGTTTGTCTATAAAATTTAGATTAAGTGTCTTAAGTACAAGAAAAAAGGTACTCTTGGTAAGACTCGAAAAATTGCATCGTTTTCTCAAAAATTGCATTTTAAGATTTGAGAACATTAACTAGAGGACGGCAGCGCATACTGTGTGCTCCATGTACATTTACATGTATCTTTAAGCCGTGTACACGTGTCTTAGGCCGTTTAGACGTCTCTTTAAACTATGTACACGTCTTTTGACGTCGTTTTTGAATTGATAACTAGTAGTAAACGTGACAAAATTTAGCGCAATCGCTCCAGCCGTTTCAAATTTATAACAAAAAAACAATTTTCCAACTGCAACTTCAGGACCGTATTGCGCACAAACTAAGCAACTTTGACTAAGCCAAGTTTTGCTAAATCGGTTTATTTTGGTCCGAAAAATACGTGGTAGAGTTGTTTAAACACCTTTTAGAGACACCCTGTATAATAGTGCGTGTGTTGTATCTTTACAATGTACTATTTATGGTCTCAACTAACATTGATGGAGAATGTGATGGCTCTCTTTTATGCAAGCCTTAAATTAAAATGTTTACAACCTCTGATTTAACTTGAAAATATAACCTAAAATATAATTTGAAGCGCTTGCGCAGTTTTTACCGGATCTCCTTGAATATTTCACTTAGTGAAACTTTTCTTTTTTACACACAATATAGTAGCTAATATGGCTATACCTGTGTGAAATGTCCCGTCATTTAGGTATATTAGATTATGTTAAGAAGTTAAAAATCTTTTTCGGATAGTTGATTAAATTCAAAGTAATTCAACTAACTGCAGCGATCGTAGAGTTCTATAAGGCATGATCACTCGATATTAGTTGGCAATGGTTATCAATTTCCTCCAAATTAACCGTGATAACTGGGAAAAATGTACGTTAAACGAAATCGGCTAACACCAGTAAACAAAATCAAACACAATACTAACAGGATGGAGTAATATCTGAGTGAACTACAGAAGCGGGCGATCGCAAGAACTGTAGACTCGCGGGTAATTGGATATAGCATTTTTTTTCGACATTTGAATGCCTACCTACCGGCACGATATAAAGTTTAAATGTGATTAAATAAATATAACTATTTTCTTAATTTTTATACCTACGGATTTGATTTTCTTAATATTTTCTGACAAAAAAATATGTACGACATTAGACATTTATTATGATGTCCGATGCATCATTTCCCGATTATTCATGTTTATTTATCTGTCAAGCTGTGGCTATACAATTACGGAATTACAATTAACTTACTGTTTTTCACCTTCTTCAGTCATCTCAAAAAGCTTAACTTCGATTTTATTTTCACCAATAACTTCACCTGCAACATAGATTTTAGTTAATTTGCAAAGTGCGATCGATTAAATATTTACCATTCAATTTCATACAAGCCAATACTGCATGCCCTTTCAAACTAAATTGAATAGCAGCATAATTGGAGCGCTTATGGAAATGCAATACTGGTACATGCTTCTTCAGTCGTGTCCTTAATTCTTTATTAAATGTGGCTTTAAACACCTTAACATCGATATTTTTAATTAATGCTATATACTTCTGCAAAGAATCAAAATTATACTCATGAAATATTCCTCTTATCATTCTATAAATTCTATATCTATACATCTAACAAGGTTAGGCACATTCACATCGAAATACATAAAAATTAAATTGTACTTTGTGGAAGAATTATAAACCTGTAAACATTCTGAATACGCTATTGAAAAATATACGAGGCTGAATCCAAAATTAGGTTGCGAGCAGCAGCATTTGAAAGTAATTATTATGGAGGGAATATTTTGACCCCAGAGTGTAGACAAATGGCGCTAGTCGTCGTACAGCTGCTGTCGGGGTAGTACAGTATAAGTTCGCTGACGTGTCAGAGCGACTGGAATGGCAAGACGTTTAGAAAGGTGGTCTCACTTGGAGGTGCGAGCGTGACTCGTGGAAAACCGTAGTAGGGCAGCGAGTGGCCGTTCAAGTTCTTCAACGACAAAAATCAGGTAGGCAGGAGAAATAATTCAAAATGACCGACGAGTAACTTCTTGGAATCGCATCAGAGCTGGGGACTGAGCACCGTGCAGCGTATCGGTTCTGAAGCGTTGCGATATTCCAAAGTTAGTGCCCGCTAGGTACCACATGCGGTGATCAGAAAGCCTCACGAATAATGTGCAGCTTCACGTTTCATCAGCGTTACCATTCTGACAGCAAGGACATAATTACTGTGGAAGAAACTTGGTTTCATCATTTTGTCCCACGACCAAAAGCTTGGAGTGGAAACACGCTGAATCGCCAACGAAAACGAAGGGTTACACTTTCTGCTAGTAAAGTTATGGCAAGCATATTCTGCTATTCATGCGGTGTTATCCTGTGATCAAGTATTTGGAGTGTGGTCATGTCGTTACTGCCGATTGTTATTTAGGCCTATGTGCGAACTTGATATAAGGTTAAGTTAAGCAATCCGACGTAAATGCCCTGGCATATTTAGTGATGGTATTATCCTCCTGCATGACAATGCCAGGCTCCATACGGATCGCCAAACTCAATAATGCTGCAAAAGTTCAAGTGAGAATTATGGGACCACCCCCTAACAGACCAGAATGAGCACTCAGTGGCTATTCCTTTTTCCGAATTTAAAGGAGCAAGTTTCTCTTCAAACAATGATGTGGAAACAGCTGCCGAGAACTGGCTCAATGGGCAGTGACGTGATTCCTACCAAGCCGGTTAAACAAGTTAGTCCTCCGTTCTCTTAAATACCTAAAAGACTTGGTGATTATTGTTGAAAAGTGATTGACACGTAAGCCTGTTAATACCCTTTTGTGTTTTCTATCTATTGTTAAAAGATATTTTTTTATTACCCATGTAACCTCTTTTGGATCCATCCTCATATATAAAAAAAAATGTACTACCAACACAGTATTCTCAGCATGACTTTCTGAGAGATGGAAGTGCCAAAACTATTTTTCAGTTCACCCGTGTTTTGCCCTCAAAGCGTAGATGCTGCCTGTGGCAAGATAGCAGAACATTTTAATTTTTTTATTTTGTACTGTATAGAGTGATTCATAACGTGGTGGTTGACCATAGTTATAATTTTTTAAATGAGACCCCTATGTATAGTTGAATGTTTATATTTCCCGTACAATTCCTAGTCAAAAAGTAACAAGATAGTTAGTATAGGCCTAAAATTTAATTTATCACCATTTTTCTGAAAAATGCAATGTTTTTATAGTATTATTTATATTTCTCGAAAACAATATAATAGATGGCCACAAATTGTGGTAGTGTTGTTCATAATAAAAGGTCATAATTTTTTTTAAACTGGATTGAAGTTACATGACATATTTTTGTCTAAATGTAATTTTTTAAAGAGAACGTAGATCGCTTCATTTTTGAATTGATTACTAAATTTCGTACCAAAAACATGTAAGACATAATTACTATAAAAGTGAACATTACTGAGCTATTGTCATTTTTTGATATAATTTTTTTTTTCTTGCAAATTTAATCCAGTTTTCAGCACAGTAGTTAAAAAAATGAAACACGCCTGCATTAGATCCTTTTATTATGAAAAACAAGAAAAATATTTTTTTTAATAAACATTGAATTTTCAGAAGAATGGTAATATCAAAAACTTTAAACTTTAGGCCTATACTAAACTATTACTTTAGCTACGAATTGCACATGGAATACAAAAATTTAATAATATACGTGATGTTCTATTTAAAAACCTATAACTATAGTCAGTCATTAACTTATGGAACACACTGTATAATACAACACAAATTTAAAAGGTGCTCCCAATAAGAGGCCATCATAGGGAAAAAACCGCTTCGAAAATTCTTTATTCCTAACGGCACAATCTACCTTCCCCATGCAAATGACTCACCCTATATACAGGGTGTTTAAAAAGGATGCGGCAATATTAAAGGGGATGATTGTCCAGGTCATTTTATACAAAAAAAGTTTATAATAAACAAGGTCCGCAAACGCTTCGTTACCGATCTACAGCGTGTTGAAGTTTAATTAAAAGAAACAGTAAAAATGTGTTTTTTTTACTAAAAAACGGTACGTCGTATGATAGAAAGTTAAGAGAGCTTTTTTCTTCACAATTAAACAAAGAATAGAAACATATTTTTATTTTTAGAGAAATCAGCGGCGTCCTATTTTTTTCTTGAAAAATAACACGCTAAAATTTCATTATGATCTTTAATGCCGTCTTGGAGAAATCTAATTTTTACTGTTTCTTTTAATTAAACTTCAACACGCTGTAGATCGGTAACGAAGCGTTTGCGGACCTTGTTTATTATAAACTTTTTTGTATAAAATGACCTGGACAATCAACCCCTTTAATATTGCCGCATCTTTTTAAACACCCTGTATATATAAACCGGGTGAACCAAAGATCTGATTAAATAAATTTACTCTTTAATATTTAATGTAATACAAATTTGCGCACTGTATTTAATAGGGTTGCCATTGCTTCACAATTTAAAAGTATATACCAACACATATGTACACAAAGTGACCTACAAATTAATGGCACAAAAAAGATATATTTTGTAAAATTGAATACCTACCCCTTATATAAATTTGGATGTTCTGAGATATCTCCAAAAATATTAACTTTAACGATTAATTACTCTTACTCAAAAATAATACCACTTTAATAGAAAATCTTAATTATACTTATACCTATGGGGTATTCAATTTTAAAAAAATACCTTACGCAGATACGGGTTACGAAATTGATATCAAACAGCCTTTGCAGCTACTTATATAAAACGACAAAACAACATCCAAAAACGCAGGTGGCTCTGCATTTGAAAGAAATGAATAATTTTGTAGGTTATGTAGGCTACAATGTATTATATTTTTGTTCTAGAAATAATAGTGTTAAAATGTAATAGAATATACTTTTTTAGGTGTCTCAAATTATCTTGGTAACAAATTTGTTTTAACGCACAGTATACATCAAATAATATATTAAATTCAAGTGCACAGCCAGCAGGCAATAAAACGACATGTTTACCAAGAAAGTTAATTAAACAGAGCACAGCAAAATAGATTTTACCTTCGTAAATTTCGGAAGAGGAATAGCCCATTCTACGGAAACGGTGGAGTTCCATAAATTTAACCTGGCGGGCCACAAATATTTTCGACAATTAGCCGCATAATGATGTTTATCAAATTCAACCAACCCGACCCCAAGATGTAAACGCTCTTTTCGAGGATCCTCGTACAAAATAACTCTCTTTACACGGGGAAACAACTCCATTATGGCGTGTTCTATTTCGGCAATCGATTTATACGTCGGTAAACCGTCTAGAAACAACATCTTGTTGTCTAATGAAAGATAACAGCATATCAATTCTCCGTGAGTCCGCAAACGAACACCGTGTAAATTCTTAACGGCAAACTCAGCCATTTTTTCATCAGTATAGGTTACGTAACAAAATCCCCTCGTGAAGCCGGAGAAATCCATCATCAATCGGCATTCATATATTTGCCCCAAGCTGGCGAAAATTGGAATAAGCTCACCTTCGAAAGCATCTCTCGGTAAACGACTGACGAAAATCTCGCAACCGTCTCCTGGATGGTCGTCCTGCCAAAATGGTCTGAAGATTCGTTGTCCTTTTTGTTGTTTCAGGTTAGGTCGAATGAAATTGTATATTCCTATTTTTACACTTTCAAATTGCTTCTTTTTGTTTATATCCATTATATAATAATTGTAGGCAAGATTATACTACTTCTCGAAATAAATTATTAATATTATTGTACTTTATACAAACACTGGTCCGTACCGCATTAAAACTAATATAAAACCGTAAAAACGGTTCAATTCGTGTTCATTCGGCTTAAAGCCACGTTTAAAATGCTAAATTCAAATTATGCAAGTTACAATGTAGTAACCATATTTCAAAAGTATATTTATTGTAGAGTTTCAAAATTATTTCTACGTTCTTTATATTATAACGAAATCGATTGGCAGTAAGTATAAATGTTAGACAATGATTTCCTATATACTTTACCCCTTTATAATAAGTAATTGTAAAGAATAAATAACAATAATATTAAAGAGTCATTATAAAAGTTCGTTTTCAAGTAGATAACGAGCATCAAATCAAGATTGAATCGCATTTATAATCGAAATATGTATGTACGTAAAGTGTGAATATTGAAATACGTACATATTTGATTTTAACTTGTTTTATGGAAAAGTACCTATGTTTGAAACTTAGATGCTTTCGGGGAAGGTATAAGGAACTAATATATTTATTTCATATGCACTTGATGTGCGTACACCTCTAATGAACATGAAAACGCATTTTTAGTAATGTAAACGGATATTTCCGAAAAAAATAACGGGTGTTCAGAAAAATACGGAATCGGCGTAGGTATAGGTATCTAATCCATGAAAATTTGAAATTATGTCTGAGCTAAGACAATTATTGACATTTAGAATTTAATATAAATCATAAACTTAAGTTCGGATAAATGTTTCTTTGCCCATAAACTACTTGACGGATTTGCCGACCATTCTCATATTTAAATCAGCATTCCCAGGGTCATACGTAACCAGTTTATATACCGCGAAATCAAAAATTATATTGATAAAGGTTTGCCATGGAATGTAAAGACATAAGCGCATTTTAAAGGGGTTTTTAGCCATGATTTTAGAATTATTAAAAAAATATTATTTTATACAACCACTTATATTAAATTACCTTACATCAAAAACTATACATTTTAATAATTGTGATATAGTAACATGTGCAGAAGAAGTTTTCTATATGTATAGCAATTTATTTAGTTATTCTGTATATATTTATGTATTACATGAACTACGACTAGAATATCTCCTTATACTGACAATAAAACTCGCAATATGAACTTTAAGCATTATTTATAAGACAATATAATGGCAGGAAACAAACGAAGATAGAGTAGGCGTATAAATTTTATCAATTTAACCTTTATCGTTAAAGAAAAAAGCTTTCGTACATATCACTGTCAAATACAAACATTGATTCAGAAGTAATTTCACAATTTCAGTGCATTTGCTTTACAGTTGTAATGATTTAGACTGGTGGTTTGTTAGGAGAGTATTTTAATATCATTTCATACACGCTTTAGTTTACGCTCTTCTATTCTTTAGAAAATAAATTAGAAACGTTTTATTAATTTTAAATTAGTAGGGTAATTCGAGGAGAGATGGCCATGGTTTTCGTTCTAGAAGTTTTCTAGTCAACTATAACTTGAAACAGTTTCAAATTTACGCAAAAGAGTCATAATGAATCAAGGATTTCAAAAATGTATGCATAATAGTAAAAATTCAGACCGGCGATATCTAAAAAAAATATCTTCTTTTATGAAGAATTGGCTCCTTGGGTATGGAGGCGAGTTGGCCATAATAGGTAAGGAGTGATGGCCATATTATTTTCACGTACCTACATATGTAAAAAATTAATTTATGCAAAATATTTTTATTGAAAAAATAACATAATTCGTCTTATTCGTGTATAAAAAACAAAATAAAAAAATATTTCTAGAACAAAAACAGTTAAAAACCTAAATTTCCTAAGAAGTTTAAGAATGATGGTTGTGAACAATAATCGCATATGTAATTTTTCGGAGTATTTTTTCCGCTGCATAACTTGTGGACCCAATTTCCACACGATACACAGCGATACCACACTTCTGATTTTCCTTGTTCGCCGCAAATCATACATACTTCTTCCTCGTCATTGCTTGATTCCTCATATTGAGTCGAGGTTGAACTAGACGACGACTCTGGAGTCGCACATCTTTGTTTTTTCGGTTTTCTAAGCCGAGATGTTGCAGTTTTTTTTCTTTTCTTTTGTAGTGTGTTTCTCGAGTAAATTGCTTACATGTTCAGGCGACGTTAATAAGCAAGCCACACTTTTGGATCTTTTTCTGGTTTGTTCTATATTCACTTTCGGTATGGCAGAAATACTTTCTAGTATTTTACTAGGAGTTTCTTTCTCGTTTCCTTCCTGTTTTTCGCCATTTTGCTCTACTTCTTCTTCTTCTAGTTCTTGTTCTGGTAAAGCGTGTGGACCCGGTTGTGGTTCAAAAGTGGTTTATTCTGATGGATGTTTCAGTTCTCGATTTGACTCAAATTGTTGTTCATGGACTTCAAAAGCATAATTTGGAATAACTGCAGGGTTATAGGGGAACACGCCTGTAGCTCTGAATCAGCAATTGCATTTTCTGATGTTGCACATTTGGCTCAAGCTTGAGAGAACAGTTGACCAAATTGGTAACGTGTAATGCGTCTTTCTGGGTGTGTCCTAGACCAACATCTGCAGACTTCATAGAAGTACCCCTAGAATGACTTGAAAACCAACCTGTCGAGGGGTTGAAGAAAATGTGTGGTATGACTAGGTAGACTCAACATTGCTATGTCATTATCTTCTGCAAATTCTAGCATTTCTACGCTGGTGGAATGAGACGTATGACCGTCAAGTCACAATAACACCTTTCCAGGCGGTCTCCTTGGCACAAACACTTCTCTTAGCCATCTCAGAAATAGATCTGAGTTTATGTTAGCTGATTTTGGATTCATGTATAAAATTGAACCAGGTGGAAGACCATCTTCTAATTCAGGTTTCTTATTCTTTCCCTTCATTATGCAAGCTGGAGGGATAAATGTCCCTTTTGCGTTGCAGCACGCTACAATGGTTGTTGTTTCTCCTTTTTCTGACGATGAAATAGTGCTAACACACTTGGAACCTTTAGCTGCTAAAACTTGATGGGGTCGAATGTTCAACTGCACACCAGTCTCATCCATACTGAACACTTTTCCAGGTGCCTGGAAAAGATTGTTATCTTGCAAAATACTTTCCAATAGATTAAAATATTCCCCTACTTCTTCCCTATTCATAGATACGGAGCGTGCTAAAGAAACATTCTCTGATCAGTGGCGGCTGGTGAGCGCCTTTTGGGGGTGCAGTTGCGTGGACGGGACTGGTTCGTTTGTTGTCGGTGATATGCTCGACATCTGGGAGTACATCGCCGATAATGGGCGAGTCGGTCTTGTCTGTGTGGTTGCTCACGCCCGGAGCCGCCACTGTCTCTGACATTCGAATCTCAGGATGTCTTTTCAAAAATAGTTGGAGCCATGGATAGCCAGCTTTTTCATTCTCATTATTGAATGAATTTCGTATGTTCAATTGTACCGCAAACTTGTAAGCCATGTGCCGAATATCATTCCTTGTTAAAGGAAATCCTCTTTTTTGCATGTTTATAATATGCCTTACTATCCTTCTTTCATGTGCTTCTCCAAATAAACTGGCAGGCCCCATTCTACCCTTTTGTGAATCATTTTTTCTCAGACGACGTTCTAAGGTTTTTCTAGGAATATTGTATTCAATGGAGGCACGTCTTACAGACATTTCACTATTTTTCACAGCATTCATAGCTTGTATCAAAGCTTCCTGTGTCCACAACCCACGATTATGTGAGGCTGACCTATTGTAAATATTCGGCATCTGAAATTAAAATAATAATTTCAGGATAGATGGCCATGGTCAACTATCCCCAAAAATTGTTGGCCATCTCTCCTTTTCATAGAGGAGAGATGACCATAGTCGTCATGTATACAGTCTTCACATGGCAGGCGTAAAGTGAGGTTAGAATAATTGTCAGATAGTATTTGAACAGAAAAATTGATAAGTGATATAATCAAAACTTTCTATGGTGCTATTATTCACCACAGAACTCTGTGTACAAAAATATTTCACTTTTAAAACTATTCCATGCTACCAAAACTTACCTTTATAACCACAGTGTAATCAAAATATAGTCAACAATAACGCAAATGCTAATTCTGGCTTCACCAATGCCACTATTGTCGCCGTCTGCCGCTGAATTGCTAAAATACAAGCACTGGCCATCTCTAGTCTATGGCCATCTCTCCTCGAATTACCCTATATTTATAATACTTAAGGCGGCTGCACAATTGAACGGGAACGGGAACGGGAAAAAAGTTAAATCATACGATGTAAATCCTGTAAATGTAGGCATGCACAATGCAATTCCGAGAACGAGAACAAGCTACCCGGTAACGAGAACGGGAAAGTTGGTCAAGTTTTAACTTTCTCGTTCCCGTATATTACCGGAACCAATCAGAAGGCTTTAAAAGTACAAACATAACCCCAAATTTATGTAGTAATTAAGTAATTATATATTTCAAAAACGGATGACGAAATATTAATTCATTTAGTTGAACATAATGCAGATATATACAATAAATCATTAAAAGAATATAAAGATGAAAAAATAAAAGAAAATACGTAAGTTTCATTTGCAGAATACCTAACTTCACACGGAAGTACAACACTAAATTTCTGTAAACCTACCTTCTTTTTCTTTCTCATAGACACGCATTACATAAAATGCATGCAAGGAAGAAAGTTTCGTCATCTTCTGAATCCATAATTTTCGATTTTCTTTATAATAGCACTTACTCTCAACAAATATCCCTACGTATTTCCGGAGTATTACCGTCAATTGTGCATCTGCCTAAATTTCCCGTTCTCGTTCCCGATTGATTGTGCAGCCGCCTTTAATCACATACTGTCGAAATATTAATGAATATTATACAGGGCAATCCAAATTAAGGGTTCACCATTGGTAACTTTGTTATTATTATGGATTGTTTAAATTAGCAAACTTGTAGTACTTTTAACGCTCTTTAAGATGGAAGAATAAAAAAACAAATGAGCAACGCGTTTTCGAGTTTTGCCGAAAAATATTTTTTTTTCAAATGGAAACCCCTGTATATTATATCATTTTCTGCTAGAACTTTAATTTTTAAACAAAAAATCTTATAAGAAATTTTTTACTGGGATTAAAAATACTTGAGTTATAATGAATACACAAAAACAGCTAAGTCAAGTGCATTTCTTTGTATCTATGAAAACGACGATAAGTCTTTCTACCAAACGTCAAATATTAGTACAGTTTTATTAGTTTTTCACTCATAAGTTTCATTGTGCTAGTTATTAATTTGACAAAAAAATTATTTTTACCCATTCAGAAAAGTGTGATATGTTAGAATCTTATTTAGTGTGCAGAAAATCCTCTAGGAGGGCAAAAGAACACTACGCTGAATTATATCCACTCCGAACACAACCACATGAGCAATATTTTCTGAGACTTTACCGAAAATTTAGAGGCAATGAGAGTGTTTTTGCCAAAACAAGTACAAAAAGGACTTTTATAAAAAGCGAGGCCACGGAAATTGCAGTTATCGCATATTTTGAGGCCAACCGTGAGAATTCCATACTAGATATTGTCAATGAATCTGATTTGAGTCACGGTACTGTGCATAGGATTCTGAAGAAACACAAATTCATTCCTTATAAGTACAAACCAGTTCAGGTTTTTTTGCCAGGGGATCCAGAGAAGAATGTTTTTTTGCCACTGGTACCTTAACTTTTGTCGCCAAAATGTAAACAACTTTCGTTATATTTTATGAACCGATGAATCGAATTTCTCAAATTCTGGAATGTACAATAAAAAAAATCATCATTACTGGTCACAGGAAATCTTCTTTTAGTAAATCCAAGACGTCCACAAGTCCGTTTCAGTTTTAATGTTTGGCGCGGTTTAATCGGTTCATGGATTGTTGGTCCTTTCTTTTATGAGGGCACTCTAACTGGTGAAAGGTACATAGAATTTTTGACTGAAATTTTGAATAATTTCTTAGACGATCTGGATCTCATAAGTAGACAGAATCTGCATTTTCAGCAGGATGGCGCACCTGCGCACAACTACAGAGGTACTCATCAACTTCTAAATACTATTTTTAACACTTCATGGATAGGAACAAATGGTCCTATTCAATGGCCTCCCTGATCGCCAGATTTAACGCCGCATGATTTTTTTTTTATGGGGTTATATAAAGAACCAGATTTATAAGCAAAGGTACGAAAACGTAAACGCCTTAAAGATTGCAGTTAGTTAAAAGATAAACCAAATAGATGGTAGGACCATACTGAAGGCAGTTCGAGAAGTTCGGAAGCGTGTACAAAAATGTATTGAACTACAAGTTGGTATTTTTGAACATCTTCTATGAAAAAATCAGTGATTTTTATTTTCTTTTAATGATAAGTTTATGTATAAAATAAAGTTTATAAAACTAATTTAGCTGTTTTCGTTTATTCATTATAACTCAAGTATTTTTAATCCCAGTAAAAAATTTCTTATGAGATTTTTTATTTAAAAATTAAAGTTCTAGCAGAAAATGATATAATATACAGGGGTTTCCATTTGAAAAAAAAATATTTTTCGGCAAAACTCGAAAACGCGTTGCTCATTTGTTTTTTTTATTCTTCCATCTTAAAGAGCGTTAAAAGTACTACAAGTTTGCTAATTTAAACAATCTTGTATCTTTAATAATAACAAAGTTACCAATGGTGAACACTTAATTTGGATTGCCCTGTATATTTATTTAAATATGTTCATTGTATAAGTATATATAATTATTAAAAACATATAGGTACCTACCAATCCTGTAATTAATGTTAAAAGTTTACTAAAAAAAATATGTTTAAAATATATAATAACAATGATTGATTGCACACAACTAATAAAGTGCTGAACTTGAAATTGCCGAGCAGGTAAATTATATTATCAATATTTTGATGATTTATTCAAATTAGGGGTGTAGCTTCGTACACTAACATATCAATTATAGGAACGACATTATTATCATTGATAAAATGTTATACGTATATTATAATGCAATGTTGCTACTGCATCCGTTCGGTAATTCTACGCGCCTACTGCAAATTTTCAAAGTTGACAAAAAAATTCGTTTTTTTTAAATGGCATCTACCATTTTCATTGCCAAAAAATAATGTAAAATTATATTTATCATGGTTGTGCTTAGAGTTGTTTTTGAGTTATTGGCGTCTTTTGACAGAAATATTATTGGTATTGCTCAAGAGTAGCAGATTTTGAAAGAAATGGTAAATGTCATCAAATTTAGTCTGTGTTAGTTCAGCATTTGGAATTAAATAACTATTTTATTAAACTGTTCATTTGTTGTTCTTTCTTAATGCAATTTGATTTTTTAATGTATTTTGAATAAACAATTATTTCCAAAGCGTGTGGACTACTGGGAGTTCTGAACTCAAAATTTAATGTAGAATTCAAATATTTAATTGGAATGGAGTCATTCCAAAAATAAACGTGCTACGTGTATCACTCTGTATACGTGTGTATGATATAAAACACTTAGCTAGCGCTGCTGCAGGCAAAAATCTTCTATCTGTTTTCGTGATCTAGTTCCAAACGTATATACGAGGAAAGTTCACCAATTATTATCACTAGCATAGATGGCGTTGACGAACATATCAAAAACTGTTGTCATTCGAAGTGTCATTTATTGGGGTTAGTGGAAGTAAAATATCGTTTCTCTGTCTCCTTGCAAATACGAATTGTTAGCTTATTTCTCTTGACGTGTTCGTAATTTAATGAAAATGGATAAAATTGAAGCAAGAGAAGTGATAAAATATCTCTTTAAAAAGGTGTTATCACCGCAAGAAACCGTTAGCTTTATAGCGGAGACATTTCGTTGGAAGTGTTGAAAAAATATTGCACGATTGCACGGATTTCAATGAAGTGGCTGCACGGTGGGTTCTAAAAATGTTATCGGCAGGTCAAAAGCGCATCCAAGTTACCGCTGAGAGAGTTTGGCGATAATTAACAGAGATCCAAATGATTTTTTGCAAAAATTCGTTCAGTAGATGAAATTTGGGTTCATCACTTTAACCCAGGGTCAAAAAGGCCATGTAGGGAATGACGGCATAAGAGCTCGCGGCCCCACCAGAAAAAAAATTTGGAATTTGATGAGGTTATATTTGTCACATTTTTTACCAGACGCATACTGTAACTGGTGAATAATACGCAAACTTAATTCCAAAAGTTCGGGGGATCATCAAAGAGAAACGAATAGGAAAATTAAACGGGGAGTGCTGTTTCACCCAGACAACGCAACGCTCCAGCTCACAATAGCTGTTTCAATGGCTGCCATTCACCATGCTGCTTTAAAATTTTTGAACAATCTCAGCTCCTAGTGATTACCGTCTCTTCCCAAAACTAACAGAACATCTTCGGGGAAACTATTTTTCAGACGATACAGAAGTGATGGCGGCGGTAAATGAGTGGATCATAAAACAAGATAGAGAATTTTTTGCCTAAAGGAATGTATTAACCTTTCTGGGGATTATAAAATTGTTTCGTTCTTCCCAGTTGTTTGCTTCTATGTTTGGGACAATAATTGGTGGAACTCCTCTCGTACATACATACGTATAATGTAAAATAGCTGAGCATCCATTGCGTAGTAGCTTATATGGCAAGAGCATGGGTCTAAATTCGGGTTGTATTCAAATCAAACCTAAGCGAAATTAGTATTTGGAAAAAAACTACATTTATAAAAATTTCGCTGATTAAATGTATCAGTGGCGAGTAGGAATAATAATAATAACTTATGCTTTTCATGCATTATAGAAATTGTTTTTCCATTTAGTCATACGTAATTGCAAATACCAATTTTGGTCAATAAATTGCAATTGCAAAGGTGTTCTATATCTATCATTATAAATTATGCATTTATTGTTTATATATGTTGAGTCGCTTTCGCAACCGACATGCGCCACTAAATTAAAATGGCCTCAAATTTGAATAATATTCATACACCTTTTGACATTTGTCATAATTATGTTATGACGTTTCTTATAATTGTCATCTAAACAATTAAAATATGTAAACAATTGTTGCCTCCTAAATAGTATAGCCAAATGTTATATAAAATATAGATGTAGAAAAAAGATATTTAATAGGTTTATTTATAATATTTAATGTCATTATAATAATTAATTATTTTAATTTTGTTGTTTTAAAATTTTTCCGGCCGATCGAAATTTGTAGTGGTATTGAATCGTCGTCTTTAGTTCGTACTTTGGCCGTGTCGGTTGCCAAAACGACATGACTATATGTAACAGATATAATTAAATTATTAGTTATATTGTTTTATTTGATAAGAAACTAGTGCGATATAACAGTGAAGAAAAGTTATAGAAACAAATATTCCATGATACCATTAACTGAATAAATACATTCAAACAATTTATGGATGGTGGTAAATTCAAAATGTGTATAGGTAATGTAATTTAACTTACAAAATTGCAAAATAATTATATACAATGTTCTAGCAACACTGTAAGCCACTTATTTGTGCGATTTTTCATATAAATAAAGGAAATGCCTTATAACACTTATCTTGGTTATACAAAAAGACTGTTATTTGAAAATGATGTCTTAAATCAAATTTTTTTTAAGAAACTTTATTATTATATGATTATACATTGAAGCATATATAACAAAACACTTAATAGATAGAATAAAATTTAAGGATTATGTAGTTAGGAGAAATTGTAATGAAATAAATGCGTAGTTATTAGCAATAAGATAATTAAAGCGGGTTTTGAAATTTATATGATTGGATAAATATTGCAAAAAGAAATTAAGTACAATTAAAAAGATATATATGTATAAATCAAATGTAGACGATAAGATTATCGAAAGTAATTTTAAAAGCACATATTCCCAATAAAGATATTGTAAATTACTGTCAATGTGATTTGTATGATACAGACAAAATGCAATTGGATACGCAAAATGTTAGTAAAAAATAAAATTTAAAAGTACATATAATAACAGTAGTATAAATTTGAAATTAATATTTGGATATAAAATGGTTAAAAGCAAATATAAAGGAATATGCCTCTAATAAAAATTTTGTAAATTAAAATCAATAAGCCTTATATAATACAGATCATATAAAATTAAAATTAAACAAAACGAATAAAAATTAATATAGAGACATAAAATAATATATCTAAAACAATAAAAAAAAAATCTAGAATCAATAAGTTTTATATAATTGCAAATTTCAAACTGTAATTGCCAATTTTCTAACTGAAATATAGCAGAGTAAAAATTCATACTAAGGAATCAAATCATTTAAAGCAAAGTAAGATGAAAGGTTTTGCAATCAAATTACTGTGTACCAAAATTAATAAAACTTATGATAGATAAAATACAATTTGATAATATGATGCAGTAAAAATAGCATTTGAAAATACATATTTAAATCACGTTCATAAGAATACAATCAAAATTTTGAATGCTATAGATAAAATATAATAAAATATATATTAAAAACAATTTGAAAACTAAAATCAATAAGCTTCATATAATTGCAAATTAATAATTATAACTTACAGTTTTCCTATGAAAATATTGCAATAAAAATGAAATAAATATGTTTTCCTAATAAAAATGCAGTAAACTAAAATTAATTCTTACTTATAAGCTAGATAATATATAATTTCAATCAATATCTTTTATGTTATATATAAAATACAATATTTAAAATATATCTTCAAAAATTAATACTAAAAATAATATATGTTTAAATTATGGTTAAGAATGCGGTAGTCATATTGAAAACACTTGTATCTTATAAACTTAGAACTAGAAGAAAATAGGCACATCCTGAAACAAAAATTCGTAGTTAGTGTTACGATACAAGCAAATACATATCTAGATGGGTAGCACTGCGACTGATATATGCCACAGATGATAATAAGTGTAAATAAGTCACATGACCGAATATGCGACAATCTGAATACGTATCCCGTGAAGTGAGTTAAGCACGAATCGCATATATTTATAGAGAAGACGCTTTATATTCAATTGTACATCATTGATGACGTTTACATGTTGTCATAACTGTACCTATTACAGAAACTAAAAAAGTTACTTTGTTAAATTATATTTGAGGGCTTTTATTACATTAGTTTAAACAGAAAATGTATAAATTGATCATAATATACACATTCATGGCAAATAAGCACATATTTTCCGTTTCATTATTAAATTTCTCTCTTACATATCTTTAATAGACTAATAGTTCAATTCGGTGTTGGCAGATAAATCATATCTGTCAAAAAGGCGTGTGTTGTGTATAAAATTTTCGTGTTTATTTTGCTTTGATATAAATTGTATAAAAACAGTTCTTCTTAGTACTGTACATACTGTTTATTATCTATTTGCGTCCTTTGAATATAATGCCGAAGGTTTCTGTCAGTGACATCAAATGTCACTGACAGAAATAAAAATAGATACGGCAACATAAACAAGACGAGTCGTCATGGATCTAGTATGACGCACAATTGAATGTAACGCTTTTCCTCTATAGATGCCTCATTATATGGAAAATTTTTAGACCAAATTTGCAGGAAGGGGTTACAAAACGAAGTGGAAACAGATATTTCAGAAAAATAAAATATTCCCCGCCTCCCACATGACTTTCTTATACGTATTTGCGGGCCGAATTTTTTATACAAAAATTTGATACCCTTAATGAGTATGTATACAAGTGCAAAACGAACTGCTTTTCGAAAAGTTTTACTTCCGGTCCCAATTTTGAAAGTTCTTTTTCCAGCTTCTGATTTACAAAACTAATATTGAAATTGATGAAATTTAGCGATAAAATCACATGGACGAATTAGAATGTTCTATTTGACTGAGAAACTGCTTGCGATATTTTAGGAACGTTTAGATTGCCAATTTTTACATGAAATAATGTTTATACAGGGTGAGTCATCGCCCTATGGAAGGCAGATTGTGACTTTATAAGAATAGATATTTCGAAGCGGTTTCTTCTTATGATAGCCACTCATTAGAAGCACTTTTAAATTTATTTTGTGTTATATAGAGTGTTTCATAATTTAGTGGCTGACCAAAGTTATAGGTTTTTTAAATAGAACATCCTGTATATTATTATATTTTTGTATTCCCTGTATAGTTCTTAACAAAAAAGTTATAAGAGAGTAGTCCTAAATTTTAAAGTTTTCAACTTATTACTATTTTTTTGGAAAATTCCATGTTTTCATAAACTTAGATTTCTCGAAAACGACGTATTAGATGGACAGAATTTTTGGTAGTGTTGTTCACAATATAAGGTCCTAAGGCAAGCATTATTTTTTCAATTACTAATTACATTAGCAGAAAACTGGTTCAAAATTAGGCGAGACATTTTTGTCTAAAAGAATTTTTTTTCAAATAAAACAGCCTGTTTGAATTACTTACAAAATTTTCCACCATAAACATGTGACGTTTTTATTTTAAAAGTGACCATTACTTAGGCTATTGTAATTTTTTGATATAATTTTGTCAAATGTTTTTTATTTGAATAAGCTGTTCTTGTACTGGAGGAATTATGTATTAGCCCAAAGAGTTTACCAGAAGGGTTACTCTGGTAAAAGATGTCCCAGAACAGATGCCTTCAGAAAAGTAATGAATACTTTCATTACTACTGGTAGTATTACATATTTAAAACCACGGAAAACTAAATATGTGATAAATGATGAAAATCAATTATGAATTCTTATGGAAACAACAGAAAATTCACCCATGACATAAGTCGTTCGCTGAGAGCCAAACCATCGTTGCAAGGACTTTAAAATAAAATAAATGTCATCCGTAATGAATACATTAAAATATTGAGTTATGCACCCATCATTTTAAAGCTAGAAGTGTTCTGCCAATGGGCAATAACTAAAATTAATGCCCAGGCAGTTGTTTTTGATAATGTGTTACTTACATATGAAGATGCTTTCCATAATAACGGAATAGTAAACAACAGAAGTTTTCATTATTAATCAAACGAAAACCCTTACCTCACTATTACTAATAAATAGATCATCATCATAGGTGGAGCATAAATGTTTGGGGAGGCATGATCGGATGATAGGTCCGCATTTCTTTGAAGGTAGTATTGACGGATAAGATTATGAGCAATTTGTATCAAGTAATCTAGTGGAATTAATGGAAGATATTCCGCTAAATTCACGAAGAGATGCTGATACAAGAAGACGGCGCACAGTGGGACAAAATCTCGAAAAGCTGGCCAAAATATAAAAAAAAAATCTTTAATTGAGGTAAAACTCAGTACTAAGGGGTTTTGGGGCCGTTTCACGAATCTGGAGTCAGAATTTCAAAGAACAATATGGCGGAAAAGAGATCTGCCACATTCCATGCTACAGCCATGAAATATTTTAATGAAATGTTACCAGGGAAGAAAGAGTCTAGCCCCTGGAGGCCCTATTCACTAGCCTGCTGGATCTTCGGACATCACAAAATTAGTTTTTTTTTATAAACGTGTGAAAGAGCAAATATACAGTGTGCCTGTATCCACAAAAGAACCTACGCGGAAGCACATTCGACAAATATTTGGAAATTTAAGTACTCAACTCCGTATTAATATCGTTTTATCCTTTAGGAAGTGTGTTCATTTATGTTATATTTATTGTTATTTTATAATTTCTGTTCCACAAATTACTCATCCATTCACGTTTCTGTTTCTACACCTACTAAAATCAAGTTATTAACGTGCTTGGGTTTAAAATTTGTTTATTGTGCCACATTCTGTTGTGTATTGCAAATAAGATATATCCAATTTTTTGTCATTTCCCCAATTTGATACAAAAATCATATCTCTATCCTCATTTTTAGGAAAATTTATTATTAAATCATGCTTGTCAACTGAGTAGCAACTTCTTAAATGTCATCCATTTAATTGTCAATTTCGTGGTAAATACCATGACTCACTACATCGTACTTAACTAAAAAACATATAAAGTTGGCAAAACTATTTCGAAGAACGACAATTGCTCAGTAATTGTCACCTTAAAGTAATAACGTCACATGTTTTTGGTGCAAAATTTAGTAAGCAATTTAAAAATGAACCGATATACAGGCTGTTCCATTGAAAAATTGATTTTTAGACAAAAATGTGTCACTTGATATTAATTCAGTTTTCTGCACATGCAATGCAAGTAATTGAAAAAAATAAAATAACATTGGACATTTTACTGTGATTAAAGCGATATCAGCCTGCCGTCTACCTCACTAACAAGTATTACACATATTCCATCCAAGGTTATAACCGCTGGTCTATATACTCGTCTAATAGCAAAAGTAGTACTTACAACATTGGGCCATGTGTTAGAAGAATAAACTTCAACTGATGAAGAAGACGAGTTGGTACTATCTGATTTTCTTGACTCTGACTTCGTCCATGTTGGCGGCAAAGATCTGAAATGTGACATATTCTAGATGTATAAACTTCCGATACAAATTTATTTTCATCAAGTAGCAATTTTTTTTACAGGTTCTCCAAATATTAAGGCTATTCGTTTATCATATATACAGGGTGAGTCATCTAAGCGGGTAAGGCCGATTATGCCTTTATGAGTAAAGATATTTCGAAGCGGTTTTTTCCTTGTGATAGCTGTTCATTAGGAGCACATTTTAAAAATATTTTGTATTATACAGAGTGTTCCATTACTTGGTGGCTAACCATAGTTATAGTTTTTTAAATGGAACAGCCTATATATTATTGCATTTTTGTATTCCCCGTATGATTTTTAGTCAAAAAGTAATAAGATAGTATAGGTCTAAAATCTAAAGTTTTTGACTTATTCCCATTTTTCTGAAAAATTCAATGTTTGTATAAAATTATATTTCTCGAAAACGACGTATTAGATGGACACAATTTTTTGCAGTATTGTTTACAATAACAGGTCCTAAGAGAAGCATGTTTTATTTTTTTACAGTTACTACCTGCATGTGCAGGAAACTGGATTAAAATTACATGACACGTTTTTGTATAAAAGTCAATTTTTTTAAATGGAACACATATATCAGTTCACTTTTGAATTATTTATTAAATTTCATATCAGAAACATGTAAGACGTTAATACTTTAAAAGTGACTATTACTGAGCTACTGTCGTTTTTTGATATGCTTTTGTTAGTTTTTGCAAAAAAGTCAATTTTTTCAAACGTAACACCCTGTATTATTTCATTTTTGAATTTCTTATTAAATTTCACATCAAAAACATGTAAGACGTTAATATTTTAAAAGTGACTATTACTGAGCTATTGTCTCTTTTTGATATAATTTTGTCAGTTTTGTGGTTTTAATTAACATAGTATAGTACTGACAAAATTATATCAAAAAGAGACAATAGCTCAGTAACAGTCACTTTTAAAGTATTAACGTCTTACATGTTTTTGATGTGAAATTAAATAAGAAATTCAAAAATGGAATAATATACAGGCTGTTCCATTAAAAAAAATTGACTTTTATACAAAAACGTGTCATGTAATTTTAATCCAGTTTCCTGCACTGCGATACAATTTTGTCAGTACTATATTATATTAATTAAAACCTCAAAACTGACAAAATTATATCAAAAAGAGACAATAGCTCAGTAATAGTCACTTTTATAGTATTAATGTCTTACATGTTTTTGATGTGAAATTTAATAAGAAATTCAAAAATGAAATAATATACAGGGTGTTCTATTTGAAAAAAATGACTTTTTTGCAAAAATTAACTAAAGCATATCATAAAACGATAATAACTCTGTAATAGTCACTTTTAAAGTATTAACGTTTTATATGTTTCTGACATGAAATTTAATAAACAATTCAAAAATGAACTGATATACAGGTTGTTCCATTTAAAAAAATTGACTTTTATACAAAAACGTGTCATTTAATTTTAATCCAGTTTCCTCCACATTCAGTTAGTAACTGTAAAAAAATTAAACATGCTTCTATTAGGACCTATTATTGTAAACAATACTGCAATAGTATATTACATACCGAGCGGGGAAGTGCTCTATTACAGACGCGAGGCTGACATGGTATGGCGAGGTATGTATACGATTTTACTCACAATCTACTATTAGTAATTCTCTATAAGTTTTATTTTAAATAATAATAATAATAATACATGAGTATTGGTATTAATTCTTATGATAATTTGATAAATTATTTTAAGGAAAATACTTGTAAAATCGTTGCTAGGCAATGTAATAAGTTTGTTGAATCTGACAGTTAGGTAATTATTTTGCCAGTTACAAAATATACTACGGCATTTTTAATAATAAAAAATCTTTATACGAGTATACTAAGAAATATGTCCGACAGTGAACTTGAATGCACCCCACCAGAACTGCGAGTAGCTGATTCCAATTTATTCTTAAAAACATGTTTTAATGCCAAAATGACAATGATGTCATATTTGTGACTAATGAACTGACACTTGCTAGCTGGGAAAACACTTTTCCGGCTATAGCTGGGAAAGTGAGGTAGGTAAGCAATAAGTCGCTTCCCGACTGTTTCGAAGGGTACAAATCTACAGATTACTAACCGATTGTGAGTAAAAAATTTTGTCCATCTAATACGTCGTTTTCGAGGTATATAATTTTATACAAACATTGAATTTTTCAGAAAAATGGGAATAAGTCAAAAACTTTACATTTTAGGCCTATACTATCTTATAACTTTTTGACTAAAAATTATACGGGGAATACAAAAATGCAATAATATATAGGGTGTTCCATTTAAAAAACTATAACTATGGTCAGCCACCAAGTAATGGAACACTGTGTATAATACAAAATATTTTTAAAATGTGCTCCTAATAAACAGCTATCACAAAGAAAAAACCGCTTCGAAATATCTTTACTATAAAGGCATAATCGGCCTTACCCGCTTAGATGACTCACTGTGTATATATAGACATTTAAAGAAAGTATTCCGTTATTTTTTGAAGATATTTCCGAATAAAGCTCATATTCAATAAGTTCAGCACCTGGTAAATGGAAAACTATGATACCTATATTATGAAAAGTAGGAATACAGCATTTTTTTTCTCCTTTATTTCAGCGCATTTGAATTTGACGATATGTTTATAAAATCATTTAGCTCCCAGTATTATTATTACAGTAATAAAAAATGTTGTTTTATTTTTAATTCAAAGTAGTACCTGACAAATTATTGTTGAGAAAAAATATGTATAATAAATAATGTATAATAACGTAGTTGCAGGAAGAGCAAATTATTGACTGAAGAAATTTAAACAAAAAAAATTATTTCCATTAGAACAAAAATCAAAATCAATATTTTTTACGTATTTTTAAAAAAAAATTATGTTCAGCAAATTAGACTATCTTTAATACAGGCTCTTTAGAAATATGTATTTGAATTGTTATAAACTTACATTATTCTCTCTTATAACCAGCTAACCGTGGAAAACTGGGTTAATTTTAACAATTATAAAATATCTAACAACCTAGGTACTTATACTCACTTGCAAAGGTGTCGCCCTGCTGGCAAATATTCTCTATACAGCTTACTATAAATTCTTGGTCGAGCCCATGTAACTTCAATTTGTAAATTGTCGTATAATGCGTCTGAAAAACATAAATAAACAAATAAATAGATAATATACAAATTACGAAAAAATCGAAAATTACTTTGAACGGCTAGATGATAATAAGAATTGGACCTTTATCACTTATTGACTGAAATAGTTTTCACTAAAACAATTATAAGAAGTTAAACAGCACCAGTGTTGTTGCAATATTGTGTAAAATTAATTTTGGAGGTTAGGGAAAAAGCTAATTTATTAAATGCGCTTTGTTTGCACTTACAAACCGTCCTACATCAGCAAAGTGCAACAGCAATTCAACCCAAAATTAAGATTCACTTGTTTTTTGATTTATAATTTAATTAATAAAAGTCCTTTTATATAAAGATATAAGATTTATTTCAAAATTCGAACGGAAAGTTATGCTTACGGAGAAATAGTTTTCTGCAAATATCTCAAGTTAGGCATTCTACATAGATTTATTAACAAATGAAGAAGTAGCTAAAACTTTAACTGGAACACCTTTTGTATCAAAAAATACAAAAAAACAAACCTGAAACTAACATCGATGTCATCTAAATTTTATTTCAAACAGCCTTGAATTTTTTTTTTATTTGCTCTTGTGGTGTCTACAGTATATTTTTAATTCTCACACACATCTCTATACATTTTAAATGACAGAAAGAGATAAGTATGAAGTATTTAACATATACTTTATATTAAGTTACTTAGTAAGCAGAATCACGTTAGATTAAAGTTTTTTCACTTTCTTATATGTAGTATAAGGAAATATTGTGATGACGAAAATTTTCGACCTCGAGATTTTTGCAGATATCCACGTTTTGAAGTCTCCTGATACCTAAAAAGTGGCTTTTAAAAAACCTTTCTCTCTCTCTCTCTCTCTCTCTCTCTCTCTCTCTACCGGAAGTAGTAGTTTACTTCAGTAAAAAAATCGAATTTAGGCAATATTTCGTCAACTACTAAGATTAAACAATTTTAAAAAGAATTCATATGTACTCAAAATTAAATTTGAAAAGAACTTTATTAAAAAAGTTTTTCGAAATTCCTACCGGAAGTAGGTCTTTTACTCTTATCGAAAATTAGCTTTTTGCGAATATCACGCCAGTCATGCCTTCTAGGCAGGTAGATTACGAATATAAAAGTATTTAAAATATAATTTTTACCAAAAAAGTGGTTTTAAAAAAATGTCTGTGTCTGTCTGTCTGAGTGTGGGTGTGTGTGTGTGTGTGACCACGATAGCGGTCAAACCGCTGTAGATATCAATTCCAAATTTTGTATTTACGTGTATAATCTCCCTCTTGAGATCTGATTAGTTTTTCAGTAAAATCGGTAGACCGGAAGTAGCAGTTTACTTCAGCGAAAAAATAGAATTTTGCCAATATTTCGTCAACTACTAAGTTTAAACAAATTTATAAAGAATTCATATGTACTTAAAATTAAAATTGAGAACAATTTTATTTAAAAAGTTTTTCGAAATTCCTACCGGAAGTAGGTCTATTACTCCTATCGAAAATCAGTTTTTTTGCGAATTTTTCGCAAGTCATGCTTTTTAGACAGGTACGTTACGAGTATAAAAGTATTTAAAATATAATTTTCAATATCTTTTGTATAAAAAAATTTCAAAATTCGGACCAGAAGTAACACTTTTACTCTTACCGAATAGTGACTTTTTGCAAATATATCGTAAATTATGCATTTTGTATATATTTATTAAGAGTACAAAAGTATTAAGAGTTAGATTTGCAATGCTTTTTGTATAAATGAAATTTCAAAATTCGGACCAGAAGTAGCATTTTTATTCTTAGCCAGTAGCACTTTTTACTTTCTTATACGTAGTATAAGGAAGTATTGTGAAGATGAAAATTTTCGACCTCGAGATTTTTCCAGATGTCCACGTTTTGAGGTCCCCTGATACCAAAAAAGTGGTTTTTAAAAAATGTCTGTGTGTCTGTCTGTGTGTGACCACGATAGCGGTCAAACCGCTGGAGATATCAATTCCAAATTTTGTATTTACGTGTATAATCTCCCTCTTGAGATCTGATTAGTTTTTCAGTAAAATCGGTAGACCGGAAGTAGCAGTTTACTTCAGTGAAAAAATCGAATTTTGCCAATATTTCGTCAAATACTAAGTTTATACAAATTTATAAAGAATTCATATGTACTTAAAATTAAAATTGAGAACAATTTTATTTAAAAAGTTTTTCGAAATTCCTACCGGAAGTAGGTCTTTTACTCTTATCGAAAATCGGTTTTTTGCGAATATTTCGCAAGTCAAGCTTTTTAGACAGGTACGTTACGTGTATAAAAGTATTTATAACATAGTTTTCAATATCTTTTGTATAAAAAAGATTTCAAAATTCGGACCGGAAGTAACACTTTTACTCTTACCGAATAGCGATTTTTGGCAAATATGTCGTAAATTATGCATTCTATATATATTTATTAAGAGTACAAAAGTATTTAGAGTTATATTTGCAATATTTTTTTTATACATGAAATTTCAAAATTCGGACCGGAAGTAGCACTTTTACTCTTAGCGAGTAGCACTTTTTTTCGAATATCTTGCAAAGTATGCATTCTATAGCGATTTATTAAGAGAATAAAAGTACTTAGAATAGGATTTTGAATAAGTTTTGTATAAAAAAATTCTTAAGATTGTATAGTTTGAAACGCTCATACGTATAAGAAAGTCGTGTGGTGGCCACACCTCATTTTTTTTATAATATCTTGCAAAGTATGTATTCTATACAGATTTATTAAGAAGAAGTCCTTTAAGTAGGATTTTGAATAATTTTTGTATAAAAACATTCTTAAAATTCTATAATTTGAAACGCTCATAGGTATAATATAGTCGTGTGGTGGCCACACCTCATTTTTTCATCAGTTAAAATATAAGACATACGTATTGAGAAAAATTGGCTTCTTTGCGCCAACAAAGTATGGTAAATCAAATAATTTAAGGAAAGTCGATAAGTAAGATAGTCTGAGATAGTCTATAGCAAAAACATTCAAAACTGACATTTTTACAGAGGCGATCAGAACTGCTACTCTTGCAAATAGTTATTCTCTTGAAAAATATACATAAATAATAAGGTAAATAAATAATAACTCTTTGTTTAATAAAAAAAGGTACCCAGAACTCTCGACACGACACCAGCCTTTTAGTAATTCCCGTAACAACATATTTGTACATAAACGGACTGTTCGACATTTGATTATTCTCCACGAACTAGCATGAATGTCAAGAATACGCTGATAGTAGAGAGCTCTGGGCCGCGAAAATTATTCCGGTTTGGTGTTACACACTGACATTTTCGAGAATTAAAGGTATCGCTCGTGAATTTGTCAAAAATCGCAGTATGCAAAAAGTTACAATAATCGAAATTTGAGTAACACACACAGTGAAGAAGTAGCAGAAATGAACAAAAGTTTATAGATAAAAAAATTCTTAATGGTTGTATTGTTTCTAGTAATAATATAAAATAAATAAGCACGAATATGTATTCATCATCTATGTTCTTGAAAGAGCCCAAAATATTATGGTCACAGATAAATAATAATACATTTATTTAATGTAGTTCATCTTACCACCCACTGCAATATTTTTAAAGGATACTGTGGGGACGTTTATTGTTGCTGGAACATTTGTTTGAAATATATCCACGTTTTTAAAATATGTTTTAGTTTTTCTAATCAGTCAAAAAAACTAGATATTTTTGCCTACTTCTTAATGAATGTATTTGCAGCTATAATATATACAGTTATAAATATCAGATTAATATTATCATTAGTTTGGTATTTTGTTTAATTTGTGTACAGCAATCTAAAACCTTGTTTAATTTACTGTCGACGAATTAAAAGTAAGTAAGAAATTGAGAGTAAATTGATGACATATAGTAGTTAGTCTATTTTTCTTCAATTTCAAGTTCTGAAAATTGACAAATATAAACAGAAATTGATGTGTAGCTGTAGATAAAACCATTGAATTATAAATATTATAATACTTGGAAAATGTGTGGAGTGTAGACAGAAGGTGATAATGGTGCCCACGTTCAAGAAATATAAGTCGTTGCCTTTACTAAGCTGATCGTATTATTTTTGTGTTTCGCTTATTAGATATATTTTATTGTCACCAAATAAATAAAATGTGAATATTTCTCATTTACAATAATTTATTTTAAAATAGATTCATAGCTGATTAAAAATCGTGTTTACTGAAGGATATATCCAACACTTTAAGACACGTATTTCTTAAGCAAGCTAAACTTATGTAAACACAGATATTTTCAAATTAGAAACGAGAATAAAAACCTGATTTCGTTACTTTCTTTAAGTATTTCTATAAAATTCTAAAGAAGTGTTTGCCTTTAGTCTATGATCAAGTGATGAAAGGCAAAAGTGTTACTTTTTCTTTTTGTTGTCATCTCTATTTCGTGTTTATTTAGAGTACCAAACTCCGTTCGTTAGTAATATTAGATCAATGGATAAAACAATTATTAACTGACAATAAGTTAAAATTTAAAACTCAATACAATCATAAACTTAAGTTAAAGAAAACGTTTTTTTCTTTGAATAGGGATTTTACTGAATACCCATTTTTATTTCTTGATAGGACTTATCAAAAAATATAAAACACCATCATAAAAATGCGGCACATTTCTAAAACTTCAACAATCTCTTTGAATCTTTGTATTACACATGTATCTGTAATTGACGTTTCCGGCATTTGCATTTTAACGATTTTTACGTTTTACAATTTTCATTCCTGCGTGAATTTAAATTAATTGTTAAATTTGACTTTAGAATCCTATAAGCGCAGCTTGTGCGTTTTTCTTTAACAATGACTTTAAAATTAACGGCATAAACTAGTCAACTTTAACATAATATGAATTCGAAATTACAGGTTATTAAATTAATGCTATTTCAATTTATGGATAATGTTATAGTTGCGTATAACCATGATCAAGTGATTACAAAATGATGTTTATACTGTATATTAAATGTTGTACGACATTGGCGGTAGAAGAAACGAAGGAAGACTTTTCCATGTTGCCGATTTAATAGCATGGCAATTTCTAAGTAGCAATGCGTAAGTCAATTACAGACACCCATTATCTAAAATATAGTGAATGTTTCGTAACTATCAAAACATACCTTTTACTGTGTCCAGGCAATATTGAGCTATACATCTGTGGGTGAAATGCACGAATGCATAGTCGCCGGTCTTATGGATTTTTGTAATGCTGCATACAGGTACAATTTTTTTCAGAAAATTACACAAATCCGTAGCAGTTAGGCTGACATCCAAATTGCGAAAGTATAATTTCTTCACCTAAAAATAAAACAAACAATTACAAGAACGTATATATAATTCCTGATAGGTTAATATTCTAAAAGGAAATTAATTTTTAAGCATCGCGTAAGAAAAAAAAACCTTTATTAATCAATATTTTACCACAATAAATGGTGATGTAAGTGGTAATAAGTGTCATATGCACTTTGCAATGTACTTACGTACAAACTGAAGAAAGGCGAAAAGGTGCAGCGTCAAAATGATTTTCTTGAAAAGATGCATTTTGCATACTTTCTACAGATTATACCAACTAACCTCTTTGTTTTAAGCTTTATGTTTACCATATACCGTGCCTTCAAATACTTTCCTCATTAGAGTAGGCTGTTTTCTAAGTTTTTAAGTAATCAATGTTGGTGTACGTGCTAAACTTTTGAACTCTTCAAATTCTGACAGTTGTCATACTTAAATTCAAATTATAGACGCCTATTATTATTTACTACGAGGAAAGATTAGAACAGGAGAGTCTATTTAAGAATAATATTTGTCCAAAGTGGTAACTGAATATGGCCGCGGCAATGCATAGGCGTGCATAAATATTTTGTATAGGGTATAGGTATATACACTTTGTGTGTTCTCGAAAATCATTTAAAAATAGGTTCTTAGTCCAATAATAATTAATGAAATATCGTGTGCATTATTTTTGCAATCCCTTTATTCTTTTTAATATAGTAACATTTATTCTAACTGTATTAAAGAAAACATAAAAAAAAACATGCCTAGAATATGTGTGTTACGCCACTGCACACATAATCAAACATGTCAGATATATGACAAGTTATTCAAAATATATACTTTTTAAATTATTATTGCCTATGTTGAATGCCAATTTGAAATTAACTTTACCGATGAAGAGAAAAAGTGAGATTCATCTTTTTTGTCGTTTTAGAACGGCCACAAGCCACACAATTCACCATCATAAAAACACTAAAGAAGTCAATTTGACTAATAACTGGCCTGCTTTAAAGTGGTAACTTCCGTCTAAATAATACCTATTCCCCGACCACTTTATTATCCCTCCTGTTCTATTCTTTCCTCGTAGATTATTTACATGACATAACCAAACTATCAAACTTATGTACTGTTACCAACCATTAAAAAAAAACATGACCGTCTCTAATGAGGAAAGTATTTGAAGGCACGGTACACACGGGAGTAATTATTATTTCTTGAACAATCTGATCATGAGAAAGGAACATGTTTCAGAAAAATAATTTTTAAGCAAAAATTTGATATTTTAACATTTAATTATTGATCAACATACCACCAGGGAAAATGCAAAACTGATTGTATATTGTATAATTGAATATTATAGCTTAACTTTAAAATAAAAAATGCTTTCTCAATTTAACCATCACTCGTTGAAAAATAACCTCTTATTTGGATGTATTTTCTGGAAAACTAAGAGCCGTATGATCTTGAATTTTTACTCCACATTGATATAAAAAAAAATGTTTTGTTATTTTAAATACAAATCGGTAAATGGAACTGTGGACCACCTGTAATGAATTTTTTTATAAAAAGTTTTATTTTCCCCTATTTTTTCTTAATATTTATTTATTCTACCCGTTTACTGTATCAAAATATTTCTAATGTAGGTAAGGAAATATTTAATTAGATTTTGAGATAAAATAAATTTATTATGTTATATTTATTATATTAAATTATACTGGAGGGTAGATATAGAAAGATTTATTTTTATTCCCACTATTTACCATTTACCTATGAATTATTTACGATTAAATTATAATGAACAATTTGAAAATTAAATACTGAATATTAATTAGAATAAATTTTACTAAAAATATTTACCATGTATGTCAGAGTTGGAAACAATTTAATGTAATTGGCAATCATTACATACATTTACTATTATAAATTAGTAAATAAATTAAAATTATATTAAATAGTATACATACAGGTTTCATTTTAATCGTTATTTTCAATAATTAAAGCATTTTATATTACCTTAGCCATAACATCTTCATCTACTTCAGGTATGGGTTCAGCCCAATCCACCAATAATGATACATTCCACATCAGAAATTTACCAGGTGATAAATTCCTACGAGCCATGGCCGCCTCCCTGTGCGTTTCAAATTCAAGAAATGCGTAGCCTCTGTTCAGCTTTCTGTCGTCCCTGGAGGGATACATAATAATATCCACTATACCATCCACGTAGTCGTTAAAACATTTACAGACTTCAGTGGGAGTTTTATCTACTGGAATTCCGCCGATAAAGAGGCGACAATTGTTTATAGATTTGTGGACGCCTATACGTTTCTTCGGTCTAATTTCGTATCCATTCAGAACAGTGATAGCAGATTCAGCGTGCGAAGCTTGGTAATAAGTAATGAAACAGAATCCCCTGTTATTCCCGTCGAAATCCATCATTAGACGAACTTGGTGTAGTCGGCCGATTTTGCTAAATAATGGCACTATTTCATCTTCGAAAAGATCTCGAGGTAATTTTCCAACAAATATTTCAGATCCTTTTGCCACTTTCGCTGTCTCGTTCGGTAGCTGATAAACGCGCTGACCGTTACTTTGAATTATTTGATAACCCGTGCTGTTAACTAAGTCTAAACATCTTTCGTATGCATTTTCATCCATTTTGTAGTTGTTGAATAACAAGCCTTCACTAAGGACAAACATCAAATGAGTTATTTAGTTATGTCTGTCCATAATTAATATTAAAATTTCGATCGTGAGAACATCATATATCGAACACGTGCATAGAAGGTCTTCCAGGAATACCTAAATAAATATTGTCTGGTGAAATACGGAATTCAAATAACTGGCAAAGAAACCAGAAATAAAAAACATTCCAAGTATTTTACTAATGTAAAGAAGTTCATGTATTTTATATATGTACTTATGTAAGTAGGTATATGACATCGACTTTATACAAAAATAAAATGAATAAACTGCTGCAAACAAATATGTAGGTACTAAATAAAATTGTACCTATAATAGATATATATATGTCGTACAGGCATAATATTGAAAACTGCTGTATTGCTATATTATAAATTTATGTTCTAAGATCATTTACTTTAAAATTTAAGAAATTATTCATTCTACAAAGTTATTAATTATATGGATTGCAACTAACTTCTTGCAAATACATTATTAATAACTATTTTATTTATTGTATTATTTCTTTTCAATTAATTTAAGTTTAATTCTCTTTTTTGATGTTTTAAACATAATCAAATATATGTTTTTGTAACAGTAACATTAGAATACATCTTCAGAATGATATAAAAGTCCGCCCTTTTTCAGTCCCATCCGTCCATTCTTTTAATTCGTAGTTGTTTCCACAATTACATATATATTTTTTAGGTTTTAATAAATAATAATGTAGTTGTGAAAACAAAGATTGTAATTCAAACGTTGTGCTATGATTAAAGTATTAAGTGAAACTAACAGGGTAAACATATAATTAGTGCTCTGCACGGGTCCATTTTTGTAGACCCGCGTCCAGTCTGATAAGGCCGCCTTGTGCCTCCTGCTACAATTGCTGACTGTCGATCGGCCCGTCACAGATATATCTACATATTCGGCTCAAGGGGAATTATGTGAGTTAATCCCCCGTTAATTACAGGTGCAAGGGCCGCCGCGGTTCGAGCCGGACCTGGAGGACTTAAATTAGCAAGTGGTCTAAATAATTTTCACTATAATATGATTTTTGTGTAATTAAAAAAAAATTAAAATATTTACTTACTACAATATCCAATAAAAACTATAAACCGATTCATCTCAACTGCGAAAAAATGCTACTAAACTAAAACTAAAAGTAGTAGCAATATATTTTTCAGTATACATATTTTTATTTATCATTTATTTTTGCTAACTAACTATATCACAGCCAACGGTAAGTTCTAAATTCTTTTGCGAAATATAAGCTATTAGATAGTTCTTATTTTGTTTAATGCTGCTAAGAATAAATTTAACAGGGCATACTTTTGCAAATAACAAATGAATCAACAATATAAGAATGTGAATCTTATATAATTATATAAAAAAAAATATCGTAATTTTAGTTAATACATATATACCTATATATAGTTAAATATTATATCAAAATAAATACCTGCTAATGCGAATTTTTAAGTGTAATAATAATATTTTCGCCAAGGACACTAAACTGTTCTGCACCACAACCTTCAGGGTAAGCTGCTAAAGGGAAAAGAAACTATATAAAAACCGTTAATTGTTATAAAAGCTCAATTTAATTGTCCCAAAAAACGTCAGGTGGCGGTGCAGATATCCGGTCAGCATCTGCATTTAAATCTTACGTAATATATTTTCTATCTTTTGTTTTTTTTTAAAATAAAGTAAATCAAGCCATCTAGTTGTGTTGAATTGATTTCCTATGATTAACAATTGGTGTTTGAATTATCATTAATATCTCGGCAGTAGCAATTGCCATCGGACGAAGTTATTTTAATATTTAGAATAAATACCAATTAATTGCAGTATGTAATAGTTAAAAAATAATTAAAACTCGAAGTAAATTAAGGTGTGAACTTATAAAGCAAAATGCACCAACATTTAATAATACTTAACCGATAATAGTTTCAAATTTTCCACCTATTCTAACCTACAATATATTAACCTTTTTCGACTAGAATATTACATAATCTTACCATCAAGGTTTCAAGTAGACGCTAAATACTAATTTTTTTTATTAAACTATTTCATTGTGATAAATTAGCTTAAATAATGATATATTGGTAAAATTCGGAATTAATTTAGAACAAATTGAATTTTAGTGAAATAAAGTAATAAAGAAATTATATATGTACATAGGTTCATTAAATTCTAATTTTCGTACTTGGAAATAAATTTGGCTTCTAGTTGGACCTGGATTTAAATTGTGTTTCCTAATTGTAATATGTAAATGAACATAAACAGAAATTGGTTTTGAACCATATCTCCATAGGAAAGCATTTGGTTTAGTATAATATGTGCAATTCGGCAGACAAAGTCAGAAAATTCAAAAATGCCTGTCTTCAGTGTCTTATGGAAATGCGCATACATTGCTTAACCAAATAATTATATACCGCATGTGTCAAATATCATTAGGTATAGGGATTCAATGTTTACGTGCGATCTATACGTATGAATGTATACGTGGCAACGCGGTACCCCTACTGTCCGTCACCAATGCCGACAACAACCGACATCACAACGATATTCTCCGGATCCCGACCCAGATTTTACATTCAATCTTTAGCTGGGAACAGGTTGCGGTCCTTGGCCGTCTTATCACTGAAACGGAAAACATCAAATGGCCTCCGCGATCTACTGATCTCTCTCCAGATGATTTTTTTTATGGGGATATTTAAAAAATATTGTTTATACCCATGAAGCTGGTAGAGCAGAAATCATAGTTGCCTTGAGAGAAAAAATACTTGAGGCTGCTAATTCAGTAACTGCTCATCACATGTTAGAAAACGTAAGAGTAAATTTCTACGACCGCCTAGGGCAATGTCTTGCTGTGCAGGGAGGAATCCTTTTTTATTTATTTTAATATGGTTATTTTTTAATTTTATTAGAATTACGCTTTTGATTGTGTCATGCAGCGTGAACGCAGCTTAATAATTCTCTGCATTTACTGAAAGGAAAAAGAAAAACAAATCCTTGCAACTCGTAAATATTATTTCAGAACGCATTAGAAACAGCCGAGTCGGTGGTCCAATGGTTACTGCTAACTTGTATTTGCGAGCATGTATCGGTTGTCGTGTCGCTGGCATTGGAAAGGAAAGTAGGGGTACGACGTTGCCACGTATTGTATGGATTGATCGCCTATGGCTAATGAAAATTGACACATGCGGTATATACTACAAAAATATACTTTGTATTTATTAAAAATATATTATTTATGATTTTGTTTAATAATAACCACGGGCATTCCTAGCAAGTTCACATATGTATCCCCGATCCCGGTTTCTTATTTGATCCTATAATATGGTGTTATAATAATAATAATAATAATAATAATAATAATAATAATTTTATTAGTCCAGTTAATCAAACATTGATATTAGACACGTCAACATTGCAATATAGTTATCATAGTTTCCCATAATTATAAAATTGATCCAATGTGTAAAAAGCATTGTTTATCAAGAACATTTTAAGGGATGACATAAACATAGAAACATTAACAATATTCTTAATTGTAATTGGTAGACTATTATAAATTTTTGTACAATTAAATTTCACATTTTTTTCAAATAAAGTTGTCAAGTGACCCTCGGCTCTCAAATCTCCACAGTATCTAGTATTGTAATTATGATTTAAAGAGTTAAAACTAAAATAATGTTTATTTGTTTTGACAAACATACTGCACCGTAGTATATAAATTGATGTCAAGGTGAGCAACTTATTGTATATAAATGTAGGTTTACAGGTTTCCATCTGTGGCAAACTAAAAATTAATCGTATAATTCTTTTCTGCAGTATGAAAAGGCGACTATTTAGAGCTGGGCGGCCCCAGATAATTATGTTGTAATTCAAATGGCAATATACCAATGCATGATATACCTGAAGGAGACCCGATGTGTCGAGCATATTTTTTAATCGGTTAATAGCAAAATAGGCTGAATTCAGTTTGTTAATTACCCACTCCACATGCTCATCCCACGAGAGCCGAGGGTCGATATATAGCCCCAGAAATTTACAATTTTTGTTGTGATCTGCAGGGGCATAATCCGGGATCTTTCTGTTATAAAAATAAATACATTCAGTCTTAGTCTCATTTAAAATCAGTCTATTGAGTCTACACCAATTCTTCATTTCAGAGGTTACAGTAGCTATGTTAACTTTGAGCTGTTCAGGGCTCGACGCGGAGACCACAATGGACGTGTCGTCAGCATAGCAAATTAATTCACCTGTAGACAAGTGGTGTTGGAGGTCATTCATGTACAGTATAAAAATCAAGGGTCCCAGTATCGAGCCCTGGGCAACCCCAGCATCAGTCTTATAATCTTTGGAGCGAGCACCATTACACTTCACGTAAAATTTCCTGTCTGTCAGGAATGATGTCAGAACATCCAATACACTGCCCCGAATGCCTAGTTTTTCAAGTTTATGTCTGGCGAAACCCCTATCAACTGTGTCAAATGCACGTGACATGTCAAACATGAGTCCGGCTACAAATAGTTTTTCATCCAGTTGCTTACTCACATGTCCCAGAAATCTGAAGGCCGCGGTTTCTGTCGAATAGGATGCCCTGAAACCATGCTGAGACGGTGATAATATATCGTACTTTTCAATAAAACCCTTTAAACGGTTATGTAATACTGTTTCGAAAACCTTCGAAATAACGCTAACAACTGCTATAGGACGATAGTTCTCAATGTTTACTCTATCATTTTTCTTATATACCGGAATAACAACGGTTTTTTTTAATATGGTTGGGTATTTTCCCGCACTTATTGCCCTATTAATCAAGTGTGCCATAGGGGCGGCTAAGTCTTCACATGTATCCTTTATCATGCTGATTGACAGTTGATCGCTCCCTACACTGGTTTTGTTCTTTAGATTTCCTATGATACTTGTTATTTCGGCGATATCTGTGTCTAAGCCGGCTTTACATTTACGAGTACAGCGAGTACTCCTATACAAGATCTCTTGTACGAATACTATATATACTACATTTACATTATCTCATAGGTACCTATCGTATATTGAGGTAATCGAATAAAGCACTTTCAATATGGCTCCAAGTAAAAGAAAGCATGTAGGTGTAGCTTCTCTCTTTATAAAAATTATGAAAAAGCATAATAGTCACGTGCGATATAAAAAGAGACGAATTTGGGTAAAAGAAACACTAGAAAATAGACAAATTTTTGGAATTGAGGAAGGTTTGTTACAACACCTGTTGGAAACATGTGACTATAAAAATTTGGTGAAAATGAACTACAATACATTTTCCTCACTAATCCTTTGCTTCCCTTTATTATACCATCGATGCTAATGTCCATTATAATAGCAATTGCTTCATAAGCCTTATACCTGGCGCTAATATCTGGATATTCTTTAGTTTTTGTGTTATAAACACGCCATAGTATTATAAATTTCGACAAAATTCATCGGTGTCACAGGCATACTTTTTTCTACGAATCGTACCCTCGTATAGGATTTACTTGTAAATGTAAAGCCGGGTTTACCTTTCTAGTCTTGACACAGATAATCCAAGTTAGCAATTATCTACTCAATTCATATCTTGTTTATCCAAATAGATAGGGTATAGATATACAAATAGAAGCAGTTTGAAAGCCCATTGACTTAATTTACAAATTATAAGCTAATGGAAAGCTAATATTTAACTAGCCTTATAACTAGCTCATTTTATAATTAAATAAAATAATGTTATCGCATTTAAAATTAATTTTTGCATTTGAGGTTATATTTTTGGTATTTTACACTCTATTTGTGCATTGTATAAAATTTGAAGTTACTAGATATATTCAATCAATAATCCGTGGTGCAAAATGTAAATAGCTTCGAAAATTAATGAGACAGCATATTTACAGAGACAAAAAATTGTTTATTCCGCTTCCATAAATATGACATATAAAGTATGTATACGATATGCCCGCTCTGGTTAACGGAGGGGAGTACATATACGTAGTCGTTCAGTTGTGGGGACTGATACATGCGCTATACAATCGTTGCGTTACCAGAAAACCTACCGGTATGTATGTACCTGGGCTGTTCTTTTCTTCTAATGGCCTTCTCGGTTTTGTCTCACTATTTAAAGTGAATACCGTAAAATGGGGTGACTTTGTGCCAGCCGGGGCGTGATTGTGCCACTAAGTGTTGATCGTGTATATTCGCACCATATCGGCACATCGATTTACCTACCGCCCCGAACTCTTGTTCAAGAATACCGATATTAGAGGCGAATAGAATGAAATGTATGGTTTGTGTATGCAATACCCTCCATTTCTGTTCCGTCAAGTTATTAAGTTGGTGAGATTTTGCAAAATTTTCGTTTTATCGCATACTTTCTCCTGGCTTGCCTAAAGTGTTTTAATAATGACCGTTTCAAAGTTCACACGTAATTAGGTGTTATATAGGTTATCTTTTAAAGAATACGCAGTGGTCGAGTAGTGCAAAATAACCTGGGTGTGTCACCTTGAATAAGAATCCGACAATATAAGGGGGGAATTTGTGCCACTACCTATTTTGAAATTCAGTTTATACGCTTAATTATCTTTATTAGTTACTATTCTATGTGAGAATTGGCTGTTCTTTTGTTTTATTTTGGTTTGTAAGAATATCTAGTTTTTGTTATATTTTATAAATAAAAAAAATTTTTCATTAAACCTTCTATTTGGGGCGAGATTGTGCCACAAAAATAACAGAGATAAAACTAATTGGGGTGAAATTGGGCCATGTCACTCATACCATACAGTTTCACTATAATGTGAAGCTGGGCCTGGCACATTTTCAGCCTGTAAATAGGCGGCATTGTGCTAAAACGGTAAACAAGTAGCTGGCACAAAGCCACCCCATCCTATGGGGGGAAATTGTGCCAATGGTTATAAATAATTTTAGAAAAACGAATGAAAATCTCTAAGTCTTTTTTACACAATTTAGTAACCAAAGGTTCAAAGTATATCGTTAATTTTTACAAACATTTTTGGTGTCTATAATTGTCCGAAATTCTTTGAAAACCATAAAAAGTGGCATAAAGCCACCCCATTTTACCGGTATCAATTTATTTGATCAGTAAAAGGACTAATAATTTTTGTTTGTCTTTACTTTTGGGGATACATTAATAACAGGCATAGTCTGACGTACCTTCGTTTGATATGTTTCATGTGACTTATGTATGTTACAATTATCGTGCCTTCAAATACTTTCCTCATTAGAGACGGCCATGCTAATTTTTTTATATTAAAACGAATAGAACACTTGGTTATATTGTTTCACTTAGGGACAGATTTATTATTCTCTGACACGTGTTTCGACCTCTCGGTCAGTAACACGAAACACGTGTCAGAGAATAATAAATCTGTCCCTAAGTGAAACAACATAACCAAGTGTTCTATTCGTTTTAATATTCATAATGGTTTCACCAAGAACCAACCGTAGATTCTATTAATTTTATTAATTTTTTTATGGTTGGTGACAGTGCACGTAATCAGGCACACACGCATAATTTTGATAGTTTGGTTATGTCATGTAAGTAAATAAGTGTCTATAATTTGAATTTAAGTATGACAACTGTCAGAATTTGAAGTTTTCAAAAGCTTAGCGCGTACAACATTAATTACTTAAAAATTTTAAAAAACAGCCTACTCTAATGAGGAAAATATTTGAAGGCATCGTACTAACGAGCCATTAAATAAATCCGGAATCGAAGGAGGTTGTGCACAAAAAACGTATTTCCTGACTTACGCATTTGTGAAATGTCAACGTTGACAACCGAATATCAAATGTTAGCGTTGACAATTATGTGTGTATAGAGAATACGCTTTATATTCAATTGTACGTCATTGATGAGGTTTACAAGTTGTTATAACTGTATCAGAGAAACAAAAAAAGAGTTACTTTGTTAATTTATATTTGAAAGCTTTTTCATTAGTTTAAATAGAAAATGTATAAATTGGACGTAATATACGCATTCATGGCAAATAAACACATAATGTCCGTTTCAGTAATAAATTTCTCTCTTACGTATTTTTAATAGACTTATAGTTCAATTCGGTGTTGGCAGATAAATCATATCTGTCAAAAAGGCGTGTGTTGTGTATATTTTTCCTTTCAAATTTTCGTGTTTATTTTTGCTTGATTACGTTTTGAGACTGAAGTCTTAGAGCATTTCCATTACTAAATATATGTATTACGTTATAGTTACTGTATTGTGAATAATTTTTGTTTATATCAAATGTCACTGACAGAAATAAAAATATATCCGGTAAGATAAACAAGACGAGTCGTCATGGATCTAGGCTGACGTACAAGTGAATGTAACGCGTTTCCTCTATATGTTGATATTACAAATGCGTAAGTTAGGAAATTTGTTTTATCATGCACAACCTATTTCAAATCCGAAATTATATGGCTGCACGTTTTAAACTAAGTGTGTATCAATAAATGAATTTATTATTATTAACCCATAATGTCCAATTCTTGAGAGATTGATTGTGTTGTAGATATTAGATTAGTAACTGCTATTAATACTAACTACAAAACATGCACGAACAAATTACGTTTTAAATTACTTTCGCTTTACTTTACATCCTTCTTAAAATATGGACAACGAACGTATTTTATATTAATACTGATTCTAGAGTATTATTTATACCACTTGAACTGAAGGCCAAGTGAAGACTTGGATGGATTCCTCCTTGCTACAGTTTCAATTAACAGAAAACTGGGCATTTTTAATGCCTATTGTTTTTCAATAATCTTATTTTTCCTTGAACAGAAACTATGTTTGAATTAATTTCACGTGGTAATATGGAAGACAAATAAATCTAGTGTTAATTAAGCATTGTTTTCCTCGCTTATAATAACTTATAAGCTGAAAAGTAAAGATTATTGAGGCATTATCGAAAATCAATGAGCATTAAAAATGTCCAGTTTTCTGTTAATTGAAACTTTAAATTTGACACCCTGTTGACAACATCACGTGCATTGAGAAAATAATACTAACTACATATACTTAACTGATATCAGAAATTCAAAAAACCAAAATTAGGAGAAAATATCAGTCGAAGGATATCATGTAATAAAGACTTTATTTAATCAACAGAGGTTCTTAGAGGCTCTTAGATTATTGGAGCTGGAGTAAAATGTGTTAGAACAGTAATTCAGATTTAAATATATCGTTAGTCTGTAGTTAACCTACAGGAATAATCTAAATTACTCTGGCTGTCTAATACAAGTTTAGTTTTGTTAAACACTAGCGAAATAAATTTTTATTGCTAAGAGAAAATGCCGCCACGATAATACATGAAAATCTGAGGAATACTTATTCTAAATACATAGTCAGCATTTTAACATATGATTCCGCACAGCTTCTCTAGGAATCATTCACTTCTTATTGCTTAATTATTCAAACTTCAAACATTGTTCTCAGACTGATTGATTAAAAATTATTTATTTTACGTCTGGTACTATAGAACTGTTATTGTATATGATATACAATAAAACAATTGCTATGGATCCGCAGTCAAGTTTACATTGCAAGAATAGACTTAAATGTTCGAAATTTGGCGCAATAATAGTGATGATATCACTATTGCTATGTACAATTTTGAATGATGTTATTACTCATTACAAATGAAGATAGGAATTTTAACTAATCCACCTGATCATATTTCATTCTTTCGTTTTAGTGTTTCATATTACTGACCTATTAATTTTTACTATAACTAGTCGTCAGTTCAATTTTGAATGTCAAATAATAACCGGAAATATAACTACGTATAACATATAACGAGATGAATTGGTAAACATGAAGTCAGCTATAAGACCTGTACTGTATAATAAATAATAAGGTAGAGACAGATTATAGGTTCTCACAGTCTGTTGAAGTCAATTAAAGAAAAATGTTGCTTTATATTTGTTGAAATGACTGTAATATTATATTATATGTTTACTGAATAGTTTCTCATAAGTTTTTGCATTTTTTTGAAGAATGTATTACCAATTATAGAAAGCTATATACAAAATAGAAAGAATTAATGTTCAAAGTAAATGTCATCAATTTAGATTAGCACAGGCAGCATTAACAAATTAAAAAATATGAGTAAGTTGTAGTAATTAGTTTCAGAACCTTTTAAATATGTGTGATTAGGTTTTGCGTGATTTATCAATCCATCAACAAATCAGATATACATCGAACTTATGTAAATCCACAGAACGTAAATATTTTATACATTCGGTAAAAAATGTTAGGTTTATAATTTGAACCTCCATTCATTCTTGGTGCCACACTATAAAACTTATCACAAAAATCACGGAAACGGCAATGACAATCAATTTCGATGATCCGTTATTTATCTACAATATATGTAATTTGGTTTATTGGCTTCTTTTTTTGTTCTACAAGATATTAGGAATCTTGCAGGTAAATACTTTGAAGTACCTACAGAAATCTTTTGCTCAAAAACATTAATATTATCATCTTAAGAATGGACGAGGATATGTGCCAATGTTAAATATCGTCCTAAATGCGTATGGCTTATGTAGATTGTCAATCTTTTTGTCAAAAGAACTATACAGTACATGCATACACGTTGCTGCACATTTCCAATTTGGAATGGACGTCAGAACGAAGACAAGAGTATGTTCTACGTTTATAAAATATCTAACACCTTAAAAATAGCAGGATTAAAATAAAATCTACGTAATACTTTTACAATCTACACTAAGTTGAAAATTATCTTATAAGAAATCTAAACAAAAATTTTTCGTCACGACATTTACATATAAATTTCACTTACATAAATTACCAAAGCAAGTCATAAATCCCGGTTTTCTTTTCGTGTCTATGAGCATTTTGATTTAATTTTCTGCGAAAAATAGTTGAGGTTATTTTATTTTTTATAAAAAATATATATACATACTTCATATTTGATCCAAGATTGATCAATATTATTTATATTTCAAGCAACCACATAAATTTATATAAGTGTGCTAGTTAAAGTGTTAGAATATGTTTCGAAATTTACATTTGCATCACTCCGAGGCAAAAATTTCACAATAAGCACAGTGCTGAAACTGATTACTTGAACTTAATTTTCCTGGGGTGATGTTGAGTGGCTTCATTCTATGGATTGCTGTTTTGATTCTGGTGTCACATAAGCAACCTATGTTTCGTCGTCATAATGAACATTTGGCGTAATAACTTATCACCTTTATCACGAAACCTCTCAAGGAAAGTCAAATCACTGGCTACACTATTGCTCAGTCAGTTTTTTTGTACTCAGCGTGAACACAACTTCCGATAATTTAAGGTTCTGCCACAATTTCATAAAGAACACCCATTGAAACTTAACAGACAATGACGAAATAGTAAATCGTCTGTGTTATCGAACTTTTGCATCGACTTTCAGAATTATGTCTTCAGTGATGACTGACGGTCGCTCACTACACAGTATTGTAACAAGTGTCTTCACTCCTCAAAAATCGTGTTTACGTGTAACTCTTTAAAATACATGCCCGTAGAATTATGAGCTGTAGCACAGCTACAGTCCGGCTGGTCCAATTCTCTGGCAGAGATATATGAGTATTTGTTTACTCTTGTATATTCCTCCCCTCTGCGTAGTCGTATGCACAGTCGCCCTAATCTAACATAAAATAAAACTTGGTACACGTCAAAGGCACCGCCGTGGAGTGAACTTACTCTTCAGTAACTATAATGTGGTACGGCAATCTTTAAATGCTCTAACCCATTTTCGTAATATTCCATCGCTCATATTGATTTCTCCATGCACTTCACGAATTTGCCGATGAATTTTGACCGCTTTCACGTTTCTTGCACACAGAAAACGAATAACAGCGCGTGCTTCACAATCGGCGAGATTTTCAATTTTTCAGGCAAACGTAAACCCGAACGAATGCACCCGTTCTAGAGTCTGTGGCTAACCAATAGATGTAGGTATTCAGAGTGCATGCGCGGAACAACGACCACAGCGCTGCAGCGGCCATATGTAAAAGCGGTACTTACTTAAAAAACACGCCTCGTACGTCGAATTTTTTTACAGGAAATTTTGTGTGAAAACATGCGTACATGTAATATATCTATTTTTGGATTATGTTAGGCGAATTGGTACTTTTATTGTAATGGGTTCATACTTTTAAAAAAGAGCTATGTATTTTTTATTGATTCATTCATTTATTGACATTTTTTATCTAAACAAAAACTTGTTTTTTTTAATAGAATGCTAAGTAATATTAATTACAAAGTATGTTTTACTCCGTTTACTATTAGAATACTAAGCATTATTGTACATTTTATGAAGGTATCATAGAAAAAGAGACGCTTATCTGTATCAGTTTGTATTAGGTAGTCGATTTTCCACTGTTTCTGTCAAAAATAAAATAAAGATTAATAAATAAAGACCTATTAGAAGTTCAATTAGCAGAGACATTATTTCAGTTCGTCCATTTAATCTACATTTCAACGAAGTTTTTTTTAGAATTACATACTACATATTCGCTAAAGTTAAAAATTGTGAAGAAAATTAAATGGAAGACCTATATTAATATTCCACTCAAAAGTACTAAAAATATACTATTTAAAACTACCAATTTCTTGCGCCTGTGGGTGATATTACAAAAGTTATGGAATACTATATGTGAATAAGCCTAATTACGACTTAGTATTTAGTAATTTAAAAATATGGGTTGCCATGACTTTCTGTAAACACCACACATAGCGTAAGTGAAATTATCTGAAAAGGGTAATTGTACAATTTGTACAATTTTTTTTTTAGAAAGAAGTAATTTTTAATAAATGTTTCAAGCGTTTAAAGTGACAAGCTTGATTATTCAGAAATTATGGTTTAAAAATATCGCAGTTACATTGTACGAAATTTGTCAAAACGCCAAACCTATGTCTCTAACTTAAATAGAAAAAGAAAAATCGTTCATACTTATTTTACTGAAAAATAAGTACATATATTGAAAAGCATAGTATAAGTTACTATTTTCGAGCATTACAGTCATTATATGTAGGGATCGGCACTCAGGGTTACATTGCCCTGGATCTGTATACTTACCAAGTAATAAAAATACTTGGTAAGTAATCTTCTACAGAAGCAATATTGCAGTGAAATGTACCTCTGACTTACGATCCCAATAGTTATTATCTAAAAAATTAAAAGATCCGTGAAGGATGAAGGGCATAAATAATACCAGTTAACTTATTACTACGTGCCTATAATTTAACATTTAAAATGTACAAAACATAAAAACGAATAACATTTAAAGCAATCAATGATATACAAAACTAATAATTGTCAAAATTATTGCCTTCTGTATCTGTATACACTTGAAATCGAGTTTCAAATGACCGGTAAACAGTTGGTACAATTTATTGGTTATTAGTAGACACTGTAATATGCTTTTATATTCTTTACGCCAGTAAATAACTACAACCCGTTTCACGCCAAACGTAGATCATATTTATTAGTTTCAATTTTAAATACATATACCTAATGTTATAAATGTAAATTTGGAGTTTTTTCAATTTTTTGTCACACAGTTACAGCGATATTTTCAGTGCATTACTGACTCATGAATTTTTAAGTTTGTCGCATAATGCATTTCAAAATGTCAATGAAACTTTGATATTTGTAAATAAACAATATTATGAGCAACACATACTTTTAAATTAATAAGTTGTAATTGGCTTTATTCAGATACAACATTCTATATTTCTATAGTTTTAGCAATATCGGCCGCAGACGCAATAGAGTAGGTATTTTTAAATAGTAAATTTTTAGTACTTTTCAGTGGCATGTAAATATACAGGATATCCCATTTAACTTTTGCGAATAGTATGCAATTTTAAGGAACATGCGTTGATATGTCGAAATGAACATTAAATTCACGTACTTAAACGATTATTAATTAAGCCCATAACAGATCTTTCATTATTAATGGGTATTTCATAGCAATTTTTCAAAAGTTGCACAATTTTTTACCAAAAATTACCATATCTCATAAACAGTTGAACAAACACGCCCAATACAAAAAATTGATGTCAGTTTAATCAGCTCTTAACGGTGCGGTCTTTAATGCCTAACTCTAACGGGGAATCATAGATGGAGCTGTGATTGCATATGGATTTTTTGCAGTTTTTATTATAACCCTTGATCAATAGAGAAACAAACAGCGAAATATTTATAATAAAGATAGTATTACAACAGAAATTAATACAGAAAGTGTTCCTAAATTCGAATTAAAACACCCATCTAATGGATTTTCTTTCGGTACCATTTTAGGCAAAACCAAAAATCAAAATTCATTTTTCTTTTCGGATTCGACATCAGCATAGTGCCTTTTATAAATTGAGTTAATTTCGTTCTGTTTCTTCCAAATTTACTAATTTTATGATTTTTTTTGAAAAAACTAAGGGCACTAGGATTTTGAAAATAACTCAACTTGATAAGTGTGTTTTAACATTTACTATGTGAAAATTTCATTGTTCTTGATTTACAACTTTTCGTTAAAATGGTACCGATATTCCTTATGGACATATAACGCGAGCGAACCCCAGCCTTAAAGGGCTAGAATTTTTTTAATAAAAATTGTCCGCCATTTACATTATTAGATATCAGTAATGTACTCGTCCTCTTCGCTGGGACGCCCGGCATATTTATATATATATATAGCTAAATAATTTTTTTATTAATAACACAATAATAAAACTATTTTCATTCTCCTAGGAATAGATTTGTTTTGGAATCTAAATCCGGCCAACTATGACTAAAATAAAAACTAGTGTTGCAAGTAGTAAAAAAATGGTATTTAAAAAAGTTGTTGTTAATCACTAGAACCTCCAAATACGAAGTTTTGCTGAACATTTTTAACTTCGTAATTTCACAAATTTTAGTACAAGGTCATTGAAAAAATTCTTACCTCAAGTATCACATGTGCAACGTACAAATTAAAACTATTGAAATACATTTAATATTAAATTATAATTCTGTAACACTAATTAAATAGGATAATTTTCAACTAAATCGTCCTGAAACACAATACATTTTTCTACTCATCTTCTATTATACCATGTGCTTGCAGGCGACCTGCGTATAGGTCTTACTGTAAGATAAAACGACGACACCGAGAGTTTGTATGAGTTAGTACGAGAAAGCAATATACAAACTGCAGTACAGCTGCGTTATCTATCCTCGTTGCCCTGCTTAAACGGAGAGTCAGCCTAGCCCGTTCTAGCCTCAGCGTAAATCTACTCGAATCCCCTCTTTTCCAACATTACACTCGACCAAGGAGCAGTTTGTATATTGCTTTTTCGTACTAACTCATACAAACTCTCGGTGTCGTCGTTTTATCTCACAGTAAGCCCTATCCGCAGGTCGTCGGCAAGCACACTATATAGTGTAAGGCATTTTGCTTCAGGGCAACTTAGTTGAAAAATCTGTATTCGCCGAAGATTCGTATACGAATGTTTCGTCAAATAATTCGTGCGCAAATATGAACGAATTGCCTATCCACACATCGTATTCACAATATTCGCGTTGAAAAGAAGATAGAAATGATGGAAGGTGAACAAGTTGTTGCTAAAGCTTTTTTAATTGGAAATCTTTAAATTATAGGTTATGTTTACGAATTTATCTATTTACTTATATAGGTATTCATCTCACTTCAGTATACGATGTGTAGTCAGGTTATTTGTGTTCGGATACGAATTTACTTTGATGTGTGAAACGAAAACCGAATCCGAACGGATCGGCATTCGTGTTCGGCGCGAATATTGCCGAATATCAAATATTTGCCGAATAAACTGTCCTCACATCGCTGTTCGGCGTAATTTGCCGAATGTTCGGCGATGTGTAGAGGCGGCATAATAAGCGTTACAAAATTATAATAAGTCTACATGTAAAGTAACACATTGTATATACAGAGTGAATTATCTTCCACGAAGAAGGCAAATTGTGACCTTATGAGAAAACATATTTCGAAGTGTTTTTTTTTCTGTGCTAGCCACTCATTAGGAGCACCTCCTAAAATTATTTTATATTATACAGTGTGTTCCATTACTTGGCGGCTGACCTTAGTTATATTTTTTTTAAATGGAACACTATTATTACATTTCTGTATTCCCCGTATAATTCTGAGTCAAAAAGTGGTGAGATAGTATAGGCCTAAAATTTAAGGTTTTCAACTTATTATCCTTTTTCTGAAAAATTCAATGTTTTTATAAAATTATTATTTCTCGAAAATGACGTATGACGATGGACACAACTTTTGAGTTTTTCATAATAGAAAGTTCTAATACAAACATATTTTTTTGTAATTACTAATTGAATTTTCAGAAAACTGGATTAAATTTACCTGACTTATTTGTCTAAAAGTGATTTTTTTTCAACTCAGTTGACAAGCATGGTTTTATAAAGAATTGTTCTAAACATGAGAGATATAATTTTTGTGTGTATTGGGGTAATGACAAAAGAAAATTGGATATATCTTATTTACAGTACACCTTATATCAGCAATATAATTTAAAAAATATGTAGAATATGGCACATTACACAAATTTTAAAACCAAACAAATTAATAATTTGATTTTAGTAGGTGTAGAAACATGAACTGTTACGTGAAGGGATGAGAAATTATTGGAAAAGGAAATAAAAACAAATATGAACATTAAAATTTTTTGAACATGCTTCCGAAATTATAAATCGACATTTTGTGGTTAAAGGTATACTGCATATTTGCTCATTTACGGATCTCTATAAAAAGAAACTAATTTTGTGTTGTAGTAGGTTAGTCAATGGGGCTTCCACCGGCTAGCCACATCGCTGGACACATTTCATTTAAAATATTTCGTGTCTGTATCATAGAATGTGGGAATTCGCCATCTTGTCCCATCTACATCTCTTTGTAAATTTAGCGGAACATCTTCCAATACTTCCACTGAATTGCGTGATAGAAATTACTTATAATCTTCTCCGTTAATACTACCTTCAAAGAATTGCGAGCATAACATCCAGTCACCTTCCCATACGTTTATCCCCCACCTATGCTGATGATCTATTTATTAGTGAAGTAAGGGTTTTCGTTTGAATAGTAATGAAAAGTACTTTTGCTGACTATTCCGTTGGTATTGACAACACACTTTCAAACAGTATATAAGAACTCAATATTTAAATATTTTCATTAGGGATGATTTCATTTTAAGACCCTTGCAACGATGGTTTGGCTAATTTCCAGCAAACGACTTATTTCATGGGTACTGATGTGTGAATTTTCTGTTGTTGCCATAAGAATTCTTATTTTTTTCATCATTTACTACATATTTAGGTTTCCTTTGTTTTGAATTAGCAATACTACCAGTAGTAATTAAAGTATATATTACTATTCTAAAGGCATTTGTTCTGGAACATCTTCTATCAGGGTAACGCTGCTGGTAAATTCTTTGAGCTAATGAATAATTTCTTTGACATTCCTTCACTACAAATATGGTGTATTAAAATGATAAACATAAAGTTCTAAAATTATATAAAAAAAAACGACAATAACTCTGTATTGGTCACTTTTAAGATAATAACGTCTTACATATTTTTGGTGCGAAATTTAATCAGCAATTCAAAAATGAACCGCTGTATATCGGTTCAGTAATGGTCACTTCTAACGTCACGTGTTCATGGTGCGAAATTTTGTAAGCAATCCAAAAATGAACCATTATACAAGCTGTTCTGTTTGAAAAAAATCACTTTTAGACAAAAATGGTCATGTAACTTTAATCCAGTTTTCTGCAAATTCAATTAGTAATTGCAAGAAAATAAAATATGTTTGTATTAGGACCTTTTATTATGAATAACACTACCAAAAATAGTGTCCATCTAATCTAATACGTGATTTTCGAAAAATATAAATTTATGAAATATAGAATTTTTCAGAAAAATGGTAATAAATCGAAAACCTTAAATTTTAGGTCTATACTATTTTATAACTTTTTGATTAAATATTATACCACGAATACAAAAATGGAATAATATATAGGCTGTTCCATTAAAAAAACTGTAACTATGATCAGCCACCAAGTTATGGAATACTCTGTATAATACAAAATAATTTTAAAAGATGCTCCCAGTGAGTGACTATCATAGGAAATGCTTTTCTTATAAAGTCCAATCTGCCTTTCCCACAAAGATGACTCACCCTGTACATCATATTCAGTACTTGCAACATAATTCCTCGAATATGAATCTCGTGCTAAAGTTAGACGCAGATATTGTTTAATCCAAAGACCTGCTCTATCTGTCGTAATAGACCACAGTCCAACGACCTTTTTTTTTTTGATTACTAACAGGCTGAATTTTCGTGAGTTGCTTCGTTTTGACGAGACGCCCAACTTTTCCCTCTGCGAAAATTCTCGGTAGTGGTAGCTAATAAACTGCGCATGGGTCATATATGTCGATTGGGTGATTGTTCAAATTTTATTACTAACCGTTAGTATTTTAGTTAAATCTGGAGATAATTTGATAAGAAACACAAAAAAACATTTGTCCTACAAAATCGTTGGTTAGAACGAAATGTCCCCCACCCGCAACATGTGCAAATAACGAGGTCATAAAAAATTATTACTAACCAGCTGATTTTTTTACTATTGCTTAATAAATGTTTCTAAAATGAAATGTCCACATTGTCCTACAAATTGAATGGTATGTTTTTCCAGTCCTACGCTTCGAAATTGTCAGTCCCACGTTAACCCTTTTCTCATTACTAACAGGAGGACAAAGATAACACATGATAGGTTGTTCTATTCTCTGGCCAAATAAAATAGTGTCCTACAAAAAAAATGGTATGTAACACTAGTCCGACAAAAATTATTTTAAATAACGAATTATTTTATAATTGCGGTTTTGAGAAATTAATATACTTTTATTACTTAAGCAGAATTCTGATATCTTCTAAATTTTGCACATAGATTCAGATTATCAAGAAGTTTTTCCCGTGATTTTAAACCCTAATATATAAATTTACATTCATTGCGAATTTTTGAATTTTTCACGCACTTTTATGTTTTCTTAAAACTTCGACTATAAAACCGAAAAATGTTCTTTATAGTTCTAATGTAATATTAATTTTGATGTTTAATTGTTTGTTTAATTTAAAAAGTAACATAATTTATTTGAAAAGTTTCTGAAAAAAGTGAGAAAACTATAAAAAAAATGATCATGAAAATATCTTCTTTTAATAGAAAAAAAAATGCGCATACTTTTCATAGTTGACCAAATCTTTTTTATTATATAAAAAATAAAAACAAAATTGTTATTGTTGCGTATAAAAAAAATCAATCTTGATCAGAATCATCCGTCGACCCTTCATCTTCGTCACTTGAAACATCATTCTCCTGCTCTATATCATCGTGGCAACTATCATTTTCATCGTTTATGTTATCTGGCAGTCCGAAGATAATTCTTGAAAAGATGGACTTTGAGGACCATCAAACCAATAATATTCGTATTTTCCATCAATTATTGTTCATCCATAATTTTCTGGTGTTTTTTCGGTGGGGTTGCGCATGTATGCATTACACCATACACTGCAGATGTATTGCGTTCTCTTGATTTGCTGCAACAATTCTTGTTTCGTTGGTAGTAAACTAGAGCCACTAGAGGCATCATATTCTAGGATATTCTTTTTTAAAATTTCTTCATTTTCGTTACGGTATTTATAGCCTTTTTGAAACAATTCGTACCGTCCTTTATTAATGTCATTTTTCGTATTTAATGCATATTATATCCTACACACATACTCTTCAATGATTTGGAATACCTCGCCCGCATGTTTCAAATTTAAGCGACAGTTTTTATTATTTTTTTTATCAATATTTACCACTTTTTTTGTAGGACATTACTAAAGTCGTGTTCTACAGTTTATTCCCAAGAGAAAAAAAACAGAATTAGGTTGTTAGTAATGAGAAAAGTGTTACCGTGGATTTGACAATTTCGGAGCGTAGGACTGGAAAAACATACCATTCAATTTGTAGGACAATGTGGACATTTCATTTTAGAAACATTTATTAAGCAATAGTAAAAAAATCAGCTGGTTAGTAATCATTTTTTGTGACCTAGTTATTTGTACATGTTGGGGGTGGGGGACGCTTCGTTCTAACCAATGATTTTGTAGGACAAATGTTTTTTTGTGTTTCTTATCAAATTATCTCCAGATTTAACTAAAAACTAACGGTTAGTAATAAAATTTGAACAATCACCCAATCGACATATATGACCCATGTGCAGTTTATTAGCTACCACTACCGCGAATTTTCGCAGAGGGAAAAGTTGGGCGTCTTGTCAAAACGAAGCAACTCACGAAAATTCAGCCTGTTAGTAATCAAAAAAAAAAAGGTCGCGGGACTGTGGTCTATAATATTTACTGTGAAACGACTTTTACAAAAAGTTAATGCAAGACAGTGCTTCATGCACTTCTTCCTTTAGAACTGGAGTTTAATGTGCATTGAGACTTTAATGGGAGGAAAATCGATTATAACTGAATAGTTAATTCTCACTTTAACCGGGTTTACCTGACATAAATAGAGAATAATCGCCTGACCATAAATTTATAATCCTAATTGAAAATAAGATTGCTATGATAAATTACTACAAATTTAGTGTAAACACTGAAAAGAATGATCCCACAATATTAAATAAAATAGAGAAATCAAACAATTTCTATTAATTACTAATCCAATTGCAATGATAATTGTGTTGTCTAATTCCATGACTGAACTATGATAATAATTTCGAGGAAGTCCGTTGAAATACACAAAATATTGATTAAACCTTTTGTTTCAGAGTTCGAGTGGAATACTACGTCAATGAAAATAAATTTAAGGAACGACTGCAACTTTATTTTATAAAAAATCAAAGATCTAGTAAGTATTATATTTATCTATACTTATTCATTTAGATTAGGTAATAAGTGATAGTTTTTCAGTGTGGTATATAAGTAGATACAAATTCCAATATTTAATCTAATATTTTACTTGTTTTTAATGTTTTCATTTTCCAAATTGTGTTCTGATATGAGCCATACACGACACGTACTGGTATAAAAATATATTAAGATAAGACTTGAAGAAGCACGTTTAGCAGTTTTCGCAGGTTATATTCTGATGAGAGTGATAAGCAATCCTTTCTAATTGAAACTCATTTTTAAATTCTTGATAGCCGACGAAAGAATGATGGATGACTAAACTAACCTACTTGTCACAGATTCCCATTAGTTTCAATTGCTTGAGTTTAACCATGGTTAGCTCTATTCATTCGTTTCAATTAATATTTATCTGCCAAAAGCCCAGAAGAGTCGTACTCTCCATCTTTGTTTGTGTATTCTCTAGGAGTTCTTTGAGATGTGAAAATGTATAAATAAAAATAATATAAAAAATAGGTATATTCAGAATGCAATTTTGCAACAAATCTAAAAATAGTTTGTAACAGTTGCTACAAGAGGGTTTTGCCAATCCATTATACCCACTCATATTTTCCCGTTAAAATTGTTATATCAAAAGCACTCATTTTGTAATAATAACAAGAATCCAATGAGACTCAACAGAAGTGGCACAATAATACAATTTCACCAATCGTGTTTATTAGAATTTTAATAACGAGCAGGAAAATATTTAAATGTCCTTTTGTTTAAAAAAAAATTTTAAAAACTAAAAATAGATAATCATGTGATGTGAAAATATTCTTAAATACTCAAATTACAAGACGATATGTAGAATTTGTTTGTTTGTTGTATAAAGTATTCTGACTACTATAGTGCATTTAACCTGTTGAGTTTAGTACAAATTATTAAGTAATTTTTTTATAAAGTTTCGGATTAAATTACGAGGATGCGCGATAAGAATAATCCTATTAATTTTATTGAATTGCCACTTTTCATTCAAACTATTCATTTTATAAATGTCAGAAGACACTTTATTACCTAGAAATATCACAATTATTTTTAGAGTTCTCTAGATTTCATAATTAACAGCTCAAATTTCCATAGATTAGGTACTTAGACTCTGAAATTTTCAGAGCACGCGTTGTAATGTGGTTCATGTCATTGACCCGGCTCACTCGGTTCAGCTCCTCATTGTGAGCCGAGTCCCGGAACCGGCTCATTTGAACCGTGTGGATCCAAAATAGCATACCGTTCCAGGAACGTGTAGGACATGTAATACTCGGCGCCGTCGTCGGCTCAAACGAACCGGGATTATTTAGGCTGCGCGCACACCAATTATACAAAATGTTTTACAAACAATTTATTTGAAGCTATAATACACACAAATTTGACAAATTTTCAGATTGTTGTACACAAATTAAGCAAAATACATATATGTAAAACTAAATTATACATTTATTTGGTATTTATAATTATTGAAGGGAATGCCATTCGAACATAAAGTAGTTAGAACTAGAGCATTTCATAATTTTCATAGCATTATTAAAAGGCAATTATGATTATGATGCAGGTGTAATTAAAAATATTTGTAAGAATTTTGTAACTCACAGACAACTAATAAATTAAATATTTTATTTTATTATCCAAAGGAATATTTTTGAGAACTATATAAATAACAAATAAGTACTGTTACGCGTCTTTGACCGACATAGAACAGGTAAAAGAATTGAATTTGATAAATACCTAAATGAACCGATAATCAATAGACATCAAGATCCACTAACATGTGGCATCAAAGAAAAGATGTCTATTCCAGAATTTACGATATCGTAAAAAAACGTTTATGTGTCTTGGCTATATCTGTTCCATGCGAGCGCATTTTTAGTAAATCTGGGAACATTATTACTGACAGGAGAAGTCGATTAACAAGCGCGAGAACATCACAAATAATTTTTTTAAATTATAATTTGTAAATTATCTTATACGTAAGCTGTTTAGTTTTTTTACAGTTCGATAATCAGTTCAGTATATTCATTTTATATATTTATACAATATGCTGTTATGTTGTACAAAAATAAATATTTTAGTGAGTAGTGCGTTGCCTACCTGTTATATAATATCAATTTTTATTTTTCAATCCATCCTGCGACTATAATTTCCAAATTATTCACTCGACTTGAGTCGATACTCGGCAGTCAGTCGTACAGTAGGTTCCTTTATGGTTTTGATACGTTCGCGACCGAACCGGATAAAGTTACTGCCCATGTGAGCCGAGATCCGATTCATTATCAGTCGGCTCTCTCGGTACGCGACCCAAGTGAGCCGAGATCCGATTCATTATCAACCGGCTCTGTCGGTTGGCGACCCAAGTGAGCTGAGATCCGGTTCATTGAAATTTAGTGAACCGGCTCCCTCGGTTCCCTGCTGGGATTCGGTTAACTGAACCGGTTCGTTCGCGAACGACCCATTTCTATGCGTTAGTACTTCAAACGTCAAGACCAATACCAAACATAATCCGTGTTCTGAAATAAACAAAATTAGTAAATTTCTTGATAAAAAGAGACATTTTCGAATTCAATTTTTCAAATATCTAAAATATTTATCGGCGGGGAAGGAGATTATGACTATGAGAAAAGATATTTCCAAACTTTTTTTTTTCTATGATAGCCACTAACGCTTGGACATTCTTCTCATAGTCATGATCTGCTTTCTAAACTAGAACATAATATTAAACTGAAACACAGGTATAAATAATAATTAATTTACTTATAGCTTTTAAAGAGATTTTACGTTTAGGAATTTTGCGTTTTAGAAAATATATGCGTTCTAAATACGTTTTCGAAAAAGCTCATTACCATAGAATGTTTTTTATGCATAAATGCCTTTTACTCAATTTCCATTGTAGATGAACATAACCAACATTGGTAACCTGGCTAGGTTTGCGAAAAATTGACGTCCTTTTTGGGGACCAAAATCACCAGTTAAATTAAATATAAATATACTTATACGGCTATACCTACATAATTCAGGTCACCCGAATATTTTTCTATTGTAACTGTAAATAATATACATTTAAGAACTGACTGATTATTTTTAGCTTTTTAGTAATTTGTTTCCCAGTTTTGAGATGAAATGATTGTATACCTAATCAATATACAGGGTGTCATTTTGAAAACGTACCACCCTCTATATTTCGGCCCCTATAGAAATTCCAAAAATATGCAAAAACACGTCAAACTTATTTTTAAGGGGGACATTTTGTAGGCTGGTTTTCAATTAAATTACATCAACCCTCTAGCGGGGGTGGACATAACCTCTAAAAATTTAAATGGAAATGGGGGTTGAGTGATACCTCATTTTAAAGGTCGTTTAACCCGCTTTTCAAAAATGCTAATTTCTTGTCCTTTATTTTTAATACTTTTGAAGAAATCAAGTCAAACCATGAACATACAAGTATCAAGTGTTTTGCAATAAAACATTAAAAAACTAATAAAAAGTAACTTATTTTATAAAATTTTCAGGTAAATCACATTCTTTCCAATAATAATGTTTAACTGAATAGTATGCGTCTTTATTATTTCGTTGGATATTAGAAGTAAAAATAGTTTAAAAATTTACCGTTATGTAATACCTCAATTTCATTTATTTTAATTCATTAAAGCAATATCACAAAGTGTTTTTGATATCTAAACTTCTTTACAGTTTTCACCAAATATCTCGCGAACTGCTAAAAATAAAAGGCAAGAATTTAGCATTTAAAGTTTTATAAAATAAGTTACTTTTTATTAGTTTTTTAATGTTTTATTGCAAAACACTTGATACTTGTATGTTCATGGTTTGACTTGATTTCTACAAAAGTATTAAAAATAAAGGACAAGAAATTAGCATTTTTGAAAAGCGGGTTAAACGACCTTTAAAATGAGGTATCACTCAACCCCCATTTCCATTTAAATTTTTAGAGGTTATGTCCACCCCCGCTAGAGTGTTGATGTAATTTAATTGAAAACCAGCCTACAAAATGTCCCCCTTAAAAATAAATTTGACGTGTTTTTGCATATTTTTGGAATTTCTATAGGGGCCGAAATATAGATGGTGGTACGTTTTCAAAATGACACCCTGTATATATTTTTCTATTGTAACTGTAAATAATATACATTTAAGAACTGACTGATTATTTTTAGCTTTTTAGTAATTTGTTTCCCAGTTTTGAGATGAAATGATTGTATACCTAATCATTTCATCTCAAAACTGGGAAACAAATTACTAAAAAGCTAAAAATAATCTGTCAGTTCTTAAATGTATATTATTTACAGTTACAATAGAAAAATATTCATAATTACAATTAGCCTTGCATAGTTTCAATATTACAGTATCTATAACATTTTTTCTGAAAGACCTGGTATTTTACTGGAGGATTTAACAAGAACGAGTTCATACATTTTAGTCCGAGTAAAAATGCAGGAATCACTTACTTGCATGGGGATCCGTTATTTTAATAAAAATATATTTTCCCAAAATGATTACCTCTTATAAACTTTTTAATTTTCTAATTTAAGACATTATAAAAGGAGGCATTATTTAGTAATAAAGTAGTTTGTGATAAAAAAAAATCACATAAACACACAAATTCAGTAATTGCCTGTAAACAACATACTTTCCCACGGTACTCCCAGTAAATATTTTTTCTAAATAATGTATACAAGTGTTCCTATTTATTCCAAGAAAAAACATGAAAAAGCCCAAAAATAAACTGGAGATTTCTTATTTGAAAAACACTACTTTATGTGTTTATTCAACTACTTTTTATTCAAGTAAAAATTTATCTTCTTTTCCAGACAGTGCTGTGAGTAAAAAACATATTCCATATATACGCAAAACACTGTCTGGAGCACAAACCGAAATTTAATAAGTTTGACATAGCTAGAACCTACATACCTATTACACATACAAGGCCAAGAACAATAAATTAAGTCTGTTAGTTATACAAATTAAATTTAAAAGATCAATTTGATTGGAATAATTACCTGTTATTACATCTAAAATTTTAAAATTATTTTTCTTTATTCAGGAGGAAATCCCAATATATATTTTAAAATTGGAATTTCTTTCATTTCATTTCTACTTATATAATTTTTTTAAAGAAGGATTTTTGTTATTTATTTATTTATAAATAGAAAATACAAATCTGAAAATATCTAACATTCAAAAAATAATAAAGAGGAGATACAAAAAGTTTTTCTTCTTGCCAACTTTATGGCTTGCACCTGATATACTAAAAACAAGAATTTCTTTAGTTAACCATATTTAAATAGAGTATATTTTATAAAAACTCCGTTCTTAAATGTTCTCATGGAAGCCAGTCTTTTTTTTTTAAAAGTGGGATGTATCCTAGTAATTTTACCATGCCTGGGAAACATTATCGTTTTTAATGAAAAAAATATTTTTGTTGTCTTGATTCATATACAACTTTGATATACGACTTGGATACACTTTTCAATATAGTACCTAAGCATTTTCAAATAAATTAGATGATAATTAGTAATTAAGTCCATAATTATTATTAATTATATTGCAAAGTGAAAATACTATCAGAGAAAAATGAACAACGAGAAGAGACAAAGTCGCTAAAAGCGCACTTATGTTTCTTTGGTGTGTATCTTCTTTTATAAAAAAAAGGAACACGAACGCTTTCCCTTTAGTCACGTGGTCAGCTGTGTTAAAAGTTGGGCCCCTTCGGTTATAATTTATATAATATAAAATGTACGTCAATTTATGCTTAATTGTGCCGTATAGCTTTTTTTCACTAACCGCTAATTTTCGAAGTACCTAATACCTAAACAAAATTTCAAAAGCTGACAAAAGTCTACTATCCCTTTCCTTATATAGACCACCTTCTATTTTTTTAAAAATCTCTGAGAACAGAAGAGCACAAATGAAACTAATAATGGCAAGTTCTATTGGCCTCCCAAAAAATTGAATTTCTTTTCAAAACTCGGTGCCTTCGCAAGGCACGCCAATTGTGCACAATTTTGCTATATAGCATTTTCCTCCCGACCACTAACTTTCGAAGTAATTTATATAGGACAAAATGTGTGTCAATTGTGCTCCATTTATGCTCAATTGTGCCGTTATTAGTTTCATTTGTGCTCTTCTGTCTTTAGATATTTTGAAAAAAATCGAAGGGGGGCTTACTTAAAGATTCCCCCCTCCCCCTCAAAGTGAATTTCATTTTAAAAATTGGCTCCTTTGCATAGCACGCCAATTGTGCTCAATTGTGTCATATGTATAGCATTTTCCCCAACCACTCACTTTCGAAGTTACACCTAAAAAAAATCCGAAATTGACGAAAGTCTACTTTCGCCTCCTTTTTTATAATTTACATAGAATAAAATATGTGTCAATTGTGCTCCGTTTGTGCTGAATTGTGCCGTTATTAGTTTCATTTGTGCTGAGCACAGTTGGTGTGCTTTGCGACCACACCGAGTTTTGAAAAGAAATTCAACTTGGGGGGGGGGGGGGCAATCGACAAGTTGGCACCCCTTCGATTTTTAAGAAATTTCTGGAAACAAGAGCACACATGAAACTAATAACGACACAATTGGGCACAAACGGAGCACAATTAATTTTTATACTTTATAAATTGTAACTGGAGGGGACTAACTTGATAGAACTCACGCGGTCGATAATCACGTGATTAAAGAAAAACGTTGGTGCATTTTTTTATTTTGTTAAAAGTGCAAGAAGTTTTCTCTCTCTAATATTAATTATATTAGTAATATTAGGTCAATGTTCTAGAACTATAGAACAACATTGCTCACACACAAGAGAACACGTATTTTTGAATAGAATTTTGTTTCCCCTTTTTACTGGCAGGAGATGTATTTATTGTCTGTCCAATTTTTCTTTGCAGTTTTTCCGTTAATTTATGTGACTATAATATACAAATATGGGCAGCTCATCTTATAGAACTTAAATGCAAGAGAGAAGGATAAAACATATACAAATTAATTAAACATTTGAAGGCACGAGAATGATAAGTGGTCATGAACCAAACACATGATTTTGCAGGAGAAGCAAAAAACGTTTTTTTCCGAACTGTTAATAGTTGCACGTTAGACATTGTTATAGTCTGTTCTTATGCATATGACGATCTAGCCCAACAAGCAAAAACATTTTTTTGTAGTTATGAACTATATTTTTTTAATGTGTTTTTTTGGATATGTCCTGTTTTCACACGAATTGTTTTGTGTCAAATGGATATAAGGGTATTTATTAAAAACAACCATAAGTACCTTAGTATTTCAAACATCTTATTGAATAAGAAGTTATGATTTATAACTATTTATAATATGGGTATTCCTATTCAGATTCAGAAGAGCCCGATTCGCTCATGCTTTCGTTACTAGCAGCACCTGCTTCACTAGATGTCTGTTCCAAGTTATGGTACCATCTGATCAAAGCTAGTGGGATGTACTCTTCCAGTTCTTGTATATTCTTTAGTTTCAGTGGGTTGAGGGGAATGGGCTTCTCATATAGATTTTTAGGATTCCACAAAATGTCATTTGGCAAACTGCTCTTAAGCCATTGAAATGCTTCACTACAACTTTCCATAGTCTGCGCCTGGCTAACTAATATTTGATTGTCCACATATTTGAAGCACTTATATTTTGTAATAGTGAAAGGACCATATCTGTTTCTTACACTTTTTTTTAAAAACTGCTGAAGGTATGTACGGTAATCTTTGATCATATCTTGGGTCACACGTATTACCTCAAAGTTGGTTGAAACCTTTTGGGTCAAGGTGTACCACTCTTCAGGTAAATAGAGATAGGTCACGTTTCGCTTATGTTTTTCAATTTGCGCAAAATTGCGATCACACGGCAAAAATGAATGCCCCCTTTCAGGAAAACGGTGATAGATCGCAGAAAATCGATGTATACTTGCCAAAAGTGATAAGAACTGGGCCAAAGCTGCATTCTTATTTTGTCCAACGCAGTTATCAGTAAAGATATAAAGCGTCTTTACATTAGGATCAATAAAGTTGTCTATATAGTACTTTAGAAATGAAATAGTCTCATTCGCACCTTTTTTCCCTGCGATTTCATCGTACATAAACATTTTGGACTTTCCTGTTTTGCCGGAATAAAAGCACTGATTAAACACCCAAATCTGTCTTTTGTAAAATATTTCGCTTACTGGTAAGACAGGAATAGGAAGATTCTGTTGATAATCAAAGCATATTACCTCTACGGTGTCATCTGTTTTGGCGATTTCAGTCATGGCTTTTAAATCGGTATAAAATTTTTCTGCCTTGGCATGATGCAACCTCAGTTCATTTTCTAATGTGTTTTTCACTTGGGGATCTTCTTCTGAATCTATTTTTATCTTGGCCTTCTCACATTTTCCACAAGTATCACTGCGCGGCTTTCCAAAAGCAAGATTAAAGCATGTATTAAAAATATGTAAGTAGAACTCATATTTGACTTTAGGACGTATTCCCCCACCGGATATTACAGCTGCATATGCATCTGGTTCATACTTTTCAAGATACAAGAGGTGCATTTTTTTAACGGATAAATCCGATGATAAATATTTGCGACGTGACTCGTTCCTTGAGTAATGAGACACTCGAAGAGGAAAGCTGTTAATGTGCGATTTGATTAGTTCCACAAGTATATTGGGCTTTTTCTGGGATCGTGAACCAATAGATTGCCCCCTTCTATCTTTTGGTGGCACATCACATTGAGATTTACTGTCTGCAAGTCTGCGAAGTCTGCCTTTCTTTATACCATGCAGACCACAAATTGCCATTTTGCACACTGTGAATGTTCTTCCGTTAACTTGAATCTGAAACAAAACATTTACTTGCTTAACTATATGTACTTACTTAATCTAATAAAAGTGGAAAACGCACATTCTGTAATAAGTACATACTTTGTAATGGAATATTTTATTTCTTTTAGCTTCCGCAGCTAGTATAGCATCCTCTGGTACTGGCTCGCCCTTAGCCAAAAGTCTTTTTTTTTTTAGATCCGGCCGACGTCTGTAACCATTAATATTAAGTAACAGGACAAATATTTCGCATGCTTATATTATAGTTTACCTTTGAACTGGATGTACAGATATTAGACCATGTAAGTACGCATCCTGTATGTTCTTTTCCTGGAGGTTGTTAAAATCACTCAAAATTTTGTGCTTAGTCTCGGCATCAAACTTTTCGGTACATCGGTTTTTACATGAACAAGAGCTAGAACGTCTTGCGGGCACAGGTTTTCCAGATTTGGATGTGTAAGCTTCACCTAAATTTCGTTTGCGTTGCCTGACTATTTGTTTCCACAAACCAACAGACCTTTTTCTTTTTCTACTGCGAGGCGTTTCTTCATCATTAGTGTCCGAATCATCCAGTTCAGGAGTGTAATCTTCAGAACTACTCATTATTATTAAGTATTAATTTGTCGCTTTAACAATAGCACTTTCAACAACTTTACAGTAGCACGGCATCCACATGCATTACTGACAGTCAACTTTTGGGTTAGAAAAACTATGAGTATGACAACTGCACATATCCGGTTCACAGCCACTTTTCATCCTCAACAAAAATGTACAAATCAGATCGGATCCATCTAGTGGGTTGTAGAATAAGCGAATATGTGCTGTTTTCATTCTAAACGATGCCGTAGCCATTTATGAGTCGAATACTGTTCATAGCCCAATTTAGCCTAAAATGGTTCATAACCACTTATCATTCTCACGCCTTCATTTGTCTAAATAAGTCCGGAAATGTGATTTTCATACTCTATAGATACTATTTAAACATTCGGAACTTGTTATATTTAATTAGGATCCGTCATGCTGCGGAAGTAATACGATAATCTAAAAATCAATCAACGTTCGCCATTTATCACATAAAATGTCAAAATTGACATTGGGATTTGCAAATATACTTTATCCTTATTTTTAGCCAGTAAAATATTTTCAATAGATGGCTGAGAAAACGGAACATCTTGAAGACAATATGACAATATTTTTTTAATAAGTAATTACACTGTTTGAAACTTATAATGTTGTCTGTCAGTGATAACAAGTCTACAAAGTATTGTTTGGGATATTTCTTGGTTTGCCATATGACATTTATCACATAAGTGGATATTGCTCTTGCCACGTGGTAAAGTTAGATGTCGCCCCCGATAGAACAAAGATTTCTGATAGTAGCTACGCTAATGATACGGCTACTCTACAAATGAATATTTACATTTTAATTTCTTTTTGAAGTGTAAACTTCTTTAGGCGCGTTGCGCTGATTGTAGGCACTGAACAAGACTGACTGCAACGCTCGGATATGTAACACTCGCATATGTGTAACGCTCGGATATGTGTAACGCACGTTCGGGTAAAGTCGGCTAAGGGAACAAGATAAATAAATATATCATATATGTAGAGGTATTTAATTTCAATTAAATTGAAATTTAAATGGATAAATAAATTCATGTTCCAGAACAGATGGGATCCCGAGCCGCACGGGTATGAAGACGACACGTCACCATCAGACCAAGCGCGGGACCGTAAGCGAGTATTTATATCATCTATTTATACATACACATACGTCCGAACCGACCAAACGAAATGGCCGCTCGCGTAAATGTAATTAATGTGCGAATATGTTTTATTTAATACATTACTGAATATTATACGCGTGTATTTCGTATTATTGAAAATTGACGTATGAAAGTGAAATTTTAGATACGGGGGTGTCTTAGGTCGCCGATCACCAATCCATAGTCAAAATGTCAAAAAAAAACGAAATGGCGGAAGAGTTTTTTGAAAATTGACGTACGAATGTCAAATTTTAGATACGGGGGAGTCTTAGGTCGCCGATCACAAATCCAAAGTCAAAATGTCAAAAAAAACAAAATGGCGGACGAGTTTTTTGAAAATTGACGTATGGATGTGAAATTTTAGATACGGGGGTTTTGGGGGTCGCCGATCACGATTCCAAAGTCAAAATGTCAAAAAAACAAAATGGCGGAAGATTTCTTTGAAAATTGACGTATGAATGTGAAATTTTAGATATGGGGGTGTCTTAGGGCGCCGATCACGATTCCAAAGCCAAAATGTCAAAAAAAAAAAACAAAATGGCGGACGAGTTCTTTGAAAATTGACGTATGGATGTGAAATTTTAGATACGGGGGTTTTGGGGGTCGCCGATCACAATTCCAAAGTCAAAATGTCAAAAAAACAAAATGGCGGAAGAATTTTTTGAAAATTGACGTATGAATGTGAAATTTTAGATACGGCGGTGTCTTAGATCGCCGATCACGAATCCAAAGTCAAAATGTCAACAAAAAAAATGGCGGAAGAATTTTTTGAAAATTGACGTATGAATGTGAAATTTTAGATACGGGGATGGTTGAGGTTTACGTTTTATTTAATACGTTACTGTATATTATACGCGTGTGTACATGTGTAAATGTAATAAATGTGCGAATACGTTTTATTTAATACGTTACTGAATATTATACGTGTGTATTTCGTATTGTTAACCTCGCCTTGATGAAGTTTTCACTTCTGCCGTGTGGTTTTAGCACACTCATTCTTCTTGTTAATTATAATTTCGTTTTTTCATCTTTCAATATTGTGCCTCGGTAGTCATTTACACATAAGCATTATCTGCCATGTAGTGAAGTTAAATGTCGTCTTTGATAATCAAAGATCTTTCGATGAACCTCGTTTTTATTGTTCGTTCCTAATTGTCATTTTGTTATTAGTTTACTATTTTTTATCAAACAAGCCGCTACACAATGATTGACAGTTTAGTTTCATTTATACACTTATAAAGATATTGCACAGATGCTAGTCACCTATAAGATAATTCCAAATGTATTAAGTAACAGGAAATGTTTTATTTTGCATCATGCAAACACTCCTGTTTTCTATTGACTGTCTAGTTTGTAATAATAAAGTCACAGGACGTTGTTACTTTAAGAAATTAAAAATATGTGAAAGGATAACTAAATTTATAAATAACTAAGTTATTGTAAATGTATAAAGTCATTTAATTTAAATTATGTATTTAGTGTATTAGTATATTGTAATTAACATTCTATTGAGTTTATTATCTCAATAGAATGTTGCTTAAGATGTTTTGTTTATAAATACAATACACTACAAAAAAAGCATCTTAACCACATTAATGCACAGATAGATACGCATTCCGACAATTATGTTGTCATCATCAGTAGCACTGATGCACTCGATTTTTATTAATCAGTGCTACTGATGATGACAACATAGTTGTCTCTGTACATTAGTGTAGTAAAGGTGTTTATGATGTGAATTTTGTTTAGTATGGGATGATAGTCTCCCATTAAGTTTATTATTGAGGTTATGTCACGCTATTAATTTTGACAATTCATAAGTAAATTGAAATGAATACTAAAAGTTCACACGCCTTTTTCACTAGTTCGGTATGCAAGTTGTCTAGAAAATACCGATTTGTACGTATAAAATTCAAATTGAGAATGACAAGGAAGAATTGGACAGAACATGCTTTGAAATTGAGTGTGTAAAGTTTTTCGAATATTGGAATTCTGACGGTTGTTACAGGTTGTTCTCGGTTTGTTCTAAGTTGTCCAAAGTATTTAAAAAAAAAAGTCAAAATTGGCCGAGATAATTGAAAAAAACGACTTTTTCACCCAGCCCCCTTTTTTCGAAAATTGAAATTCTGAAGGTTGTTCCAGGTTGTTCCAGTTGTTCTAAACATTGTTAAAAAGAATCTCGCAAAAAAATTCAAAGTTGGCCAAGATAATCGGAAAAATCGAGTTTTTGCCAGTCCCCTTTTCTTGGAAATTGTAATTTTGGCGATTGACGACAAGAAAATGAATAATATTACTCATTTGTGATTTAGAATAAACATCTATACAAGCAGTAAATATACATATATTTTCCCAAGTACTATAATATTCATTTATTTCAAAACAATATTGTTACTAAATGCTGATGCTCCTAACACAAAATAATATTAGAAGCACACTGACGTTAGTTACATTATTAATGAAGACCAAAACTACCTCATGAACATATTGAGAATGATTATACCTTGCTCATAACAAGACTAATGTTTTTCTCATGAGCTGCTAGGTCTTTTTTTTATTTTTATTACAGTTCATCTTTAGTTTATCCCTAAAATGAATATTTTTTTCTGTAAAATTTATTTACGGATATAATTTTATATTACATTCGATAAAAGTGAAGAAATTTTCTCCTATAATATATTTTTATCAATTTCTTCTGTATAATAAATATTTATTTATGCGATTAGAGATTATTTTTCGAAAGTTTTAAATTTTTTTATCCCAGATACCGTTGAAAATCGGCGAACATACATTCTTGTTAATTTAATCAGCTCTTTAAAGTCTAAATAAAATGTAATAAAATGCATAGATTTGCATTTCTCGAACACTACATGATGAAAATACTATTAAATTATAGAGTTCATGATTGTCTACAATTTTTGTATAAAAAGTTTTCGGTATCTAATATATAAGTAGATATCGACTCTCTTTCTGGAATACCTAGTATATGCCGCAATTTTATGAATAAAACTTGTTGTTTACTACAAACCTAAAAATAAGAATTACAGCTCTTTTAATTTTTGTAATCACTATAATGTCCCATTGTAGGTCCTAATGCCGTGTCGAATCAGTTCATTTGCATTTTATTATATTATACTTACGTGACAGACTTGCGTATAGAATAAAACCTGGTTATGCCTAAATTTGAAATTCTAAATAGAATTAACGAAAAGAAGGTCGATTACAAACACAATTACCACTTTAGTGTGTTACATATTCTAATACAGTGATAAAAATGCTCTTGAGAATCGGTATATTTAAGGTTCTCACCCATATTACTTTGGATAAATTAAATTAAACTTCTAATATTTCAGATACGGGTATATGCCACGGTTTTAGTGAGTCTGCATTTTTTTTAAAACTATTTTGAAGAGGAAATTATGTGTACATGTTCTTTTAACATTGTATCCGGTAGATCAAAATATTTTCAACTTGATATTATTATGTTCAAAACAACAAGCAAACTCATAATGTTAAAGTTTTCTCAATAAGTAACAGTTAAAATGATGCGACATTTATCCCGTATTGCGGTCATGGTCACATATTTTAGTACACCCGAATTATGGTCATAACTTGACATGAAGTACCTGTCTAAGTAGTTCCGTCCAGAGTTGAAAGTCTGTCAAGTTGGCCTATTCCAGTTGCTCAATTGGGCCGTTATTAGTTTTTTCTTTGTCTTGACAGACCTCAGAGTTAAGGTACTGTCATGCCAACAAATAGTCGTTATACTAACTAACCTGTTTATAGTTTGGTAAATTTTTTTTTACTTTATTCAGCGTATAGGTACTCGGCAATTTAGGATTTAAAAAAAAATCTATGTTTGGATCTGAACATGGACAACTCGCATTGAATTTAGAATGAAAGGACTCGCATTTATGTTATTATCTATTATCAGTTTTAATTCCATTTGTATACAATATGTAAATAGACAAACATGAGATAGTATTTCCTCAGTAGGATTCTCAACACTAGAGACGACATAAAAATATACAGACTTTTGTGATTCTCATAAATGTACTATTGAAATTTCTATTGGCTTGTGTCGTTGACTAAAAGAATAGATAAAGACTCGCAATGTTAGCCTTAAATCAGTGGCAGTTAGACATATCTCTTTGTTCTCTCTCCTAAAGTTATTCTCCCATCCCGTAGCTGTGAATATCTCCACAAACTAAAGTACTGGATTGTGACGACATCATGAAACAGTTGCACTGCAACTATTCCAGAGTAAAATCTGACTAAATTAGACGTTGTCCTTCTCGTTACTGTTAACGCTAGCAGTTGCCGTTTCTTCTGTTGATTAAGTTTTTATAGTTTCGGAAATAGCATATAAAAACTTTCAATTCTTGCAAATTTAAATGAAAGCGTTAACAAGTAAAAAAATGAGGTGTGGCCACCACGCGACTTTCTTATACGTATGTGCGTTTCAAATTATAGAGTTTTAAAATTTTTGTATATAAAAGTCCTATTATAAGTACTTCTATTCTCTTAATAAATCTCTATAGAATACATAAGTACTTTGCGAGATACTCGAAGGAAAGTGCTACTCGCTAAGAGTAAAAGTGTTAATTCCGGTCCGAATTTTGAAATTTCATTTATACAAAAATATTTCAAAACCAACGCTAAATACTTTTGTACTCTTGACAAATATTTATAGAATGCATAATTTACGACATATTGGCAAAAAATCGCTATTTGATAAGAGTAAAAGTGATACTTCCGGTCCGAATTTTGAAATTTTTTTATACAAAAGATATTCAAAATTAAGTTCTAAATACTTTTATATTCATAGTGTACCTGTATAAAAAACATGACTATAAGAGTAAAAGACCTACTTCCGGTAGGAATTTCGAAAAACTTTTTTAATAAAATTGTTCACAATTTCAATTTGAAGTACATATGAATTCTTTATAAATTTGTCTAAACTTAGTAGTTGACGAAATATTGGCAAAATTTGATTTTTTCACTGAAGTAAACTACTACTTCCGGTCTGCCGATTTTACTGAAAATCTAATGAGCAAATATTGGCAAAATTCTTTTTTTTCACTGAAGTAAACTACTACTTCCGCCTGCCGAGTTTACTGAAAATCTAATCAGTTCTCAAGAGGGAGATCATACTACTAAATACAAAATTTGGAATAGGTAGCTATAGCGGTTTGACCGCTATCGTGGTCACACACAAACACACAGACATTTTTTAAAAACCATTTTTTTGGTATCAGGGGACTTCAAAACGTGGACATCTGCAAAAATCTCGATGTCGAAAATTTTCATCATCACAGCTATACCGGGCTCTTTTTTTATCATTACACATAGCATTTTCCCTATGTGTAATGATAAAAAAAAATTGTCAATGCATTAGCGATATAGTCACTGTATAGTAGACAACCAGTTATACACCAATGAAGAATTTACGTATAGCATACCTTAATTTTTAAATCAGGTTGCCATGACGGGAAAAACATTTTTTATGTCTAATATTTCTGAATTTTTATTCAAACATAAGTCATAAATTAAATACATTTTATTAAAAAATAGATAATTTATTTATAAATCATGGATAAATACAACAGAAATGAAAAGGTGACAATAGTAATGTGGTACCAGAAAAATAATAGTTTAAGGCAAGTTAGAGACATGTTTTCCGTCAATTATCCAGACAGGCCTATACCTTGTGCAAAAACAATTCTGAACTTTTTTAAAAAATTTCAAGAAGATTCTCACAAAAAAAGAAATAGAACCAATCATGTTCGAACAGAAGACATGAAATTAAATATGCTGTGTTACGTAGAGGAACGGTCTGTAGGATCACTTTTAGATGTAGCTAAACATTTTGGAGTATCGTACAGTTCGGTATACAAAACTCTGAAAGAATTTAAATATAGGCCATACAAAATATCAAATCATCAAGAGCTTTTCGAAGAGGATAAGATAAAACGAACTGAGTTTTGTGAAATAATGTTTAACATGTTAAATGAAAACCAAGAAATTTTAAATAAAATAATTTTTACTGATGAGGCTACATTTACCATAAACGGTGAAGTCAACTCTCAGAACTTTCGGTTTGTACCCTACATTTATCCATGAAAAATTATTAAATTTCCTATCCATTAATCTATTAGGTACTGGTCCCGTACAAATCCTCACGCTCAAAACCTGACCCGAACACAGTACCCTCAAAAAGTTAATGTCTGGATTGGAATAATAAGCGATAGACTTATTGGCCCATTTTTTTATTGACGGTAACCTCACTGCAGTGAAATATTTGAATTTGTTGAGAGACCATATCATTCCATCAATTGATATGACGAATGTTGATGAACCCTGGTTCCAAATGGATGGGGCCCCGCCACAATCTACTAACGCTATCAGGAATTTTTTAAATAACTTATTTCAAAGACGGTGGATTGGTAGATTTGGTCCCAAGATCAGCTGATTTATCTCCAAATGACTATTTTCTTTGGGGTTACCTAAAAAGTAAAATTTACAACAATGTACGAATACGCAACTTGAATGAACTAAAAGAGCGTATACGTACTGCATGTAATGGAATAAGGCCAGAATTTATTAGAAATACACTTCGTTGCTTTCAAGATCGCCTTGCTTATTGCCTTGAAAGACAAGGTGGACATTTCGAGAACTTGTTATGATATTAGACTTCACATTTAAGTTCGTTTAATTGTTATAATAAACCAATTATTTTGTTCCAAGTGATATTCTGCATTTTCTTTATTAAAAACATAACCTAATTCTTCTAAGCTTTATTTTGCTCTGTATCGCCCAGTGTTACACAAGTATTATTGCCGAATCAAATACTTTCGCGCTAAATTTTAACAGTTTCGTAATAAATGTAAAAGGTTTTATGTACGCTGCAAAGTTTAATTTTTCCGTACAAATAATTTATGGTAGAAGTAAGAGAAACGGATCTCCAGAATATTATTTTATTTGTATCAACATTACGCGGACAGTGGGAAATGGCGGGAAATCCTTAATGTAGCAATTATGATGTTGACGACGTGATATATTTCGAATTTTAAAATTGTAAGAAAAATTGTACAAAATTAGTTATTTACGATATAATTGTTAAAAGTGCTATTTTATTTTGCGAGTAAGATTTGCGACACGAGGGTGATTAGGAACTGGAGCAATTTAAAATAAGCAAAATAAAATAATATTTTAACACGTGTATCGTACAGTGTTTCTGCTACAAACTCAATTTTTATTTTAAAATTTTAATAAAAAGTTAAACGAAAATTGACTGATAAAAATCTTATGACAGCTCACTGTTCCTGCTTGTCAAAATACGAGTGTATAACTGGTTGTCTACTATACAGTGACTATATCCCTAATGCATTGACAATTTTTTTTTTATCATTACACATAGGGAAAAAGAGCCCGGTATATATACTACGTATAAGAAAGTAAGAGAATATGCTTCACGATTTTATATGCAATTTAAAAGGCTTTTCAAAAATGGATTCATTGATAGACGATAATACGAAATTTGCACCATTATATACCTGACTGTTGGATTCTGTGTGTTTCCATGTTTATTATGATGAGCTATGTAGATTGTACATATCATTGTCGAACTCCAATGGTAATGGCGTGTATAAATGGCTTAATAACTTCCCCGGTATTCAACTTTGGAGTTGAATTGCAACTGCGAACTGTAACGATAACGTCAAGTTTATAAATCAGACTAAGCAACAGGTAAAGTCAAAATCATTTGAAATTGAATGTTACTTTTTTAGACATAAGATTTGTATAAAAAATTAAATTAAATAACAGATGATTACTAATTTAAATATGGATTATTACTGAGTTCACAAAAATAAAATGAACACAATAATTAAAAATGAGATGTAGGTACCACACGACTTTCTTACACGTATATGCCTTCTGAATTTTTTAGACGAAAGTTGATCTAAATTAAGTTTTCAATACTTTTATCTTCCTAATAAAATAGAACTGTGAGTAAAAGTGAAAATTTTTTATTCAAAAATTATTCATAATTTACAAGATATTTACGAAAAACCCCTATCTGAGTAGTAGTTAAAAGTAGATGTAAGTATTACTTCCGGTCCAAATTTTAAAATTTCTTTTATACAAAAATTGAAGCTCTAAGTCTTTTGTACAATAACATGTATAGAATGTATAATTCGCGCAATATTTGCAAAAAACTACTTTTGGACCTACTTCCGGTAGGAATTTCCAAGAAGTCTTTTTGTACCTTTTTTAAATTAACTCTTGAGTACTTTTGTATTTTTTGGAAATTTGTCTAAACTTAGTACTTAGTTGACAAGATATTGATAAATTTCGATTTTTGCTTTGACCTTAAACTACTACTTTCGATGAACCGATTTTACTGAAAATTTAACCAGATCTCCTGTGGAAGATTGTATTCCTAAATATATAGTTTGGTATTGATATCTTTTACTATGTGTGTGTATGTGTGAGAGAGAGAGAGAGTGATTTTTTAGAAATCACTTTCACGGTATCAGGGAACATCAAAACGTCGAAAAATCTCGGTCAAATTTTTTTATCATCAATACTACATATTAATATGAACCTAGCAGAGGTTATGCTTTTGTATAATTGATAGTGTGAAACATTATACATTGTCTCTAGACGTGAACATGTTTGGGCAATATTTTCTCTAATTCACGAAGGCATCATCATGTATCAGTTTACGTTAATTTTACGAAATAAATAAAAAAATATTCCATAGGATATTATAATTGTATGTAAATGCGACGTATCTCAAAATTCGCGAAACACCTATGGTATGTTATTATGGGAGGACCAAGGATCATGAGAAAAATATGGAAAAAATAGCAGGACAATTTGACATTATCAAATGGTTCTGCTTATTTCAACTTCAAGTTCTTGGCTGTATTTTCCGTTGATTAGTTCTTTAGTGTTTGTGCTAATTTTCGAGTTTTGCTGTCTTGTGTTGGTGTTTTTTTTAAATTTATGTTAAAATGTTTTCAAACGACAAATATGCAGACATGCATTTGGTGGTGGGGTAATGCGGAAACAATGCTGCTGCTAGAGTCTATCGCAAAAGGTATCCTCTGAGAAGACATCCCTATAGTAATATCTTTAGACGTTTAGACTGAAGAATAAGAGAAATAGGAAGCGTATCACCAACAGGTGCCTTTTATCGGGATAGAGGTGGTCCAAAAACTACAATGACTCCTGAAGTAGAGGATGCCGTTTTAAATTTATTAGCAGACATTCCAACAATATCAATACTTAAACTCGGTAATATACTAGACACAATACTTAAACTCGGTAATATACTAGACACATCACACACTTCAGTTGGCCGAATTATTTAGGATGAGCAGTTTCACCCTTATCATTACAGAAAAGTTCAAGCTTTATTACCTGAAGATTTTCCACGTCCTGAGAATTTTTGTAAATGGTTTTTAGAGCAAATACAAAGAAATCTACGATTTTTCAGAAATATCTTGTGGACGAACAGAGCTAATTTTTCACGAGACGGATTTTACAGTCAGCGAAATTCATATTTTTATGCTTTGGAAAATCCTCAGGTATTTAGACCAGCTAACCACCAGCATAGGTTTAGCGTAAATGCCTGGGCAGGTATTATTGGGAATCGGTTAATCGGGCCAGTCATTATTCCCACCAGGCTGACCGGTGGGGGACAACTTTTTAGAATCTATGGTAAATGGTTTTCAAAATCTGGTAGATAAACTTCCATTAGCGGGAATCAATAACATGTGGCTACAAATGTATGGTGCTCCTGCTCATCATGCGGCACCGGTGACAAACTGGTTAAATGAGGAATTTGCCGAAAGATGGATACGAATAGGTGGACCGTTCCGTTGGCCAGCTAGATCTCCCGATTTCACCCCTTTGAAATTTTTCTTTTTGGGGTCACATTAAACAATTGGTGTACAGAAGACCAGATTTAAATGATGCAGATTTAACTTAGCAGGGGAATATAATTAGAAGAGCGAACATTTGCAGAGATCAGCATGGACATTTTGAACATTTATTATAACTTTAGTATTATAATTTCATCTCGTCGCCTCTTTTGATATTTATCGTATTTGTCATTGACATTAAAATTTTTAATTCAATATTCTCTCTTATTCCCATGGATACGGACAATCTCTAAAATCTTATCCATTACTAGGATAAATCAAACGTGTTGCCAAATTTACCGTTACTTTACTTCAAACCGTAGTGTGTAGCTGATCCGCGAATTTTGAGACAGGTTGTATATATTTTACATTTTTATTTAATATTTAACAAAAGATAGTGTACGTATACAGAAAAATGTATTTCATCAATTTTCTCTTTATACAGGGTGTTTTTTTGAATGTTTAGCATTGGGATCTCAGAAACTACTGGAGATAGAAAAACGCTTAAATGGGGAAAGCTGCGCAGTTTTACGAGTTTGATTTAAAACTGCTTTTGTGTCTTCGATAACTTTCATGGCTTATTAGATATTCAAAGAAAACTTCATTTTACGATTTTCTTTAAACTTAGCATCGTTAATAGTAATTTTAGAGAAAAAGTGTTCAGACAAAAGTTTTAGATAATTTTACGTCAAATAAAACTATGTAACTATTATTTTTTTTTTCGTTCACCATTATCGAGTTATGACAAAAACTTGTGTTTTTTTAAATGGAAATCATAATTGGTTTTGACATCATTAAAAAGCTTATTTTTTGCTGATTACAATGATATAAGGTTTTATATGGTTATTTTAAAAAATAAAGAGGATATAGAAATTTTTATGGTTTTTATGGAAAACAATTGAATTTCGAACTGATAAAATACAAACCAAACGAAAACTTATTTTGAAATCTTATGTAGTAATAAAATGAAAACTATAAGAACTTTTATTAAGGGCACACAACATTATTAATGTTCAAAGATACCTCCATTATTATTAATACACAAATTGCATCTCTTCATAACAGAATTTGTAGCATTGCGTACTTTACGCCTATCGATGTTATTAAAAGCAACTAAGACAGCTTCTCTTAAATCGTCGATTGTTTCATATGTTCTTTTGTATACTGTGTCCTTTAGTATACCCCACAAGAAGAAATCCAAAACTGATAAATCAGGGGATCTAGCCGGCCATTCAATGGGTGCATTTCGTCCTATCCATTGATTAGGGAAGTTCAAATTTAAATAATTTCTAACATTCAGTCGATTGTGCGGAGGCGCTCCGTCATGTTGAAACCATTGCAGCAATGCTCGGGTTCTTAAATTTAAGTTATTCCTCGAAATCTTGTTATAAAAAATTAAGATAAGGATTGCCAGTTAGTGATCCATCAAAAATAAAAGGAGGAAGAACAGTTGATCCTATAACACCACACCAAACATTAAACCCAAATTTAATTTGTGGTCTCCTATGTTCAACGTGAAGTGGATTTGTTTGAGACCATATGTTCTCATTGTGCCTATTAAACATTCCACAATTTGTGAAACGAGATTCATCAGTCCATAATATTTTCAGTGAAAAGTGTGGATCGTTTTGACACTGAGTTTTAAACCATCTACAAAAAGCTATTCGTCTGATGTTATCACCTTCATATAAAGTTTGTGATACTGATAATTTGTAGGGACAAAATTTATGCTTCTTCAACACTCTGACAATAGTGCGTTGAGAGGAGCCCATTTCTGTTGAAATTTGTCGGGTCGATGTAGATGGATTCTGAGCGACACGTGCTAATATGTTTATTTCTCTATCTTCATCCATCCCTTTTTTTGATTTTGGTTTAACGAACGAACCATAATCTGCTAAATTATCCCATAATCTCTTAAAAGTAGGTAGCGACGGCTGACGTCGATCAAAATAATTTTCAAAATAAACTTCAGCAGCTCTAGCAGAATTTTTCAGGCACTGAATGTAACATTCAACCATATCACGCTTTTCTACATTAGAAAATTCTATAGCCAATTCAAACTTATGATTAACGGCCGTTTGCACCGTTTATAGTTAAGTTACAATTAAATTAATTAATAGTTAATTGTCAATGTTTGATAATTAACTTGACCTAAAAGTAAAAATTAACAGCTCTCACTTCTGTGACTCAACGTGAAAGCAATGTTAGTATATTTATCTCGACTGCTCCAACGAACACTATTGTATTTTTCGTTTTTTGAATTACAAAACACAAAACATTTTTTTTTTAAAAGTTTATATCTTATAAAGTGAATAATCATAGAAATCTCTATATCCTCTTTATTTTTTAAAATAACAATATCAAACTTTATATCATTGTAATCAGCAAAAAATAAGCTTTTTTTTTTTTGAAATACAAAACTCAAAACATTTTTTTTTTAAAGTTTATATCTTATAAAGTGAATAATCATAGAAATGTCTATATCCTCTTTATTTTTTAGAATAACAATATCAAACCCTATATTATTGTAATAAGGAAAAAATAAGATTTTTAATGATGTCAAAACCAACTATGGTTTCCATTTAAAAAAACACAAGTTTGTGTCATAACTCGATAACGGTGATCGAAAAAAATATATTAGCTACATAGTTTTATTTGGCGTAAAATTATCTAAAACTTTTGTCTGAACACTTTTTCTATAAAATTACTATTAACGATGCTAAGCATGTTTAAAGAAAATCGTAAAATTTAGTTTTCTTTGAATATCTAATAAGCCATGAAAGTTATCGGAGAAACAAAAGCAGTTTTAAATCAAACTCGTAAAACTGCGCATCTATCCCCATTTAAGCGTTTTTCTATCTCCTGTAGTTTCAGAGATCCCAATGCAAAACATTCAAAAAAATTCACCCTGTATAACAAAAATAAAGAATAAGTTATAATTCATACCTTAATTTTTCTAAAATATATTTGAAAGGTTACATAAAATAAAATGATATTATTATATAATTAAGAAAATAAATATCTATGTAAATATAATTTAACTCTTCAATTGAAATAGTTATCCTACACTAAAATACAGGGTTATTTTTTAGATCTTGACATAGGGTAACTTTTTTATTTGAAAAGATAGACCTATGGTCCCTGAAGCAATGTTTTAGGAATTAGTCCAAATAAGAAATATGCGTGGAAAAAATAAACGAGTTGTTGCCAGATTGGGCGCTATTTCAGAAAAACATATTTTCTTAAATGGCATCACCGCATTTTTTAACAATTTCTAATACATCTTGAGATTCTAGACAAAACAGAGAGGATGCATGTTTTTGATTAGCGTGGCGGTTTACGAGCTAATAGTGCCTAAACTTTAATACATTTTCCCCTCAAATGTTACATAATGTTAATAGAAATTTTGTTGAACGTATTTGTTGCTGCAGAACCCGACAAGGAAATCAGTTCGAACATTTTTTTGAAAAATAAATGTTTAATTTTTGTTAATATTGCTATTTTTTTAATGCTGGAAAATAAGTTAAATATAAGCACCATTAGCTCGTAAACCGCCACTCTAATCAAAAATTTGCATCCTCTTTGTTTTGTCTAGAATCTTAAGATGTATTAGAAATTGTTAAAAAAATGCAGTGTTGCCATTTAAGAAAATATGTGTTTCTGAAATAGCGCCCAATCTGTCAACAACGCGTTTATTTTTTCCACGGATTTTTCTTATTTGAACTAATTTCTAAAACTTTGCTTCAGGGATCATAGCTCTATCTTTTCAAATAAAAAAGTTAGCCTATGTCAAGATTTAAAAAAATAACCCTGTATAAGAGTTTAAAAATATCTTTAAAAAAGGAAGTTCTATCTTTGAGATAAAAGTTAAGGTTTTTAAACATATCAATAGAGAAAGTTAAAAGAAAGATACGTATGCTAAACTTACACATTGTAGAACATGCTGTTGAATTTGCATCATTGATGCTTCTGATCACTTTCATCTTTCTTTCTAAAATTTATAGCAATATTTTTTATAGCAATTTTTGGAAGATATTTGCAAAAGACAAATCTATGCTTCTATAAAAATACTTTCTCGATAAAGTTCATACTTTGTTGTTTGTTTTACGTTAGAATTCAGTCATTTTAGCACATTTTTACATTAGAATTTCTCTTAAGTGGGGAAAGTTATTGAAAATCTAATCTTATGGAAGCATAGAACCAACTTTCCTTTTATTACAGAAAAATTTTCGTCAAGAAATATCCTGCAGTAAGGGCACAATCAATTGGCAGCACAACCCCTGCGCGTCTTCACAAATCCGACCGTATGAACAGCAATTTAAAACGTTAAAATTGAATCCTTCTCACGTCCCGCCTAGATGCAATTGGTAGCAAGCAAGGTCCGGCAAGTTTGAGGCGCAAGTTCGAAATTTACAAAAGATAAACTTTTAAATATAATTTTTTTCAAGTCTCTTATTTTTCTTCAGAGAGCAAAGCTCAATTGATATCCAAAGTTGTTTCATTGATCGTTATAATGTCATTTTTATCTTTAGGTATAATTTTTGTTTTAAACTTCATAATTCCGATCATTATTTTCTTTTCTTCTTTTGTTATTTAATACTCTTCTGCTATCGTGACCTGCTGCCTACCTTCTTAGATTTTCTATAAGAGCGTTATGTTTCACGAGTTTTTTTCAGCTTTAGTAGGAGTAAAAAAACAAAGATGGATGCTATTTAAAAATAAAATGTTTGAGAGGGTTTCTTGAGGGTAGTTTGTCACGTACGTACTTACTTCCAAAGACAGGATTTTATATTTAATTGGATGCTTTTCAATTCTGTTTTTGTCGTGCCTCTCTATTTTTCACATAAAAGAATTGTGTTAATTGTTTTTTTAATTATGTAAATTACCTTGGCGTTTAATTATATTTCCATATCTCGTCATTTGCACAAATTATATCGATCGATTTTCGTCTGCTGCCCCAGATATGGAACAATATAAAATGAAATAACATGGGGAATGTAAATTTCAGCAGTAGTATGTATTTACATTTAATTAGTGGTATAAATTAGGGAAATGTAAAAAATACAGCTTATAATAAACGATAATTAATTACATATACAAGGAAGTTGTAACATATAATAGTAGTGCTAGTAAAGATTCGTCATCTAAGCCGCGGACATGACCGAGTTAAACTACGACGAAGTTACAACGGAGCAAAGAAATAATGTAAACAACACACATTTACTGAATAGCATTATGCAACATCTGTTATTGACTCACATGTTGACGGAAAAACAACACAAAAAAGTCCACTTAAGTCGTAAATATCCTATTTTCATCGGCGGAGATATAGGAACGTCAGAGATTTTTAAAATTTATTGTATTTACCTTATATTTCCCATGATAAATAGAGTTATATATGTGTATACCTATTCATACTTACATTAGTTTCGTTTTTTCATTGTTTTGACTGTTAATTACGTACTTCGTAATTTATGTAATAGTTCCTGTTTAATCCCGTTTCATGGAATCGACTTCTCCCAATTATCTAGACCAGGGGTGTCCAACCTTTTTGTTTCCCTGGGCCACATTGGAAAAGGGCATGGTGTTTTGGGCCACAAGTATGTTTTCATAGCTGACGAGCAAAAAAAAACTTAAAATATATAGCTTTCATGTTTAAGTCATTTAAAATTTATTAGTTTATAAGCCCGCATATTTTTGCCCATTTTTAGGAATATGTTTGAACAGCGTGCTGAAATGCAAAAAGTTGTTTGCATTTAATTGGGCCTGCCATAATTTTAGTTTTAACTGAAAAGCGTTTATTGTTTGAAACATCGTACTGATAAGTTGGTTTTTGTCTTGAAGGCGCGTGTTTAACTCATTTAAATGAGCAGTCAAATCTACCAAAAATGCTAAATCTGTAAGCCACTCGGCATCGTCAAGTTCTGGCACAGATTTAGCTTTCGATGTAATAAAAGAATTGATTTCATTAAGTACGTCATAAAATCATTTTAGCATTTGTCCTCGACTGAGCCCACCTTACTTCTGTAAAGTATGCGATATCGCCATACTCAGCATCAACATTTTTGAGAAATTCCTTGAATCGGCGATGATTCAATCCCCGGGCTCTTATAAAATTTACAGTCTTGACGACGATTTGCATAACATGACCCATTTTTAAAGCTTTTCCGCATAAATTTTCTTGGTGTATTATACAATGGTACTTCATCAAATGAGAGTTTTCGACAGCAATGGCTCTATTAATTTTACAAGCCCTCTTTTTTACCGATCATAGCTGGGGCGCCATCCGTAACTACACCAGATATATTCGGAAGAGACAAAGAAAACCGCGCTAATGTTTTTTTCACTGCCTCATATAAATCTATTGATTTTGCCGTGTCTTTTAATGGCACTAAGGAAGCCATTTCTTCAGTTACACTATATTCGTCATTAATACCTCAAATAAAAATGGCAAATTGAGCTGTGTCAGTAGCATCAGTACTTTCATCCATGGACAAAGAATAAAATTTAAAACCACATGCTCTACTTTTCAAATCCATTTCTATAGATTTCCCAATATCGTCAATTCTCCTGGCAATAGTTTGATGAGACAAACTGATTTTAGAAATATCACCTTTCTTGTCTGGACAAATTATATCTGCCATGCTTTCCATGCATTCCTTAATAAATTCGCCATCAGAAAATGGTTTCGATTTTTTGGCGATTAAATTTGCGACTACATAATTAGCCTTCACAAATGATTCTGTTTGAGTTGTAACGTTGCTATAAAACTTTTGTTAAGATGTAAGACCTTTAGCTTCAGTAACTTTAAATATTTTCGGGCCGCATTGATACTTGCCTTGGGCCGCATGCGGCCCGCGGGCCGCGGGTTGGACATCCCTGATCTAGACGTAAGTGTGCAATGTATTTCGTTCAGTTTGAATAATATACGCATACATTTTTAGTTATCATTTATTTAGATCTAGAACATTGTTTATGTTACGATGATATGGAAGAACGTCGAGAAATACATTGTGAAACAATGGGGAGTTGGATTGAGGGTCATACTGATTGTATGTCCATTGTCAGTGATTCCGACATTTATTGCAAAGTCTGTAAAATATCGTTACAGAATGCCCAAAAATCGCATATGTAATAGCATCTATAGTTATAAATACAATTGATGGGGAAACAATTGCTAAACCCATTGACGAGAAACAACATGCTTCATTCGGACGACAGGTACAGGGAAAAAATACTTTTATTTGTTAGTGACAGTGCCGTATATATGTTAAAAACAGGCAGACTATTAAAGGAAACGTATCCTTATATGCTGCATATTACTTGTGTAGCACATGCTCTCCATAGAATCTGTGCATATATCAGAGTCTCCTATCCGGAAGTTGATAGACTTGTATCCGCTTTTAAAAAAGTTTTCCGAAAAGCACCATCGAGAATGGCCCTTTACAGGAAAAAACTTTCATCTTTGTCACTGCCACCCTCGCCAATAATAACTAGATGGGGAACATGGCTGGAAGCTACTACTTTCTATGCAGAGAATTTGGATACATGTTTAAATGACGACGCACGAAGTAGTTCTGAGTGCAAGGAACTAACACAAATCCCAAATTTAAAAAATCAATTGTTATTCCTTCAGGAACACTTTGGAAATTTGCCTAAACTAATCACATATTTTGAAAATCGAATCTCAAATTAAAAAATGGATTAACCACATTACATGTGGCTATTAATAATTCCATGTGACTTCGGATGTGGCCTTCGGCAAAAGTTAGACGCAGTTTTTAATAGAAATCCAGATTTACTAACATTGCGGCAATTGTGTATGCTAAATACGCTGAAATAAAAGAACATTTCCATTACGCAAATATAACCAGTTGCGATGTAGAAAGGACGTTTTCTATCTACAAGGATGTACTTAATTCAAAGAGAACAAGTCTTACAGAAGAGAAAATGAACACATAATAAGGTATTTTGTATTTTATTGATTATTATTATTGTAATTAAAACCTTTTCAAAAATACAACATTTCAATAGTGCGCCCATGGGCGATCAGTCATGACTCGCTTGTGTCCGCGCCCTGATAATTACAAATGAAGGAAATACAGTAAAAAAAGTAAATTCTAAAATCCTTAAGTTCACACATTCATGTCAATTTATTTTCACCTCGTTTCTACAGACATGTATACAGATCACAAAGTATGCAGATAAAGTGATTTTTTCGACTATTCATTATCTATACATTTAATTTTCTTTTTATAACAACACTTTGCATAGTGACCTATTTTAAAGCAGTAATTACACTTAGCTTTTTCTGCCGGACACTTCCCATTTGGATGAGTAACAGAACACTGCAACTCTTGCAACTGTTGATTGTCTGTTCTTTGTTCTCTTTCCATTTCTTTCCAGTTTTTCTTGCTTTGTTTTTTATATTTCACAGCATTCACAACACTTGAAGAAGCAATCGATCTTGACTGTTGTATTGAATTTTCAATACTTTTACATATCTTTGCTCGTTACAAAGTTATTTCATTCTATTCCAACAATCGTTGCCTTATTAATTTATTTTGTACACTTTTAGTAATACAAGTTTTCACTAAACTATCTTCCAACTTATCTTGTTCACATTTTTGACTGGGTTTGCTACATCAATGATATACTGACCTATTCATTCTCCTTCTTGTGGTCTTCTTGTGAATAATTTGAAATGTTTTTCAAACTTGTCAAGTAGTGTCCCTAAATTATCCACTTGTTCATCAGTAAACGTAAAAGAATTGTAAATCCTTCTGCCCCTACATAGTGCAATAATTGGTAACATTGCATAGACTGACGTTTCAATTCCATTGCAGTAACTTTCACAGAACCTTTGTGTAAAAACTAACTAATTCTCATACAGGTTACCTTCCATTATCATGGATGTTACATCTTTTTGCTTCATTTTACCTTCTAAACCAATTTTCCAAATGTGTTTGTTAGGCGGGCTAAAGTGACGTTAACCTCACTTTCTTCTTTTCTCCTTTTACCTCTTCTTGTGCATAGGTTTCGGCACCATGTTATGTTTGTTATTTCATTGTTAATAAACACGATGTTATTGCTTTATTACATAGTTTATTAAATACATTAACAGCTCAACATTCATTGACCTTACGCGGGCAGATACAGTTTCGTCTGATAATCTTCACTTAATCCTTTTCTAATAACGCTAACTACTTTACTATGTTACAGTTTCGTCCGGACCGAATTTATCGGTAATTAGGGGTAGGTACAGTTTCGTCCGATAATCTCCAAGTCATTAATGCTTTTATGGTCCATACAAGTCTTGAATTTTATAATAAAAATATATTGAACACAAACAAGTAGAATGAATTATATGTTAAAAAAATAAATAAATCAAAATGCAACAATTTATTGAATTACAAAAATATACAAAATTACAAAAGAGAAAACAAAAAAGTCTTGAATTTTATAATAAAAATATTGTAACGTTTTCGGGTTCCAATAAACAACTCGTGCAATTATTTATTTAAAACAGTCCGTATATTTATGTAACTTAAAATTATATAACAATATAAAATATAAAACTAACGTAACACACTTAAACTACTACAATTTAATTATCACAGGTATTTATTTACTACTACTAGTATGTCCATATTTATTTATATCACACTATTTATATAAAACGGACCACTATATTTATTTCTACGCTACCACTACGTAAGGACTTTCTTTATCCCGAACTACTCCGCCCGCAATGAATGAATCCCGTAATGAATTCCGTACTGAATTGAATGTCGGTGACTCAGTCGCCTTATATAGGTACCATGCATGTGGTGTTCTCGAAGCATTCTCGTAAACTCTGTCTCCCTCTAGAATATTTGTAGAATATTCCCAGACATTTGTCTCCGCTTGCGATACAGTACCATGCGTAAGTGTATGACTCACCGCTTTACGATGTTTACCAGCCGCGCCGAATATGATTTACTGCTCGCCCGGTCTGCCTCTTTTTTTTGCGTGTGACAATTTCGTTTTTATCGCGCCGAGAGATCTGATTCTTTTATTTAATGTAACTCATTTCGTCTGCCGGTTTCGTTACAATATGTTGAACACAAACAAGTAGAATGAATTATATGTTAAAAAAAAATAAATCAAAATGCAACAATTTATTGAATTACAAAAATATACAAAATTACAAAAGAGAAAACAAAAAAAGTGTTGAATTTTGTAACAAAAATATGTTGAACACAAACAAGTAGAATGAATTATATGTTAAAAAAAAAATAAATCAAAATGCAACAATTTATTGAATTACAAAAATATACAAAATTACAAAGGAGAAAACAAAAAAAAACTGAAATAATATAATAGATACAATTACATACTACAACCAATATGTTTAAAAAAATACTTAAAAGGAATAATAATGTGAAACTAATTTAATATATTCCAGTGTTGTCAGTTCTTTATTATCAGATTGTTCGATTTTCTCTTTGAGAAAATTAACACGTTTGTTTGTGTAGGTGTTAACTTTTCTATGTTTATTTACACTTTGTATTTGTACGTAAATTTCAGCTTGATACTGGCGCAAAACCTCAAGAAAAGCTTAATCCCCCACTTTACCTGCCGGACGAAAGTGTATATGCTAAATTTGACCCTCAGATAATGGTCAGACGAAACTGTATAATATAATTTATGCAAATCTGCTAATCGGACGAAACTGTAATCGCCGCCTTACGCACTATGTATGCAAACATTGCACACATCTCTCCATACAGGATGAGAGATACTAGAATATAAAATGCACAGATCTGACACCTTGCCCTTACAAGAATTATTAGTAACGAATAATAAGACTTGATGAAACATAGATTCAATATTGTTGCGTTTTCGGGTTCCAATAAACAACTCGTGCAATTATTTATTTAAAACAGTCTGTATATTTATATACTTAAATTATATAACAATATAAAAATATAAAACTAAAGTATCACACTTAAAATACTACAATCTAATTAACACTTGTATTTATTTACTACTACTATTATGTCCATATTTATTTACATAACACTTCTATTTATATCACACTCTAAAAACTACAGCACTATATTTATTTTTACCGAACGAATTACATATATTTATTTGCTTATATTTATTTATAGTCGCGTCGGCCACTTCTTACGGACTTTCTTTCTCCCGAACTACTCGGCAATTTCTTCCGTAATGAATCCCGTAGTGACTCATGCCGCCTTATATACGTATGTTGTTACCTTTGCCGTCTCTTGGATACGAATTAAACGAAGTGCTTGCGACCAATTTGAGCTAATAAATATTCTATATTGTTGTAATTAATATTTACTAAGATTGTGCGGACTTAAAAATCATTTCGATCCGTGAATGAGATTGTTATAAACAAACATAACAGACGATGCACATTTCCCATAAAATTCCCATATATTTCTAACAGTATTAATAAATATAATAATACTGAAAATCTGTAACCAACCCAAACAGTCGTTATTGTGACCAATGATGAACTTACCGCGCACAGGCTCCACCTACCAATTTTTCACCAATGCACTAAGTGAAAAACACATTGAATACGACTCACAGGCTCCACCCACTAATTTTGTTCGACAATTTATTAAGTGGAAAATATTTTACACGAGAAGCAAGGGCTTCTGCCAATCAAAAGAGTCGTTATTCTGACGAATAGAATGCGTCTTTTGAAAGAACACCTGCAACCGCGTCATTTGTTTACGTCGTTGAAAATGTTATAAAAGCTAAGAATTTTATTGATGAGTATCTAGTCGCCTCTAAGACTTAGAGCGACAACAGCCCCCTTCTCTGGAGAGAACCGAACTTTCGCCAAAGTGACTTCAGAGCTGATACAACGTTTCTACGAGCGAGCCGAACATTATCGAGCGAGCTCATAACGCATCCGACGAAAGTCGACGCCGGGAAAAAGTTTCCTGAAGATCTCTGAAACGTATTCAATCGTTTCAGAAGATACCCGAAGGCGCAGAAAGTCCTCCACGAAGCGACTCGAAGCAAACCCGAGCGTTTCCGAGGCAAAGCCGAACATACCCGAGGAGAACTAAAGACGTAGGACGACTCCCACGAGCAAGCCGAAGCGACTCGAAGCAAACCCGAGCGTTTCCGAGTCAAAGCCGAACATACCCGAGGAAAACTAAAGACGTAGGACGACTTCTACGAGCAAGCCGAAACGACTCGAAGCAAACCCGAGCGTTTCCGAGGCAAAGCCGAACATACCCGAGGAAAACTAAAGACGTAGGACGACTTCTACGAGCAAGCCGAAGCGACTCGAAGTAAAACCGAGCGTTTCCGAGGCAAAGCCGAAGATACCCGAGGACAACTGAAGACGCAGGACGACTTCTACGAGCAAGCCGAAGCGACTCGAAGTAAAACCGAGCGCTTCCGAGGCAAAGCCGAAGATACCCGAGGACAACTGAAGACGCAGGACGACTTCTGTGAGCAAGCCGAAGCGACTCGAAGCAAACCCGAGCGTTTCTGAGGTGACCCGAAGATACCCGAAGGCGTAGGAAGGCTTCTACGAACGAGACGAAGCAAACCCGAACGTTTCCGAGGTGACCCGAAGATACCCGAAGGCGTAGGAAGGCTTCTACGAACGAGACGAAGCAAAACCGAACGTTTCCGAGGTGACCCGAAGATACCCGAAGGCGTAGGAAGGCTTCTACAAACGAGACGAAGCAAACCCGAACGTTTCCGAGGTGACCCGAAGATACCCGAAGACAAGGAAGGACCTTAAAGGGATAAGCCGAACACTTACGAGGAGGACCAAGAGTCCGAATCAACAGCAGTTGCGTGCTTCAACCAACATCCAAGGAGCATTCGTGACCTGTTAGTGAGGCTGTGAACAAAGTGACCCAACTAAAGAGAGGTTGTTGAACAAAGTGACCCAACCAAAAGAGAGGTTGTTGAACAAAGTGACCCAACCGAAGAGAGGTTGTTGAACAAAGTGACCCAACCAAAAGAGAGGTTGTTGAACAAAGTGACCCAACCAAATACGAGAGGTTGTTGAAGTTGTGAGTGCCACTTAGTGCTTCAACAAAGATCCAGACCACGGATCGTTATTCAAGTGTCAGACCTGTGCCGATACACCATCCCAGTGACTTGTGACGTGTGGCTAAAGTGACCTCACATCGTACCCATTGTTACAACCGTAAGTACTGAACTGATTCCTAAGCTTGCACGGTTGGCAATCTGAAGATAGCCCCGTCACGTCACTCAGAAGTAGTTAGTTGGTTTGGTACCCGAAGGCAGCCTTACCCATTCTAGGCGTTAATTGACTAGGTACCCCGAAGGGAGCCTTATCCCCTAGAACCCCAACTGAGTGTCTCAAATATCTCTCTCTATTATTAAACTGCCAGTATCTAGCGACCACCCCCTTTTTCTTATCCCCCTGTGTGTGGGATCATTAGCCCTTTGGTCAAGGTGTCTCAGTAGACAGTGTATATAATTTCAATCTATGTATATATCTCTTAATATTTAGTGTTGCCTTAAGCCATTTCTTTATAGTCCTGCGTGGCTATTGTTATTAGTGACCGAGTTGTGGTAATAAATTCATGTGGTTTGAAACAACTCTTTCATTAACCCCCGACACTAATATAAGCCCTATCCTGGAACACCCAGTGAATAAGTGTAGTGCCATCCTGAAGGAAGGACGCCACGTCTCCCCGTATTAGAGTACTACAGCTATAAGAGCTCAGGTAATTCGAATAACCTTATCTTGAGTAATTTCCTATAAGCTGAAAGGTAACAATGTGACCATTTCGATAACAGTCCGGCTTTTTCTCCACATGTATGAGAAAGTTCTAGTTCTCTATGCACGTCGTACGGCGTGGATGACTCATAACTGCATTTACGATATTTACCAGCCGAGAGATAATTTATTTAATGTAAACACATTTCGTTACATTGCCCCCTTCTTAAAAACTGCGTTTCGTCCCGAAACACACTATTCCATGTTCTTCTTGTTGGCGGATGACGGAATCTACATCGGGACCCACGGGTGCACCCAGTTGTCTTGTAGAAATGGCAATCCACCGTCTTAGGTTGTATAACGGGCTGATTGGGTTGATAGCTGCATACAACTATTTCCATACCAGTATGCCGAAACACCACCTCCAGCATGTTTCTTACGGTTCTCCATTCCAAACGGTCTAATCCAGAACCCAGTTTCGGAATTGCCAGCCTCCTTATATTTTGCTCGAGTGCACGTCCTCGCAAATCAACAAGGGATTCCCACAATGAGCGATAGGTCGGCTTTTCGTTGGAGACCTCTTTTGTGACCAGGTAAAAGATAGATCTCCTGCCACGCTTTATCTCCAGAGCTTTACCAACCCTTGGCTGTTGTTGGATCAGTTCATTGGCCCCGCCATATCTCCTCTTGAATTCCGCGGCAATCCCTCTGCGCATACATAGGTCCTGGGCCACACAGTGAGCTAAGGCATAATCACAGGGTACCGTAAAAAGATCCTGTTGCCTTTCCGTGGTGATTCCAAAACGAGCCTTCTTGGTACCAGAATATTCCTGCATGAAACTCCTATATGGCTCCCCATCTTTACTGGTAATTTGTCGCACATCCGTTACTTCGCCGTTGTCATGTCCATGGTATGGGGCCAACCGGTTGAAATGTACCACCCTTGGTTTGCTATGGGGTGTTCGTCTTATGCGATAAACCACGCCATTTATTCGCTTTAATACTTCCCATGGTCCCTCCCAGTGTTGTTGGAGCTTTGGGGACAGGCCTCGGCGACGTTGAGGATTGTATAACCAAACAAAGTCCCCTTCTCGATAACCACCTTTCTCGGCCTGCACGTCGTAACGATCCTTCATCCTGTCGCTGGCATCTTGAATATGCAGGCGTACTCGTTCGTGGGCATCCTCTAACCTCCGCCTAAGTCCGCTAACGTAGTCTTCTCCCGCCAGGTCTTCTCCAGGCTTACAGCCGAACTTCAGGTCACACGGCAGCCTGAGCTCTCTTCCGAATAACAAATTTGCTGGAGATTGACCGGTAGTCTCGTGGACCGCAGCTCTGTAAGCCATGAGGAACAGGGGTAGATGTTCATCCCAGTTTCTTTGATGGTCCGCCACTACCTTGGATAGGTGTTTGAGCATTGTCCTGTTCATGCGTTCCACCATTCCATCTGACTGCGGATGCAGCGGTGTCGTTCGCGTTTTTCTAATACCCAGAAGATCGCAAATATTCTGGAATAGAGTTGATTCGAAATTCCTCCCTTGATCGGAATGAAGTTCCAAGGGGGCGCCAAACCGACTAATAAATTCCTTTACGAGCTCTTCCGCGACTGTTGCGGCTTCTTGGTTGGGCAAGGCATAAGCTTCGACCCACTTGGTGAAGTAATCCATTACGACAATTATGTATTTATTCCCACTGTCAGTCTCAGGAAATGGCCCAGCCGCATCTATGGCAATCCTTTCAAACGGGCTTCCTACATTGTACTGCTTCATGGGGGCACGTCGACGTTTTTGGGGTCCATTGCTGGCGGCACAAGTTGCACATTTTCGGCACCATTCCTTCACGTCTCGTGTGCAATTTACCCAATAAAATCGTTGGCGCACTTTCTCGAGTGTCTTATGTACGCCGAAATGTCCTCCGGAGCTGTCATCGTGGAGCTGTTGCAGTACATCAGGTATCCTTTTTTTTAGGGATGACCACCTGTATCTTTTGCCCTTCTCCATCTGAGTTCTCAACAACACGCTTAAGCAGGCCATTCTCCACCTTCAGGGAGTCCCATTGAGCCCAGTAAGATTTTAGCCCCTGTGAACGAGGTGCTACTTCTTGCCAAGTTGGTCTGTGACCAGTACCTTTCCAAACCATCAAGGAACCAAGGTCTTCATCAGCTTCCTGATCGATCCTCAGATTGTCAGGTTGCCACTGATCGTCAACCACGGTAGTTCTGAGCGTGTTGGCCGATTTTTCTTCTACCCGGTTGCAATGCCTGCAGTCTTCTGGACATGGTCTCCTTGAAAGAGCATCAGCGTTTTGGTGTTTAAGGCCGGCTCGGTGCTCGATGTCGAAGTCGTATTCCTGCAGTCTGTCAATCCACCTGGCCACCTGACCTTCAGGGTTCTTGAAATGTAAGAGCCACTTCAACGCTGCATGATCTGTTCTAATCGAGAACCTCCTTCCATATAGGTATTTGTAAAAATGTTCAATGGACTTGACCACCGCTAGTAGCTCACGTCTGGTCACGCAGTAGTTCCGTTCGGGCTTGGAAAGCGTCTTGCTGAAATATCCAATTACCTTCTCTTGCCCCTCTTGTACCTGGGAGAGTACGCCGCCAATCCCAACATTGCTAGCATCAGTGTCCAGAATATATTTACCAACTGGCAACGGATAGCTCAGGATTGATGCACTTATCAAAGTCTCCTTCAGTAGTTCGAAAGACGCTTGACATTCGCTGCTCCAGTGGAAAGGCCCATTTTCTGTCAGACGGGCTTTGCAATGTTGGCGAACCCCGGGACGTATCGCCGATAGTACGTGCATAATCCCAGAAAACTTCTCACCTCATGCTTGTCCTTTGGGATGGGCCATTTTCGCACGGCCTCTATCTTCTCTGGGTCGACAGCAATCCCTTTTCCAGATACCACATGCCCCAGGTAAATCACCTCTTTGCGGAAAAGGTGACACTTCTTAGGGCTCAACTTCAGGTTTGCACCTCGTAGCCTTCGGAATACCTCCTCCAAATTCTTCACGTGATCTTGAAAGGTTTTCCCAACTACAATCACGTCATCAAGGTATACCAGGCAAGTGTTCCACGAGAGTCCCTTTAGCACTGTGTCCATGAGTCGCTCGAAGGTAGCAGGCGCGTTACATAACCCAAAAGGCATGACCGTAAAATGCCACAGGCCCGCCCCCATAGTGAACGCAGTCTTTTCTTTATCGCTAGGCTCCATTCCCACTTGCCAATAACCACTCTTCAAATCCAAGGTGGAAAACCATTTCGTCCCAGCCAAAGTGTCCAATGTGTCGTCTATTCGTGGCAAAGGATAGCTGTCTTTCTTCGTTACCTCGTTGAGTCGGCGATAGTCTACGCAGAATCTGGTTGACCCATCCTTCTTCCGCACAAGTACCACTGGCGAAGCCCAAGGACTGTTAGAAGGCTCAATTATACCTTCACTCTCCATGTCTCGTACAATTTGTTCGGCTTCTTGGCGTTTCGCTAATGGTAGTCTTCTGGGTGCTTGGCGAATTGGGTGTGCATCGCCTGTATTGATCTTATGCGTGACTACATTGGTTCTTCCTTTGGCGCCCTTCTTTATTCCAAAGACATCTCGATATCGGCATATCAGGTCTTTAACTTGCTGCTGTTCCTTCTTGTTCAGACCTCGGCAAGCCAAATTGATGACGTTTCGGAGCTCTTCTGGAACGTCAGCAGGCGTGCCTGCCTCCACTTCATCTTGATGAAGTGGAGGCAGGCACGCCTTCATCACATCCATTCCCAAAATAACTTCTTCCTCTATGTCCGCAACCAGGACGCGATGTTGGATTGATACTGGGCCAATGCCGATCTTCACATCAACTTCTCCTTTTACGGTAGCCGCCTCGCCTGTTGCTGTTCTAAGTTGCCATTTGCTGTGTATTAACGACTTTTTCTTTTGAATCACATCGGGTCGCACTATGGTTTTTGTCGACCCAGTGTCCAATAGGCAGGCATAAGTTCTTCCTTCTAGAATAACATCTACGTAGAGGTTATTGGCATGGTGTTGCAGAGATGCAATTTGCGCTATTGATTTTGAGGCTCTACGATACTGGGTCGACGATTGCCTCCTCTCATCGACCCGTTTTAGTTTTCCTGCTGCTCCGTTATGGGTTTCTTGGGCTCCTTCTCGCATTTACTACGAACACCACAATTCCAGCATCGGAACACCACAATTCCAGCATCGGATCGTTCTTTTCTTAGGCTGCATCTGATTAACTATTCGTCGGACTACCTGTTCTAAGGATTCTTCTTCGGCTTCTGGTAGATCTCTGACAGAACATACCCTCGCATGGTTTCGAGAGGCTAGCTTTGCAGTTTCGAATTCCAGACTATGTGCCAAAGCATCGATTAGGGTTTTTGGTCTTGCCAGCCTCAGTGCTTGCTGTGTATCGCTATCTCGAAGACCATCTATGAATGTTTGCACAGCCAACTGTTCCGAGAAGCTATCTGGAGCTGTTGGATATGCCAGACGAACCAAACGGGCGATATCCGCTTCGAATTCTTGGAGGCTTTCACCCTTTTTCTGTAAACGATTCTGCAATTGTATGTGATAAACCTGCTCCAGGTGTGCATGCCCATATCTCATCTCAAGACGCTTGATTAATTGAGGGTAGTCTTGACACTCTTCCGGAAGCAAGGTCTGCAGAACGTCACTGGCCTCTCCTCTTAACGACACAATCAGAGCAGTAGCTTTCTCCGGGGACGTCCATCCATTTGCTACTGCAGCGGCTTCGAATTGTTTTAGGTACGTCATCCATGACGTCTTTCCATCGAAGGTGGGAGGTTTTACCTTTGCCTTTGTTGTTTGGCAGATTTCCAGGCTTCTACTTGAGGTGTCATGGGAACTGCAGTCGTTCATCGCTGGTAGTTGAAGCTGAACTTTAAATTCGTCCCTCAATTTCTGTTCTACGGTTTCGATGGCCTCAGAAAATTCCTTTCTCATATTCGATGCATTCTTCTGAATGTCTTCCTTAAAAGTAGTCTCGAGTTGTTTTGAATTACTTGCAATTTCATTTCTTAAAGTTTTTTCCAAAATCTTTGAATTATTTAACATCTCGTCTTTTAGAGTGTCCATAGTAATCTCGAATTGTAACATCTCATCTTTTAGGGTTTCCATAGTAGTCTCGAATTGTTTTGAATTATTCGCAATTTCATCTTTTAAGGTTAACATCTCATCTTTTAGAGTTTTTGAATTATTTTCAATTTTATCGTGGAGTCTCGAATTGTTTTGAATTATTTTCAATTTTATCTTTTAGAGTTAATATCTCATCTTTTAGGATTATTAAGCTTGGATCAGCCTGTATTTGAAACAAATATTTTTCGGGATCCTTACCTTCATTAATTAAAATGTCACGGAGCCGCTCCTGAAGAATTATTTCTTTTCCAGACGTATCTGCGCCCCTTTCTTCTATTTCTGCCTTTAACTCGGTGACTTTTAATTCTTCCAAACGTTTGGTAGACATTTTTATTTATTTTCTTTTGCACTTATTGTTCACACCAAACACCAGACACCAAATTGTTGCGTTTTCGGGTTCCAATAAACAACTCGTGCAATTATTTATTTAAAACAGTCTGTATATTTATATACTTAAATTATATAACAATATAAAAATATAAAACCAAAGTATCACACTTAAAATACTACAATCTAATTAACACTTGTATTTATTTACTACTACTATTATGTCCATATTTATTTACATAACACTTCTATTTATATCACACTCTAAAAACTACAGCACTATATTTATTTTTACCGAACGAATTACATATATTTATTTGCTTATATTTATTTATAGTCGCGTCGGCCACTTCTTACGGACTTTCTTTCTCCCGAACTACTCGGCAATTTCTTCCGTAATGAATCCCGTAGTGACTCATGCCGCCTTATATACGTATGTTGTTACCAACAGCCTCTTCCGATGGAAACAAATAAGACGTTTTCCCACAGAACAAGTCCAGGCCCAATATAGGTGTACATGTTTTATTCCTGTCTTATCCCGTTCCTCCAGAATAAATTAAAATCCCAATATCAGAACATTCGTAAAGTTAGAGAAATTTCGCGTAATAACTTTTTAAGACAATTTTGATACGAATCATAGGCTCCGCCCACAACCAATCAGAACATTCGTAAAGTTAGAGAAATTTCGCGTAATAACTTTTTAAGACAATTTTGATACGAATCATAGGCTCCGCCCACAACCAATCAGAACATTCGTAAAGTTAGAGAAATTTCGCGTAATAACTTTTTAAGACAATTTTGATACGAATCATAGGCTCCGCCCACGGCCAATTAAAAACGCTTAAATTTCTAATACACGCAGAAGACGTAACCCTATTTAGGCCCCAAGGGAAATTACCGTGACATAGATACTTCTTTGTTCGTCACCTGCGTCACTGGGGTTCCCAAATTAAAACGTAAACACATTTGGAAACTATATAAGGTGAGACAAATGCCTATACCATATCGAGTCCTATCTCGGTCACCAGCCTGCCAGCATCAACCTCCTGGACCAGCAGATAACAGGCCACCGATACCGAGCGGACTTTCCAGAAAGCCATCCAGCCGAATTGTATTACTGCTTACGTAATACAAGGGACCAAAAAGGCACTTTCCAGGTCATTGGAAGTACACGGCGAAACGTGTTCAGGAGAACACGCGGACCAAGGAACCACTAAGAATTCCGGAGGAATTCTTTATTTCGGACGCCTTCTTCATCGGAATTCAAGTTCGCCGACGTCCAAGAATATATCCACGTGGTGAAATACATCCGACGCATCGCCTAGTATTGACCGAAGAAGTTTTAGTTATTTACAGTGCGTTTATTCCGCGTAAAGAAACCAAACTTAAGGTCCCTCTTTAGTGTTCGCCCATAGTATTAACTTCAGTGCACCAGGACAAGCTACAGCTGCTTACGCTGTAGCAATTAACCGTAAGTGCAGTGAAAAAAACCTATTAAGCCCGCGTTTTTATTTAACATTGTTGGTTGAATACCAGCACCTCCACCAAAATATTTAAATTCAGTGTGCGTCTTTGTTAATGAATTATCATATTAACCTCACGTGGATTCATTAACGACATTGTTATTGCTAAAGTGTTAATATTAAATTCCACGCGTTAGTGAAACATAACCTTCAAATATCCAACCGATATCTTCCCTTATACATACTATTTGTTTATAACAATATTATTATCCAAGTTCGTTGTTACTGGTACCCATATGCAGCGTGTGTTTAACTTTTATTCCAGTAACAACCATTTTATTTGACATTGTTGGTTGAATTCCAGCACCTCCACCAAAATATTTAAACTCAGTGCGCGCCGTTATTAATGTATAATATTAATAAATTCACGGTGGTTCATGAACTATATTGTTGTATTCGGAGAATTAATATTAAATTCACGCGCTAGTGAAACACTAACCTCCAAATACTTAACCTATATTTATCCCTATGTACATTATTTGTTTATAGCATTATTAGTATTCAAGTGTATCGTTATTAGTACCCATATTCAGTGTGTGTTTGACTTTTTAACGGATAACTTTTATTTTATTATTGGTTAATGCCAACTCCTCCATCATTGTTATTCAGTGTGTGTATTGTTGCTATATCATAATATTTAGTTATTTCAAAGTGTACAACAACTATTACTCAGTGTGCCCGTTTGTATTTAAACCTCGACTGTTAACATTTATTCGCGATACGACTTGTTTTTGGTTATAGTGTCGTTTATTAACACAGGTCGTTATTAACCTCGGGTGTTCTTACTTACCTATTAAGCTTTGAATTATTAAAATATTATAACGTTGTGAAAAATTATGGTTTTAATTAATAACATAACCCAACTTTACCCTAAATTCAATTAATACTTCCTGGAGGAGTCTTTTGCCGCGGCCCCTTTGTTTGTTTGTTTGTTTTACAAATTCCCAGGATTAAGAGGAGGTATTAATGTGACCATTTCGAGAACAGTCCGGCTTTTTCTCCACATGTATGAGAAAGTTCTAGTTCTCTATGCACGTCGTACGGCGTGGATGACTCATAACTGCATTTACGCTATTTACCAGCCGAGAGATAATTTATTTAATGTAAACACATTTCGTTACAATATATTAATCTTCAAATAAAAATCAAATCTCCGCTTAAGAATATTCCTTTCTATCTGTTGGTAAGGTATACTGGCATTACCAGAGGAAATAATTTTACTAGCTTACCCACCTTTTAGGAGATGGATTTGTCAAGAACATTATCATTATTATAGATCGCGCACTTATCTAAACTTGTTTACAAATGTATGAAGATCTTTCCAAAAAATCAATTGACATATCCCACATCAAATTTATGCTTGTTGTGGATGTTTTCAAATAGTCTTCGTAAGTGTGTGAGTTATTCGTATCTAAACATGTGGAATACTTTCGTTTATACGTTTAGATTACGTCAGAGAATTTCTTAACAGATTAGGAACTGTTGCATCACCTACCTTATAAATCTGATAAAAAAAATTTCATTAAAGAAATAACCCGTTTGATATAAAAGATCAGAAATGTATATCTAAGCAGTAGCACAGGAATGGAAGGAATGCATACTACTTTCCACATTTAAGAAAAATGACAAACATGCTCCAGAAATCTAAAGAGTTTAATACTATGCTGAAATTTCAATAAAAATTATAACTTGTACAAATGGTGGGTGGTATTTCTAGAAGACCAGCAAGGATTCAGGAAAAATAGTACAGACAAATTTGCGAAAAGCGTTAGAATTTTACATCCTTGCATATTTTTGTTTTATAGATATAGAAAACACATTTCATCATCTTGATCTAAGATATATATCACAAATTATGGATAAAAACAATGTCCTCAGCGGACCAATCTCACTAATGGAAGACATATACGCCAATACCTTTATCAACACAAAATTAAGTACAGGAGAATTAAGAAAACAAATACCAGTGAAGTAAGTGATTCGACAGGGCGATTTATTGAGCCCACTTCCTTTGAATATTGTAATGGCCAAAATAATTGACCTGATTCTAACAAAATGAAAGAGGATACAATATGGAACATGAAAAAATCAAACAGTATGTTATGCTGAAATAAATTATCGAACAACTAACGGGCTTTAGTTATCTGGAAAGACAGTTAATATTAGCTAGAAAAGTTATACATCAATACCATAAACCTGCAAAAGTTTCTGAGTACAACAAATTTCTACGCCAAGAATCAAAAATAATAATATATAAGAAAGTGATAAGACCCATGATGATTTATGCCACTGAAACAAGACCTAACACCGTTAATACCAATCAAATTCTAGAAGCAAAGAAAATGCTAACCCAAGAAAAATAAAATGCTTTAATGTCACATGCCGACAGGATACCTGAATAGAGAAGAACAAAGATAGTGGGAAACAGCAAGGGAAGGGACTGCCCGACAGACCTAGGAAAAGATAGAAGATTCATTGGATTAAACAGGCTCATGAAGATATTAGAAAGATAAAAAAGAACAGAAAGGACATTGAATTATTTCCAGAGACATAATCTATAACCTAAACGTGGTGGGCAATTTTAGGATATAAATGCAGTAAAAAAGGCTGTAAACTAGAGAACGAAAGTGACTCATAAAAAGTCTTTTGAAAATGATTTAAATGTTTTTCGCTGGGCCAGAACATGGAATTATATTGAAAAACAATATAATACAGTACAACATAGGCAAATTCAAAAAATTAAAAATATGTTGCGATTCCCAGTACTTTAAAAACATTCCTTGTATATTACTCTCCATCACGTTTGTCTTGCTATATTCATATATTATTTAAAGTCACTATAAAGTAACTAGATATGTATTCTATAATTAATATAAGATTTTGAAATAATATGTTTATTAATTACTATCATTTGTAAATTATAACGTTTGAATAATGTTTGCAGATGTATTCAGTGTAAAGTAATTTAAAACTTTATGATCAGAAACAACAAAGGGTTTTCCATGTAGTAATCGTACCCTTATTACTTGCAATATTAGCTACTGACCATATCCGGCTCATGTTATTTTAATATTAATTAATTTGAAGGCAAGCCCCAGTTCCTTCCATTACAGTTTGCAAATTCTACCAGTTGACACAATATTATCGGAACAATATTCGGAAGTTCAAGTAATTATTTTAACAATGCCCTGAAAATTAATTTAATAGGAAATGTGTTAATTTTCGCATTTTCTCCTGTCTATCGTTTCAATTTGATGCGATTATTTGATATTGCTGCCAATTTTGCCGCAGGTAATGTAACTGGTTGATTGCTTATACGTACAATAAAACTAAATTTCCCTAAAAGCTCTGACAATGTCTGACCGAACCGTGATTACATACTAATGCTTATCGATTATGTTATTATAAAAAAATACTTGTTCATGGCTGCGTAAAGACAAATGTTTTTTTTAATCTCACATATATTGGCTAAGCCTTCTGATTAATATTTCTATTAGTCTAATAATAATATTATTAACGAAAATATGTTATAACAGAGAGTTTCGCTCTCCCTCCCTCCCTTTCTTTCCCTCTCTCTCTTTCTCTCTTTCGGGAAAGTTCCTACACTGCACATGCATCTAGACGAAGCTAAATAAGAAATTTGTTTGACTATATAAAGTACGTCCAGTTTTTTAAAGTTGCCAGACAAACATTTGAGAAACGACAGAAAATATTAATAATTCATGCCATATATCTCCCAACAATTTTATGACAATTCCAGCTAGTTTAAAAGTATTTTCGGCTAGAGAATATTGAATTTATAATAAATACCCATTCAAACTAGATAATTGTTATGAAGATCTGGTATTCATAAGATAGCAACATTAGAAGATACTAATGATAATTATTGTGTTATTGGAATCGAACTATCCACCAGAGCACGTAGGTAAAATAGCATGTTTCTGAGTATCGAAATATCTTTAACGTATCTTTTCCTATTTGGGTCCCTTACATAAATTGCAGTCAAAATGTGTTAAGGTATGGTTTATATATTGAACATACTTAAATGTAATTGAAACACATTTGACAAAAAGAATGTTAGTAATATTGCTACATGTTTGGAACGTAATATAAAATTATTACATTACAAAATAAAAAAATATAATGATAAAAAAAGGAAAATGGAGCAAACTACTATTATAAATTTGAAAACAAAGATATTTAAAGTAATTTAATGTATCTAATATAGTTAATGAGATATTTATAACAGCAAAATAAAACAGAGAAATTCTTCAAAGATAAAATAAAGTATTACAAACAAAAATAAGGCTAGCAGAATACAGAAACTAAAATAAAATCCTAGAATAATTAAAAAAAAAAATATGCATATTAATTTAAAACCACAAAGCTAAATTTGAATGACACACACTTGACAAAGTCAGTTTTACTTATATCGTTATTATTTAATTGCCTAATTTTCTCCAATATAGTCACTTTTACGAATCTGGATTGTTTGTCAACACAACACGTTCTTCATTCTGTTTGACCGAAATCAGTTTTACATATGTATCTAGTAATGTGAGGAACCACAATATGCATTACATTTTGAATAAAACGCTTCCAAGAATATGTGGTTCTACGGAAACGGCCTGTATTTGTAGACCCTTGATTACTTATTAAGGGGCCCACACACTGCGCTTTTGTTCGACAGTTTTGTTCGACGAACAAGTCTGTTCGAACAAAAACGACGAACGTCAGTTGCCCACAGACTACAGTTTTGTTCAGCAGTTTTGGTCGGCAGTTTAATAATATGAAGACAATGTATGTGTCAATTTTCATTAGGTATAGGGATTCAATTTTACATGCGATTTATACATATACAAGTAATATGTGGCAACGTGCCACCCCACAGCGTCCGTCACCAATCCCGGAAACAATCGACATCAAAACGACTTTCTCCGATCTTCCCACTTCTCCCGACCAGATTTTACATTCAATGTTAGCTGCGAATACGTTGCGATCTAATCTGCAATGCCGTCTTATTACTGGAACGGGAAACATCAAATGGCCGCCGCGATCTTCTGATCTAGTAATTTATTATTTTCAGAATCCTTTTTTATTTACCTTATTTTCAATTTTATTAGAATTACGCTTTTGTTTGTGTCATGCAGCGTGAACGCAGCTTAATAATTCTCTGCATTTACTAAAAGGAAAGAGAAAAACAAATCCTTGTAACTCGTAAATATCTCTGAACGCATTACAAACATCCAACCCGCTGGTCGAAGATATACTGCTAACCACGCTAACTTGTATTTACTTACGAGCATGCATCGGTCGCGCTGACATTGGAAAGGAAAGAAGGGGTATACTATGTTGCCACATACTGTATGGATTAATCGCCTATGGCTAATGAAAATTGACACGTGCTGTATATGTGTCTGCAGTGGCGGCGGCATTAGCCATAAAATCAAAAGAGAAAAAAAAACGGGCAAAATGGGCGAAGAATAGATTATTGCAATACCATTAGAAAGGATTATAAGATCAGGGTGATAAACAGATTGGAGTTGTTAATAGATGTTTACAAAATCTCTAATGTGGGGAATAATTACCTTCCGAGAATTTGTTATAGGTGCAGTAATTTCAATTTTGTAAAATATTTGTATGTTTTAAATTACATTATTTGAATACAATAAGTTCGTGTACAGATCTTGAAATTACGTAGATTAACTAAACTTGAAATGGAAAAGATTTTACAGTTATAATAACACGACTCAAATAAATATGAATATATAATACTACATAGAACTACACCACTGCAAAAAATCGTCGTCTTTTAAAACTGTTTACCCCACACACTTCAGATTTGCTCGACGGTTTTGTTCGACGAACATGTTCGACGGACATAAACAGGCCGAACCAGATTATTTGCAGCAGATTTGTACGCCAACATCAACGACGGTTTTCGACCCACACACTTCGGTTTTGCGACGTTTTTGTTCGAACAGACTTGTTCGTCGAACAAATCTGTCGAACAAAAACGCAGTGTGTGGGCCCCTTTATAGGTTTGGTTATTCAATTATAAATAATTGTTGTTCTTTGCATATCTTTAATGTATCTTCGTCCCGCGTAGGAGGGCGTATGTCCTGAAAAGGACCGCTGCTGTGTTTCGGTAAAATCATCATCAGGCGATTGTGACTTTCTAACGAACTTAAAACAAGATCATATTAGGTCATACTTACATTCCACACATACATATAATTTTTTACATGAATTATCATTACATTGGAGTTGTATTTATGCATATCTTAGCTAATCTTGGTTATTCAAACATTTCAAACTGCTGAATTGATTTATTAAAGAAAATACAATGCAATATAATATACAGAGCATTATACCACCTATTTCTGGAGAACGACCCCTTGCTATGGCCAATTGAAAGAGGCATTAACCGAAACCTGTCTGTTCTATTTTATAAACGAAATTTAATATTATTGCCTGTTAAGAAATGCATACTTATTAGAATTTGCTATTTTTGCTTATTTTAAATTTATATAATTAACAGTAAAATCTTATATCTAAGTATAATATTGAAAGCCTTACCTTTATTTTACCTTATATTTAGTTCTTATTTACAGTCTTGACTATTAATTTACGTACTTGATTTTTGTGTACTTTACAAAGTCTACCCTTTGATTGTACAATTTTACTTGTGAGTACTGACAATTTCAAAAGGATCATTGTACAAAGAATCGAATTTGTGTCGAGCTTCATTAGTTACTGATACGGCATTAACAGGTTTTAAGTTAATTTTACTTGTTTTCAAATCCAAATATTTTTTACGATCAAATTTTGATTTTTCGAATGGCTCTCTCGCCTTTCTCTGTTCGAATTATAACTGAACTCTTGCTCATATAGGTACATCAATATTATACTGTGTGTCCAAAAAGTCTGGAAACACCCAAATAAAATCGAAACGGATGATTTTTGAGAAAAATGCAAAAACAGGTCAATTAGTATTTTCAAAAAACTACTGGCCGATGGTATCTGTTTGGAATTTTTGATGACCTTGAAAAAGTTATGATGTCATCAAAAAAAATTTAAATGGCAACGTCGCATTTTTAATTTTATTTTTGATAGATCTTTTAATTGTCTAAATGACTGTAAAAAAATTTTTCATTTTACTTAAGAAAATGACCGAGAAAAAATTAATTACTTCTTCGAAAATGGAAAAGTTTGTCTTTAAAAAAAAAACATAGTTGGCTTAAAAGTCGATTATTTTTCAAACACATTTTGTTTTATTTGTGACATTCTGTCAAATACGAATTGTGCGTAAGTTAAATAAATCTGTTTAAAAATGGTTTTAAGTGATGGGGCTCCACCCCACTATGCGGGAAATGTTCGGCATTATCTCGAGAATACCTTCCCAAACAGATGGATTGGCAGGAGGGGGGCTATCGAGAGTGGCCGGATAGGTTGCCAGATCTAACGCCTATTGATTATTTTTTGTGAGGTTACCTAAAAAATAAGGTATACGCAACTAAACCTGAAAATTTGGAAGACTTGAGTCAACGGATTGAGATTGAAGTACCAAGGATCACTCCTGAAATGATAGAAAACGTTCAAAATGAATTTTATTATCGTTTAGGGCTTAGGGTATTGCCAAGATGCAAGGACAACATTTTGAACATTTATTGTAAGAGTTTTTGCTGATTTCTACGATTAAAATTTTCTTTGTTTTCTATAATGATTTTTTTTTCAAAATTTTTCTTAAGTAGAATGAAACATTTTTTGACTGTCGTTTAGACAATTAAAAGATCTATCAAAAATAAAATTAAAAATGCGACGTTGCCATTTAATTTTTTTTTGAGGACATCATAACTTTTTCAAGGTCATCTAAAATTCCAAACAGATACCATCAGCCAGTAGTTTTTTGAAAATACTAATTGACCTGTTTTTGCATTTTTCTCAAAAATCATCCGTTTCGATTTTATTTGGGTGTTTCCAGACTTTTTGGACACACAGTATAAGTGATTAGTTTGTGCGTCTAGGAACCACTCAGAAATGTATGTTTTTCTTCCGAACACTAGTTCAAATGGTGTGTAATTACGATTAGTAGTAGTAGTAAAAAAAATGCGTAATATTATTATTGGCCAATCAAATTTTGTATCATTTATGTAGATACGTAGATATTCGTTTAAGACACGGTGGTTTCTTTCACGTACTCCTATTGACTGGCTATGATATGCGGTTGAAGTTTTACGTTCGATTTCTAATGGTTTTGCTCTATTTTTGAATATTTCGTTCTTATATTTGCTGCCCCCGCGGTCTACCTGCGAATGAATATACTAGACAAGCTGGCGGTTTTGTTCCAAATCGAAAAAAAAAACCGTTTTTCGATAGTTTTTCATCCAAATATTATTTCACTGTTTTGTTTAAAGAATTAAACTAAAACAACTTCTTTTTTTTATTTTTCTTAGTTACTTTTCAATGTCAATTTCCTGATTAGCGAAATCATCTTCGAGTAATTGTCGCTACTTTCACTTGACTCCATCATATTTCTGCTAGTGTTTGTGGGCAGAAGTTCCCTGTCTAAATTACGAATGGGCTTTCCTTTCTTATTTTTTGACAGGCGTGCTAAAATTTCTTCTTCCATTTTTCGTTTTTACAATGTGTAGGTGAGAATTTTTGGTTTCTGTCTTATACGGATTTGTCTTTTCTTGTATATTGGTCCGACCTTTAGAAAAGTCGTACAAATTCCAAGTTATTTGAGCATTTTTCTTATTTCTGATGTTGAGGGATTGTCGTGGTTTAAAGTTGAAACATTGCTCAAGGTATTTTTTTTTGTTTGGTGCTGCTTCAATGAAACATTGCTCAAGGTATTTTTTTTTGTTTGATGCTGCTTCAATGATGTTTTCTTGGGGCGTTTTGGTTTCAGTAACAGGCGGATGGCGATCAGTCATAGATGCCGCTTCAAAATTATCATCGCAAAAAACCGCCAAATACCAGGTTTTATAATCCGACTATAATGGTTTTCATTGTAAAAGAATTAACATAGACTACAATGGCTAAAATTGCTAGGTCATGAATATTGGGAGTTTTACCCGGTTGGTTTAGAAGCCAATTCTGTGCAACGGAAAGTTTACTTTTGAAAGATGCCATCGCAGATACATCTGGTTATTGTTATCTGTGCGTGCAGTGTAGAGTAAAGCGATTAAAACCTTTCCATATTCCTGTGGAATTACAATAGCATCATCTAAACTACAATGGCTCTCATGGCTGGCCAGCAAAAGATTGTTTTTGTTTAGAACATCTAGTATATTTTTGTATATGCTCAAGGACCTTGAAAAGTAACAAACAAGTCATCGAACTTCTCGCCGGCTGTCTACAACACCAAGAATTTCAACAGGGTTACCATTTACAATTTCGTATATTGGTTACAGTTGACCTAACTTTATTAAAACCAGCGGCTCTAACCACACTGGTAGTCAGTTTTTTTCGCGATTTTGTGAAATCATCTCAATATGGAATAAGCCGTAGCAACCGTTATCTATTTGCTAGATTTAAATATCACTTTGGTAAAAGATGGTTTAGCAATGACGAAAATTGAACGTGAGTTATATGTGTAGCTGAGACAGCGATCCGAAAACTTTTTTATGCTATAAGTATGAGATAATGGAATGAGTATGTCAATATTTACAAGTTGAATATTAAAAATAGGCGTGAATGATGTACTACAAATATAACATGTTGCATTATTCTCGAGAATATTTCCCTTTTGGAGAATTATCTTGTAAAATAATTAGTAGTAGGTTTCCCTTAATAGTTTTCAATAGATTTCAAAACATATGGCTATTTCTGCATGCACATCTGATGAGATAGCAAGATATTTAGTTGTAATTTGAATAACAATGAACTATGTTCCCGCAATTTGTTTTTCTTCGGTTAGGTAAACCATTAAACCGCTAAACCAAAGATCTAATCTATTTGTAGCCGGGTGAATAGGATGAATTGCAGTTTGTCTTCTTATAATAACGAATTCTTTAAATTCAGAATTCTCTTCATGCGCTGGTATGCAAATAGAAAATACCAATGAACAATTTACAATTTACTTGACAAAAATATTGAGGGGCTGTATGATCCCTAGTGGAAGAATATTATTATTTGCAGAAAACAAAGACGACCTGCAACGACTTCTGTTTAAATTCAAATGAGCTGCGGAGAAAGTCAACGTGATCAAATCCTATGAAGAAATCAAGTCTTTGGTAATACCGAAAAATCCAATTCACTGCAAACTGATTATATAAACAGGTAATGAATGAATAAAACTGGTGATGAAATTCAATTACATCGGATCGCAAATATCGAAGAGTCAGGAAGTTAATAGAGAAAATCTCAGGCTGTGTAATGGATGTTGTGTGAAGGACAAACATTTGTCAATGCAAAGCAAAGCAAGGATTTATAAAATTTGTGTCTGGCAGATCCTCACATACGCAGTTGAAAGGCGCGCAGAAACATTAAAAACTAAAGGCTTAATGTGAAGCTCGAAAAAGAAAACTCTTAGAACAATAAGAGAAGTAATATTACGTGATCAAATCAGAAGGAGGACTATCAGAGAAGAACTGCATACTGAAGACGTAGTTAGATGGTTCAGATCTCTGCGAGAATAGTGGAGATACCACGTTAATGGAAAGGGTCATAACAGATTCGAAAAATGGGCAAAGGACTCGAAACTGCAATGCCGAGGATCGCCAAGTAGACCAGCGAAGAGATGGTTGGACAGCTGGACCAGAAAATAACGATCAACGAGAAGCGATAGTATAGTCGGATCCTTTGTTGTTTTATGTCTTACTTTCGCCTCGTCGAATTAACGTGGTAAATCACCAAGTACACTATAACCACTGGACAGGTGACACCACGGCAGACCAGGGACCGCGAAGCATTGGTGGTAATGACGACTAAACATCCCCGCTCGCTTCACCCACCTAAGAAACAAGGACAAGCTTTTAACGTGTTTGTGGCTTCTCGTTTATCATTATTCTTTGGTTGGCCGTCAGAATCAGAATAGGCAGTAATGGAAATTCTAAACTACGAGAAAGTAGAAGAAGAACACTAAATTGGGATCCAGTGGCGGCCCGTGATTTTTTGGGACGGGAGGGCACCGGGGGGGGGGTCTGAGTGTTTAATATCAAAAATTAAGTACAGACAAAAAATAAACTCAATGTTATTTAATTGACTTGTTTGAAAATAAAATCCATTCGCCGTTCCTTACGATTAGCAAAATGATTAATAACTAATTCATTGAAGTTTGGTGTTGATGTCAGTAATTGTTTTTCAATGGAACACATTGCTGAGGCACATAGTCTGCTTTCCCGCATGGTATTTCTAGAAAATGTTTTTATTCTCTTCAAAGTTGAAAAACAATATTGCAATATTCTTACTTTTATTAACTGCATTAAATTTAACAACAGTTGCCAGTTCTTTTAATAAATATCTGTCACAAAGCTAAGGATATGATTTCATTTTCGATTTAGTAGCTACAACTCGATGCTGTTATAGGCCTGTATGAGACGATGCTAAATTTTACAGAAAATTTCCATGCAAACTATTACGAAAATTTTCTGCTTTAATTTAACATACAATTTTGATATTATTGTATTACTCCTGTATGACACGTATGCATTATTACATATCAAATTTAGCACACGCACATGCGTAATATATGATGTAGTGACGTAATTTTAGTGTTATCGTAATTGAAAGGTTGGTTGCTCTTCCAGAAATTAGTTTTAAATTCTTTGATTCATTTGGATCCACAGTTAATCTTTATAATCATCTTCTTCTGCACCACTTTTTTTAGACTCCTTATATTTTCTATGTTCATTTACGAAATTAGTTCTTACACCATGAAATTTAGCTTTAATATCTGATATGGACACTCCTGGTTTTGTTTTTGTCACTATATTTTTAATTGCCTCTATTGCGGTTGCACTAGCATGTTTGTTTTTATACCTCGCATCTTTAACTGCATATAAACAAGGATATTTTTTATATTTCTCTATTAACACAGACACCTGTTCACGTGACCAGGACATCTTTTAATTTATGCAATAAGAACCTAAAAAACACTATGATCATTCACACACAACCTCTGAAACCGCAATTTTTATTTTAAGTTACTTTGGTTTAGGTAACTTTGTCGTCAATTGCAATTTTATCCACATTTTATTCTATTGCGCAGCTTTTCACGCAGATTTTACACAGAAATTAGAACCAACTCTAAATAATTTAGCCTCTAAATTTCGCATGCAATATTACAAGCACTCGTCTGTTTTTCACGTTGCTAAATTTCAAAAATAAAATTTATATGACATTTTTTTGCAAACTTTAGCATCGTCTCATACAGGCCTAAAGAGATTTTCTCAGTCCTTCCTTTCTGGATGTATAGGCAGAGAGATTTTTTTCTGTTTGAACCCCAACATCACTTGTAGTAGGAATTTCCATAACTGCTAAAATACAATTAAAAAATTATACATATCATTAAATAAAAATTAATTGTATGTGTGTAACTGAAAAGTTCTAAATTATTCTACTTTATACTAGGTTAAATACATATGTGTTGAATTTTTGTTCAACACATATGGCTTCGAATTCTTTAGTTAAACATCTAAACGTATTTTATGTTTTGCTCATAATATAATTTTGTATTGTAAATATTAATTGTCATACCTATAGGTGGTTCACTTTCTGCTAAATTTTGGGATCCAATATCACTTGTGCTAGGAACATTTATAGTTTCCACACATTCTAAAATACATTTTGAAATTAGTATGCTTTTAAAATTTCAAATAATACTTAGTTCTTATAAAATAATATTTTATGATAAACATTTACCTGTAGATAGTTCCTTAACCGGTGAGGTTTGAATTGATTTCTTTTCAATATGGTCATGGCTGTGAGAGATAACGATGTTCTCTAAAATTCTTATTTTCGAAGGAGGTTCCTTCACTAATATAAAAAGATAAAAACCACATTAGAAGTATCTATTTTCATGCTTCATGTTTAATAAAAACTTTAATTATAAGTGCAAACCTTATCAAAACATATTTAACAATGATAAATAAGATCATATATTTTTTGTAGAAAGTAAATAAGTTTACAAATTCAAATTACGAAATATCTTATTAGAGAAATTAAAGTAAAACATTGTTATCATCATGTACAGATTTTTTGGAATATTTCAAATTATAAAGTCATGTTATTATTTTTATTCTAATATTTAATTTTATGATAGTTTATATTAAAAACACTTTTATGAAAAAAAACCTGCCCGTGTGAAATTTTGCATCAAAAGCGATGTTTCTGGTTTACCACACACAAATGTTGTTTGCCATAATTTTGACAAATCTTTACTTAGAAGGTCATTTGAGTTACAGCTGGTGATCCAGTATAAGACACTACAAAAAAGATGAATTATTACAAATTAACTGTTACTCAATAGCTATTTTCTTCTTTAAGAAACGAAAAGAAACTGAAGAATATATTTTGTTGCTGAACATTTTTACAAGTAAAAATACAACATCTACGTACGACAGATTTCTTCTTTCGTACAGTTTCCATTATTTATATCAACAACAATTTAAGGGCACTTTTACTTATTATTCTTTCGTAAATTATAAGTTATAAAACTTAGACAGGATATACTTATACAACAATATACAAGTACAAATCAAAAACAAAACATGCCATTTTGAAATGTGCTCTTGTTTGATTTTACGCACAAATATCGGAATTATGCAAGTGAGGCTTTTGTCACTTCTGTTATTCTGTGATATTACATACTGGATGTCATCCGGCATCACAGGGTAGTGCCCGCTCGCTGACATATACCTCTGTCGCGCCGCGCCACTTTTTATCCACTCGATTTCTAATACAAATGGTGCAGTCGCCCGAGATGCCCCGGAGCCTACGTCAGACTGTGATTTTTAAACGCGCTGAAGAGATGGACTGTTACTTCCGAAAAAATCCATAAGCAGCAAAATCACAATTTTAAAGAAGGATAAAAATACATATTTGCTAGGGATATTATTTGTTATGAAACAAATCAGAAAAATTACATACAAATTAGGTATTTATAATTAATTTATTTGTTAAAAGAAATTTATCACGGGGAGCTCCCTGCAGCAGCCGCCACTGTTAGGATACTTGAGACGAATAAGAACGCTTGTGAGTAGTGATATTTACAAACGTATTGTGTTGCCACTTCCTAGAAATTTAGCAAATAAATAATTCATTTGCTATGGTAAATACTTTGAAAAGTCGTTTGAAAGTTGTAGGCAAGTGAATAGTTTCAAAATATACTTTTTGCGCCCTAATATAGTCTTTCTATTGACTAAGAAACAATAATTTTCACTATTTCACAAAGAAAAGAAATCGTAAAAATGTCAACGTTTTCAATTTGTTGGTAATTTCCTAAGTCAAGCAAAGCGAAAAAGGTCCACAATACATTCCTCGCCTGGTTTTAAACAGGAAAAATAAAACAATGAAAAACTTTATGGAACGGCGTTTCAGCTTACGTGTACCGCGTCATGCACAAAACATCAGCAGAAGAGCCCGATGTAGAGATTGCCGCTCTAACGCGCACTATTTGTGAATGAGGGAAGCATAGCGGAAACATTTATTTTTATAGATAAGCCTCTATTACATGCATGGCTCAGTATGTGTGTATTTTATGGATAAACGTACGACGCGGAAAGCTTACCTAGTAACTCCATTCTCTATTGTTCTCTGAATTCAGTACTCTTGTGTAATAAGCGAGATTGTATGAAGCGCTATGAAGTTTCTGTAGTTCGCTTGAAATTAAGCGAATTATTGAATTTCCATTGTGCGCAGCAAACGGCGGTTTCGCTTCAATGAAAGCTTAGTTTCTCGGACCTCCGATAAAAACATTATTGTACAACGTAAATAAACTAATACTCATTTGACCGCAATATGATCGGTATTCCACATACAAAATGTATACTTAAGTGTTCTGCGGATAGTAGCCTGATTGATTGAATGATAAATGAGACCGCATATACTCTATATTAGGTTACTATATTTTAAAACTCGAATATGAGGAGAATGTGTAAAAATTAAAGTCAAATAAAATAATAAATTACTAATATTATCACTAGCGATCGAAAATTTATATTCGAGGACTGTACAGCTGTACATTATATATATGTAATGTTCTAATGTACATATTATACGATTTTTCCCCACTCGGGTTTGTCCACGCTACCTATCGCCTTCAATAAAAATGCTTACAACTTACGATATGTATTGACATGGTTTAAATAACCATGCCATATATCGAATTGTTAATTGTTTTGAAACTTATGATTTTTCAATTCTTAGAATAGAATTTTAGTATTGATAAAGAATTTATTATTTAAATAGTACTTATTACAATATTTATTATTTGATGAGATTTCTTGGTTCACTATGTACTGTAGTGGAAAAATAAGGTTTTCTTTCTTCCATGTTGTATTTATAGAATCTGTTGAGAAGAAATTAAAAAATATTAGTATTGTTATCAAATATGATGTATTATGTTTTTTGTACAAAATTGTTTAATTAACGATAATATGACAAGTATAGTAGACGAAAATAATTGATTTAGAGTATAAACTAATTTGAATTAAGATTCCCGCCGTTATTTGAGCAGGTGGAAATGACAGTATAATTTTGACAGTTCCTGTGATAGAAGATACGTATAGTTTAATTATAACAAGAGGATTTTTAAATAAAACATTTACAGCCAAGAAAGCAGTAAGTAGTTGTTATTGTACGATTACAAGGAATAAGAAGGTTTAATTATATAAATTAAAAAAATAACTTACCATTTATTTTCAAAATCCGGATCCAAACCAGTTTAAGTGTCTGAAGATATAATAAGAGAAACCACTAGATGTGCTGTGGAATATAATCCAGGTCCGGAAATCCGTATTATTTCAAGATTAACCATTAGATGTGCTGAGGAATATAATCCAGGTCCGGAAATCCATATTATTTCAAGATTAACTATTAGATGTGCTGAGGAATATAATCCAGGACCGGAAATCCATTTTATTTCAAGATTAACCATTAGATGTGCTGAGGGATATAATCCAGTTTCGAGGAAGTGTTTTTATTTTAAGGTACTAAAAATAAATTTCAATATTCAAGATCCACAAGTATAAGTAGCAGGTAGTTTTGGAAATATCCATCATCTGTACGCACGAAGGAAGGTGTAATACTCCGGAACGGGACATCTAACCGTAGATATTGGTCTCATCGAGGCACGAATAAGCTACAAATCATAAAAGGATTGTCAGATGGAAAGATTGTGTGAAACATCTGTTTATAACTAGTTCAAGGTTGTATAAGACGTTTATTTATGAATATAATAACCGATTTATTTGCAAATTCAGTATTGTTTACATAAAATTTATATTGGAATCCATAAGCAGAATAAGTTTGAGCTATCTGAATTTAAATTCATATTATATAATAATTTATAAAGGAAATATCTTATTAGAAGTAATATTACGAATTTTATCCATTGGAAATCTCATAAAAAATCGAATATTTACATCTAGAGTTGAAAAGCATTATTTGTTAGTTGTAGAAAATATACAAGTTGTCGTTCAACAAACATACTCGCTATAAGCCTATCATTGTCCATAATGGTTCATTTTTATATTTTCTAACATACTAAATTATATCGTTATTAAACAATTTTAATAACCTTTTATTATAACTGTAGTATTGATAAACACATTATTATACAATTATTAGCCTGAGACTGTTGTTTTCCTTCATTTGTAGCACTATTTATTTACCATTCTTCAATAGTTCAGCTGGTTCATAAGAGTTGTGTAACACTAAAACAAAACAAATATAAAACTAATGTAATCTGGAAAAGATCGAATAAGATAAGGAATACTTACATGTAGGTATAGTCGAAATCATACTATCTACGAACAAATAATCAGTTACAACGAACCTCAAACACACCCTAACGAGATAAATAGAAGTATTATATAAAGAACATTGTAAAATTAATCGGTGGTAAACGATTTATAAGTCAGGTTATAAATTCTTGACATTAAACGTGAAAAACCCCTCCCATTTTTGTAATATATAGGTATAGGTCTAAAATTATATAGTCCTACCAGTTTAATAAAAAAAATAAGGAGAGAAAAATATTAGGATTTGTTTTATTTGAGTTTTAGCCAGAGGAATTAAAAAAAAATAATAATCATAGTTTAAAATTATTATAGAGCAAATTATTATCTCATTTAGAGTTTGAATACAGAGTCAGTTAATTTTATATAAATATTCTAGCTCAATATTACATTTTGCTTGTCCATAATGTGTGGACATTTATATGATTTATAAATGCAGGGTATTTAAATATTTCAACCCTCCAATAATCGTTTCAGTATATATAAAAGTAGTTGCATCTACTGCTGCGAATGGATGGAATGTGGAAGGGCGGTCTTTTGCGCCGAAAGTATTTTAGTTAAATCGTAAGCGCCGTGTGTAGCGGGCTGATCTATTGTTTATTTTTATTAGTTACATGTGTTCATATTATGTAAATATGTCCTGCCGACATTCATGGCGAGATACTGTTGAAAGATGTATAAGAGACTTGCCTGTGCTAGAATTCGGTGGTATTCAACTGCGGCGCATAATTTGCAATGCATTACTGTCGTGGCAAGGAAAACCTGCGTAGTAAGTCGTCAGATACACATAAAGCACGTAATGCTGGTTATGCATCTGCTTATGAAAGGCAAAAAGTATTGGGTCAAAAACCGCAGCTGGCACACACAATAACAATTTACTCTGCTATTGAGAGCGAATACTACGCACTGGGGAAGAATGCCCATGTGTTTGAGGCAGAAGTGTATGTCATACTCTAATGTGCTATACAAAATAATAGGATTGCCGTCATAAATCGGGAGATTCAAATAATGGCTAATAGACAAGCCGCAATGAGGGCAATATCTAGCCAAGAACTATCGTCAAGACTGGTTTGGTGGTGGATCTATTAAAGTGCTAGTAGCTAGTGGCTGGAATACGACAACCTATCCTGGATTTACAATTTTTTTTTACAAAATTGCTTTAACAATGATTTGCTTGTGCCCGAGAAAACCACCTTCAGAAAATATTATTTGTCCTCGATGTACGATGAATTGAAGACTTTAACTGTCAATGACGTAAACAACAAATATGTTTGGTGTCAGTAGATCAGACTACTGATGTTAAAGGAGGCAATATTACAAATGTTGTGGTTGGGGTGATGGACTACACATCTCCTTTCGTCTAAGAGACTCGAAAGAAGTAATGCAGAATCCATATCATATAATGTAACTTCGTGTTTGTAATCGCTATGGGGTGTTACACAAGAAAATACAGTAGTATTACGCATATAACAGGTTTCGCATGTTATCTTCGTCATTCCCTTCCCAATTATCTGGTGCTGTTGCTGATAATGTTAAAAAAATAGAAGCAGTTCTAAATAATACTTGTTTACTGGCAAAGAAGTAGATCAATTCTAGCGAGGATTCTAGGTGTATTTACACCGTGAGAACTTATGGCCTCTAATAACTCACTTGTGAGAGTGCCTATTTAGCCACCTGCAGGTGCGGAGTTCGAGGGTGATATCTTCTCAAATAAAAATGTCATCAAATAACGTACATTGTTACCTTTGTTTCTGGGTTGAAACCATGTCGTAGTCTCTGCTTCTTCTGCCGACCTTTCGTCCACTGTCCTAAGAGATATCTTTAGGGCTTCTATTGTTGCCATAACCTGAAACAGACTGCGTGTTTCAGGTTATCGCAGCAGTAGAAACAGATAGTCTGTTTCAGATTATCGCAGCTGTAGAAAACCTAAGGAAGTCCCTTAGGATAATGGATGAAACGGCGACAGTAGACGCATAAACGTTGAAACGGTTTAAACCTAGAAACTTAGAATCAAGGACAACCGTGGAAGCCTAGGACGTATATTAGTACTAGTGTCACTAATTTATGTTTCTTCAGTCAGTATGCTATTGACCCAGTTGACAGTGGTAATTTTACTTACCCCTATCAATTCAATACCTTTGATTGTACTGACAACGCATTATGCCAGCTTCCGAAGTTTGATTTCATTAATTCACCATGTTGATACTTATCTCTACGACAGATATTTCTTATGCTAATAATGGGTTTCACTCCAAGCTAGTCATTATTTATTTGGAAGTACCTCAATATTCTATCCTCGGGTCGGATTCCTATTTATCTTGTCAATGAAGTACCTACCTTACATTCTATGTTTTGGATGACATATTTTCTTAAGTCGTTCGTTGTTAATAACAGCGTAAATGAGGAGCAAAATTTCAAAAGGGATATTATCCCTTTGTCATTGGAGAAAAGAGCTGTTTTGTAATTGCTGCAAAACTGAATAATGAAAATTAAATTTGTAAAGTGATATACATAGTTAGAAAAAAATTTGTAAAGCCAAATGGCAAAAATTAGAAATTTAGTTCATTTACAAATTTGTTTAACTGATTAATTAATTAGGATAAAATTCCTTTCGGAAAAAATTGTAAATTAAACTTTATTTGAACAAAAAATTTTGGATAAAAATCTGTTTAAAATAATCAATAATTATGTACAAAAGAGGTAGGTACATAAATTTTACTGAAAATAGTAATAGTACAAAATAAATTTATTATTATCAAAAATTTTTTATTATTATTGGAAAACAATATTAATTTTAAGTGTTATAACAAACACCACCATCATCCTCATTGCAATCACAAGGTTCATTCTCTTCTTGGCTGGTGGAGGAATCTATAGTAGAATTACCGAACAGATGCAGTAGCAACATTGCATTTTTGTAATAGCTTAAACGGGCAAATGCGCTGTTGCTACTGCATCTGTTCGGTAATTTTACTATACCTAGGTGTGGTTCATCCAAAAGTAATTCTTTAAAAAAAACAAGTTTTTCTTCTTGCTGCCAATTTTCGTCGTATAATAGCAACAATGTTTTAAGATTTTTTAAATTTTCTACCTTTATTGGGTTTTTTAATACCTTTTCTTTGACGTTCAGCTTCTTTAAAACTTTACCTTTTTTTGTTAAAATTTCAAAACTTTTCGATAAGTCGTCGTTTCTGTAATATGGTTGCATTTTTATTTTAACAACTCCCTTAGAATCTTTTCTTAATATAACTCTTTTCATGTCTTTTATACCTTTTAACTTTTTCAAAACTTCCATCAAGAGCCTTAAAATCTTTGATTGTCCAATCGATTCCTAGTTTTTTGACCGTTCCCACTTCTTTATAAATTTCTATGTACTCCTCAGCATTCAGTATCACTTCTATTTTTCTAAGCTTCTTTTCAAGACGTCCGAACACCCGATCCGCTGGCAGAAAGGAGTGCCCTCTAACCGGAAACGTAAGTGTAATTTGTTGTAATGTAACAGGAGGACATTTTGACAGCCAAAGGGCCAGAGCATACATAACAAATGAGTTTTTATTTTGCCCTGCACACCCGTCTGCAAATAAACGTAACACTTTGCAATTATCAGAAAAATTATGCGAATTTAAGAAATTTGTAATGGAAGAACCAATTTCATTCGCTCCTCTACCGGCTTGGGTTTCCGTCCAGATGTAAAAAAAGGGAGATGAAGTTGCGACATCCGTAATACACAAATTATAAAAGGAAAGCTGCCTTAAGTAATATGCTTCTCAGACTGGCAGTTTGGGCAGATTCTGCACCTGCTGTAGGTCGAAACAAAATACTTCACTATTTTCTTCATTTTGATTCATCACTAAGTGAAATTGTTTGGCTCTTAATTTATGAAGTCTTAATTCTGTCATCGAATTAACGTTTTGCGTTTCAGTGCAATTCTTTAGTTCATTTTTCTTTTTAAAACAGAAACTACAAACATCCGACGCCGGTGACCCGAAGCCAATACTAAAATCAACAGAAAAGACTTTATAAAAAAAACATATTTTACCCTGTGATTTTCAGCAACAGTGGAATTATGCAATTTCCACAATTTTCTTATATTCAAATGGGCAGGCAAATACAATCTTTTTGATTTCTTGCGATTGTAATGGCTTTCTGTGGCACGAAGGTTTCCAAGAAAATTTTTAACCTCTTCTCTTTTTTCATTGTTCTTGTTTGAACGCCTGTCTCCTCCTCTTCTCTCCTTTATGTCATATCCAAATCTTATATTTCTTGTAATTATATGCAACCGTTTTAATGAAATTCCAAAACATTGTAAAATCATTTTTATGCACACTCTGTGGGTTTCCCCATTTGCCCTACCCATTTGGTATTTTGCTGACAAAACATGTTGTTGATTTCGGCAATTGGCTTTATATTTTTCTCTGTGCCTCTTTGGATCAGAAACTTTACAGAAATATGATAACTTCCTGTCTTGAACATGCTTATCTGAAATTTGAATTTTTTTTTCTTGCTGCAATTATATCGCGTCTTCGTATTTTTAAACATTTATATGTAGGCCCATTAAGTGTACAGGGACGTTGAAAGTTTTCCAAATTCGGAAAATGATCGAAATATCTTAAATAATTATAACATAAAAAAGTAGGGTTAAAAATTAAATTCTCGTCCTATTACCTTAATTGCTTTGCTTTCTCCTTTTTGGTTGTATTTTTCTTCCTTTTGCGACTTCCCTCATTTGCTTCGCTTACTAAAACACCATCTACATCCATTTTTCTTTCGGTAAATAGACCTTAAAGAATAAACGAGCTGATTTTCGTCAGTGTTTATTTTCATGTAAATAAAAAAATAAAATTCCATTTGAAAAGAAACTTTAGGATAATAATCTTTTTGAAAAAATTGCAATCTTTTGACATTTATTTAGATGGGATAAAATTTTTTTTGAACGCATTCAGTTTGGTAACATGTAGTATTGAAGCACCCAACACCACCTATACGTCAGGAGCTGAATTAATTGGACAATATACCTTTTGAAAGTGTGCTCCTCAAATAGTAGATAACTTTAGTAAAATATACTGTTTGTAACTAACCATCTTGACGATAGACCCGCGTATCGACGATCAAGATTTATTTTTCAATAATGATCTGTCATTCGCTCAAGACACACTATCAGTTTTTCCTTCTGCTTTCCTTCAGAATTATTGGCCTTATCATTCGCAACACCAAGCATTTTATTGACTCGAGGAGTAATAGATTATTGTATTTTATTTTTATTCCACCCAAGGTAAAATGAGCCTGGCCGACAGGAATGAATAATAAATTAAATGGATCGTATCTACTACCGCTCTTAGTGATCGTTAGAATTTAATTGATAAGTCATTGATGAAGCTGATAAATAGATGACAATTTTTACAATGCCAATTTGGTATCTAAAATATTTCAAGGTCTTAATAATATAAACACAGTGAATAATCAATTAAACAACATGAAATTTCTCTTTCATTGCAGGTTTAAGAATTCGAATAGCAAATTTAGTACTGAAACTTCTTACGTGCGCCCTGTACATAATTCGTGTGATTACGGATACAGACCCTATTTGTGCGACTTGGTAAGTATTATATTAGTAACTATCTATGTAATGTGCTAGAAAATATATAAACCACTGATATTTTATTGTTTATAGATAAGAACAACGAAAAGCTTTTGAATAAAGAAGTTCCATAATTTACTATAAATTATCAAAATTAGTAGCTGTCATATAGTATCTCTTTTAGTATGTATTAAGGAAAAGTAAACCTATTTAACACTTTAAACCCGTTTTCAGGTTATAACAGGCAACTCAAATTTCCAATATTTAATTTAGCCGCTTTAATTTCTTTTAAAATTTAGGATTGTAAAAAGGCGTTTTTGTAGAAATTCTAATGCAAAATTAACTGATATTGCATTTATTCTACATGTCTACAATAGTTTTATTTTAATGAAAACCACCATCAAACCATTAGACAACATTGATGCAGTGTCTTCATTGCTATACTTATCTTGTAATATGAGAAATTATACAAACTGAGAATTATACAAAAAAATAAGTAATTCAAAGTATCATCTGATTCAGATTAGATTAGATTCATTACGATAAAGAAATAAAAGTGTATTACCAGAGATTAAAATCAACGAGAAGCGACAATATTGTCGGATCCTTTGATGTTTTATGTCTCATATTCGCCTCGTCGTATTTGAATGATAAACTAGCAAGGACACTGAGAAAACGTATTTATATTGACACTGAAAGATCCGCAGGCAATGTTGCTTCTATAATACGTGGACAAATGTTAAAATACGTAAAACAAATTGTTATAATATTTTTAAAATTATAAAATATACTATAATTCTATACTTATCTTTTATATATACAAAGGATATAATAAGCCAAAGGATATAATAAGCAAGACACTCATATTCATTACAATACTCGCCTTCGGCTCGTATTGAAATTTTCTTACTCGTGTCTTAATAGCTATCATCAAATGCTCATTGCACAATATACTATTATTACAGAATGTGAATTCTGTTTTCATTTATTGATTTTACATTACGTTTACTATAGACTCTCCACAAGCTCTCATTTAATACTATTATTCATAACATTAATTTGAAGGTTACAAGGGTCAAAGTAAAAGGTGTTTCAATTTTCCCTAACTTGCATAGATCAGTGTACTTGCATGTATCTACTTTTTTTCTTTACGTTAACAGTAACACTTTACTCACAGGTCTATTAAGAAATTAAAACTGCTTAAAACTTAATATTGGACAATTTTTATATAAAAAATTTGAAACACGCATCCGTATAAGAAAGTCGTTTTAACAACTCATTCTTTGTTCATGAATTTAAAAAAAAATTAAATACTATAAAGAACATGTTCGTAAATATTTAACCATATATGTGACATATATTTCTTTTATTACTTACTTTTGTAATAAGAAATACTGGTTTTATTGGTTCACAAACAATAAATACTACTTATAACTTACTAAATATTGATTGTTTTCTTTCTACAAATTACATAAAAATCATTATACAAATAGATAATTATATTTCCTATTTATTACAGCAACACGTAATTTGATAATAAAAAATAGTATAATTTTTGTAAGTGTATCTTAATAAATCCATTTTCTGCTAATTAAAACAGACAGTTTCAAACGTACAAAGAAGATATATTTCATAATTGCCAGTTAGTTACTCACAAAATAATTTAAAATAGAATCTTTGTCAGTATTTATTTTCGTATTTTAATAGATTTATTGCTTATTAATTATTACAAACCTTATTTTAACTGAATTAAAATTATAACAATAATAATTCAAATACAATTAAAAACACAGGATAATAATATAATAATACAAAGTGCAGTTTATATCATCTGAAAATGCCGATTTTAATAAATAAGCAGAGTCACACGCACATTAATAAATAAAACTAGGTCATGATCATGACAGTTACGATAACGGCAGAATGTTCATATAGTTTAGTAACATGCCGCCGACCGGCGGAAATCCACAAATCAAATACTCCTATACCGGGTGTCCAGTTTAAAATGCAAGTACATGGGGATATTGGAAACCGTTGGAGATACAACGTCGGTTAAATGGGAGAAAAGTTGCGTATTCATTTGTCCATGAATAATCCGACATCAGATTTTGAAATTTGTGTTTCATTGGGCAGATACAGGGTGAAAAAGAAAAAAATGCATTTTTGAAAATCTTCCATATTTTGTTTCCTAGAAGAGATAAATTTACAAAAGTTGTAAGCTAGGGATAACAAGTCATGAGGATTTTAAAAATGATTAAAAAGAAAATCTAGGTCTACTAGATTTTGCGTGACAATAATCAACTTTTGTTTTTCTTATGGCAGCCATATTGGATTTTGACATTTTTAATATCTTCGAAAAAAATGCTATTCAATGATGTATAACATGTTTATGTTCAAGATAGTAAAAACATAAAAAATGGAGAAAGTAAGATTTTAACATAATAGGCCATGGAACTGTGGATATCTTAAGTGTATACTGATAAAAAAACAAAAAATAACAAGTCTCCAAGTACTGTTAAAATATCTTTAACATTTTATTTATTAGTTATTCATTAAATAAAGGTGGTTAGGTAGCTGAATCATTAATGTAACAACTGTTCAAATAAGCCACCGTTCATTCGTATGCACAATCTACATCGTGTTAGTACTGCCTCACAAGATTGTCTAACCATGTTCGGTGTCATTCCATTCACTGCTTCTTCAACTGCTTGACGTAATTCTTCCACATTTTCATAAGATCTCGAATACACCTTGTTTTTCAGATAGCCCCATACAAAAAAATCAAGAGGTGTGAGGTCCGGGGACCTAGCAGGCCACCCTATTGGTCCTCGGTTACCAATCCAGTTATTGTAATATTGATTATTTAAATAATTTGTAATCAACAAGGAATTGTGTGGAGGCGCTACGTATTGCTGAAAATACATATTTTGCAACGTGGCAAGTGGAAGTTCTTCAATTCGTTCAGCAACATGTGTGCGCAAAAGTTCTAAATACCTTTCAGAATTTAAATTCTCATTGAAAAAGAATGGACCGATAACATGGATATCAATAACGCCGGTCCAAACATTAAATCCCCATCTGACTTGCTGTCTAATGCCACGAACTAGGTGTGGATTTTCATCGGACCAAAAGATAGTATTTTTACGATTAAACATTCCAGAGTTAGCAAATCGACTCTCATCACACCATAAAATTTTCACAAAAAAGTTTGGATTTTCATTATGTTTTTCGATGAACCACTTTGAAGCCCTTGACTGGCTCTTTCACGTTTTAAGGTTTGAATTTGGCACGCTTTAAAATGGTACCAGCTGTTGACCTAGCGACGCCAAGTGTATTTTTAATTACCCATAAAGACGTACGGGGATTTTCAACTACTGCTTGAAGAACACTATTTTTATTATTTTTATTGTTCTGCCTTTTTTTGGGTTTGACAAAACTTCAATGCATTATCAAATTATCACGCAATCGGCGAAAAATGCTTTTTTCTGGCTGCCGCCTTTCAGGGTATCTATCGAAATACATTTCTGCAGCCAATTCATCATTTCTTCCACACAAAATAAAACACTCCAGCATTTGATATTTGTCACTATTTGTAAAACGATCCATCTTAGGTTTGCACAGTACAGATACTTATAACAATACAATGAGATTAACAATAAGATTACTGACAGTTCAGAATAAACTTCACAGCTTTTAGAGTTATTTAATACAAATGTCACATTTATTATCACGGCCTACTATGTTAAAATCTTACTTTCTCTATTTTTCATGTTTTTACTATCTTGAACATAAACATGTTATACATCATTGAATAGCATTTTTTTGAAGATATTAAAAATGTCAAAATCCAATATGGCTGCCATAAGAAAAACAAAAGTTGATCATTGTCACGCAAAATCTAGTAGACCTAGATTTTTTTTTAATCATTTTTAAAATCCTCATAACTTGTTATCCCTAGCTTACAACTTTTGTAAATTTATCTCTTCTAGGAAACAAAATATGGAAGATTTTCAAAAATGCATTTTTTTCTTTTTGACCCTGTATCTGCCCAATGAAACAAAATTTTCAAAATCTGATGTCGGATTATTCATGGACAAATGAATACGCAACTTTTCTGCCATTTAACCGGCGTTGTATCTCCAACGGTTTCCAATATCCCCATGTACTGCATTTTAAACTGGACAGAGTGTATAGTCATGTCTGCACAAAATACTGCCTTTGTTGGCGGACACGTTACAACAATCGTAAAGATTCCGCCGGTGAACGTTCAGCCGCAGTGTTTCAATTTTAAATTTAGTTTGTGTACTTGAGAGAATAAGGTATATTTATTCTTACGAAGTTCTCCTCTGGCCAGATGACCACGCGACAATGACTACTAAAAACAACCAAGCTCGCATAGCCTACGGAAGAAACAGAGATACGCTTTTAACGTATTTGTCTCTTCTCGTTGATCTTTATTCTCTGGTTATAGCCTATAATTGGTTTCTAATAATTACTTTGTGTTTAGTACCAACTGCCAATTGTAAGGATACATTTTGGGAGCAAGACCTTTGCTAATTTTTATGAAGAAATAGAATTATGAATTAATAGATGTAAAAATTGTATGGAAGTTGGAAGTGATTATGTTGATAAAACATATCATTATATCACGGTTTATAATCTCTTTTAAAATTAATTAAACTTTTCAAAGAAAAATAAAAAAAGCAAATTGCGCCAATTAAATTGCATAATGTAATAAAACGGTCAAACATATTATTTCAATACCTCTTTTTACAATTATTAACTTCCTAACATTTAAAATAATGTCAATAAGTATTTGTAATTTTTAAGTTACGGTTGTACTCCCGGTAATAAAACGGAATATAAAATTTCCGCCAACCTGACGGAGGAAAAGTTCCAAGAGAACCCGATAATTAATTGGGATGCCATTGTGTGGGTGAATCGTCCTCTTAAATTGTGGGTCGTTCAAGTCATATTAGCGATGATTAGTTTGACGGAGGCCCTTTTATTAGCGTATTTAGGATATAAGGTAAGTAGCGCTATTAAACGGTGAGGCGTTAATAAAAATGAGGACAGACTCAGGACCAGGTTATAACAGAATAAATGAGAAACTCTTTTATGACTTTCCGATTTTTGAAGATAAATGTTATTTTTTATGTAGCTATTAATTATCTGCCAATATGAACCGTTACACACAATAATTTTGTTTTTAAGCTAATATAATTTTGACCAAATTAAGCAGTTTGTTGTAAAATTTATAATTTCTAAATTATATAATAAAAATAATTTTATTAAAAGGAAAGATTTTATCTATTTTCGTATGATTGCCGCAAGTATGTGTCCCAGTACGATACAGTAACGCAGTGCTTGACTTACTGTGAAAATATAAATTCTATAAAACGCGAATTGCATCCCTCTATAGCATTGTTATTATTACAGATTCTGTTTCAAATAAAAGCTACGTCATATCGTGAAACTAATTAAATGTTTCGCGCACACAGTGGCTTTATAAAGTATTAATAGGATGAAGTGTATGAGTTAATTCTGTGTGAATTACTTTTAGGTGGATGTTGTAGCCATCTAAAAGATAGATAGAAAACATCAAGTCACCATTAAAGATGGTGAACCAACTCTATTACATAAATTGTAGTGTACCACAGGGCTCAATACTTGGACTCATATTTTTATTGTTTTTATAAATGATTTAATCTTAATATGTGGCAATTATACGCAAATGACTTATTGATAAAAGGAAATACTAACAGCCTAAGTGACAAAAGAGAAACTGAAATGCAGTAAGTAAGAACTTGGTTTCCAATAATAAATTAAAATTGAATAACGCTAAGACCAAAATATTTACCTTCCCAACGGTTAACTATCAGATTGGTGACAGATGGACATTTTTGGGGCTACACATGAATGATAGACTAGACTAAAGTGGACTGATCACATAAATACACTGTGTAGATTGAGCACAGAAGCTTGAATAATAGGCTAACTTAGCAACTTGAATGGAAAAGGCATTCTTCATTTGTCTAATTGTATAGATATACAATTAGAAGAATGCCTTTTCCATTCAAGTTGCTAAGTTAGCCTATTATTCAAGCTTCCACAATCTTTCATCCAACAGCATAATCATATGGGGAAGTTGCTCGGGAAATCAAAGTATTTTACAACTGCAAAAAGAAACCATTGGAGTGTTGTGTGGTCTGCAATATTAAGACAGTTGTAGAAACCAATTTAAACATGAGCACATACTTACCATCGTAAGTGTGTGTAGAGTGTGTAGAAGTTAACGTATCACTAGTATGGCACAAGACTCAAATGCGCATTAGCGATTTCACACCATCGTATTATAATAACACAGCAAAGTATCGACTATTGAAGATCGAAACTTTACAACCATCTTCCAAATGAGATAAAAACTTTAAATGTCCACGGAATTTCTAGGAAGGTCAAAGTACACTATTTTTATGATTTCTATAAACGTATTAATAATGCAAGAATTAATTTTTAATGCACATGTGCGTATTCTCAAATATATTTTCTAACGATTAAGTTACCAAGTTGCCCTTTACATAGGTCGTCTTGCGTTTGTGCTTTATTTCTAGACATCTAGAGTAGGTATCTTGTTAGATAGGAGAAGACATAATAGTCGAGAATTGTTAAATTTGATCGTATTTGCATTGCGCTTTTATGTTAAAAATAACCATTCAAAGGCTTATAGTCAAACAAACTTTCAAAAAACATTGCGCTAAAAAATCACTTCGATAAATCCAAGGAAATTGGACCATTTATATATATTTGAGAAAAACTGCTACCTTCTGTGAAAACGAGTCTCAATATACTGGTACGGATTTTCTGAAAACCACATTCAAATATTTGTGTATTAGAAGAAGTGAAACTATGCCTGGTTAGTTAAGTGGCACGTATCGAATAATGCAAAACCCAAAGTAATATCTTGATATAATAGGAAGTAACAACAGAGAAAAATTGTTTTTCAACGAGAGGAGCATATTTTATCCTTGAGTGCCAAAATTGTTGATTTTTGAATCCTTTTGTTACTGGACATTGAAAATGTCAATCAGCATATCTATACCTCTTACCTTGTTAAAGTTTCTCGAAGTTATATTTGCAATTTTGTCATGTATACATGGTTATACGAGGGCAAATTTTTCAAATCTGCCTAAACATGACGAACATCAAGTGATAATCGCCATTCTTTTCTGTCAATTTTTTTTTTTAATTGGGATGTATTGTTAACCGAATTTGTTCACATCTAAAGGGTTTTGTTGTTTTTTGTGTAGCCTTAAGTATTAAACATGAATAAAATTCAGCTAGGACGTAGAAGCGTCTTAAAATTCTTTACTAGGGAAAGAAATGGACCCAGTAATATTAACCGAACGATTAAGTAATGGTCCATACAATTTTGATAGGGAAAGGATGATATTGGATATGATACAAGATGCAGAGGTCTTGCTGAATCAAGAACCAACGAAAACATCAAGGAAGTTTAAGTTTTGGTCTTAGCAGATCGGGTTCCAAAAATTGCCGATGAAATACGAATATCGGAATTTACTATATTGTAACGAAACCAGTCTACAAAATTATCAAAAGATTTTTTTAAAGGCATACTTTTATTAGAAAAAACATTGAAATAAACCGTTGTTGAAAAAGTAAAATTATATATTTCTCCAAAGTCTGTTCCTTCATTGCTAGTTGATAAAATTCCCACTCGTAATATTCGCAATCCTTGTTTTTGTAATTGCCCCAAAAGCTTTTCTTTCTGAGATTTCAAAATCTTTATTTATATCATAACACAAGAACATTTTCCTCTATTAATTGTTAATAAAATATTTTTTAAACAGCCTCAAAAATCTTATTCCTATTAATTTTTATATATACCTACATAAATATTTCTTTTGTGATCCAGGTCTAACAGCAAATGATTATACTTAAGCAAATCGATACGAGAAAAGGAAAATATCATAAATATAAAATTATTAGATGCAATGAATACACATATAGCAGGTAGTTAAGCGAAGCTGTGTTTATAAAAATCAATAGCTTACGTAAAATGGTATAGGACGATGTACTATTTGCAAGGTAGCACTTGTCCGTTGAAAACTGGAACAGAAACCGATATTAAATATTTCACATTCTACTTTCTTCATTGTCATTTCATCGGATTGTCCTGGTTCTGTCCTTACAATGATATTGAATGTATGTCCATTTGTGCATATCCAATTGCACGAAAATAACAAAGACATATAAATATTACCAACTTCAATTCAATAAATTAACATTCTAAGTATCTCTGAACATTTTTTAGGGAAATATCTGGCAACAATTGCTGTCGTTCCATTTTATATTAGAACTTGTAAATACAATTCCGTTTACGTTAACGGTAAGTTAAAGAGCACAGACTGCCTATGATTTGTATGCAGTTAATGTTTACAGTAAGTGTTGGTATTTTCAGGTATTTTATCCACCTTTAAGAAATATATTTATACCGGTTTTTTTGAATTGTTGGCTGGCGAAGCATTCACTGGAGAATATGTTTGTAAGTACACTATAAATATTAAAATATGTATATCGGAGTAGAAACGTATCGGATAAAGCAACTGAGGTGTTTGCTTTAAAGGTTTTTACTGTGGGTTTTCCTACTCTGGAGACTAATATATTTGCAAATAGAGACAGCTAAATCGTAGTTCTTATTTAGTTGGTCGCGAGTGAATAAAAACTATTGCTACACGACGAGATGTTAATCTGTGTTATCTGAGATATGAATTGCTTTTCTATTGCATAAGAGTTGTATTGGTATGTATGTATATCTTCCTCTTTTAGTTTTGTTATTTTTCGACGTTCTTTAAAACATTTTTTTTTGTCATTTGTGTACGTTTCGACAAATCATGTCCATATTATTCTCATAAATAAGAGTGAGATCAAATAACATTTACCGTGCCGCATCGCTTATGCAGGGTTAGTAAAAAGTCTCGGAACGGTCGAATAACTTTGTTATTTGAAAATTATGATTTCTGAAATTTGGTATGGGGGTATAATTAATATAAATGCATTTTATGCAATACAGTTAATATTTTTTTCACTTCCGGTTTAATCGGCAATACGTCCAACTTTTTTTTTTTAAATGGAACGCCCAGATTTTTTTAACACTTTTGAATGCAAAATAAAAAACTACGTTCAGGAAGTATTAAGATGTTTATTTTTATTCACAAGAAAACAGTTAAAAAATTAAAAAAGTGTCCTAATACAGAAAAATCAAGATACCTGTCTATTCAGGTTGCGATTACAATAATTGTTCAAAATGCTCTCCATTTACAATTTGACAAAAATGTAAACGGTCAGTAAAATTTCTTATTGAATTTTGTATTTGTTCTGGAGTGATGCGATTGGCTTCTTGAACTATTCTCTCTTCCAATTGTTCAAGATTATGGGGACGATTTTTGTACACTTGACATTTCAAGTGACCCCAAAAGAAAAAATCTAATGGCGAGAGATCTGGCGAACGTGCTGGCCATTCGATTGCTCCTCTACGTCCGATCCAACGTCCCGGAAAAATTTCGTTCAAATAATCGCAGACATTATGGGCAAAATGGGGGGGAGCTCCATCTAGTTGAAACCAAAAATGTGCATTAGGGTGATCACCTATGTTTGCATTTGGAAAGAGGGCCGCAAGTGCTGGAACAACCTCATTTCGCAATAAATTTAAGTAGACGTTGCCAGTTAAATTTCCTCTTATAAAAAATGGTCCTATGATGTTGTTTCCAACAAGACCAGGCCAGACATTCACCTTTTGAGGATGCTGTGTATGGACTTCTTCAATCCAATGCGGATTTTCAATTGACCAGTAGCGACAATTATGTCTGTTCACAGTGCCGTTGAGACAAAACTTTGCCTCATCTGAAAAAATGATGTGATCTAAAACATTAGGCTGCTGCTCGATCAATTCCGTCATTGTTTCGCATAATTGTAGTCTACGATCTGGATCATCTTCAGTTAACTCATGGACGGGATACATTTTATAGGCTTTCATTCTTGCTGATTTAAGAATATTATGAGCAGATTTTTGAGAGATCTCATGAATTTGACCTAATTCTGTTGTGGACACGTGATGATTTTCTTCCACTGTAAGTAACACATTCAAACTAGTTTCTTCATCTGTTGCTGTTAATGGACGTCCCCTTCTAGGTAAATCCTTCACCTGACGAAAGACTTCAAACTTTTGAATTTTTCGGCATACCGTACTTTTACTAATGTGACGATCCGGATAAACAGTATTAAACAAAACACGAACCTCTTCAAAAGAACGTTGACGATCACCGTACCCACGCATCATTAATATCTCAATTCGTTCTGATTCAGTAAGTTTTACTGCCATTTTGAAATGTGTCAATGTCTAAAATAAGTAAATTTATAGCGATGCAAAAGTTAAAACGCTTTTAAAATTGTCAAATGTGACGGTAAAAAGAATGCAAACACTAAACAACAACTTTTTTCAAAGGTACCTTGATTTTTCTGTATTAGGACACTTTTTTAATTTTTTAACTGTTTTCTTGTGAATAAAAATAAACATCTTAATACTTCCTGGACGTAGTTTTTTATTTTGCATTCAAAAGTGTTAAAAAAATCTGTGCGTTCCATTTAAAAGAAAAAATGAGGTGTGGCCACCACACGACTTTCTTATACGTATGAAAGTGTTACTTCCGGTCCGAATTTTGAAATTTCATTTATACAAAAAATATTCCAAATCCAACTCTAAATACTTTTGTACTCTTCATAAATATATATAGAATGCATAATTTACGACATATTTGCAAAAAATCGCTATTCGATAAGAGTAAAAGTGGTACTTCCGATCTGAATTTTGAAATTTTTTTTATACAAAAGATATTTAAAAGTATGTTCTAAATACTTTAATACTCTTAATGTACCTGCCTAGAAAGCATGATTTGCGAGATATTCGCAAAAAACTGATTTTCGATAAGAGTAAAAGACCTACTTCCGGTAGGAATTTCGAAAAACTTTATTAAAACAATGTTTCTCAAATTTAATTTTGAGTACATTTGAATTCTTTATAAATTTGTTTAAACTTAGTAATTGACGAAATATTTGCAAAATTCGATTTCTTCACTGAAGTAAACTACTACTTCCGGTCTGCCGATTTTGCTCAAAATCTAATCAGTTCTCAAGAGGGAGATTATATTCGTAAATACAAAATTTGGAATTGATACCTACAGCGGTTTGACCGCTATCGTGGTCACACACACACACACAGACACACACACACACACACAGAGAGACATTTTTTTAAAACCACTTTTTTGGTATCAGGGGACCTCAAAACGTGGACATCTGCAAAAATCTCGAGGTCGAAAATTTTCATCATCACAATACTTCCTTATACTACGTATAAGAAAGTAAAAAGTTGGACGTATTGCCGATTAAACCGGAAGTGAAAAAAATATTAACTGTATTGCATAAAATGCATTTATATTAACTATACCCCCATACCAAATTTCAGAAATCATAATTTTCAAATAACAAAGTTATTCGACCGTTCCGGGACTTTTTACTAACGCTGTATATATATACCTTACTAGGATTTTGCTACACGTTATTCTTGTAGCACAAACTATTTTGTTAAAAAGCTTGCCTGTCATTTGTCAATTAGTATCGGTGTCGTTTTATGTTTAATTCTCAAGAAAATCAAAATTACTTAACACCATTACCGTGGGTTAATTTTATTGTATTAAATTACATATAAACACATTTTTACTTAATTTTAGGGTTGTGTTGATATCATCAATTCCACTTACTAAGGAATTTTTACATGGTTTAACAATAATCTTTTTGATGATAATTTGTTGAACAATACGGTTTTCTCAGATGAGGCCTGGCTTCATCTTAGCGGTTATGTTAATTCACCAAATTATCGACTCTAGTTATCTGTAAACCAACATGTTCTGTGGAAACTAATATGTTTCCAATTATAGTGGGTGATGTTTGGTGTTCAACATCAGGTAGAAGTATAATAGGTCTAATGCACAATGATGAAGAACATAATACAATTGAAAATTTTCAAGAAACATTTCACGATTGTTTCGTTAGCAGAAATAGGTGGCCTCCTTGATCTTAGTACACTAAAATCAATTCTATACAATATCCGAGTTACAAGCTACAATTAAAGTTTTTAATGGTGTTAAAGTTCTCAGCTTCTTCTGTATTTAATTGATTTACTGATTGGCCATTTACATTTTAGAGAATTTTACGTTATAGAAATCGCAGTCGGTAAATCAGTTACAGATACCCATTATGTATACGAAGTCATAATTGAACTTCGCACATATAGGAAATTATAGTTTCTAAAGCTTTATTTTTTGATTTATGGGTTGAAGCCTTGTTGTCGTTTCTTCTCCTGTTGCCGACGTTTTATCCACTTATTTTTCTTCATGAAACATGCTTAAAGTTGTAGCTGCTTCTCTGATTAAATGAAACAGATGTTTCTTGGCGTTGCAGCGTTGATTCACTTGATCGTGGATGTTATAGTTGAACTGAGTTTAAATTAGACATTTCCAGGAGTGGTGTTCTTGGATTTTAATTTATTTGTTAATTTTGCGGTTTTGTGGAATTGAAATGGATCTGAGCCAGTCACACGAGGTCAGATCAATCGCTTTGTCTCGCAAATAGAGTTGCTAAAACCGTTCCCCAGAGGCAGATCAATTCCACAAAATTCTATCCAAGGAATTTCATTACCACAGTCACAAAATCCGCGAAGACATTGAAATACAGAAACACTTCAACGACAATAGAGATAATGGATACTATCTACATTACTCTTAGATGACCCTCGTTTACACTGAGTTCAATCATAGTATTCACGCGCCGTTGATCCGTCACACTAACCCTATCATAATCCAATCTCCCGCCAATAAACGCAAGTCTGTCCACTATCCCAAGGGACATTTTCAGGAATGTTGCTGCCTATGTAATTACGCAGAAGCTTCAGCAGTCCTGAAGGTACATTAGGCTAGTAGACGATACATCGGTAACAGAAGGAGATGCGATGACACACCGTACCATAGAAGCCTACTACTTTCAAAAATGTAGGGGAAATGTGGGTAAAATGGGTATCCACATCCACGACAGCATAAACAATTTTTTTATGAGTTGTCCGTACATTTCTTTGTTGAGAGGAACATAAAAAATTAAAGTTCAATATACATTTTGCATGATATAAATATTTTTTAAGGTATCTGTTAATTTCCCATTTTACCCATATATGTTGGTAAAATGGGATAATGTATTATTCTAAAATGGGATAGGGCATAGGTATATGTATGTGTAATATAGGAATAACAAATTTTCAAACGTTTTTAATTGTAAACTCAAAGATATCTACATTTGCCGCATGTGAAGTCTTCTTCATCGCTCTCGAGTCTCGACCCCAGCACAGGCATCGTGGATCCACTTCTGGCATAATGAACAGCGAATCCATCCCTCTCCGCTCATGCAAGAGGGTAAAAGAAATTGCTGAATTGACTGCTATTCATTTTTCACAGGCAAATGATGTGGTGGAGTTTGGTGAATTGGTGCGTTTAAAGGGTTATGTCTGCCTTCACCTTCAATTTCTGGCATATCAGGAGGAGTAGCGGCAGCGAACATCTCCTCTGTGAATACATGACGATTCAATGGATAAAGGACAGTTTTTGCAAAACCGTGTATTGCATTCAATGGAGTTGCCGCTCTTAAGTATGCTTTGCAACCTGGTAAATTAACACTACTTGTACAAAATTATTCCTCAGAAATATTTCCACTTCTTGACTATAAAACGATGATAAAGGGGTCATAAATGATACATCGAGAGGTTGCATCCGATGGCTGCAATGAGGAGGCAAACATATCAGAGTTACTGCATGGCTCCTGGCTTTATCTATCACTGCGATGTTTTGTGTATGGGTTTTGTGGGCATCCATTATCTATAAAACTGGATTTTCTTTTGTAGCTCTAGTAAATGTTAAAAAATGATCGAACCACTTTTCGAAAAGGCTTATTTGCATCCATCTTGTTGGATGATAAGCCGCTATTGTTTCAGGTGGAGCCCCATTAAGAAATACCGCCTTCATGCGCACTCGTGGGAATATAATCTTGGGTGGAACGTATGTCCCTGCAGCGTTCATACATATTACCGCAGTGACTAAAGTTCCACGTTCGGCTGATGTTAGGGTGCCAACTTGTTTCCTTCCCTGCAATGCAATTAATTTTGGAAGACGTCCGTGAACCGTAGTTAATCCCGTCTCATCAACGTTAAACACTCGTGATGCTGAAAATTTCTGTTGCTCTTCAATAGGCTCCAATATATTAAAGACGTTTTTCGCATTTACGTGATTGAAGCTTCTTGCACGAGATGCCGAAGTAGCTTCTGGAACCCTGATGGAGAGCTTGTTTCGGCTTAAAAATGAGTGCAGCCATGCCCAACCAGCCATTTCTTTATTCGTGCTAAAGTAATGCTTCAGACGAACTGCCCTAGTTGTCAACCCGAAGAGCATGCACTCCATATTTTTAATATAATCCACCAGTTGTAGTTCTAATTCTAGAGGGAATGTTAAATTCCTGCTTCCCAAGCCTTTTTCTGTTCCGGTTTTGCATTTATTTTGTCCTTTAACTCGCCGCTCTAGAGTGCTTTTGGGCACCGAATACATTTTCGCTGCTTTTAAGTAACCACATTGACCAGTAGAAACTGCCTCAATTGGTTTAGACATAGCTTCTTCTGTCCATGACTGGCGGTTGGTCGTTCGAGAATATTTTCCGGGTATTTTTTTGAAATAAACAGTTGAATTTGGAAGGTACGAAGTAAAACGATCTGATTTCTTCATTAGGGTAAAACGGGATACTGGTATCTCATTTTAACCTCATGCACCGGCCAATTTGACCGACGAAAAAATTCTAACCTCACATGCAATCGAAAAGTGATCATAATCAAAATGTTTGTTTAAATATCTATTAATCGTAAAAAAATATAAACCCCAGTCTACTAGGATTTGTGAATACAATCCTTACGTTTTTAAAAGGCTGTTTTTATAACAGAAGTGAAAAACTGAAAAACATACCTACTTTTTTAGCTATCATTCGCACGAATCACACCTTCTGCGCCATTGGTATACGTGACTTTGTAATTACTTCAGACACACAGGCGCTGGATAGCGATACGTATTTTACACAAAAACAACGGTATCCCGTTTTACCCACATTTCCCCTACTTTAATATAGACAAATGCAATGTTTGGCCAAAAATACAAAGTTGATGTTTCAAAACTCTGAAATATTACATATATACCTACCTATCGATTTGAGTTAAAAATAATGCAATACTATCTGCGAAATACATTTAAAGAATATCATTGAAATGCCAAGTAACATTCCTTTTGACATACCCAGCTATACCCTGTCTCAGAATAAGAAATAGTGATTCAAATATCCCATCAAAACCTCTAACACATATCTTAAGAATGTAGAAGGCAATTTACAATTAGATGTAAGTAGTTGTTGCCAACAAATTTAAATTTGATTTCTTATTCTACAAATAGCAAAGAGTTTGTATTAAAAAATGATTGTAGAAATGTGACTTTCTGGATTAATATGTAAAATCCCTCAAAATTAGAAGTTAACTATTTGACATAACCTACTGTGGTGAAATGGAGTTTAAAAATATTTCAAAAAATATTTTCTTCAACATCAAAGCAATATGTGCACACACATGGTAAATTATTAATATTTATACCAAGTGTAATTGTAAAATTGAATGAAAAATGTAAAATATTTTTAAAATGTATTATGAAAGTAGGTATCTCTAAAACACAAAAACAAAGCCCTCAATGTAAAAAATTCATCTGATTTACTAGACAATCATAAGTAACTTGCACTATCACTATTTTCAAAAGAAATAACAATGGTTCTACGATATGATCGTTCTGTCATTAGAATGTATGATGGATGTATAATTCTAAGCAGGTAGCCTTTGCACTGTATGTGGATTATATGATGCATTGTCCATGACTAATACAAATTTATCTGGCAATACATGTTATACCTGTTCAAATGACTTTTCAAAAAATTACCTCATCATGGTAGCTCGAAGAGGTATATTTTTTAAAAAGGAAACTGAAAACCATGTGTTGTTGGAGGTCTTAGTTCGTTTGTTTCCTTATATTCTTTCATTGCGCGATATAGAGTTGATTTTGCCAGTCCTATTCTTTACAATATATTGACATTGAAGTAATCCTTTACATTACTTACTGTTTTGAAAATGCACATTATGATTACTGCTGTTTCCATTTTTAGCACTTGTAACGTTAACATTTTGTACATATTTAAAACTATTTTTCGTCTTCATAAGAGTACCAATCATTGACGCTGCTTTGGTGGTAAATTTAACTGTTGCTTGGACCTAATATTCATGACGTACATTAACTTACAAATTGTTTTTAATAACACAGAAATTTACAATAAACCAAAGTGATAATGTAAGAGAATGTTTACAGGTTATGGCTTTGTTATGTAATAAAATATTGATTATAGAGAGTATTTTTCTATATTCAATTTGAATATACACGAACCAAAGAAATCTCTTAAAAATACCATTTTAGCGCAATATTTAAATCACTCCTTCTTATTAAAAGACATGGCAGAACAAGGTCGAATAATTCGTTAAAATAAGTACTTAGTCTCTAGGAGGGAGCAAAAACCACATTGAACTGATGAGCTTGTTTACTGCTCGTAACAAACAAGGGCGGTTTCTTATGGGATCACGCTGCTATAAATTTTAAATATACCGGTTGTGTCAAATACCATTAGCCATAGGTAATCGGTTTATACGTATGTATGTAATACGTCGCAGCGTGGTGTCTATTACATCGTATATACATATATACATGTACACAGGTGCGCTATGGCTAATGTTGCATGACACATGCGGTATATCTTTATACTATAATACATACCTAAGAAACCGCCACTGCCCGGCAACACCTATATTTTATTCTATTTTCTGATGAAGTTTTTGGGTATGTAATGATGTAAAAGTCTATATATAGTTATATATAAATTAATTTTTCATGTAACCGTTGTATAGAGAGATACATATTTTCATATAAACCGGATCAGATCTGTAACGGCAATTTATTATCGGTTTGAAAGTCAAAGCTAGACGTGAAATTATATATTATTGTTATATATTAGACTGGTGACAGGTTATCTGAAATGGACAGTAAAAAAAATTCAAATGGGCAGTAAAGTATATCATTATTGTACGATTTTGTTGTCACTAATTGACAGCTGACAGCAGAACGTGATAATAATTGTACCATCACAATTAACATAAATAGTAAAATAAAGATTTGTTGGGCCTCATTACGAACGATTTGAGATAACATTTAATGTGCAACTAAGCAGTAAAGTTACTTCTCATCACTCATAGTGGTTAGTAATATCCGCATTCGTGATGAAAAATGTAATTTTATTGATTTGTTATACAAATAATTAGTACCGGCCATGGGACTGATTAGTAGACGTTACAATACAAGACGACACGACACAAAATTCGCAGTATTTTAGCGACTCCTAGAAAAGTACCTACTCTTGTCATTCGGGTTAGTTAATGGAAGAGTGGTCTATATGCCGCAAATATAATCATTCTTCCACGAACTAGTCCGAATATCATGATTACGTTTCTGAGAAGATCTAGAAGACTGTAAATTTGGTATCGTCTTCTGTTGTGTGAAGTGACCGAATTCTCACGGCGCACAGTGGTCTGAAACGTCCAAAAAGTTGGTCAAAACCTAAAAAAACATTTTTTTTCAAATAGTTTCTTGTGTGGTAGTCGGTAAACGAGGTGCCTGCGCGTCTATTTCTCGAATAGCAGATAGATGGCGCGCCTACGGGACGTGTAGTTGTGTGTGAAAGTCGCGGTTGTCAAAACTTGCTACGTGCAACGTTCAACAATAAACGAGAAAAACATTTGAAGTGCACACAAAAATTCGTGTGATCTTCAACAAGAAGATGGAGGATGCGCCTGATGATTGGTATAATGTTTTGACACTTAACTTTTTTTAAACAATTTTTTATAATTTGTTATTAAAAATTTTCCGAAATTGTCAAAAAAGTTATGTTTCCGCGAGACTCCGCGTTGTTCGCTGATTCATTTCCCAGATGAATGTCTAACTAACTAGAAAATCGAAAATTCAGGTGCGACTTTCTGCGATTCTCCTCGCAATTGATTTATTTGTATTTGGTTGCGCGACCCTATACATGTGACGCGTCACATGTATATGTCACATCATAATTACATATTTTTAATTAATCTTAAAGAGATTTAATATGCGCACCATCCGAACCAAATAGTAACTTAGAAGAAGTCACTTTGAATTATTTAAAGTGCAATTACCAAGAAATAATCATAATTATTATCATTATTTTCATTATTATCATTATTATTATTACTATCATTATTACTATTGTTATCATAATTGTTATTGTCTTTATCGTAAGTATAATTATAAAAAGTATAATGAGAAACAACACAAAATTTATTAAGCCAAATTTTATATTATTTTATCGTATTTTTGAACATAAAACTGGCAATTTAAAACTCCCCATTTTGCAATTTACAATTTTTACCTCAAATCTACAATCAGAAAGTAAAAAAACTAAAGCATACTGATTTTCAGCCAAATCCGAACCTTTTTCGAGTTTTGACCAGCTTTTCGGGCGTTTTAGACCACTGTGCGGCGCGGGTCATTAACAAATGTCAGTACAATAGTTATAGAGACACATGAATATTTAGACTTGTCAAATAAAACATGTCACTTGATCGTGGGGCCACATGTTATTTTGCAAATAGGTATTATTGTGGTTTGACCGTTTGAGCATGTCCATTAGACATTGTTACTTACGCAGCTATACGGAGGCGCAGTAGTCATTTTAATATACAATTTAGCATAGAAGTAGAAACAGTCTGCAATGGTATAAATTTCAATTTAAGTCCTTTTTTTTGTATAAATTTCCTTATATATACCTTTACATCGTTACATACGAATTTAGGAAATATTGATATAAGTTTATTTACAGAACGATCTCCATAGGGCTATGCAAAAGTCTCAATCGGCCCTTTCTCAGCAACTCATGATTTTATCAGCGACTCTCCTTTGTTTAGTGTTTACGAGGTAAGTAAATTAATAATACACATATCTTTGTTGTACTTATAAATAAACTTAAAGTAAAATAATTTTAAAACTATTCCTGAAATACTAAATAATTAGAGATAGAACGCTTATCAATGCTGGTCTCTGTTTGTGAACTGCTGAAATATAAATCTTTTCAGAACAAGCAAATAAAATGAAAAAAAACCTATCACAACTGAAGCAATAAAAAGTAGATCCATATTTTTCCCCTTTATCTTTAACCTTCTAGTATAAAAAAGCTTTAAAAAAATATGTGGAGACAAATCGATACCTTTATGTCTTCATATACCTTCGCCTTCATACAATAACTCACGTAGTATTAAGGATGCTCTCGGCAGTTTTGTTGGTGTAAGCGTTTACTTTTATAGCTACTTTTGTCCGTCAAATTTTCTTCACCTCGATATTTTTTTACATCACAGTGAAGATAAATGGCCTCAATATATTTGAAAAGAAAATGTTAATAAAGTGTTTGAAATATGTGACTTTAATGAATGACTAATCAGAAAATATTATTGCAGTATACGTTCCTATCTAACTTAAGAGTGGCATTTACCAACAAATAGAAACTTATGCAACTTATATTCCTCGCGGAACGGGTAGACGCAAGGGGGTGTGAGTAGGTGGAGGTTGACGATATTCGGTTCTGTCACAGCACTTCGGTTTTATTCACAGATTCTGTCATAGATAAACGTAGATAAAGAAATACTATAGATAGAAAACATAATGTATAAAGAATGAGTACTTACGGAACTGTTGATGTTGTTGATGTTTTATAATAAGCCAATTTTCGCTTGCCCACAACTGTTATATTATTATACACTCCAATATTATAGGTATATATGACATTTAAATGCGAGTGACAGTTTGTAATTAAACTGTCACTCGCATTTAACTCTGCAATAGCCGACCGATTCCGATAAATTTTCGTCTTCGCTAGAACCTGTAGAAATACCGTAAAGAGGGGATAGACGACGCGAAAAACCTCGTGTAAAATGTGTGTGGCAATGTATACTGTTTAATGTTTTTTATCTTTAAAAATAATTACAAAAATTTAAGTTTTTCTTTATATCGGTCATCAAATGTGCAGCTTGGCGCGTAGAGGTAACTATTTTTCTTTTGTGTACGAGCCTTAGTTAGTAGACATTAATCAAATTCATGCATTTTTGTGGTTATTTCTAAAACACATAACTTTCTTAAGAAAATAAATTAGTACAAAAACTGACCTTGACATCATAAATTTATGCCTTTTGCATCACTAACCCAAATTTGAAATTCTAAAATTACAAAATGAGTTTAAAAAACGCGAAACGGCGATGCCTTAATTTTCGATAGGAAAACGCCCCTCCTCAATCTAAAAAGATATCTTCAAATTAAATAGAAAAAATAATAGTAATTATTATTAATTTAACACTTCAGACTTCAGATTTAGAGACTACTTGCGTGATGTAATCAACATTCTAATAATGTCATAAGACCTTTTTTTGTATCATGCCACGTATATTATGCAAGGACCTAGGTGACAGTATATTGGGGTCGGGTTGCGAAATCAAAATTATATTCTCGACGAAACCAAAAATTGTTACAAAAACCGAAACCCGCCTACAGGTGAGTAAACTTCTTATTCGGGCTGTCGTCGTCTCAGAAGGTGATCGGGGTCGAAACAGATGTTATATAAAATGGGACGCCGCGCCATCACAAGGTTAAAGCTTGTCGAAGTAAAGCAGTTGTGAGGCCGTGGGGTAATGCTGGCACTTAAAGCGGATATGGAGAATTGCAACACAACAAACACCAAAATAAAAGTAAAACACTCCGTCAATTATGGAAAAAATTTAATCACAATTAATTGCAAACATGCACAGAGGTGTAAAAAAGATAAAATGAAACAAAAACTGATGAACATTGATCACGATCAAGTTAAAACATGTTTTGCAAATTTTGATCAAAATTTATTTAATAATTAATAACAAAAGATAACAAAAGTGAAGGATGCTGAATCGCCTGTACAGTAGTATCTTAACTATTTAATAATAAAAAAATAACAAAGGTGATAAAAGCTGCATAATCATGTATATTAAATATAATTAATTTAAAAAAAATGCAAGGTTAAGATGAATTTTATCGAAAAGTTTGATCAAACCATAAGATACCAGCCCAACTAGCCGAAGGTGTCACAAACACCGGCACTATGCGAAGTAGTCTCCTTTAAATTGCAAATTACAAATAGCTGTAAATTAAGACGGAAATTGCGTAGAGAATTACTATTAAAATTAATAACAAATTTTGACAAGCAAAAGAAAGAAATAATAGAGAAGAAATAGGTTTAACATATGCCTGATGAAAATTAATTACAAAGGAATAGATATCTGGTTTTAAGTAAGGTGAGACGATAGAGACGACGTTAACCTATATATCTCGAGAGCGGAACAAATTTACTATTATTTAATCTTAAACCGAAAAGGAAAAGCAACTAAAACTATTTGACATTCTGCTAAATACAGGAAATTCATAACAGCCACAGAAACAACAACTAAACTTGTAATTTTCATGACATATACAGTGCAACGGAAACTAAATACTAAGAATATAAATTTAATTAATGTAATTAATACCATATTCTATAATAATAAATCGTTACTCTATCTAATCACAAAAAATTATTGGTCGCATTCAGCAGACGAATCGGGAACCGTTCCCACTCCAACTGTTCACTTGACAACAGTTGAGTGTTTGCTGGACAGTACCGTTGACCTTTATGTAATCACCTTCCGTTTGGTACCTTTCACTGGTGCCATATGTTGGAATTATATAGATTAAACCGAATAAATATAATAATAAAGGTTTTTCTGCATTAGGTTTCGGCGTTGTTTTTAATGTAAATGCCGGTTTTTCCAACCCTGATTAAAATACCCCGTTAACTCCAATATTATAATACATTTATTTATGCACAGTACCTTTAATTTGCTTATCTTACTTTTCAAGTAACTTTCTTCAAAATTGTGTGTTTCGTGGGTGTTGGAATGCGTTAATGGCGCATGCGGACAGAATACACTCACTAAGTGAGCGTAGAATTTTTCCGCTCGTAAAAATGGCGCCCGCAGCTCAACATGTTCAGAGTGAGCGTACATCATCTGAATACGATCCTCAACTGTTGTGTTTGCTGAATGCGACCATTGCCACGCGGTCATATGACCAGACATACTTAAGTAAGGTTATAGTATATTACTTTTTTATATACAAAACATATAAATTAACATTTTATAAATGTTGCAGCACAAGCAAAAAACGTTTCCGTAATCTGTTTTCTCTAGTATCGTAAATATTGTTGGTATTAAACAGTGGCGGCTGGTGAGTACGTTTTGGTGGGGTAATATCTATGTAAGTGCCCCACCAAAACGTACTCACCAGCCGTCACTGGTATTAAATAAGAATTACACTATTAAGAATTTCAGATAATCTACAGGAAAGCACCACATGATTTGAAAGGTATTTCATAAACAAACATACCGCTTTTACATTTCCTTTATGATTTTTATTGATATAACACAAACAACTGTTTTTCCTTCGTCTATATTAAGAGGTATATAAAAGATTTATTTTTTAATTATGAAAAACTTAGAGTATTGCATTTGTGTTGGAACCTTCCAAAACTATTTACTCAACGTATGAGAATACTTAAATTTAAAAAATTGGAATGCGGGATAATTCTCTGACGTCATTATTCAGAGTGGTCATGGTTTATAATCCAAATAAACCGCACAGTCATTTTCCCCCCGTGTAAATTATATTGTGTGAGAGTATTCTAGGTATTTTAATAAAGAGTGCCTACATAAATTGACTTTGTTAGTGATAGGTATGATGTGTGAAATGTGTCCTAATGATTTACTATAGATAAACGGAAAAAATACTTGTATTTTCAGATTTATAGACAATATAACATTGTGTTTACAACAAACTATGGCTATTTTTTCCGAAAGATTTTATTTATACCTAGATAGTACGTAATTTAGTCTTTTCACATTTAGATTCTTCAAAGAAAAAACATGAAATTATAATTATCAAAGAATTTTACTGAACTTGTATATGCAAAACCTTTATTAAAATAACTTTCTATGCTGAATATAATTTAAATATTGTTTGTTTCCTTGAAGTATATTGCTTCGTATTATTGGCATAGTTAAATGCAAGTTCGTAAAGATTTTCAACAGAATAATAAAGAAGAAACAGTCACTGTTTGTTGTAAACTCAAAGATATATTGTCTATAAATCTAAAAATACAAGTATTTTATGTGTTAAACTATAATGAATCGTTAGAATACATTTCAAATATCATACCTAACACCAAAAAAGGTCAACCTATGTGCACAACTTTTATAAAAATTACTTCGAAATAGTCTCTTCTTTAACTCCATATACTTTACACCCGATAAAAGAAGTATCCGGTTTGTTTGGAATGTGAACACGTAGGATAATAGTGACGTCAACAGAAAGTGTTGAAGTACACTACATATATTTTTTAATTTATACCATACTATTTATGTGTAAATGTGTAACAATGCACTGCACATTAATGAAAGCTGGTATGTATAATTGGAGAACATAATGTTTAACAGGTTATAAAAGTACACCGGTTGGTTATTGATGGTGTGGTTATTAACCGCCTAATTAATTTGTACAAAACATAACTGAACCGCTTGTAATGAACCTGCTATGAAAATGAGGCTGCTTGTGAAAGGCACGCATAAATTTTGGAATCGGGATCCTATTTGATTTCGTGTACAAACAGTTGTTCAACGATGCCCTGAAGCTATTAATTTATGTCGTTGTACGGTTTCGCAATTAAAGGCTATTAATTATACCCCTAAATATTTCAAACTTTAAGATTCGAGATTTACATGTGGCCTCTTACAGTAGAATTTATGACTAATGAATTTATGAAAAATATTCGAACAAGTACATTCGAGCGCTGGAGTTGATTTGCTAAATCAATTAATTAACGCTCGATTATTCGACTGTTCCACTGCGTTGTTTAAACTGAACTTTGAGGTTAAATTATGGGTAATTGTAACTTCAAAAATATCAAATGTAAATAGCGGCTAATCGATGCATTTTTGAAACTCTATTAACTGATTAATTGCGTTAAAACTCTAAACATATAGAAAGTAGTACTAAGACTCTACAGTAAATAAATACTTACACAAAAAGCAAACATTATCTATGAAATGCAGTGCAGTCAGATTATCATTGTGCCATATGGGCATAATAATATTTTTTTCTCTTTAAATAAAAGAAAAGTAAATATTCTTTATTCCAATATTGACAAAAAAAAATATTTTTGTTTCTGGTTTTAATAAGAATATTAAAACGAAATGCAAGTCAAACAAACTTAAACAAGGATTTTTTACTGTTCACTCGTTATACTGTGATCATAAACATTTTCGAGTTGGATTACTCTGAAACCACTAAAGCTGTCGACATCGAATTATAAACTAAAGCTACTAAGCTCAGTCGAAAGAAGTGATATTTTTTTAACAGTATTGTTAAACAGGAAGTAGCGCTTTATTTCATTACAAAAACCATTTTTTCTGGTCAACAGTTAGTTCAATTAAAATGTACTTCTGAATATAATAGTATTCTTTCTAAGCAGATACATTATGAGTAGGGCGCGGACACGTACGGTTGATGACTCATCGCCCATGGGCGTACTATTGAAATGTTGTATTTTTAAAGAGGTTGTAATTTTATTTATATAATTGGATAACAAGTGGCTGGTGATCTGTTAAATACAAAATACCTTATTATTTGTTCATTTTCTCTTCTGTAAAACTTGTTCCCTTTGAATTAAGTACATCCTTGTAGATAGAAAACGTCCTTTCTACATCGCAACTGGTTATAGGTGCGAACTGGAAATATACTTTTATTTCAGCGTATGTAGCATACACAATTGCCGCAATGTTATTAAATCTGGATTTCTATTAAAAACTGCGTCTAAATTTTGCCAAAGGCCACAACCGAACTCACTTGGAATACTTTTGAAATTATTAATAGCCCACGTCTAATGTGGTTAATTCATCTTTTAATTAGAGATTTCGATTTTCAAAATATGTAATTAGTTTAGGCAAATTTCCAAAGTGTTCCTGAAGGAATAACAACTGATTTTTTAAATTTGGGATTTGTGTAAATTCCTTGCACTCAGAAATACTTCGAGCATCGTCATTTAAACATGTAACTATCGAAATTATCTGCATAAAAACTATTTCTGTGTATGTTTTAGCAAAGCTAAGTGACGAACGTGCGATATTTTGGCATTCTGTAACGATATTTTACAGACTTTGTAATAAATTTCGGAATCACTGACAATTCATTTTCAACGGGTCCAATGTCTGTCTATGTTTTAGCTGTGCTAAGTGACGTGGTACGTGTACTTTTTGAGCATTTTGTAACGATATTTTACAGACTTTGCAATAAATATCGGAATCACTGACAATGGACATACAATCAGTATGACCCTCAACCCAACTCGCCATTGTTTTCTCGACGTTCTTCCATATCATAGTAACATAAACAACGTTCTAGATCTAAATAAATGATAACTAAAATGTACGCGTTTGTTATTGAAACTAAACGAAATCCAGTGCACACTTACGTCTAGATAATTGGGAGAAGTCGATTCAATAAACCGGTATTAAACAGACTATTACAAAAATTACGAAGTACGTAATTAACAGTCAAAACAATGAAACCACGAAACTAACGTAATTATGAATGAAAATTTTATTTCTCTTGCGAAATATAAGGTAAATATAATACATTTTAAAAACCCCTCACGCTCCTATCTACGCCGATGAAAAAAGGATTTTACTCATAAATTTTCCTTATTTTATGGGCATTTTTTGCTCTCATTCTCGGGCACTTCTCGGGCGTAAACAGATGATGCAGTTCACCATATGAATTAGTGCTATTCAGTAAGCGTATGTTGTTTACATTATTTCTTTGCTCCGTTGTAACTTCGTCGTAGTTTAGCCCGGTCATGTCCGCGCCCTAATTATGAGTATAAAAGTATTTGAAGCTAGATGTTGAATACTTTTTTTTACAATTTTTCTTGTAATTGCAACGGCTGTAGCCCCGGGCCTCAGGAATTCGCAGTAGCCGTTTCACGCAAAGCTATTGATAAAATTTCTCTTTAATAAGTGTGAACTGATTTTGCGTGAAGAGTTGCATGAGAGTACCGTTTTCCTTTGCTAATTTATAAAAATTGGAATCCTCCACGATAAAAACCGCGGCCAATACATTTCGAGGATCAGTACGGCCTCGGTCAGCATCGGCGATTTGGACTCGTGCGGTATCATCAACTTGTACGGCAGGAAACTACTTTTTTGATGTTTGCAACATTTTCGATGTCTGTAGTTAGAGAAGTCACATATGTCTTCACCACCATTGCTGTCATTTCCTTCAACATAACCGTTGCCCGTTTGAGAATGGTGCCGATCTTCTTCAGCTCAATTAGTGCATTCCTCCATTAAATTTTCATTTCCAAAACCCTTGCTCACAAGTTCTTCAAGCTGTTCCTCTGTTCCAATGTTTCAATTTTGTCAAGAGGTAGAGTCGACGATGCTGTTCCTCTTTTTGGTTTCACTCAAAACATGCCTTCGTATGGAGTCTGTCGCATACCTTTATGGTATCCTAATCATCCATTCAAGTAGTTAACATATTTTGTATATTTTGGCTGGCTCTTTCTACGGAGCCTTGTCTTTGGCTGTGTCGCGGTTTCCCATGAACTAACTATCTTTACACCTTTCCACATCGAACAAAGTTCAGATATTACTCGATTACTAAATTCTCTGCCATTATCTGAATGTAATATAGACGGAGCTCCAAATGTCAAAAAACATTGAAGAAGATAATACGCAACTTCTTCGACAGCCTTTGTTTTGAAGGCCTTAATTGTTAAATGGATTTGATATGCTACTATGAACTTGAAATCATCGTCCTTATGGGATCGCTAATCTATGGGATCTACATACCTCGTATTTTGAGTATAATTCGGAGCTTATTATAAGTTTTACGACAATATATACCTTTTTTAGGAGAACTTTACTTTATCTGACATTGTTTGCATAAATTTAGAAATAGCATCACAACTTCATAAGTAATATTCATAAACATAATTTGCAGTTCTATAAGCATTCTTGTTCTTTCCCCTTGTTCTGTTCTAATATGTATTTGGGAAAGTATATCGAATATTATAACGTTTTATTCGGTAATTTAACCGTTTACTCCTTGTTTCTTTAGCAGCAATCACTTCAATTAAAATTTTATCATATTCTTATCCTTATATTGGTTAAAATAAAAACAACTTTCCTGTCTTTTACTGTTGGCAAAAGTATTAAAACTTTTCAAGAAATTGTTCACGGTTCATTGCAATAACTATTGTAATATGGAATTAGATACTTCGAATGAGAAAAACTGCGGCTGATTTAGTGGATAGCATGCATGCTTATATTTCTTCAATTACTAATTCACGACTACCGATCGGTGTATGTTGACACGATTGGTGTATGTTGACATACACCAGTAAATGTCATAATACAAAGAACCTTTCGTTCTCTTTCTCAGCGTACTTGGTGAATCATGACATTCATTACTTTCGGTCCTTCAGAGTAACATATATACTTTTTCTCACTAAGTATTCGTTGGCCTTTTCTTTTCTTTCACAAGGTAGCATATTTCTATGGAATAGTTTGTTTTTCCACGTTACTTATTGAATCTCAATCATAGGAATTTCCTGGTTCATGTTTTAATTGTTTTATTGTTTTAATATGAAGGTATGTATACTCGCGGTAAAAAGTTTTGTCGGGTCTTAAGACCAGCTATATGGAAGGTATCACTGGTCAACTCTAGTAAATTCTAACACGAAATAAAGAGGGATTATATTCAATTTTTATAATACCTAAGTTTGAGTAAATATACTTAACTGCTTCGTAAAAGAAAATACATGTGGTATAGAGCATGTGTAAAAACATATTGGGGATAGGATATATGTATACTAGGCATACCGACAACAACGTTCAGTTGTGCCGATAGTGAGGTACGATTATAGCATATAGCATTTCAGTCAGATACAGTCAGTCGATAGATGTACATGTCTTTATCTAAGCATCACACGCTTCGTAAATGCATATTTACCAAATAAGAATTCAAAATGCTGCTGCGAGTTTTCTTATACTGCTTATACAACGCAGTAGGAAAATGAAAGTAAAATTCTAATTAAACATTAATTCTTAGTAAATTATTCTATAAATTTACTAAGTAAATAAAAAATATGCAATGATTCAAATTCATTTATTAATAAAAATCTAATTGGAATGTAAATTTTTATTTGAATTATAAATTACGAAGTATTTGTTTTGGTTTTCATAATACCGTTCCAGAACAGTTTTATAGTCATCCATAATTGCGTTGTATACGCAATATAGCCAGAATTATCGAGTTTTAGGAAAAATTATGGTACAAATTGTAGTATATAGACGCCGGCCCAAATAAAATACTAATTCGAATTTATGTTATGTTATGTTACCTGTTGGGTAATAAAGATGATTATTATTATTATTATTATGATATATTTGAATTTGAAAACTTTAAGCAAAATTATATATAATAAATAAACGACAGATGTTACGTTTAGCCCCACAGCACTAAATAAAGTAAATTTATATTTAAATAATTAACCTAACAACTATGTCTCAAAATAAACCTCTACACCTTCTTCGTCATCGGATTTGTACAAATTTTTGGCTTCCGTTGCTTGTAGCAAAGAATTAGACACTTCGAAATTGATGCTAAGAGCAATCCATTAATCGAATTTGTACAAATCCGATTTCAAACATTATTTTTATCAAATTTACTTTCAAAAAAACCCTTTCGAATTCGCCCAAATCTCTAAATAAATTCTTACCTGACAGGTCAGTAAATAACATAAGTATTTGTCTGACAGACTTTCAATTTTTTGTCATCTTCAAAATTATTAATTAACTGAGAATACAGCCTCCACTGATCATCCACCTTTTGTTTCTTATCTAAATCATTTGGTTTTATAATATTAGGGAAAGAATTCATAATATTTAAAATCTATTGAGGTTTCTGCTTAGTATATATTTGTTATCAAATATTGCTATTTTGGACGGAGGATTTTGACAAACTTTCCATATTTTGCTCCTTTGCTGTGATTTTTAATGGCTGATAGTCAGCAACAAACTCTGAATTACATGCAATACATTTTGCTTTTAAAGCATTATCTAAATTTAATAAAAACTTAAACCATGTAAATTTAATAATTATATATTGTCTCTGAACATATCTTTAACAGGTTTCGCTTTCTTTTGCGTTCTTGTTCCTCCGAGTCTGATCCAGACGATTCGAATGTATTTTTCGATGAACTTGCCGCCATTACAACAACTAATACATTGAAAATGCAGCCAAAAGGCAAATTTCAACAACTGCTACCCCCTTGTATTTAAATTAAAATGGCCGAGGCCTTAAACAAATCGGTACCCAGAAATTCCAAGAAGGTAGTGAATTAAGCACCACCACGGTAATTAACCTTCTATTATACTTTAGGAGGACGCTTGTCTAATTATCTAATCACCAACTTACAACACTCAGTCTTACCTCTTACTTCCCCAAGGGTCGATGTAAAATATGAGAGTCAGCACTGCCTCCAGCTACAGTCAGAGAAGGGCGAGTTCGAACACCGTACTAAGTCGAAGGTTGAGATGTCAGGGCGCCTATCCGTAAAAATATGCTGAGCCCAACGGATATTCAGACCCCGGACCAGATCCAATATAAAACTCCCCAGGTGATAAGAAAATAAGACCAACACACGTTCATTCAACTTAACAATCAGTTTATTGAAAATTCAATTCAATATCAACAGCGTATTTCCATTACCGTACAAACCGGCTATATACTCTTATTTCTGATTCCCAAGAGATATTCAGAACGATAGAATTAAAAAAAACAATGAAAAGTAAATCTCAAGCGCAACTCGGTTGCAAATATTAAATTCCTGAAGGGTTAATTAACATTAAATGGCCACCCAGGGTGATCCACAGTTCAAAATTTATCAATGACGAACAATAACATTATTTTAAAAATTCAAAAATGGTAAACGCAAGAAACGATCTTAAAATTAAAATTAATTGACCAACAGTACTCTTACAAGCACACAGACATGAGGCAACTTGCCAGGAGTCCCTCCAAAGTCGAACAGTTTGATCGTGATTTGCAACACGTCAAAACTAAAATAAACACTCTGTATATTAGAGGCAACCGACAATCTATTCGACATCAGAGTGCAGACTCTAGGTTATAAAATATCTAATTCTATTAAACCAAATAGCGCTAGTTAACTATGCTTTACATAAGGAAATGTGATTAATTAAATTCCATAATTTCTTACGAGATTATACCAAAATAAATTACAAACATAGACTAAAATGCATTAATTAACATCCAAGAATTTACACAAGACCGATGTGAGGCTACACTGCCCTACACATCACAAAATTTAGCTCAATTTCTAACTTCAAAATTAAATGGCTACGTAACGTCTCCAAAAATGTCAAAGTAACCTCCAAAATGGGGTCACTATTGTTAATAAAACTACGTTAAATTAATTAATTCAAAAACATAAAGGCTCACAGGCCATAAGAAGTTAAATTAGGAAATTACGATTACTTATTTAATAAATTAGGCCGGAAAATTGAAATTCACTGTTCAAATTACACGATATTGACACAAATGTAGACAAACTGTTTAGTCAAATAAACTCTACCCTCTGGATATTAACAGAGAAAATTCACACAGTCACAATACCTTAAAGAAGTCACATCCACAGCTACCAAACATGATACCTTCTACGGATCCACACGTTACAAGAAATCTGCTCTCTTATCTTCGGCTAACGACATCTCAGAAAATTAGCGTATGAAGGCTACAGTATCCCATGATCTGTACCTTAATTATGTCTTCACCGCAAGATCCAGCAATCAATTTCTTGGCACCGTAAGATTACAAGCACGTGGTTCTCACGTCTTAACCCCAAAATCAAAAATGCTCAGATGAGGCTTATGTCAGGCCCAACACCAGCAGCTAAATTTATATATAGAAACACACAAATTAAGATCGATTAGACACGTGGAAACTATACTTACAGCAGCTTAAACAATTCCCAAGCCCAGAAGAAAATATCCTCGTAAGAATGAAGTACAACGCCAAAATTCACCAATAATACTTGAGAAGCCCCATAAAATCCGCTTTTGTATGCGATTATCGACGATAAAAACTCAATTCTTCATCATTCTCAAGTAAAGTTGAGGGAAATGATTCTGCTCTGTCGTGTCCAACCTTCCTCAACGACCGTTAAAAATCAAAAGAGAAAGAGCCTAACATGTCAAGCCTGATCATGAAACGCACAACGACAATTGTGCTAAAAGAGCGAACGATCCAACTAATACTTTTAAACGTACGACAAAAATACAGGTTCAAATAACCATAGGAAAATGGACAATAATTATTAATAATTTGTTGCATAACTCAGGGCCGAAAGAAGTTAAAAAAAACGAAATTAACAATAACTAAGGAAACAATTTAATTAAATGAAACAACATACGCCATCTACCCGACAATGCCTGTATACGTTACACCCACCTAGGCAAGACAGAACGCGTGTAATAGGAATCTTAAGCACTTCTACACCAGATGGCCGTAGTAGTAGGAAGACGACATAAATTTAATCAAAAACGAATTACGTATTCCGACAATTAAAATAAACTATTAAAGGATAAAATACAACCAAAAAAAAAACGTAACAATTCCTCCCTTACCACAAAAGGTTATTTACTTGTAAATTACCGTTAAGCCAAGAGTTATGAAACCAGGAACTGGACTGTGCGTAACACAACATATACCATACGATACAAGGAACCAAGTTAAAATCGACAACGACTAGGCAAAAAGGAAGACGAATGTGCGCGACCATGTCCGACAGCGAACGCAGCATCACCAAACGCTTGACCAAAACCACCACGCGGTCCTTCGGCATTCAGCCGGTACGGGGAATTAACGAGGGATAAATAAAAAAACATGGGTGTCGAGATTCTGCACAGGCGCGCCCCGAGACCTGACCAACCGACAGCCCAGTACCACTGATAGCATCAAAAAGGAAATGGAGTAGACGGGTTAAGTTACGGTGTGCCCGGCCGGCGGTGATCCTTACGACGGTCGAAGGCACAGGAATTAGGAAGAGATACTACCAATAGACCAAGATGCGGAAAAGGCAACCCCCGGAACGACACTCTGCAGACACGCGACGGTAAAAGAGAACTTTGGGTGAGGCCCTCGGTATCTCAAAACAAACAAAAAAACAGGTGAACTAAAAATGGGTTTATTACTACAGATACGGGATACAAGCGGAATAAGGAGAGGTATTTAAAGATAGGGTAGCGCAGAATGGTGAAACTACTAAAAGACACAGACGGCACGTCCACGCGACAAACGTACATTCCGGAAACACAACAACTGAAGATCGCCAAACAAAATAGACATAGCAAAAGAAGTTTAAAGTCTGGACCGGCGTTGTCCCGACTGAAACGCTGAAGGCGAGCGATAAAGCCATAAGGCGAAAGTCAATATCAAATCCTGGAGGTAACATTTTGACAATAACAACTGCAAAAGAAAGTCGCCAGGACACGACCCTTGGAAGGCTGAGAACTATCAAATAAAGACCGTTCTTCTTTATACCTTCGCAAATAAACGTCTAATCAGGAAGAGAATGTCAGTACGACATATGCAACACGATAGAATAACCATCAAATGCAAATTCTAGACCATACGATACGTAACATAATCCCAAAATGGTAAAGGTTCTAGAACTGCTATACGGTACGAAAGTAATAAAATCGTCAATACTTAATCGTAAACAATACGAAGTCATATTCGGTACGGAACGTCAAATCAGTACGGTAGAGTCGAAATCGGTGCAAAAGTCAAAATCGGTGCGAAATACATAACTATCAAAGTTATACGGAAGTCGAAAATAACTTAACTAACGTAAGTTATACGGTACTCAAAGGTAACATACAGAGTTACACGAAATTAATCCACCCAATTCAATCGTCGCTGTGTGGGCTATCGACAAAACATAGGGAGAACATCCCAAATCAGAACACGTAAGGAAATACGTCGAACCCACGACAACTAAAATTGAAGATGATAAAAGGAACGGGGGACACTGAGAATTTTTGGGACGCCTTTTACGCCCAGGCATTAAACCCACAGGTATATTCGTTAGGCCTACCTGCAAACCGAGAGACTTGCAAAGTTTAATCGTCGTTAGGTTGTGCTTTAAGGTGTTCAACACTCCATGTACCCGGAAGTACATCACCATCACAATTTTTAAGTTCATAAGAGTTATTAGACATACGGCGATGAATCATGAAAGGACCAATATACTTATCTGCTAACTTCGCAGAATAAAATTTCGCAGCGTCGGACAAAACACAATTCTTACGCCAAACCAACTGATTAGGCAGGAAGGAGACAGGACGATGTCTAAGATCGTAACGAACTTTAGACTTCTCATATGCCTTCTGTAGACGGTTCTTAATGTCACTATAGAGTCTCGAAAAATTAGAAGATCGACACATAAAATCTTCCGGATTTCTTTGACACGTTTCGACGGCATTTCCGTCATCCACAGGAGTATGGAAGTTACGTTCACCAGTAAGATACATTTCTCTGCCAAAGTTTACGAAATAAGGAGTATGATCAAGAACCTCATGTTTTGCCGTGCGAATAGCACAAGATATTTTCGGAAGGAATAGGTCCCAGTCACGATGATTATCGGACACATACGATACCAACATAGTCTTAATAACACGATTAATGCGTTCAACGGGATTTGCTTGAGGGTGGTAGTACGACGTATACGAAGGACTAACCTTGTACTTCTCTAAAAATTGACGATATTCCCTAGAACGAAACTGAACATCATTATCGCTAATAACCTTACGAGGAGTTCCAAAAAGTAAAAATACATGATTTTCTAAGAATTCTACGATCTTATTAGTCGAGGCTTTCCGCAAAGCACACGTTAAAACAAACTTACTGAAACAGTCAGATACGACAAGAATATAACTAAAACCACGTTTGGTTCTCGGTAACGGACCTACAATATCCACACTCAATACGTCCCAAGGTCTGTCAATGAGAGAGTGACCTCCCATACGACCAGCAGGTTTACGTTGTTCAGGTTTAGTTTTGATGCAAGTAGGACAACGACGTACATAACGGATTACATCATGAACCATTCCAGGCCAGAAATATTTTTGGTAAAGACGATGAAGAGTTTTGAAGATACCTAGATGACCCGAAGTTGGTACATCATGGCAGGACGAAATGATCTCAGAACGACGTTCTTTAGGAACTACTATTTTCCAATCCTCATCCTCATTGTCAAAATATTTGTTAGAAGGACGTACAAATTTACAAAGTTGGCCATTAGCTATCTGGAATGTAGGATATTTCTCCGGATTCGTTTTGACTGCTCTAAGTAGTCTGTGATACCACTTATCCGTTGATAGGACGGAAATCGAAATAGAATCGGCGACAGGAACCGATCGAGAGAGAGCATCAGGTACAACATGATCCTTACCTTTACGATGAATTATGTCGAAATCATATTGCTGCAGTCGTACAGCCCATCGCGCGAGTCGACCACTAGGAGATTGTAACTTACTTAACCAACATAAGGAATAATGGTCCGTAATGACGCGGAAGTGCGAACCCTCTATGTATGGACGCAACTTCTCAATCGACCACAAAACTGCTAAGCACTCTTTCTCGGTAGTCGAAAAGTTCCTTTCCGCACCAGTAAGCGAACGACTAAGATAGCAAATTACTTTTTCCTCGTTATCGATACTTTGAGTTAAAACAGCACCCAACCCAAAATTAGAGGCGTCAGTTTGTATCGTGAACTCTTTGCTAAAGTCAGGACAAGACAAAATAGGAGCTGAGATTAAATGTTGACGGATTTTTGACCATGCCTCGTCACAGGACTGATCCCAACGGAAAGGTTGATTTTTACGTAACAAATTTGTTAAAGGACCAACGAGAGAAGAAAAATTTGGTATGAACCGACGATACCAAGACGCCATACCAACAATACGTCTAACGCCAGATACTGAAGTTGGTGTCGGAATTTCAAGAATGGCTTTAACTTTGTCAGGATCAACCAACAAACCCTGTTTATTAATTACGTAACCCAAATATTTCAGCTCATCACGGCAAAATAAACATTTCTCACGATTTAGAGTGAGACCAGCAGTCTCTATGCGGAAAAGAACTTCACTTAAAATTTCCAAGTGTTTTTCGAAAGTGGACGTAACAATGATAATATCGTCCAAATAGACGAAAACATGCGGTTCAAATTCAGGACCTAAAACCTGATCAATGAAGCGCATCCAGACGGCAGGAGAATTTGAGAGACCAAAAGGCAAGCGGCGACACTGGAACAATCCCCGATTAGGGACAGTAAAGGCGGTATAAGGTCGAGACGACTCCTCAATAGGGATTTGCCAATAGGCGGATTTAATGTCCAAGGAAGTCAAGAACTTAGCATCGCGAAGTTTATCCAAGGTATTCGTTACATACGACAAAGGGTAGGCATCACGTTCCGTGACTTTATTGAGCTTCCTATAGTCAATGCAAAATCTATAGGTTTTATCTTTCTTCGGAACCAATAAAATAGGAGAAGACCAAGGACTATTAGACTTTTCAACAACACCCAGTTCTAACATGTGATTCAACTCTTTATCGACGATTTTCTGCATAGCAGGAGAAATAGGGTAATATCTTTGTTTAATAGGCGGACCATTCACAACAATACGATGTTCCACTAAATTAGTACAACCTAATTCTTTAGTCGATTTCGAAAAATGTTTGTTAATGAGTTGATCTAATTGTTGTTGCTGAACGTCAGGAAGGACATGTTCAATTCCTATCGTATTAATCGAAACAGGTTCAGACGAAAATACCCATTCACCACGTCGAAGGTCAGGGACAATACCCATAATTTTCCAGAAATCCGCGCCCAAGATCAACGTATGCGGTAAAGAAGGGACAACCAAAATATCTATAACGCTAATTTGATCACGAAGACACATAGGCACTGAGATTTCACCCAAGGATCGACACTTCTGACCATTCGCTACAGTACATACCGTAATTTTAGACTTCAATGGAATATTCATGGAACGTAAAGTATTCCAACCAGGACCCCCTAAAATAGTGCTTCAGGCGCCAGAGTCAAGAAGACCTAAGAATGACCGATTAAAGATTGACACATTTAAATAAGGACGTTCGTCACCATGAGCGTTCGCGAGAATAAAATCTATCTGATACTTATGTCTACTATTCGTCGAATTGTCAAAACGACGTCCCAAACGACGACTTAGGACGTCCGACGGGCGTTTCCCGAACATGAAGGACAAGACGGAACAGTCACATTTGGTTTACCACAACGGAAGCAATGTTTCTTACGAGGTCGTGAGCATTGACCCGAACGATGACCCACAACTCCACAATTCCAACACTTGAAGGGAAAGGAAGTCCTAGAAGTACCAGCCTCCATAACATTACACTTCACAGGAACCTTAGGTGCCGACACACAAGCAAGGTCTGGCTCAAGTGATTTGCCACGAGTAGGAGGAGGAACATAAGCTTCGACTGAAATTCTGCGAGCTTCCAGTTGTTTACCACATTTTAAGAGTTGGGCGATAGACGTGATTTCAACTAAACCAAACTGTGTCTGATAAAATGGCAAAAGATTTTTCAGCATAATCTTAAGCTGAGTAGCTTCAGGAACATTAGTACATAGACGTGAGAATAGATTTTTCATCATGGAAACGTAAATGCCAATCGACTCAAGAGAACCCTGAGTTCGATGCTTAATCTCGTCAAATAATCGATCATCATAATCGGGAGCCAAAAATTCAGTCCTCAAACCATCCAATACATCAGACCAATTAAAGAAAGAATCTTTATTAGCACGATACCAAATCAAGGCATCTCCCGTAAAAATATCTATAGCGGAATTGAATAAAATTTCGTCAGTTGAATGACGCGCGATCTTAAGTTCGTTCACACGTTCTATGAACGCATTCACAGACATTTCGCGAGGGTTTCCCGAAAATTTAAGTCCCCACGCCGCAACAGGAACAGGTCTCAAAGGCGAAGCCGGATTGGCCATAATAGGTTCGGATTCCCCATCACTAGATGACTCTTCGGACTCGAAATTCACTAACGGTCCTCCGGTAGTTAAATCTAAAATTGTGCTCTGTCCAAGCATAGTGCTTTTGCGAGCCGCTCTAGCCTTAATGGTTAATCGCACCCCCAGAGTACAAATTTGAGACACAAGTTGTGCACGTTGTTCAATTTCTGTATCCGTTGTTGGTTTACTACGTTGCGCACGACCGAAAGCACAAGCCAAAGAAGTTGACAACTTCTTGTACGCCGATGAAGTCCGCGTATCCGAAAAAGTAGCCAAGGTCGTCGTAATAACATAATTTTTGCCTTAAGGGCCTCAGCGTCTTGAGTGAACGTAAACGGATACACAGGTACTAAAGTTTCAGGATCCTTACAAAAACGTTGCATAACTCTTAAGGAACGACGCAAGTCTTCGACCGTACCCCCACTCGTTGAACCGTATCTCGCTAACTCGTACTCTAACTCATCTTTATTCAGTCTGTTAATTTCTATCTTAAGATCCATTATGACGTAATCGAAATTCAAAATTCTACAATGAATACCCGGCAAGTGAACACTCCGCTATAGATTCCTTCCCACAATTTAAATACAATGTGGCAACGTTATTGAATTTAATTTAAGACGTCAAAGATTCAATCTTAGACTGACTGACACAAATCAAAAGACTTCCACTTCTACACGTGAACACTATGCATACAACTGATATACCAGTGTCTACTGTACTTCTATTATCCAAATTACTTGCAACACCCGAAATAACTATACTGAGGGAAAAATCAAAAATCAGTATAAGATAATCAAAAATTCTTGGAGAACAATACGATACTATACAATATACGGAATTGAATTGCTTACGGAAAAGAAATTATTCCCCAAAAAAAAAAATATCAAAAGGCTGAAAATTTTCCCTAAGTCCAATCGGTACTATTAAAACATCACACATACAACGTAAGACGTAACTGTGATATAAGCTGGGATATACTTTACTTTTACTCGAAACAAAACAAACAAAAAAAAAAAATATGACAAGGTCTCCAAAGCTAAAATCAACTACTCCCTGAAAATGATTCAAACGTTTCTGAAAATTCCCCAAAATCTAAAATTCTTGATTGTTTTTTTTTTTATAAAACGAAATTCCTTTTCTATGGCCCCACACGTTGGGCGCTAAAACCCTTTTCTAAGGCCCCACACGTTGGGCGCTAATAATCCTTGCTACCCCCTTGTATTTAAATTAAAATGGCCGAGGCCTTAAACAAATCGGTACCCAGAAATTCCAAGAAGGTAGTGAATTAAGCACCACCACGGTAATTAACCTTCTATTATACTTTAGGAGGACGCTTGTCTCTAATTATCTAATCACCAACTTATAACACTCAGTCTTACCTCTTACTTCCCCAAGGGTCGATGTAAAATATGAGAGTCAGCACTGCCTCCAGCTACAGTCAGAGAAGGGCGAGTTCGAACACCGTACTAAGTCGAAGGTTGAGATGTCAGGGCGCCTATCCGTAAAAATATGCTGAGCCCAACAGATATTCAGACCCCGGACCAGATCCAATATAAAACTCCCCAGGTGATAAGAAAATAAGACCAACACACGTTCATTCAACTTAACAATCAGTTTATTGAAAATTCAATTCAATATCAACAGCGTATTTCCATTACCGTACAAACCGGCTATATACTCTTATTTCTGATTCCCAAGAGATATTCAGAACGATAGAATTAAAAAAAACAATGAAAAGTAAATCTCAAGCGCAACTCGGTTGCAAATATTAAATTCCTGAAGGGTTAATTAACATTAAATGGCCACCCAGGGTGATCCACAGTTCAAAATTTATCAATGACGAACAATAACATTATTTTAAAAATTCAAAAATGGTAAACGCAAGAAACGATCTTAAAATTAAAATTAATTGACCAACGGTACTCTTACAAGCACACAGACATGAGGCAACTTGCCAGGAGTCCCTCCAAAGTCGAACAGTTTGATCGTGATTTGCAACACGTCAAAACTAAAATAAACACTCTGTATATTAGAGGCAACCGACAATCTATTCGACATCAGAGTGCAGACTCTAGGTTATAAAATATCTAATTCTATTAAACCAAATAGCGCTAGTTAACTATGCTTTACATAAGGAAATGTGATTAATTAAATTCCATAATTTCTTACGAGATTATACCAAAATAAATTACAAACATAGACTAAAATGCATTAATTAACATCCAAGAATTTACACAAGACCGATGTGAGGCTACACTGCCCTACACATCACAAAATTTAGCTCAATTTCTAACTTCAAAATTAAATGGCTACGTAACGTCTCCAAAAATGTCAAAGTAACCTCCAAAATGGGGTCACTATTGTTAATAAAACTACGTTAAATTAATTAATTCAAAAACATAAAGGCTCACAGGCCATAAGAAGTTAAATTAGGAAATTACGATTACTTATTTAATAAATTAGGCCGGAAAATTGAAATTCACTGTTCAAATTACACGATATTGACACAAATGTAGACAAACTGTTTAGTCAAATAAACTCTACCCTCTGGATATTAACAGAGAAAATTCACACAGTCACAATACCTTAAAGAAGTCACATCCACAGCTACCAAACATGATACCTTCTACGGATCCACACGTTACAAGAAATCTGCTCTCTTATCTTCGGCTAACGACATCTCAGAAAATTAGCGTATGAAGGCTACAGTATCCCATGATCTGTACCTTAATTATGTCTTCACCGCAAGATCCAGCAATCAATTTCTTGGCACCGTAAGATTACAAGCACGTGGTTCTCACGTCTTAACCCCAAAATCAAAAATGCTCAGATGAGGCTTATGTCAGGCCCAACACCAGCAGCTAAATTTAAATATAGAAACACACAAATTAAGATCGATTAGACACGTGGAAACTATACTTACAGCAGCTTAAACAATTCCCAAGCCCAGAAGAAAATATCCTCGTAAGAATGAAGTACAACGCCAAAATTCACCAATAATACTTGAGAAGCCCCATAAAATCCGCTTTTGTATGCGATTATCGACGATAAAAACTCAATTCTTCATCATTCTCAAGTAAAGCTGAGGGAAATGATTCTGCTCTGTCGTGTCCAACCTTCCTCAACGACCGTTAAAAATCAAAAGAGAAAAGCCTAACATGTCAAGCCTGATCATGAAACGCACAACGACAATTGTGCTAAAAGAGCGAACGATCCAACTAATACTTTTAAACGTACGACAAAAATACAGGTTCAAATAACCATAGGAAAATGGACAATAATTATTAATAATTTGTTGCATAACTCAGGGCCGAAAGAAGTTAAAAAAAAACGAAATTAACAATAACTAAGGAAACAATTTAATTAAATGAAACAACATACGCCATCTACCCGACAATGCCTGTATACGGCTAACGACATCTCAGAAAATTAGCGTATGAAGGCTACAGTATCCCATGATCTGTACCTTAATTATGTCTTCACCGCAAGATCCAGCAATCAATTTCTTGGCACCGTAAGATTACAAGCACGTGGTTCTCACGTCTTAACCCCAAAATCAAAAATGCTCAGATGAGGCTTATGTCAGGCCCAACACCAGCAGCTAAATTTATATATAGAAACACACAAATTAAGATCGATTAGACACGTGGAAACTATACTTACAGCAGCTTAAACAATTCCCAAGCCCAGAAGAAAATATCCTCGTAAGAATGAAGTACAACGCCAAAATTCACCAATAATACTTGAGAAGCCCCATAAAATCCGCTTTTGTATGCGATTATCGACGATAAAAACTCAATTCTTCATCATTCTCAAGTAAAGTTGAGGGAAATGATTCTGCTCTGTCGTGTCCAACCTTCCTCAACGACCGTTAAAAATCAAAGGAGAAAGAGCCTAACATGTCAAGCCTGATCATGAAACGCACAACGACAATTGTGCTAAAAGAGCGAACGATCCAACTAATACTTTTAAACGTACGACAAAAATACAGGTTCAAATAACCATAGGAAAATGGACAATAATTATTAATAATTTGTTGCATAACTCAGGGCCGAAAGAAGTTAAAAAAAACGAAATTAACAATAACTAAGGAAACAATTTAATTAAATGAAACAACATACGCCATCTACCCGACAATGCCTGTATACGTTACACCCACCTAGGCAAGACAGAACGCGTGTAATAGGAATCTTAAGCACTTCTACACCAGATGGCCGTAGTAGTAGGAAGACGACATAAATTTAATCAAAAACGAATTACGTATTCCGACAATTAAAATAAACTATTAGAGGATAAAATACAACCAAAAAAAACGTAACACAACCACCGGCACAGATAGTATTAAAGTGACCCAAGACCGAAACACCGAAAAGCAGATTAATTACTAGGGATTCCCGAACTTATCCTAACCTAACTATCTGGAACGTGGCAAACCAATAAATGCTGGCAAGAAGGGCAACATTTTTTTATTTATATTAGGATACCTGGAATACGACGTGGTTATTTGCTGAATAGTGTTTGAGCAAAATATTGAATCGATCGAAATTATGGTACAATTATTGATTATGGTACGTTCACTGACTGCTAATGACTAGAGCTGAGGATGTTTGGGGTACGGCAGGACCGTATGTAGTGCATCCCCACCAGCGTATAAACACGATGCAGCGAAACACTTTAGTTAGTCGTGAACTGGCAACGTGATCGTGTGTTGTCTTATTCATCACGGCGTACATCGCTCACCGCTACAAATATGGAAACGTATCTAATGCTACAAACTTACTACAAGTCTTATCCACTTGGCGCTATGCAATAATAATCGTAAATAAGGTAAGTGTGTTATTTTAAATAACACACTTAAGTTTGTAGCATTAGATACGTTTCCATATTTGTAGCGGTGAGCGATGTACGCCGTGATGAATAAGACAACACACGATCACGTTGCCAGTTCACGACTAACTAAAGTGTTTCGCTGCATCGTGTTTATACGCTGGTGGGGATGCACTACATACGGTCCTGCCGTACCCCAAACATCCTCAGCTCTAACTAATGACTTAAGGTAAAAATTATGGTACAATTCCATAATTATGGTACATCTGGCGTCGCTGTTCACTATGGCCACGACCTGGGCGTTGTTGCCGGTATGCATAGTATACATATATCCTATCTCCAATATGTTTTTACACATGCTGTATAGAAGTAAATATATTTCAAATGAGGAGCTGACATTCAATGTGCGTTTTGTCCAAAATTTCAAGTTTTGAGTTAGAGATGGCGTTCTAGTCTTTGAAATACAGCGCATCTTTTCGCAGCATCCAGGACCTTCCAAGTACATTTTGTCCAGTTCAAAATCCATGGTGAATGTTGCTTGGACATTCGAAGTGCATTTTGTCCATAACAACGGTACTGTCAAATTGCGTTTTGTCCTCGCACTGCGGACTTGTTGCACTTTGAATGTTTGTTTTTATTGTTCTGATGTGTCGGTCGTCGTTGTGCCAACGTGCTTGCTTGATAATTGATAAAAAATATGGAAAGTGAGCACATTGTGGGCGATACCGATCGAGGAAGTCGTACGCGAGCCAAAAATGTGACAACCAGAGAGCGAAAAAAGCAGATAAGGTAATTTTATAATATTTTGTGGTTAGGTTTGGTTTGATTTTGGTGCATACTTTTAGGTATTCTGACAGTGATCCCAATTTAGATAGTTTAACATATCCTTGCCATCATGAATCTTGTAACAGTATTACACTGCGGGAATTACGCTTGAGCCGCGCAAAATTTTATGAGCACCCAGATAAAGTTAAACAAGACACCAAGATTTCTCACTGTCTTCACGTGAAATCGCCAAAAAGGAAAAGGAGTAGGAGGCCTCGAAATCCGAAGCACCATAGCATGAGTGTGAAGTACAAATTGTGGACCAGATCTGGGAAGAAAGATGTTTGCCAGAAAATGTTTCTTTCTGTTCTTGGCGTCAGCCAAAGGCGAGTTCAGACAGTTGCCAAGAAAATGAAAAGTGGTGACGGAATAGTGGAGAATCGTGGTGGTGATCGCCGCTCAAGAAAAAATATCACCAAAAAGCTTAAAGTTATGGAATTCATCAAGAGCTTGAAGGGCACAGAAAGCCACTATGGACGAGCCAAATCCCGCAGAATTTACTTACCTTCTGAGCTTAATATCACCAAACTCGCAAAAGCTTATAACGATTCCGTAGACCTAAGCTATAAAGTGAACTACAAATTTTTTAGTCGCATCTTCAATGGTCACTTCAACATTGGATTTGGTTCTCCCGCCACCGATGTTTGTGGATTTTGTGTACGTCATCGCAGACAAGTAGAATTAAGTCAAAATCCGCAAGAAAAAACAAAGATAATAACCAACTTGAGAGTACACAAATTGAGGGCGAAACAGTTTTATACCATGATGAAAGAAGATTCGGATGACTCTCTTTCTTTTTGCTTTGACTTGCAGCAAGTGCAGGTGCTACCGAAAGTTCCGATAGGAGATGCTTTTTATGCACAGCAAGTTTCTTTATATTCATTCTGCATAACCGACATTTCCAGCAAGACACCCATATTCTATTCCTGGCTAGAGACGCAAGCTGGTCGGGGATCGATCGAAGTAGGATCTGCGCTTTATGATTTTCTTTTGAAATTGGAAATCCCGGACCACGTGAGGGAACTAAGACTATACTCAGATGGATGTGGTGGCCAAAATAAGAATAGCCATATAATACACATGTTGATGATTTGGCTCCATAGACGTGCCCCACCAACATTACAGTGCATAAGGATGTGTTTTCCAGTTCGTGGGCATTCGTACCTTCCTGCCGACCGTGCATTTGGAAGAGCGGAGAAATTGATAAGAGCACAAAGTACAATAAAATCGCCGGAAAAGTACTGGGAACTTTATTCTCAAGTTGGGGAAGTACGAAAATTAGGGATGGAGTGGACTTGTGTTTACAATTTCAAAGAAGCTTTAACAGTTTTGAAGAAAGTTGATGGGATCAGCGAAGCAAAAAGAATTTTTATCACAAGAACCAAAAATAGAGGTGTGAGCGTGAAAACTGAGCAGTACTACAGAAATAATGATGAATCAAAAAAGTATGAAACATTGTTGAAAAAGAACAAGAAGATTGAGAATATTGTGCTGCCAGAACTACCACTTTATCGAGAAATCAAGACAAAGAAAGTAAAGAGTCTAACAAAGTTGCTCGTTGAACTGGCTACTGAAAATTGGAGGAATGACCCAGAATTGGCATGGCTGAATCCAATTTTACCTGAAAATGTTCAAAATCATGACGAAGAGGGTGAGGATGGAGATGATTCTGATCATGATCAGGAAGAGCTGTGTCAATGCCAGGAAGATGATGGTGGGGTTAGGTTGTGAAGTATTAGCTTCATTTTTCAGAATGTTTTCTTTAACAATGAATAAAGTTTACCTACCTTACAAAAATTGCATGTTTCCTAACAAACAGTTTTAAGTCCTTTATTTTACAAACAAAGTGAGTTTTGTCCACATTGGACAATCAAAAAGCATTAAACTATCCAATTTTTAGTTTTTTGCAATTATTTAGAAAGAGGAATTTTTGAAAAAAAAGATAGGATGAAAACTCACATTTTTTCATATTTAATGACATGTTGAATTTTACTATAAGTTGTATCGTTTTTAGACTATAGTTTTTTGCGTTTTACAGAAATTATGTAATTTGGACAAAACGCATATTGAATGTCAGCTCCTCAAATATTCTTCATTTATGATTTGTCACACAATAACATTGATGTGTCAACATTACAAAGAAATATTTTTGCTGTTCTACAAATGTTTGGGGCTTTCGGAATTTATTTTATTTTTCAAGAGCGAGAATGAATGCTTTATTAAGATCTCGGTTTTATAGAATTTGTAATTATTTATATTGATGATATTTGCGAGTATGTATGTCATTAATTTTTTCTGTAATATACATTCTATTTATTTTAAAATAGATACAAAAAAATTATGGATCTTTCATTATAATTTAATTGAAAATTCTTGATTATATTACTATATCGGCATTCTAAGACTTTTTTACCTGGGGCATGTTTGCCTAATATGTATTTACCTTGGTATTTACAGCGCAATTACTGGAGGTGTTTAAATTTTGGAATATTATTTAAATCAAGATTTTTTGTAGCCCATATATCAAATACTTTTTTTAATAATTCAGTCACCTCTCTAAAGATCAATTATTTTACCATTCCTTGTTTTATTAGTATGGTAATTTCTCTGCATTTTTAAAACTACATATTGCCGTGATCCCTACATTGGTCAGGCATTGTAAAATAAATAAATAATTATGTAATAGAATAAGTAAATAATTTATTAGTAGTAAGTGTAGGTATAGAAAAATGTATCATAAGTTGTATAACCGCAACGGCGTAACATTATAATGTAAGATGTATGAAAAATAAAATTGAAATAAAATTTATTTGAAAGGTACAAAAATAAAACTGAAATAAAATTTATTTGAAAGATACGAATAGTGTTAAAAAATAGTAAAAGAATATATTTAAATAATGATGACAGAAGCAACGAATTCATTTATAAACATAATGAAGGATGGCGTTAATGAAAAGGAATGTACCTACCAAGATAAGAATATCGCAAATGTGCATTGACATTAACAATAACAAACAATTTAAGTGCGTGCATAATTTTGTGTAATTTCGAGATGTCAAACAATAATTGGTGCAGGTCAGTTTAGGGAGAACGTCAAGAAAATAAATCTGAGCAGGACAATGCCAGCATAAACGTTAGTGTGGAGTGTGTGGCGCTGCGAACGATGTATAGTTTTTTCGGGCGACCGAAAGTGATAAGAAGGCAAGTACGAGAGAGGTACGAGAGAGTCATCGTCGATCCATGGGCGAAGCAGTCTGATTTTAAAAGACGCGGTGAATCTTCGATCTTCATATTTTGATGATTGCAGATGTATTATACACTGCACCGAAATCATCCTTAGCAAATGTATTAAGTTATTTTATTTTAAATAAGTGTTTTTCATTTCACAATTAATTTTTTATCATTTAGTTTAATTTCATTTTTTATTAACTATCAATATGACCGAACAATATAAAGAGGAATTTGATGAAATATATGAGCATCATAAGTAAGTTATACTTTAATAATAAATTATGCTAAAGATGCTACGTGGAAATGTTCATCTTTAGCAAAGCGTTTGATGAATTTATTTAATATTTTAGATGGGATTAGTATCTTCTTTGTTATAAGTATAAATAAATAAATAAATAAAGGGAGTCTTGTTCACAATGGAGAGAGGCATCAATAACACAACGTGTGAATGTTTGTTAGCGATGTTATCTATACTTTGTAAATAAGTTTTTTTTTATGCAAAATTTTTATAGGGAATTCAAATATTATACGTAAAGATGGGTGCATTTTTGATAAACAATAGCCAATTTGTGATATGTACAACGTGCAAATATTTGCATATGATAATTGGTGACAGTATTATCAAGGTGTTTTCCTGTTCTGCGGAATTTTGTATTTTTCAAAGACACTTCGTGTGAATGAATGCCTTTGTGGAAGCAAAATCTAGCATAGTATAAGAAAACTATTATTTCTTTGAAATTACACAATGTTAAGATGTTAATATAACAAAGAGCGATATTTATTCTAAATCTACATGTTATATTCGTAATGTAATGTGTTTACGTATTTATAAAATACACGTTTTTTTTTCTTACTTGTTATTGGAATGTAAAAGGACAATTTCATTTGCGGCCACATGTGGCAAGAAATTATTTTCATCGACACTATTATTATACGATGTTAAAAATAGAATATAAATATTTTATGAGATTTAGTTTTTTATTAGTAACCTTATCCTATAAATTTTAAATAAGAAATGTTGTTAGAAAAACAAAAGGAACATCATTGCTAGAACTTACAAGAAATACACGAATGTTAATAGAGATTGAATTAACAAATTTAATAAAGAAATTTTTCACATGACAACGTTACCTCTACATTCGTTTAAATTATGCAGCTTTGTATTATTGTAATTTGATTGAGTTATGCTGGTACAAGATTATCAATTTTTTTTTAATACAGAGTTATAGCATATAGAATTTGATGGCGATGCCTAACGTATAGCAATAACACATTTATTATAAATAAAGAATAATAAAATTTGTCATCAAATATAATGTATGCTATTATAGCAATATGTTAAAACGTCCGGGGTAAGTGTGATATTGCTCTTATTTTACATTTAAAAATATTTTCCCCTTTTTAAATATAGTCTTCAAAATACTCTTTGCGTACATTTTTTGTTTGTTTATTTATTGCTTTATTACGCTAGATGTATTTTATTTTTCAGGAAATTTAATATATCTCCTCTCAAGGGTAAACAAAAATATTACAATCTCCCTTTATGGTTTATTAAAATTTAGTGGGAAATATTATCGGATTACTAGAGTTGACCAGTGATACCTTCCATATAGCTGGTCTTAAGACCCGACAAAACTTTTTGCCGCGACTATACATTCAACTTCATTAAGTTTCAATTTAAAGCTTCTCAAGCAGTGCCTTTGTTAGCGACGTATTTGGCTGTCTAGTTATTAAGTCATTAATATAATGTTGAATATCATTGCGGTGATTGTAATTTGTAGCAGCAGTCGAAATTATTTTAATATGTGTATGAACCTTGCAGGGAAATTTCGCATGTAAGCTGAAACCAAGTATGTAATTTGCGCCGTATAGTTTCGCATGAACACGCGAGTAAGTCCACTTGTTGATTGATATTGACCGTAAAATGTAAGCTAACTTTAAAAGATCTGTACACGTAATAGAAATTGACAAATATCCAATACAGTACGTAATTTTAGATTGATACCATAATATTAATTTAAAGATGTACATTATCAAATTTAAAAAAAGTGAGGTGTGGGCACCAAATGACTTTTTTTATACGTATATGCTATACGAATCTTTTAAACAAAAGTTGTTCTAAAATAAGTTTTAACTACTTTTATCATCCTATTAATAAATCTGCATTAAACGCAAAATTTTTGATACACAGGGTGAGTCATCTCCGCGGGTAAGGTCGATTGTGCCTTTACGAGTAAAGATATATCAAAACAGTTTTTTCCTTGTGAAAGCTGCTCATTAGGAGCACATTCAAAAAATATGTTGTATTATACAGAGTGTTCCATAACTTGGTGGCAGACCATAGTTATACTTTTTTAAATGGAACTCCGTATATATTATTACATTTTTATATTCCAGTATAATTTCTAGTCAAAAAGTAATAAGATGGTATAGGCCTAAAGTCTAAAGTTTTCGACTTATTCCCATTTTTCTGAAAAATTCAATGTTTGTATAAAATTATATTATATATTAAATTTACACAATTTTTTGTAGTACAGTTCATAATAAGACGACTTAATAAAAACATATTTTTTTTCAGTTACTAATTGCATGTGCAGAAAACTGGATTAAACTTATATGACATGGTTTTGTATAAAAGTCAATTTTTTCAAATGGAACACCTGTATATTAGTTCATTTTTGAATTGTTTATTTAATTTCACATCAAAAACAAGTGAGACGTTAATACTTTTTTGTACTCACCGCCTGTAAAGTCATATTTGGCGCGTGTGTAGCTCGACTGGGAAATACGTTTTCCTGGTCGAGGCGACTGTAAAAATTGAAAAAAACACTGGCACTTTGGGACATTTAAAAAAAAATCTAACTTGGTAGTAATAAAGTTTAGTCTATAAAATACTACTTCCCTCCACTATTCTTCACTAAAAGTTGGGGAAATAGGAGTAATAATTAAAAATTCTTCCAAAAAAATTGTGGCGCCATCTATTTGACGAGATTTTAAGCGACATCTTAAGCAAGATTCAAGCGGCATCTATTTGATCCACATCGACATTTATATTGGCAGTTCGGAATTGTTTGTATTTAATCCAATTAACGCAATAAATGTACTAAGATTTATAAATATAAGAATAAATATCTCATGTTTGCCATGTGTAAGAATATAATAACTTAATTTTAGGGTAAGGTGAGTAATAGTTACGTACATGAAATGCTTAAATTAATTAGGTAATCTATTTTAGGTTAGGTATGATACTAATGACATTAATCAATAATATTTCTTTAATTTAATGTTCGTACAAAAAATATTGTACAAACCACATGCGTGAAGACATCTTCCACGCATTCGCGCAATTAAAAGCACTCGCTTCCTGCGGTCGCTCGTGCTTACAATGTGCGCTCATGCGGGAAAACAGTCTTCCCGCACTTGGTTCGTAAATAACTATAAAAGTGATTATTACAGAGGTATTGTCCTTTTTTGATATAATCTTGCCAACTTCATGTTTTTTCTTTAAATACGATATAGTGAGCAATGATATTTGTTGCAACATTGATAATTGAATGGATGGCATTTAATAAATTGTTACTCAGTTGACAAGTATGAGTTTATAATGCATTTTCCTAAAAATTAGCTTAGAGATATGATTTTTATACGTACTGGGGGAATGACAAAAAAAAATGATTACTAGCTTAAGATTTTGAGTTGTTAAAACTGCATTCCAAAAATATATAATACATCACTACTCTTCTTTTTTCATTTACTTCTATAATCTTGGTAAGTGTCTCATTTCTATAACAAATTACACCTGTACTAAAAAGTAACTTATTAAACGTCATCCATCAACATCACAGCTAATTTCACGGCATGCTATGCTATATTAATATAAAACCATGAAACAGACAAAAATTATATCAAAAAACGACAATAGCTCATTAATAGTCACTTTTGAAGTATTAACGTCTTACATGTTTTTGATGTGAAATATAATAAGAAATTTAAAAATGAACTGATATACAGGTTGTTCTACTTGAAAAAATTGACTGTTATACAAAACCTAATAAACTTGTATTAAAAAACGACAATAGCTCAGTAATAGTCACTTTTAAAGTATTAAAGTCTTACATGTTTTTGATGTAAAATTGAATAAGCAATCCAAAAATAACTGATATATAGGATATTCCTTTTGAAAAACTTGATTTGTATACAAAAGCGTGTCATGTAATTTTAATCCAGTTTTCTGCTTATGCAGTTAGTAACTGAAAAAAAAACATGCTTCTATTAGAACCTCTTATTGTGAACAATACTGCAAAAAATTTTGTCCATCTAATACGTTGTTTTCGAGAAATATAATGTTATACAAACATTAAATTTTTCAGAAAAATGGGAATAAGTCGAAAACTTTAGACTTTAGGCCTATACTGTCTTATTATTTTTTGACTAAAAATTATACGGGGAAAACAAAAATGTAATAATATATAGGATGTTGTCAAATTCTCTTCGCAAATTTGTCGTCCGGGACTGAGCAGCCTGAGAATCCATCGTGCCAACACTTTGCTCATTCCCAAATCTTCGTATAGGATTTTAAAAACAGTCGTTGCTGATATTGCTCTTTTTCTAGCAATAACTGAAACTTTTACACGATAGTCAGTCACATCAAATCTTCAACTTTGTTGTAGATTTGTTCAATTCATGCTTCTAGAGGTCTTCCGCACTTTTGGTCATCATGAATGGGTTCTTTGCCTCACTTAATAACAATAATAATATATCTTTATTAACCAACAGATTTTTTACATCCAATTACAGGACAAGAAAAAAAATGCAATGAATCGATAACTACACAATATAAAATCAAATAAGAAAAAAAGAAATATATACACATATACACACATACTCATACATAACTCAATAATATGCACTACAAGAATTAAGACAGTAAAAAAAAATGAAAAGAAAAAAAAAAACAAGCCAATGCAACTTATAAGTAACCCTACTAATTAATTAATTGCGATAATGATGAAAAATTAATATCGAGATCATCCCCACAAGTGGCATTGCAACGACTACAGCCTCTATAGAGAGGCGATGTAAGTAAAATATTTGTTCTGGCCGTTGAAAAATAAAATACATTCCTCGTGCGACATGGGTACTGAGGTACAGCAAACATGATCTTTGCCAAAAAATATGGAACATCTATATTATTGTGCAATACATCATAAATGAACTTAATGTCTGCTTTATGCCTTCGTATCTCCAAAGATTCAAAATTAAATTCTTCAAGAAGGACATCATAGCATGTCCCCTGAACGGGGTACAAACCATGCCTCTTGAAGTACAGATATTTCAAAAAGCGCCTCTGAACCCTCTCGAGTGCTTCAGAATACGTTTTATATGTTGGCGACCAAACGAATGAAGCATATTCGAGGCGAGAGCGAACAAAGGAAAAATAAAGGGTAGTAATGGCCTCCATGGATGCAAACTGCCTGGTATTTCTAATAACAAACCCTAATGTTTTCAGTGCCGATGAAATAGTGCTATTGATGTGGTCTGAAAACGTTAATTTAGCGTCAAAAAGAACGCCTAAATCCCTAACCACTGAACAACGATGAATAGGAATCCCGTCAACGGCGTAATTAAAACATAAAGGTTCTTGCTTCCGACTAATCGTCAAAACTTTACATTTAGAAATATTCAGGGGCAAATTATTCACCGTACACCATGCTCCCAAAACATCCACTTGACTCTGCAGAAACAAGCAACCCGTAATGGTGCGTATTCTCTGGAAGAGCTTGACATCATCTGCAAATAAAAGTCTATGGCAGCCCAATTCAGAGCAGATGTCATTAATAAATATTGCAAATAATAGGGGACCTAGATTGCTACCCTGTGGAACTCCTGAGGTGGCAGTGAAGTAAGATGATTTGTGACCAGCATAACTGACGTACTGAACTCTATTCATCAGGTAAGTGTTAAATAATGATTTCAATTGAGGTGAAAAACCAGTAGCATCTATTTTACGTAGCAATATGGCGTGATCGATACGATCAAAAGCCTTGGAGAAGTCAGTATAGATGATGTCAACTTGCTCGTTGTCATCCAGGCATTCCGAGACAAACTGGGTCAACACTGCAAGATTGGAAGTTGTCACTTGAATTGCTTACACCAAAATTTTACTTGGGAGTAGGACAGCCTATTTTCTCCAAACATTCCCTCATTGTATTCTTCGGGCTACTACCTTCTTTTGATAAAAATTTCATGACACTTCGGTGTTTAAGTTTCAATTCACTCATTTTCTCTTTTTTAAACGAATGTAAAAGTAAAAAATGTAAACGATTCTAACCAAACTTCGAGATGACACTATAACGTTATATAAGAAAATTGTCGTTATAGCATATTGTTTTCATAGCTAGGTGGATAAGATAAGAAACTTCTCTCGTACTTTAAAAATCCTCTCATTTCAGATACTTTATTTGTTTACTCAGTAGATAATGACAACTGTTGTATTTTACGCTACATGCCTCTTTCAAAATCAATAACGGTTTGCGACAGTTTTAGCTCTGAATTGTCGTTTTCACAATGTTTACCGTAAATCATTTTCATAAGGTTTCCCTGTTTTGTCGTTAATTAAAAAAAACAGTGAAGGTCAATAGTGTCCTTTTTTTATATACATGCAAACTAAATTATTGTTTCAAAAATTTTGTGTAATACTTTAAAGTTCCATCAGGGCAAATTATGTCACAGGTATATAAAAACACCAATGACAAACTAATTAAATTAGTTTGCCAAAATAAAATTTTCGCTTTTATTTGTTGTGGAGCTTCAATTGTCGAATGAACATCTGCAGTTGATTGTGGAAGCGGTGAAAATTTTTCTGTGAAGTACGTTACATGACACTCTTTTCATACAGCTGATGTCAGAAATATAGTTACATTATTTGCATTTAATATAATAATATTTATTTTAACCTGCGAATGCAGGTACATAAAGAATATACATACATTATTGGGCAAGTCATACATAACATTATATCAAATATCTATAATTTGTGAAACAGAGTAGAAAGCATTATTCATTTTTTATATCCGTATACTATATTAGTCTGTTCTAGGTTGTGATACGCACAGTCGCTGAAAAGCCGGTCCCAGAAACTCATTGCCCCGATTATTGTAGGAATGATAGTCTTTGTTTCTCTTGATATCACTGTTTCTTATGTACATTATCAATTTATACATGTATAAGGAGTAAATAGTCATTGTTTTAAACTTTTTGAACAGGGGCGAAAAATGTGTCAGTGGGTGTCCCTGCTGTATTGGGACGGCGTGTTATCATGATGTAACATGATCCTCTTTCTGGGCACTTTACTAAACACAGTAGGCAAACAATTTTCAACATACCATTTAGCGGTAACTGTCTTCTGATCTTCTAATTTAATTGCGACCACCAAACCCGTACTTCTAAAAAATACTGCGTACATAACTTTTACTTTCTTATACGTAGTATAAGGAAGTATTGTGATGATGAAAATTTTCGACCTCGAGATTTTTGCAGATGTCCACGTTTTGAAGTCCCCTGATACCGCGGTTTTTAAAAAATGTCTGTGTGTCTGTGTGTGTCTGTGTCTCTGTGTGTCTCTCTCTCTCTCTCTCTCTCTGTGTGTGTGTGTGTGACCACGATAGCGGTCAAACCGCTGTAGATATCAATTCCAAATTTTGTATTTACGTGTATAATCTCCCTCTTGAGATCTGATTAGTTTTTCAGTAAAATCGGTAGACCGGAAGTAGCAGTTTACTTCAGCGAAAAAATCGAATTTTGCCAATATTTCGTCAACTACTAAGTTTAAACAAATTTATAAAGAATTCATTTATACTCAAAATTAAATTTGAGATAAATTATCTTAAAAAAGTTTTTCGAAATTCCAACCGGAAGTAGGTCTTTTACTCTTATCGAAAATCAGTTTTTTGCGAATATTTCGCAAGTCATGCTTTTTAGACAAGTACGTTACGAGCATAAAAGTATTTAAAACATCATTTTCAATATCTTTTGTATAAAAGAAATTTCAAAATTCAGACCGGAAGTACCACTTTTACTCTTATCGAATAGCGATTTTTTGCAAATATGTCGTAAGTTATGCATTCTATATAAATTTATCAAGAGTACAAAAGTATTGAGAACTGGATTTTCAATATTTTTTGTATATATGAAATTTCAAAATTCGGACCGGAAGTAGCACTTTTACTCTTAGCGAGGAGCACTTTTTTGATAATATCTTGCAAAGTATGCATTCTATAGAGATTTATTAAGAGAATAGAAGTACTTAGAATAGGATTTTGAATATTTTTTGTAAAAAGCTTCTTAAAATTCTATAATTTGAAAGCCTCATACGTATAAGAAAGTCGTGTGGTGGCCACACCTCATTTTTTTCATTGCTCGTTGTTTTTTCACCATCGTAGAGGTTTACTCGGCCTCATGTATCCAGACTCGGCTTTCTTAGCGAGTGGGAACATCTAAGAACGGTATGTACGTTTCATCGCCAGTTACAATTTTAGAAATAATTTGATGGCCTCCAGCATTCAACATATCGAAAGTTTGTTGGCAAATTCTAACACGTTCTGCTTTTTATAAATCTGTCAGATGATGGGATGCAAACCGAGATACAACCATTTTCAAATGTAAATGTTCGTGCAATATTGATCTCACTTGCGAGGATCCAATCCTCAGATTGGACTCTATCATTGCATATGTAATGCGGTTGTCCTCTTCCACCATCTTCTTCACCGCAGCAATGTTTTCGGGGTTAACAGCAGTTAAAGGAGGGCCAGCTTCTTTTTTGTGTACCACCGACTTGCAACCTCGTTCAAATTCTTTATACCATCTACATCATACAGTAGCCAATGATGGTGCGAGATCCCCAAATGCCGATTTTAAACTTTCCTCACACTCATACGAGCTCAAGCGTTCCTTGAAATCATAGTAAATCATTATCCGAAAGTTCCCACGTGATAATTCCATTTTTCCGATAACAGAAGTTTATTCTATGGACTATTTCTCAGACACTATTCAACCAAATGTCACAAACTAAACTGCAATTGACAGATAAAATAATGTACTATTTAATAAACAACAATTTGTTTTGCACGGGTAACTAGATTTTTCAATTCTCAATAATTATAGCTTATTCCTCGTATTACCCCAAAAAACTAATCCGTAGGAGATGTCAGACTGCACCAGACCGTAGTACATATGTTTGAGTACCAAACCAGATACCGTTGATCTTAATGTCCTAAATAGGTAAACAGTAGCACTTGTTGCATTGTCTGATAGGTTCCTAAAACAGTATAAAAAATGTTCGATGGTGGTATCTTCTTCAGCCATCTGCTTGCATGAAGTATTCACGGTTTGTTTTACATTGTTTTCATATCAGCCAGATGATTATGGTGAAGATGTTTTCTACAATACTACAATTTTGTAATACAGGACTCGTCACACAATACTATTTTTCAAAAACCGGCTTTAAAAATTCCGTTTTATAGACTTTCAAATTTTGATAAATAAGCAACACATTGCCAGGTCCACTAGCAATTTCTCTTACTTTTACCATAGTAGTTCCAAAATAATACAACATATATAAAATTATTACCTACCTAAGACCTGTTTATACACATTTATATAACTCCTTGTCTGTCTTTTCTTCGGCCGATTTGTTTATTTAAATTTACTGGATTTTTCTATGTGAGTTCTTTTTTCATTATTTGTATGGGGCTCTCGAAAACCATAAGAGATACGCATTAGGTTAAATGGGGAAAGATTTACATCTTTATAAGCCTCATGCAGATACGTTTTTATCCATTCAAGAAAATGCATAGTTTAGTAGATATTTGAAAAAAATAGAAATTCTCTAAAATCTTTTAATAAGTGCTATAACACTTCTATTCTTAAAGTTAGAAAAAAACCTTTTCAATTTTGTTTTTAAGAAATTCAATTTCAAACAACGACAACTTCTTAAATTTTTAATTTTGCTTAGCATTTTTGAGTTAGCAAGCAAAGTCTATTTTTTTAATGGAAACTATAGTTGGCTATGACATATTCTAGTAGTGCATTTTTTTCTGCTTGCAATGATGTCAGGGTTGTAGCACTTATTTTAATAAATAACTGCACAATAAATACACTATTATTATGTTTAACAAAAATCATGCCTTTCCCATGGAAAAGAAAAGAAACTTATATATACAATGTAATATAAGAAACAATAAAAACGCTAAACGAATTAATTATTAACAACACGTAACACCCTAAATTTACATTAAGTGTTTGAAATGCCCACCATTATTATCGACGCACATATGGCATCGTTTCAACACTGAGTAAATAGCTTTCAATAGCTCCTTTTGGGTTGCATATGATCGCACATATACGAGATCTTTTATTGCTCCAAAGACGAAGAAATCTAACGGTGAAATAATTCATCTAAATATCTTTTGACCTGTGCCTGATAGTGAGGCGGGGCACCGTCGTGTTGAAACCACTGTAAATTTGTACGGGTCTATAAATATAATTCATCTAGGATATTGTCGAAATCTTCCCTAAGAAATTGCAAATATCGATTTCCGGTTAAAGTTTCATTAAAAATAAATGGCCCAACAAGTTGCGAACCAATAACACCACACCATAAATTGAAGCCAAACCTAATCAGGGGTCGCCTTTCTTCTAAACGGTGAGGATTTATTTGCGCCCACAGGTGTTCATTATGGCGATTGAATATGCCACAGTTTGTAAAACGTGTTTCGTCGGTCCATAAGATCTGCATCGGAAAGTTATTATTTTCATGGCACATACATATTTACGAACCAAGCACAAAAATTTAATCGTCTTTCATCGTCTCCAGGGTGTAGAGTTTGACCAACTAATATTTTATAAAGATGGTACTTATGTTTTGATAAAATTCTCGCTACTGTGCGTTGTGAGGTAGCAGTGTCTCGTGCAATTTGCCGCGTTGATGTTGATGGATTCTGACTAACATCAGTTAAAACATTTACCTGCGTGTTTTCACCAATATTATCCTTATTTCTAGGTTTAACAAAACTTCTATACTCTTTAAAATTATTGTATAAATTCTTGAAGGTGTCTAACGATGGTTGAGGGCGATCAAAATACAATAAAAAATAGCGTTCAGCGGCTTCTTTACTATTTTTGTTATAAACAATGTAACATTCGATCATATCAAGTTTCTCAAGATTTGTGTAAACCATAACTAACTTTGTAAAGCAACTAAATCACTAACAAAACCAACTATATTCACCCTAATGAACGAACCGTCAATGATGAAGTAAACATAATGCTTCAATTATTAATATCGCGTTTTCCATGGCAAGACATGATTTTTCTAAACATAATATGTAATAATGTATTGTGCTGTTATTTATTAAAATAAGTTCTACAATCCTTACATCATTGCAAGCAGAAAAAAATACACTATTAGAATACGTCATAGCCAACTATGGTTTCCATTTAAAAAAATAGACTTTGCTTGCTAACTCAAAAATGCTAACCAAAATTAAAAATTTAAGAAGATGTCGTTGTATGAAATTGAATTTCTTAAAAACAATATTCAAAAATTTTTTTTCTACCTTTAAGAATAGAAGAGTTACTTAAAAGGTTTTGGAGAATTTCTATTTTTCGCAAATATCTAGTAAACCTTAAATTGACAAAAACGTATCTGGATGAGGCTTATAAAGATGCAAATCTTTCTCTATTTAACCTAGTGCGTATCTCTTATGGTTTTCGAGATCCCCATACCAATAATAAAAAAAAAACTCGCCCTGTATTATTAATTGTATTGTAAAAAAATCTCAGCAGTTTACATACCTATATAATTTTAAATGCGTTTTGATGGACTGCTGCATCGGAAAACGTCTGCCACCCAGGTAGGGATTAAATTTATCGACCACCTCTGCAAATTAAAAGTTACCCGAGTTGCAGTCGGAGTCAACTTGACAGTTAATCCCTTGGATGAATGGTAGGCAACAAAACATGTACATTGAGCAGGATACGTACGTTAATGGACACGGCAACAATATTCACTATATGAATAAATTTAATATCTGCAGGCAACGCGTGCTAAACTTCAATTGCCCTATATCGAGTGCCATCTTTGAATGTTTTAGACCGATGCAGAGGTACGACAAAGTCGTCACAATTTCTAGTTCCACTGCAACTACATATATATATATATATATTGTGAGGGTTTGCCGTTTACCATTACTAGACAACAATATGGTATATAAATAAATTTGGAGAATTTAATTTAAATTGTTTTTTTTTATATAGCAGAATTTTTATATTGATAAAATATTTGAAGTATACCAAAAGTATAAAGATGTTAATGTTATCAAATGTGTAGTTTATTCTGTTTTCTTCATGCATTTGCATAGATGGATGTGGCAGGATACTTTGCTGCATTGTTTTTCTTCAGTCTGAAAGTAGAGATTTAAATATTACTTGATTTGTTTGTATATGTAATTATAATTTTTGTGAAAACTTGTTTAATTAACAAAGTATATGAGAATAGTAATTAGTAATGAAATTTGAAATATAAATGCAATAAAATAATGAATAGCTAACGCGCCTAAATTCAAATTCTGGAACTGTCAGATTATGACATTTATAAATACTACTAGAAATGGGTATTAATATGTAGAAGTATAGCAAATGAATTCAAATATTAAATTGAGATTTTAAATAGTAAGATATCGGAATTTTATATAAGTATTTAAAACATTCAAATATAATGTGGAATCTTTGTTGGATAAATATAATGTGTGGAATAATATAATTGGATAAAGAAAATTAATTTCTGATCGTCAAGGAAATGTGAAATGAAAAAATAACAATTCTAAAATTTTGGAGAAGATAGCGGGCGTTTTTCTCGAGTAGAGAAAGATTTTCCTCGATAAATACGGTTATTGTTCTCGATTTTCGCTCCAAAGTGTTATAGAAGTGCTTAATATTAAACGGAGAAGATAGTGATATTTTATTTTAGGAAAATATTTAATAATTTGAAATTTTCCATCGAGATTATCTGGTGTATTATAAAAAAGAAGGAAGAAAGGATTAATATTACGAACGCCTAGTAAAGAGAAGAGAGATTTATTCAAACTTACCTTATTATCGAATATTCACGAAGTATTATCCAATTCAGCTAAAACCATATCGTAAGAATAGTTATTGAGTTCCTGCATTTGTATCATCGATCCAGTTAAATTGAGAAGAATTTGAATACGAGCGATAATTTTTGGTGCACAAGTTTACTAATACAGGAGTGAGATATACCGAGGCATATAAAATTATAAACCGTCCCAGTTCAAGCATTCCAGGAAAACAGAAATCCGGAGTACATCAGGATAGTGTGTTTATTCCAGGTGTGCGAGAGTGCAGAGTTTTCATCCAGGTACTTCAGGATAGCAGTTCGAGGTCCGAGTGTTCCAGTTGTAATACTAACATCATCATTAGAGTGAGAAGAAGTTACGCTAGAAAGAAAGACATATTGAAGAATAAGAAAGAAAATACTTTTATAATTATATCAGGTTGTATAATCATTTGAATTAATTTCTGAGTTTAAGTAATGTTTATTGCATAATTTCTGATGAGAAATTATAAATCATTTTTATAATTGTGTGAATTATTGTATATTATCATTATCAACAGTAAATCTAAATCTTTACTTAACGATATAAAATCATAATCTCAATTTAGGGAATTGTTCTGCTTAATAATACTTTATAAAAATTCTGTGAATGACAGATACAAACAGGTTTCAGTTATCGTATTAAGCTAATAAAATTTAGTACTTACGTTATTGCATTTATATCCATTTTAGTCAATTGACAATCTTGAATTAGTATCATCTCATATTGTTGATTAGACGTGTTGTGTAAATTTTCGTATGTGTTCTTTTGATTGATGTTAAAAAGTTTCCATAGTCATATTTATAAATTTTCGAACGAATTAAACAAATCTGTACTGATATTTTCTTTTATTTGGCATAGTAATAAAGTTTATTTAGAGTTGAGTAGAAAAATAAACAGTGACGCTTATAACAATAACCTAAAAGGATAAAATATATGTCAGTAAATGTAAATGGTATAAATAGTTATTGAAATACATACCTTGTTATAGTATTGCTTAAAATTGATATAATCAGATCGAATAGGTTCTAGGACAATTCCATATATTTACAGTATTATTTTATCGATATAATTTATTATTTTTTAAAGATCGGTAAAGAGGCTAACGTATAAGTTTACATTATTTGATACTGAACAAATTAAGATATAGGAATCTGCATGATCTATGCAAGTAACTGAAAGTCAGCAACCCATTTAGCACAAATAGTATATGCTTACAATTTAAAAAAAATTATTGATTGTTATAATAACTGAGTTAGTTTTGGGCAAAATAATATAAAAGATTTTAAAGTTAATTTTTTTTATCTGAATGTCATAATACTCTTTATAAATTAGGAGTATTGTCACAATATATATATTCTGGTTACGCAATTAAAACTTTTCTCCCTCTGTCAGAAATATTACTAGCTCGTATATACGAGGGTAGTCTGAAATTTTTTGAGCCAAACATAGAAACAAGTATTTTTCCAGTCAAACGTACTTTTATTTTTGAACATTGTCTTTTTTAAAGAATATAAACTTTTCGCAGCGATGCTCTAACTCCTTTAACTCCTCCAAATAATAGTTGGCGTCTTGCTGCGCAAAATAGGCGTTTACGTATGCGATGATCTCCTCGTTCAATGAAAATCTCTGTCCTGCAAAGGAAAATTAAACTTAGAAGACAGGAAACGTTGCTGGGGACCAGATCTGGTGAATACCGTGGATGTTCAATCAATTCGAAGATCAACTTGTGAATATTGGCCATGGCAACCGTCGAAGTTGTGAACAGGTGCGTTGCCTTGGTGGGACAGAACTTGCTTCTTCTTCAAATGCGGCCGTTTCTTTGCAATTGAAGACCTTGGTGCAAGAAGGGGATATGTGCAATTTTTCTGAAAATTGAGATATTGACAGATATGAATTTCAAAAGGCGGTCTTTATATCTGGTGCAAAAACGGGAAACGTGCTGCTAATAGAAACAAATACATGAAGTAAAATTACTTATCCCATTCTGTCAAACGCTGCAAGTTACGGGTTCATGTCCCGTTCTTGCACCTTATAATTGCATCATAATAAAGTATGTGTGCGAATATCCCTCTACTGCAATCGCCACACGCCCTGTTGCTTCTGCTATTAAGCATTATTGAAAAACCACGTGCTCTAGTTGCAGGTCTCAACAAGTTTAGGTTTTGCCGGGCATATTATTTAAAAAAAAACTTGAATAAAATAGTGAATCATAATGAATCGTCACAGTGAAAGTGAGTTAAGTGAACTTTTGAAAGTTCCCCACTTGGCAAAATCACAATTTTAGAGAAGGACGAAAATACGTATTTGCTAATGTAGAACAAGTGAGTATACAGTGATTTTGCCAAGTGGGTCGGGTAGTGATTATAAACCGTCAGATGAAGACAGACCCGGTTCATCTGATTCTGATGCCCAAGTGATGGTAGAAACAGTAGCTGTTGAGGATAATGGTGAAACTAGCGTCGAACGTGGGCGGAAAAGAACAAGAAAAATGGCAGAGTGGGCTAGCAATGTACATAAATTTAAAAGGGCCAGACGTGAAACTTACATATCTAAACCTCAACAGGAAAATCGGTATTAGAAAGTGAACAATAATAAACCAAAACGTCAGAACTCTTTATTTATTTAGTGACAACTGCTGCGCACAAAACAAAAACAATACACTGATTAGATTTTTGGTTACTTCATGTTATACGGGAAGGTTTGAATCAATAATCCATCGTTATCCCGAGCCAGGATACAGTTTCTTACCTTGCGATCGCTACTTTGGTTTAATAGAAAAAAAGAAAAGGGGTTTTGACAGATTTTGTTTACCAGAGGATTATACGAATATAGTGAAATCAGCGTCTAAAAACTTACGTGTAATACCTGTCAATCAAACGATGATGTTTAACTACGTTGACCAGTTAAAACAATTTTTTATGCCCTTTCTAAAAACAGCCTCTAAAGAAAAGTTTTTAATTACTTCGTATGGTGTTTTTAAATATGCAAAAAATTTAAAAGGGGTTGATTGTACCACATCTGTCGCAGCTTCGTTTTTTACCTACTTTACTATGCTAGAAAATGAAGCAAATCCGAATCTAGATTTGGTACCAAACTGTTACAGTGATAAATTGCCTATCAAATTTCTAAAATACCAAATGTCGAAGCCGAAGAATACGTGGTAAAAATGATATGCATTTTTACCGCTCTCTTCTATTAGATAAAGCTATATCAGAGGACATAAATTCCGATGTGATAGATTCTTCTGATTCAGGCTCCTATAAAATATTTTCTTCTGTTTCCTTAGTGTTTTCCTTTTGCTTAAAATATTATATTAATATACAGGGTATTCCACGAGAGCCGTTCGTTAGAAGTTTTCGTGGTTAGAAAAAACTTATAATTCTGAAATTTTGGGTTCCAGGGTTATTCAAGATTCTCTTTCATTTTAAAATATTTTCAAGATCATACTACTTCCGGTTATACCGGAAGACGCCATTAACTTCCTTATTTTAAACGGAACACCCGGTATATTATTTCATTTTTGGATTCCTGAGGAAATTTCATAGTGGGTTTTCATCAGGTTTCCCTATACCTATTTTCAATTTTTTCTTAGATATCTTGATTTTTTTGAAAATTTTGACAGATGTAGCCCTGTTTTGAGCATTGCGCCCTTTAACCAATTTCGATTGGTGGAAAGCGCTTCTGGGGTAGACGGAAGGACAGGAATGATACTTTCGAATGCCATATTGACAACTGATTTATTACATACAGGGTATCCAAAATTTAATGACCAATTACATCATTTTAAAAGTTGAAAAAGCTCGTTTTTTCAAATGGGACAGCCTGTATTTTATTGGATGGTCGGATGCAGAATTAGATTCTGCATCGATTTGCTATAACATTCCCTATACCTATTTCCAGTGGTTTTCTTGTTAATCCATATTTTTATCAAAAGGTGATCAAACTCCAAAAGTTCTACCTAGTAAGCCTTGATTTTGACAGGAATTGAAACAATGTTGATTTAATGTCAAAGCAGTATCATCGTACAGATTCGTGAGGTATCTACTTACAGTTCTAGGGATTTTGTTAACTTGCTTAAGTACAGTTTATAATGGAGAATGTTGAAGAATATTCCAATAATGATTTATTAAATTTGTTTTACACGCACGGTGAATGTGGACGAATTGTTCGACGAACATGCAGACTATTTAATGAACGATATCCGGACCTACCAACAATGACTCCCGGAAAATTCGCAAGAATCGAAACTCGCTTTATAGCAACTGAAAACGTAAGGGCAACTCAAAATAACCTAAAGCCCGTAACTAATAATGAAGATAACGTGGTGAATGTGTTGGCGTTTTTTCAAGCTTATCCGCGGAGTTCAATTTCGACAGCAGCGCTGGATTTGGGTATTTCAAAAACATCAATCCACAGAATATTAAAAAAACATGGAATGCATCCTTTTTGTGAGATAACTGTTCACGGATTACGTCTTGGTGATGAGGCAAGGGGTGTCAACTTGTGCGAATTTATGATTTTGAAAATGACCGAAGATCCGAGATTTCTTCATCAGATTATGTGGACTGATGAATCGAAATTCAGCAGGCAAGGAATTACAAATCGCCGAAATACTCACTACTGGGCACAAGATAATCCATATGTTATTAGGGAACATAATCACCAAGACCGCTTTAGTTTCAATGTCTTTTTGTTTAATTATGGACAACAGCGTGGCTTATCAAGCGTACGATGAACATTTAAATGCGGCTAGATATCTGCCTCCACGTGATAGAGCAAACAGTTGGTTTCAGCTTGATGGTGCTCCAGCACATTAAACTATAGCTGTACACCGGCAATTGTCAATGATGTTCGAGGATCGGTGGATTGGCCCGCGGGGACCTTGGAACTGGCCACCCAGATCACCCGATTTGACCCCCTTGGATTTTTACCTCTGGGGTCGTATAAAAGAGCTAGTGTACTTTAGGCCGGTACAAACTAGAGAGGAACTATTGAACCGTGTTCACCATGCGTTTACTAATATAAGTCCAGACAAACTTCGGAGATCTGTTTCGCGAGGAGTATATGACAGAGTTATTCAGTGTTTGAACCAAAATGGAGGTCATATAGAACAATTATTGTAATTTTACATTCTCTTATTATTTTTTGTCATTATGTTCCAATTTTTTGTTTTTATTTTATATTTAGTTCTAAATGTTATGTACTAATGTCATGTTCTAATTAATTAAAGTAAATTTTTTACCGTTTCATTGCTGTTTATTTATATTTGATATTATTTAAGGCAAGCGATGTTTTGGTTTCTGCCAAAAAACCACATTAAAATAAAAAAATTTGGATTAACAAGAAAACCACTGGAAATAGGTATAGAGAATGTTATAGCAAATCGACGCAGAATCAAATTCTGCATCCGACCATCCAATAAAATACAGGGTGTCCAATTTGAAGAAACGAACTTTTTCAACTTTTAAAATGATGTAATTGGTCATTTAATTTTGGATACCCTGTATGCGATAAATCAGTTGTCAATATGGCATTCGAAAGTATCATTCCGGTGCTTCCGTCTACCCCAGAAGCGCTTTCCACCAATTGGTTAAAGGGCGCAATGCTTAAAACAGGGCTACATCTGTCAAAATTTTCAAAAAAATCAAGATATCTAAGAAAAAATTGAAAATAGGTATAGGAAAACCCACTATGAAATTTTCTCAGGAATCCAAAAATGAAATAATATACCGGGTGTTCCATTTAAAATAAGGAAGTTAATGGCGACTTCGGTATAACCGGAAGTAGTATGATCTTGAAAATATTTTAAAATGAAAGAGAATCTTGAATAACCCTGGAACCCAAAATTTCAGAATTCTAAGATTTTTCTAACCACGAAAACTTCTAACGAACGGCTCTCGTGGAATACCCTGTATAGATAGTATAGAATAATATTTAATTTGTTCTCTACTGAATGTATTTTTTGTTGATAATAATAATTATTTACCATCAATTGATGCCTAATAAATACAGTTGTAAAAGAAAAACTGTTAATGTTACTTATCCCATTATTGCATCTATTGAAAATAAAGTGAGCCGTCAGTAGTGTATCTTATCCCATTCTTGCACCACATATGAATTTTTGGCCCTATTATCATAAATTGTACTCATATGTTACTGTAGCTTAGATATAAACGTTCTACATATTTATTCAAACAATATATTATACACTTTAAGTACTAACTAAAAAAAATAATTTTTTTTGTCTCTCCTGTAAAATTTACATTTTGTTACTTAACCCCTTCTTGCACCGAGGTCTTCAATTTCTGCCCTCAGCTTATCAAGTATTGATGCATGATATATTTCCGCTATTGTTTTACCTTTTCCGATAGAGTAGATAAACATAATCCCCTGATTATCCCAAAAAAAAACTGTCGCCATCACCTTCTCGACCGGTGGTCTTCGCTTTTTCGGAGCTGGATCAGCCTTTGAAATCCACTGTCTTGACTGTTCTTTCGGCTCGGAAGTGCAGTGTTGGATCCAAGTTTCACATAGAACTATGAAATGACGCAAAAAATCTAACTCGTTTCGCTTAAACCGCTCCAATTGAATTGTTCATTCGAATGCGTTTTTGGTTCAAAATGAGCGCGGATAGCTTACGCATGTCCAGTTCTTCATATATAACAAACGCGCTCATTCGATGTGCATAATCTCTGCTATCTCTCAAACTTTCATTCGTCGGTCGTCCATTACAGCATTTTCGATGTTTTTGGCGGGGGTCGTCATTTTTGGCTGTCCCGAAATTCAGCTGGTCATCTTTTCACAGTGGAAAATGATGGGCTGAGTCCCCCTAAACAGCGTCCAACGCAGTTTTAATTTGTGTAAGCGTATTGATTTTCAAATGCAAGAAGATTTTTTTCATTTTTACAAAAACACTGACATCGATTAACAGAAACGACTTTCAATCGCCAGAGACATGAGTAGTAATGACTAGGGGGCGGACGTCCCAGGTTTAAACTGCGAGGGAGTTACAACGGAGCAAAGAAATATTGTAAACAACACACATTTACTGAATAGCATTATTCATATGGTGAACTGCAACATTTTTGTTGACTCACATGTTGACGGGAAAGCGACACAAAAAAGTCCACTTAACTCGTAAATATCCTATTTTCATCGGCGTAGATATAGGAGCGTCAGAGGTTTTTAAAATTTATTATATTTACCTTATATTTGGCATGATAAATAAAGTTATATGTATGTATGCCTATTTATACTTACGTTAGTTTCGTTTTTTCATTGTTTTGACTGTTAATTACGTACTTCGTAATTTATGTAATAGTTCCTGTTTAATCCCGTTTCATTGAATCGACTTCTCCCAATTATCTAGACGTAAGTGTGCACTGGATTTCGTTTAGTTTCAATAACATACGCATACATTTTTAGTTATCATTTATTTAGATCTACAACATTGTTTATGTTACTATGATATGGAAGAACGTCGAGAAAACAATGGCGAGTTGGATTGAGGGTCATACTGATTGTATGTCCATTGTCAGTGATTCCGATATTTATTGCAAAGTCTGTAAAATATCGTTACAAAGTGCCAAAAAAGTACACGTACCACGTCACTTAGCACCGCTAAAACATAGACAGACATTGGACCCGTTGAAAGCTGACAATTTTAACGAAGAACTCTGTGAAGCTTTAATGGCGGCTAGTATCCCATTAAAGAAACTTGACAATCCCGCTTTCAAAACATTTCTTAAAAAATATTCCTAGGTAGGTGAATTGTAAAGAACATCGAACGTTGATCGTATAATTCGTTTTTGAGGAATAAAAATATTAGAAAAGCATAGAATAGAATAGAATTGCATAGTGAAGCTGTGATTCTACATACTCAATACATCCATCCCAAACAATGCCAAGTCAAGTTTTTTGGAGAGATTCAATATATTTGACCTGCGTTTGCTGACTAAGGCCTTGCAAGAATTGCAGTCAGAATACACTGAGAGAACAGTTTATTTGTATGTAAAAAATGGCTTTATTTGAGCTCTGTTTCTTTGTATTTAATATGAAAAAGTACGTGATACTGAATTCGTTCCACATCATATAACGTGATTTCTTGGTAGGAAATCTTTAGTTTATTTGTAGATAATTTCTTCCGTATAAAGAAATATATTACTATTGAATTTGTCTTAAACTTACTTATTTCCTCTTAATAAAGGACTATATTTTTGTTCATAATTCAGTGCTTACATTTCCCACATGTTTTAGTCTAGCATTACTTTTTTACCACACATAAATATTTTTTGCGAGGTAAAGCATATGAAAGGCCCTTATTTAATGTGTGTGATATTGCAGAATAATGGTCATGCGCATGTCTTTTTCATTTTTCGGTAGTGAATCATTCTCGCTTTCAAATTATGTTCTTATCAAACAGTATGGTTAAGTTTAGTAATAAAAATGAGTGACATAACAGAGTTGTTAATCCTCTGGGGATTACCAGAACTAATTGAAAAGTTTGTAGGTATGTATATATGCACTATATTTAATTATACATCGGATTAGACATAAGTAATGGCTAACAGCTAACCTATGTGACAAGTATATAAATATATATCTTATTTCCTGATGTATATACGCTTGGATTACCACAAAGAATTTTGAATTTGAATAGGAAGCAATTTTACTCGTTTGATTTATATATATTATTTTAAAACAGTGAATCTAATATGAGAAACAGTTTTCTTTGCTATATTTTTTTCAAATTACTTATTTGTTTGATTGAAAGAAAGTTTTCTTGTAACAACGTAAGTTTACTAGAACCAAAGACACATTTATTTGAACATAGCAAATAATTTTCAGCCAAATAAATATTTCTTTTTCCCAACATATTTAAAACAGTTATTTCTTTCCACTCAATTCATATTTCTTTGATCCAAATAAATCATTTTCTTATAGTAAGTATATGTTATATGTACATTTAATAGGTGTATTTTTTGTTATTAATTAGACTACAGTGGTGGTTAACAGATATCTTTTCACTAAATAATTTTCTTACAACTAAAGCTGGATGTAGTAGTAGATTATTTCGTGTTAAAAAGTTTGTTAATTGTAAACCTTATCACATTCAGACACAACATCAATAACATTCCTAACAACATATTTGTTTGTTATTATTGCAGAAGAAGACATAAGCCCAGATATTTTAGATAGTGTATTAGAGTCAGACATTTTGGCCGCGCTTGCACCGCAGATTGGTAAAAGGCTTGTATTAAAAAAGAAAATAGAGGAATATCTAGGAAAATTAAATTGCACTTTTCCTTCAATAACAGACTATGGACATTTTATTTCAAGGTATGTATATATTGTTTTCTGTATGTGGATAAAATAATTCGGCAGTGTATAGCGTTACTGTACGTGAGCTTATTATTTTAAATATAGAGAAAAATCATGACGTCACCGCCCGGTAATAAGTAGTGTCCCCTAATAAATAACCCCATGTTTAGTGTTTTATCTTGCAATATACATATTTAATATTGTTTTTAATTATTGTATTGTTAACCTTATTTTTAAAAACACATAACAGGTTATTTTATAGGTGTATGTCTTCTCTCGTAATGGTAAAGTGAATATCTTTACTTAAAATTGTGTTTTTACGGATTATCTCGGCCTATGTGTTAATTTTCTTGTTTGTCTGTTTATGACGTAATGGTTTTTCTCTAAACGAACACACTTTCGCCTATTAGTTCCGTTTTGGTAGCGTATTTTCTCAACTGACAATATATGATGTCCGAGAAATAAAAAAACTGACTAGTAGGAATGTAAAGTGCTACCAGCATTAATTAAGAAATAAAAAAAAAATTTTGGTGAAATTTCTAGCCATTTTGATTTTTCCAAAAATGGGTTTTTGGCAAATAACTCTGTCATTTTTGACTTTAGGAATTAATATGGCTGATAGAAAATACGCAATCGTAACGTAATTAAGCTATATACTGCGAAATAGTTATTGTGGTTGTATACTGAACTGTTTCTTTAGGCAACCATTAACACTATCAACAGTGGGCCAACCTTCGAACGCTTCAGAAAGTTCTCCAACTTCATCTGTTACTTTCCTCTCTTCATCACCCACACCTATTGTAGTTCCTCCAATAAATACTGTTTCGACTGAAACAATTCCTCAAATACAAGACGTGATTTATACAATCCAAAAACAATCGGTAGAAGAACCATCTTCCAAGAAGTGCAAAGTAATTCTTAATAAAGTTCAAGAATTCGATCTTAAAGCTTGCCTACACTCTAATCTTCTTGGAAAAGGTTTATTGAACTGGTATGAAATAAAAGGAGGATTTGATAGTCCACGCCAGGGCTTCTTAGTTGAAATAATTATTAGTTATTTTATTAACAACGAATTTACGTGAGTAATATTATAAGCAATCTATATTATTTTATACAAATATCTGTATCATGTATAGAAGAAAGTTCTCAAAGGCCCTATTGAGAATTTTTGACAATGATAACATTTTGTTTCCAGACAATTAACTAATGAAGATTTTGTTCTATTGGCAAAAAAAATCAAGTACTTGTTCCCAACTGAAATAACAGAGACCTATTATTTACCGCCTATTAAAAAACGAGACTCCCGAGACGGCAAATCAGGAGTGTCTAAGGGAAAACTTGTAGACAAATATAGAAATAAGTTAACCTTTCTTAGAGAATCTGGAATTCTCCCAACCCGAGGCCAAGCCTTGAGACAAGATCTCGACGAATCATTTATTGAGCGTGGTAGGTTGTCTGCTATTGCAAACACAATTTATTATTTTATTACGTTAGTTGTTTATTTTTTGTAGAACAAAATTTGGACTCTAATAGCAATCAAAGCCAACTATGGCTCAAAAATAATACTCAAGGGGATTTTAACGATATTGTTCATCATTGGACATTAACATTTAAAGAAAGAAGGCAGAAAATAATTTATGGCGCAGAGGAATTTACTTTAAACAAAATATATGAAGAATACCCCGTTCGAAATGAACAATTTGGCTTAAACTTGGTAATCAGAACCCCTCTTACCTATTTCAAAACTATTTTTGTAGAAGTAATTAATCATAAATTCTAAATACAAAAACCTCGTAATATTAGCTATTTATATTGACAATAAAATTCGTTATTTTAGATCAACAAAGATTTTGAAAAGATCTATCCCAATGTGTCCACTGTAATTTACCAGAGGTGGGAAACTGTGACAAGGAAATTGATTGAGATACGAAGAAGTTACGTTTCCACAGATTATGACAAATTATTGCTGAACTTGCTAGATACTGCTAAAATAAGTGAAGGTAAAACAACATTGTAATAAGGTAATCTTAAGAATTAAGTAAACAATTAACTTACAGATTATTTACATTATTTACTACTAGTCCTACTACCTTCTTTATTACCTTGTAAGGCTCGAATAACGTGTAAAGGGAAAAAGCCATGGAAACCGAAAATAGTGGAATCAAGAGAAGGACTCATATTGTGGGTTGATGTATGTATAACTATAAATTGCTTATTCGTGTGGTACTTAAAGTGTTGGTATTATTGCAGCTGCCAGGCGATATTGAAACTGTAAAAGAGAAGAAAAAAGAGAAGGCCATTGTGTTAGGGCTTCCTGTACAACCGTATATAATTGTGGAAGGTTCAGGAACTCAGATTCACCATGTGTACGTTGTTGTAAATGATCAACTTTATAGTGTAGAGACTGTATTAAAGGCGATAGATACTTGTTTTCAATGCTATCATGTATTTAACTTAAAATACCAAGGTGAATCTGAACATATATGGGCATTCATTCAGAAGGCTATTTATGAATTATCAACAAAATGGGATTCACCTATACCAAGCATATATTATATCATTAACAAAATCAAACTATAAAAATTCTCATGTACCTACCTATAACTATTTTATTTAAGAGTTCTGAATGTCTTTAACTTATAGCACATTAATATTGGGGTATATCTAGAATTGCACAAAATGATCTGCAAATTTTGTTTGAAACAATTTTCAACCGTCAACTTGTTTCTTAATCATTTAAAAGGCACCCATAGATTTTTTGAATACTTTATATGCGGCGATGAAAAGTGTTATCAAAAATTTAATAATATTCACACATTAAGAAAACATATAGTAAAGAAGCACGACGAAGTAAACATTTCCTCTACTTCTAGCGTCACACAACTCACACCAAATATAAATTTAAAGAAGTCTAGTGAGCAAATTCCGCAACTAGAGGATCATGAAATGGAACACGATGGCGGTGAAGAAGTGCTTTCAGACTTTATTATGTCTTATTTAATTAAATTTTATAATAATTCTACTATATCACGAAAGTTCATACAAGAGGTATTTGAACATACCCATGAATTGCTAGGTAATATTTTATTAAATTTAAAATCCGAAATTTATCCTCACCTTAGCGCTTTACCTGAAGAAATAGCAGGAAGTATTCAAAACTTACTGTTAAATAATCCACTGCAAAATTTGTTAACAGAACACAATCGTTTTAAGTTATTGCAAATGTCTTATAATTTTATTCAATCTGAAAGTGTTAAAATTGGAGATATTCTAGATGATCACAGAAGTAACAGAGCTGTAGCTCTTGGCTTTAAAGCTTGTTATATTGAATTGGTGCCTATTAAGCATGTTTTAAAAAGATTTTTAAGCCTCCAAAATGTTTTATCTACAATTCTTGAGTATATAAACAAAGAGACCCAAAATGAAGCTACATTTACAAGCTTGTTTAATGGCCACTTATGGAAAAATTTAAAAGAGACATTCCAAGATAAGATAATTTTGCCTTTGTTTCTTTATTATGATGATTTTGAGTGCGGAAATCCATTAGGGTCTCATGCTGGTATACACAAACTTGGAGGTATATATTTTACTATAGGTGGAATTCCCCCTCAATTTTCCTCTCGATTAGAAAATATTTTTCTTTGGAGTCTACTTTTTTCTTCTGATAGACAAATATTTGGAAATAGCACTATTTTCCGTCCATTTGTGGAACAACTTTTAGATTTGGAAATTAATGGCATAGAATTAAACATTGATGGTAAGCAAATAAAGATATTCTTTACGCTTTTCTTCATTTTAGGCGATAATTTAGGGGTAAACTCTTTAATTGGTATGTCAGAGAGCTTCTCTGCCAACTACTTTTGCAGAGTATGCTTATGTAACAAACAAAACTCGAAGCAGCTTTTAGTAGAGAAGGAAGACCTCCTTAGAAATAAAGATAATTACCAAATATGTTTAAATATGAATGACGGTGGAGTAAAAGAGTATTGCACTTTCAATAATTTGCCTAATTTTCATACTAGTCAGAATATTTCTTGTGATATTATGCATGACCTTTTAGAAGGAGTTTGTCGTTATGACATGGCTTATATTCTTTATAACCTAATTTATAAGAAAAAATATTTTAAATTAGAGGAATTAAATCGTCGCATTAAATATTTTGATTATGATCAGAAAGTAGACGTAGGAAATCGTATTCCTATAATAGTTGAATCTCAAATTAGAGGTGGCTATATTACTATATCCTCAGCGGAAATGTTAGCCTTTGTTGTTTATTTTCCTCTTTTAGTTGGGGATTTGTTAGATACAGACGATGAATCTTGGGTATTTTATTTAAAATTAAATGAAATTTTACATTTGTCTTTTTTGGATGAAATAAGTGAATCTGAACTAAAATATTTTGTTTACGTGATTAAGGAACATCATGAAATGTTCATAAATCTTTTTCATGTGGATCTTAAACCTAAGTATCATTTTATAATACACTATCCAAATATTGTACGAAATATCGGACCTTTACTGCGATTTTCTTCAATTCGATATGAAAGTTTCCACAGAATTGGTAAAAGTAACGCTCATGTCGTTACATCTAGAATTAACATAATACACACTCTAGCAATCCGATATCAACTAAAACTATGTTACAGATTACATCATAATATAGGTTTATCTGACAGACATAAAGTTGGAAAAACAATAAATGAGAATCCCAATATTTCAGAAAAATTTTCAACATTATTTCCGAACATTAAACTTCTATTTGAGGTACAGTTTGCAAATATAAAAGATATATATGTGACAAAAGGGTATGTAATCCGTTTAAATGAAAAAGATGAACATTTTGATGAACTTACATTTGGAATAATTCAGTCGGTTTTATGTTCTGGTAAGAAGATATTTTTAAAATGTGAGATCATTTCAGCTTATATAGATCCCAGTATTAATGCTGCCATAGTGCATAATTCAGAATTAAATAATTCTCCAGCTTTCTATTTTGATACAAAAGATTTAAAAACACTGAAAATTTTCAAATTTCATAAAATTGCCAGAGATAGACTAGCTATTATTTTATTTTAATAATACTTCCTTTAAGCAAATTATCCATCTTTTTGATGACTATTATTCTAAGTATAAATATAGTGCGTATATATGTTTGTTTGAATTTTGTTTAATTTTTTATTTAATAAATGTTTGTATATAATATTGTATTTTTATTTGCTGGATATTTCAAAACCGGACAACCTGGAGTTCTTAAAAATATATACTTTATTAGTAATATAAAAACTAATATACTACTAGTTAACATATGTAGTAAAAAGTATTTTTGTAGTAAATAAAATTTGAATACCCATAAGAATATTATTTATTATTTTACAGTATACCTTTATTTGCCCCAACTAATTCAGACACTTAAGATTATAAAAATTCGTTAATGTCATAAATATAATTTATTTATGACAAAACTGTTAAAGTTTCATACAAAGATATTTATTATGGATTAATAAAATAGTTTCTTGGCTCCAAGAATATTTGTGGGTAGGAATAAAATGTTTCTTTCCTGTGAACAAACTCTTTGTTAGTATATAAAGAATATGTTTACATTATATAAACGAGATGTTCCGTGCAATCCTGCAATAGTGTTCAAGAAAAGAAATAATATATTATAGTAAAACATGCCTTCTTATAAGAACTTGAATAAATCCTTTGGTAATGTGAAATAAATATTTGTTAGGCCGTATCCAAATATAGGATATATTTGCCAATAAGAAGCCTACTTATTGACAAATAAATTGTTCTCTCGGTGTATGTACCAAAATGAAGCCAAATTCCATAATAAATTTGAGAACGAAAATATTTATAATATCTTAATACAGTAAACGAAATATGTCCTAACATTTTATTAATAAAAGTTAAACTCGTTGTTGATGACTTCATTAAATATTGCCATGTAACGTGCTTATTGTAAATGTGTCGAAAAAAACGTATTAATGGAGGTACATAATATCCGTAGAGCGCCAATGTACACATATTAATGTTGACCAAAGAAAGTCAGGTAACTTTAAAGGTACCCCTTTGAAACCGGTGATCTCGTCACTTTCACTTAAATAGCTATTAGCAACCACTAATAGGATTATCTTTATTATCATGAAACTTTGGGTATAATATTTTGAAATTTGCTATAAATTGACTCTTGTAAAACGATTGCATTTGTTTGCTACAACTTGTTACATTGGTGTCTCGTGTATAATGGAAGCTTTAGTTGTCGATTTTATATATAGCCAACGAGGTCAGAAAATGCTGGTGTTAAACGATTTCAAATTTAAAAAGAGGAAGGTTTTAAAAAACGCAAGAATTCTGTGGAGTTGTTCTATATCGGGTTGTGGAGCAAAATGTCATATCGATGGTAAGCACTGTTTTTTTCCATGTTTGTACATTTTTATTTTTAACGACGAGATCTGTTTAAATCAAATGTTAGACCGGGAGAACAATTTATTTGTCAATAAGTAGGCTACTTATTGGGAAATAAATTCTATATTTTGATACGGCCTAACAAACATTTATTTTATATTACTAAATGATTTATTCAAATTTTTGAAAGAAGCCATGTTTTACAATACTATACTATTTCTTTTCTTGAACACTATTGTAGGATTCCAGGGAACATCTCTTTTATACAACGTAAACATATTTTTAATATGCTGACAAAGAAAGAAACTATTTTATTAATCCATCAGAAATATATGTGTGTCAAACTTGAATAGTTTTATCATAAAGAAATTATATTTTTGACTTTAAGGAACTCTTATAATCTCAAGTTCCTGAATTAGGTGGTGTAAATAAAGTCACTGTAATATAACAAATAATATTCTTGTGGGTGGTATTCAAGTTATATTTGCTATACTTTTTGCTATATATGTTAACTGGTAGTATATTAATTTATTTATTACTAATAAATTAAATATTTTCTACACTACTTTGTCAAATCTGTTATGGTTATGAAGGTATATGTGTTCGCTAAGCGCTTGGGTCCAAAAATTAAGCCGCGGATTAAAAGTGCCGAGATGGTTAGTCTCGGCTGACGAGATGACCGCTCGTGATTCTACCTCCGGTGACGAGTTGGCTAGTCGCCTGGGTCCAAAAATTAATCCGGGGATTAAAAGTGCCGAGATGGCCCGTGTCCCTTTAAAGGTCACCTCATCACATTGTAGGTACAATTATTGCTAGGAACCTGACATGGAAAAATCAAATAGATCTTATGTGCGAAAAATTAAATAAAAACTGTTATGTAATCTTCTCCCTGAAAAATATGTTAACCGTCGATTCTCTGCTATACTCTGTTCACTCAACATATAGAGTAATCACGAGCTGTCCACGACCGTAACACATGCACAGCCCAATTTACAATAGAGTGCTTATATTAACAATGAAGTTTATAAAATCTTTTAATTACATGTTCAAATTTTGGAAAACAACAATTTACTAGTTTATATAAAATACTAAACCGATTTAAATTTACAAAAAATGCATGTTTTGTCTTTTTAGATAACTAAAATAAGCAAATCTCAAACATAACCCATATCAACAAAATATTCGTAAATAGGGCAATTCAACGACCTGTTAAATCAAATTCAATATGGCCGTTGTTGGTAAACAAACAGATTTGTATCATTAAAATTTGACTATAAGTGCTCTTATTAAACAATTATCTTATTAAATTAACTTGCTAAGGTCATTATTTAGTTATCAAAGGCTAAAACTTATAATTATGTGACCAGAACGTTCTGTATTGCAGTATGCTTGAAAGAGGTGTTTCAAGAAAAAAAACAGCTGTAATTATTGCCTGCTTTGAAGTTTTCATTGGAAATCAGATAATAATTTAGTTCAGCAGCAGTACTGTTCTATTTATAAGCACGATAGAAATTTTAATAGCAATAACTCCTCAGGGAAGTATGTGCTACATTAGTGAAACTCGGGATGACATACATCTGAAAAATGAATGGAAGAAGTAATTTTTGCAACAATATTAACCCAGGATATGTTCTAGGAGAAAGATCATTTTTAATAAAGGAAGCATTAGGAATTCTGCATGAGAATTTTAGTTATTCCAGCTTTTACTAATGGAAGAACTCGTTAGCACCTTAAAATATCCCATTTCAGTATCGTGTTAAAAAAGTGTAATAATATGCAAAAATTAAACAGTGTAGATAAAATTGTGATTCTATTTAATTTTCTAATTAACATATGTAAGTCATAAATGATTTTGTATTTATAATTATTTATGGCACTATATAATCTTAATTTATTCCTGTACAACGTGGCCATTATTTTAGAATTTATATAGGCATTTCGTTACAGACAAAACACAAAACTTTAATAATGAGTTAAATTTATTTATTAATATATTTGAAATCTATTTACATTTTCTTAAGTCCTGCACTGTTATACATTGTACGCTAAATATTTATAATAAACTTTTATAATCTTACACATAATATTTCTGTATGATTAAACTTATTTTCTTTTACTATTTATTAACTATTGCTTATATAATAATTAAGTGAAACTATTTTAATAAATAAATGTTGTAAAACAAACCTCTGATTGTTTTGTAAAGGTATTGTAAGTTTAAAGGCAAGTTTAAATAATTAATCCTTAATCAGTGTTCGGCTGTTATCAGCCATGCATGTAGAGTGAACCAAAAGTATTGATTCACATTTCACAATAATGCACTACACATCCATTGGTTTTTAATTAACTTCTTATAAATGTTTCACCTAATCAAAAACGTACTTCTCCACATAAAATAAATAAGTTGTTAAGAAATGTAAGCGGTGAGACTCTTGAACACTGTCATTCGGTCCTTAGTGTAATAAATATGTATTAAAACCAAATATACAATAATAACCGTACTTGGCACAGGTGGAATACCATCTATTAAATTGTGTAATTTCAAGAATGAATGGATTCATCTTTGGTGGTTTCACATCTTTTGCATTGTGTTCTTGCAAAATATTAAAAAGACTTGCAGAGCAGATACTTGCAGCTTCGGCTGTGAAGTCAACTGTCTTAGAGTCAGCTGGGCATTCTTGTTGATGTTTGCTAAATATATTCAGTACACTCTTTTTCTAGGACTGTAAAATTTCTCTTTACTCGTTTCTTCGTCAGTTCTGGCTGCTTTTTGCACAGTACTGTATAAACAGGTGAACACAGTAACTTAAATTCAACACTTCTAGAAAGCTGAAACATAATTAACCTATAAACCATTTGCTTTGTTTACGATTTATAAATCTTACCTTCAATAAATCTTTAATCATTAATAGACTCTTTAAAAATACTGAGAATAATAATAATAACAACTTAAACAAATACAAAAAGCGCAAACACAAGGAACAATACAAAATACAATATAGCAAAGCAAAAAGTATACATATATAACGAATATTTTAAAATTACAGACAGTTATTTATCTCAACTAGCACACTATATGCTCACTTGTTCTACATTAGCAAATACGTATTTTTATCCTTCTCTAAAATTGTGATTTTGCTGCATGGGTATAGTCACAATCATGTGACATAATCACAGAAAGCAGATGATTTATATCGTGTGTTTTAGGATTCGTATGTAACTCTCAGAGCCAATAGAAAGGCAGTATTAAAAATCACGTGTTGTTCACGCGTTTTTTGCTACTCTATTGGTTCGGTGAATATAGTATAGGAGTTTATTATGCATGGTGTACTCTGCAATCTCATTTAACATTATGGCTTGGTGATAGACATTTGAAATAAGTAGAGTCCTTATTGCTCAAAAGCGTATTCTTATTATTTTCTTTTCCTTATTAATGTACCACGCGAAACATCCTGTAGAGATTTATTTTTTATAAACGAACTTCTGTCAATATATATTTCCAAAGTAGGTACTAACTGCGTTGTAGGAGAAAGAGAGGTTACCAGAATTACGAAACGTACAAAAGGAACGACACAAGAGTTCGTAATCCGGCTCATCCCTATTATAAGAAAAATATCCCATTCATGCGGATTGTCGCCTTTTCAGTCTTTTGCCAGAAAAAAGATCGCCTACAATAAAAACATTTAAGAGAGAATTGAGGGGATTGTTGCTTAGAGGTATATTTTCAGTAGTGCTGGGCAAGTTAGGGGAATACGAGTAGGGTACTAGCACCAGTGAATGAACAGCACCAGTGAATGAACAATCTTGAACTGATTTCCGATTTATAATGATTCTCTGCAATTGTTCCACTCTTTAAAATGTGCATCGAGATCTGCAACCCGTGTTGTATTGTTAAGTGGAAAATCATGTAGTACAAATCCATAGTTTGAACGTAGGCACGCGTTGTTTGTGCTCTTCTTTCGTGGGCAGTTGCTAGACGAAGAAAATAGTAACGATTCATGTAAGTAAGAAACACTGTTATGAAGCAAATTGGTCTTTAAATATTTACGGCCAGTGATTGTTGATATGCCCTCTCATATTTTGCGTAATTTCGTTGCCGGCATAACCTCAAATTAATAGCTTTAATGCGTAAAACGCAAATTCTTCTCGTTCATTTACTGGTGCGTACTAGTGGACCAGTGATTGAACATTTTGTTCATTCATTGGTCTGATGTAGGGTTGTGTATTACATTATTTTCACTTTTAAAACATGCGTCTTTATTAAAGACACACTAAAGTTATGAGCTTGGTAATTTGAAAATCTAGTCCTGTCCAGTAAATGAACGAGTGTTTCTGTAGCGTTCATTCACTAGATCCACCGACCGTATATATGAACTAACAAATTTAATAGCAATGTTTGATCGGATCTCGTCCTTTAATTATTTCGTTTAATTTCTTTTATCGCAGAAACGAAATGGAAAACAAAGCAAAGAAATATAAAAGGTTTCAGTATTCTGAGAAAGCGCTAAGTGACGCGTTAGAGGATATAAGAACAAACAAAATAACTATATCTTCAGCAAGCAAAAGATATGGAATTCCAAAAAGTACAATCTTCAACAAAGTGAAAGGCAAGGTTCCCTTGGCTCGTAGGATGGGCCCCAGTACTATTTTGACTCCAGCCGAAGAAAGGGAATTAGAGAGGTGGATAACATCCAAGGCAAAACTAGGCTTTCCGATGCATCCGGATGAAGTGCGAGACTCTGTTCAACGCTTGCTAAATTCAATAGAACGGCAAAATCCGTTCCAAAACAACAGACCCGGTCGGAAGTGGTTAAAGCTGTATTTACAAAGGCATCCAAATATTACCAAACGAAACAGTGAAGTAATATCCAAGGCTAGGGCAGCAGTCACGGAAGAAGCCATTCGAAGTTGGTTTGGAGAGTTAAGTGACCATTTAGTAAGAGAAAATTGTGCGGACATTTTGAATAACCCCGACAGAATCTTTAATACTGACGAAACTGGACTTAACACCTGCCCAAAAAGTGGCAAACTTTTAGCTCCCAAAAATTATCGCAATTTTTATGAAATTGCAAGTGGACAAGAAAAGGAATGTATCACTGTTTTATGTACATTTTCTGCGTCTGGAAAAGCTGTGCCTCCCATGATAGTACTTCCTTATAAGCGCATACCTCGAGACATCGCAACCACTATACCAGAAGAATGGGGTATAGGTCGTTCTGACAGTGGTTGGATGACATCTGCAACATTTTACGAATACATTGCAAATATATTTTTTCCGTGGCTTGTAGAAAATAAAGCCAAGTTTCCAATTATACTTTTGCTAGACGGTCACAAATCTCACATAAATATGGATTTATATAATTTCTGCGTTCAAAATAGCATTATATTATACTGCCTGTTGCCAAACGCAACACATCTTTTACAGCCCTGTGATGTATCAGTTTTTAAGTCACTTAAATCGCACTGGAGAAAAGCTATCTTAGAATATAAACAAAAAACGACTAAATCCGTAACGAAAAGCAATTTTGCTCCAATTTTTCAAAGAGCTTACGATGAAGCTATAAAACCAGACATAAGTAAAAATGGCTTTAGGAAGTGCGGTTTGTATCCGTTTAATGCAGATTCTTTAAACTACAATCAGTGTATTTCGACAAGAAGACAGCAGGAACAGAACGAGAGAAATCAGTCGTTTATAGACAAAGCTGAATATCAGACTGCACTGAAAGTCATTGAACACCACATGGATCCAGATTCGTTAAAGGAATTCAAGAGTGCCAACTTGCAAGGAAGAACAATTGAAAATGCACTATTTACTTTGTGGACAATTTGTAAGGAAGGTAGTAGCGAGGAAATTGTTCTTCCATCTGATGTTATTCAAACTTCTACTGAAGACGATGTCACGATTAGTGTCGAAAACGATAGCAGCAATTCACAAAAACAAAAATTTTTAAATGAATTTGATCCCTTAGAAGATCTAACAAAGCTTCCAATTGAAATAGATGGTATTCTTTTTGAAGCAACTCAAGTAGACAGCACAAAAGCACAGGAAAACTCACAGCACTTCGCTCAAAATGTAGAAAGAAGTTATGAAATCAGTGAAGTAGAAAGAAATGAGACGAAAGAATTTAAGTCGAGCGAAAGGGAAGAAGCAAAAGTAATCTGCGCAGAGATATTGTCTTTTATCATCAATGCGGCTTTTGACAATAGTAAGACCAGTGATTTGAATCTCCCCAAAGTAATAGTGCACAGCAATGTTATTGTTAAAAATGCATGGTTGGAACACTTACACTGGCCTAAAATTGAAACAAAGACTACCAGGCGAAAGTCTGCGACTCCTATGCCTTTTGCTGTTACCTCAAAGAAATGGAAAGAATATTCTGACGCGATGGAATATGAGAAAAGAGCAAAGAATGATGAAAAACTGCAAAGAAAATTGAATCGGCAGCAGAAGAAACAAGAAAAAGCTAAAAATCAAGAAGTAGGCAAAAAGCCAGCGACAAAAAAGAAAAATGTGAAACTACAGGAACCAACTCTGCAGAAACGTAATGATTCTAGAATCAAAGAGTTTGAAAACGATCCTTTTTCCGTTGGTTCATATGTTGTAGTAAAATATCAGCAGACATTTTTTCCGGGAATTATACAAACCATAGATAACGACGAGTACGAAGTTCGGGCTATGGTTCCTACTGATCGCAGCTTTTTCAAATGGCCCAATCCTGTTGACCAAATATGGTATAAAAAGACTTCCGTTATGGAATTAATTGAACCTCCTAAACTTATTAGGCGTAATTGTTATGAATGCCGTGAATTGCGCAAATACATGCCAATATATAACAAACTTATTTTTAGATAGCTAGTAATTACGTATTTTTTGTTTTCTTCTTTTTGTTATTACAAAATAGTTACTAAGCACTACAGCATTTACTAGTTCATTTACTGGACCCTGGTTTTTCATTTTACTGGTGTTTTTTGAAATAAATGACATATTTGCCTTTTTCTATATTTCCACATACAAAACCGGGAATATTATATAAGGTGCTGTTGCTATATGTAGGATGGTATATGCAGAAAAAAAAACAAATAAAAAGAGGTCTTTAGATGGCAACACCATTGATTTATACTCAACAAAATCCTTAACTGTTCATTCACTGGTACTAATACCCTACGTTTTCAAAGCGACTAGACAGACTCGTATTTTGTCGGCTCTCGAGCAACACAGTGTTGCCTACCAGTTTCCCCGAGAGTCGACAAAATGCGAGTCTGTCTAGTCTCATTGAAAAAGAACTCGTATTTCATAACTTGCCAAACACTAATTCTCAGCATTGAGAAGTACGAATGTCACATCGGGCCATTACTGGTTTACTGATTTCAAATGACTATCTATATAATAGTTCAAGAGTTTGTTGCTGAATAATTGCTATACTGAATTGTTTCATATGAGAACTAGGTAAAAGATTTGATTAATTAAACATTTAGCAATTAGCAACTGTACTGGATGCAAGAACAGAGTAATTCGCCCGGTAGCAGTCTGCATCCAGTGATCCCAGGGTCGTTCAATATTTATTATTGTAATTGAATTTATACCACTAATAATTGAATTAACAAAGAGTGAATAAATGCGTATATTTAATTTAATGACAAAACTCACCTACCTTAATCTTAAGTCTTACAATTCCTCAATCAGAAGTTCCTCAGGTAACCGGTGTTGATTCTTTTAGATGGCTAATTGTTTACATGAATGATCTTGTGATTATGCATGAAGTTATTATTGGACGCCACCTATTTTGACTTGAATCGTTATTTTTTTTTTTATTTTATTTATTATCACTAGAATTAGCACATCGTGGCTCCAGGTATATTAGTGAATTAAAATAGGAAACAGTCACTGAGCTTTCGAGTCGCCTCAAGGAACGAGGATTAATTAATTTAAAACACAAGTGTCGTAAACTTAACAATATTTATTACCTAAGACAATTTAAAGCAAAATACAATAAACATTTAACACCAATACATTGATGTTTCACTTCCACATTTTACATTAGATTAAACAATCCCTAATTTAATACTCTGGCCAGATAAAATAAATTGTGGTTACACAAAGATGAACACAAATAACATATGACAATATCTTGATTGCAAATACAAATGGTAAATTAAAATCGGATATTAACTCTTGAACAAAATGCAACAACTAATGTATGAATGAATTTGACAAAATGAATAATTCGTACTGGAACTTTTAAAAGATTAACTTAAAGTTACGATAACATAGGCAATAGTACAAAGATTCTAACAATGAACTCGAAATTTCATATTAATACTATTGTTTACAGTAGTGTAATGATTCAAACAACAATGTGAATAGAAAAATACAGATTAATCCTATTTTAAAGGTTATCCGACGGACTAAATATTACAGTTTTATTGTTACACAACTAGAAGCAATGGCCGTAGATTTATTACAACGACGGTACAATAATTTCTAAGCCGCTCTGAGACCTAATTAATACGGTAATTTACCTTAATGTATGCGTGCACGATGCGACGGTCGATGACTTCGGCAATAGTTAAGATCGTTTCAAATTCCCATAAGGTACATCATCTGGATCTGCCAAGCCTTCTTTCAGGTTGGACTAACGATATTTAGATAATTTTGCACTCACTATGTACGTTAAATCGTCACTCGACTAGCTTTTGACACGGCTATATTACGTACACGATGATAACAATCTTAACCTTTGAAATTATGCGTCAACCATTATATATATATAGCCATCGACCAGCAAGGGTCTATATAAAATTACTTTGATGTGTCTACAGTCACTTGGCGGATAACACTCTTAATTAATTTTTATGCGATCTTGCCTTTTTATGCGTACTGTTGGAGAGGGGTGAAACACGCCTGTTTTTGGACTCTAGAAGGTTCTCGACTTTTCCAAGAAGGAATTTTTGCACACGACGCATACGATGTAATAGAGGTATTTAACTATTCGGTCTTCATGAAATTTCAGATAAAGGACTATTCATAAAAACATGCATATTCGTGGCGCCGAACCTTTTAGCTATCGTCGTCATACAAAAGGGTATTTAAGAAAAATTGTTGTACGTGACTCTAATATTTGCTTTATAAAAAGAATTTTACTTTAGATTATAAACTTGTTATTCAGATGTTATTTTTAAGAAATGTTAGATGTAGAAGTTATTTTAACAGAAATTGATACGTAGTTGAAAAATATAAAGGACTGTTTATTCAAGAAGGTTAAACAAGCTTAGCTGTAGAATTGCAATACATATTTAAGTTTTGAATATATTTTGCGTATTGAAAATAATAAATAGTATACAGTATGAGCCAAAAGAATGATATTACAATTAATTTGGAATTTTTAAGTAATTTAATAATTGCTAGGTTAAGTAAACAGATATTATTTAATATTTTGAAATTAAATTAGTCAGAAGTGCCAAAAGCACGCAACAAGTTTGTAGTTGTAATGTTAGTGTTAACTATTATTATTTGATATGACGTATGTTTACAGTATCACCAACAAAATTCTTGTTTACCAAAGTTGTAACAAATATACTATTATTATTATTATTATCATAACAGCACAATAAGCCATCGAAATTTTTCAAAAATAAAATAAACAAGTAAAAATAAAACGCAGAAAGTAAAACGAAATTCTGGAATAAATTTGAAATTAAAAATACTTATGATATATTAGTTTAAAACAACAGAGCTAAATTTAAATAAACACACTTGTCAATAAATAATTAAATGAAGTGATGGAAATCTCTTGGTGAAACATGTCGAAATATAAGCAAGTAATAACAAAAAACACACTTGGTATTAATCTTGATTTAGTTTATGAAATAAATCATATATATTTTTGTGAAACGAGTTTTTCTTTCTAATTAACACTTGGTATTGTTTCACAAATAAATATAATTAAATACTCGATGTACATTTCGCCTTGCGGCATCGTCAGGAGTTCTCGAGAAACTAAAGTAAAATTTAATATACTGTAACTACCTACTTCTAACAAAAATGTAAATAAAAATGTACAAAAATAGAAAATTATGAAAAGGTCATGGCTTATCTGGAAAGACCGTTTTTACAAGGCTAGGGTTTATTAGCGGTGAATTTATGAGTTCTGTTTGTTCATTAAGAACATTGCCTGGTTGTAAAAGTAAACTTTCTTTTATAAAATAACCTTCTAGAACATTCATTTTTTTACTTTTATTTAAACTATACAAAACTTCTAAATTGTCTATTGAAAATTGATGTCCCGTCTCTAAAACATGGTTAGCTACACTTGAATTTTCATAATTTCATTTAACGGCTCGCATATGTTCTGAGAATCTTAATTTGAAATTTCGCCCTGTTTGACCTATATAAAATTTACTACAATCACTACAATTAATTCTGTAAATTCCTGATTTGTTTAGTTTAGGATTCGCTGTTTTATTATTTTTTAATTGACTTTTTAAAGTGTTATTATTATAGAAGGCTATTTTAAAATCCAGTTTCTTTAAAACATTACTAATTTTCATACTTATACTACCTAAATATGGAATTTTAACCCATTGTTTTAATGTCAAGTCCTGGGACGGGGGAAATGCTGATTTTAATGTAATTGATTTGTTCATTCTATTGACTAATTTATCTATTAGAGATGAGTTATAACCATTATTTTGTGCAATTATTTTAATAGTTTTTAATTCTTTATTAAAGTTAAATGTGTTCATCGGTACTTTCAATAGTCTATAAATCATTGAATTAAACGCAGCATGTTTGACGTTTGTGGGATGATTGGAGGTATTTGGTATCAACGTATTGCAAAAGGTAGGTTTTCTAAAAATACTGTAATCTAACTTGTTGTTACTAATCTGGATTTTTAAATCAAGGAAATTTAAAGACCGATCAGGTGCTTCTTTCTCTATAGTGAATTGAATATTATTATTAATTTTATTAAGTTGTATTAAAAAGTTATCTAGCTGTCTATCTGAACCTGACCACAAACAGAGAATATCATCCACATATCTAAACCATGCTGATACCGGTGACGTATTTGTCCTGTATTTATCAAACAAGTTAACTTCGAAATGGTCCATGAAAATGTCTGCTAGTAATGGTGACAAGGGGGAGCCCATCGGAAGGCCATTGTTCTGTTTATAAAAGTTGTCACCAAACTGGAAATAATTTTGTTCCAAACATAAATTCAGCATTTCCTCTATTTCTAAAGATTTATCCGGGCAATGTTTCTTAATTCTAGAATATACAATATTTTTTACTTCCGGGATGGGAATGGAAGTAAATAAACTTTTTACATCAAATGAAACAAGTTTAGTAACGTGACTTACATTAGTATTTTGAAGTTTATCTATTAAGTCTAGGCTATTTTTAACGGTATATTTAGGTTTAAATTCAATTAGTTCGGGCAAAATTTCATTAACCAATTTACAAATATTGTAAGACGGAGCTTGGACATAACTAACCACCGGGCGTAAAGGTATTTCTTCTTTGTGAATTTTAGGTAGCCCATATAGCTTTGGGGCTACTGGGTTCATGATACTAAATTTGAATTTTTGTTCTTCTTCTATAAAGTTCGTTTTCTTAATCAAAGATCGAATATCTTTTTGATAACTCTGGGATGGATCTTTTTCCAACTTTACAAACATCTGGTCAGATAAAATTTCATTCATTTTTGTTTTATAATCAAATTCATTAAGAATAACTAAAGTATTACCTTTATCCGCCTTAGAAAAAATTAATTTGTGAGTCTTAATTTTACGTTTAATTGATTTTAATAACAAATTAAACTTATTACATTTAACACTATTACAATCTCTTAAGTTACTTGTTTCATTTGATATAATATTCATGCATAAGGCTTTAGTGACTAACGGTTGCCGAGTAGTGGCTACCTCTATATCTGCTAAAAAATTAATCAATGTTTTTTCATCTAAGGTTCCATCAGAAAAACTCATGCCTTGGTTAAGTAGATCCATTTCATCTTCTGAGAACACCACATTCGTCAAGTTTCGAAATGTACATCGAGTATTTAATTATATTTATTTGTGAAACAATACCAAGTGTGTTTTTTGTTATTACTTGCTTACACTTGTCAATGTTACCTATAACGCTACTATTTAATTGTTCAATTTTCTCCGATATAAAGTCACGTTTTCAAATCTGTTTTGCTACACACATTTGTCATTTTGGTTGATCTATTTAATTTTTACATAGATATCTGTTTGCATATGTTTCAGTGCCTTCAGAAATATAATATTGAGATGCAGAGAACCATAAAAACGCAGAAAATTTTGAGTGAAATATTTCACAAGCATTTGTGTTTGTGGTTCTGGAAAACAGTCTGTATTTACAGACCATAGAGAAGGCGGGAAAGTAAAATCTTCACCAATGTAGGTTTCAATTAAATAATCTGACAATTTTGTTACCCGAAGGTCTTTTGGTTGATCATTCGCAAAGTCGACTGCAAAATCTTGATATTTATGTTCTGCGGTGAGCCCAATTTGCTGAATTTTGCGCCACTATGATGAGCTAAGAGAACTCAAAATCCTATACTAACTACATTTGAAAAAAATTCTAATACACCAATATGCATTGCTTTTCAAAATCAATTTGAAGAACTTAATAATTTGTAATCTTTTAGAAATACCTTGAATATTACATCACTCAAGCAGTAATTATTTTCAAGCATTTTCTTCCACTTTATCAAAGATTTATGGGAGGAATAGATAAATATTTTTTAAATTTATTTCATCGTACAATATTGCTCAATGCTGAGAATATATTGTAATTGTTAAAGAGTCTGATATTTATTTAAAAAGTTATATCATTTTTATTATATCATAAGGTTATAGTAATACATTTTCAACGTCCAGCAGTGATGCATGATATTATTAATACATATTAATAAATACATTTATTGAGAAGTGTAATTAACTCTATTCGTAATAGAGAATAGAGAGACAGACATCATAAATCAATTAAAACTTCAAGACTATTGAAACAGTAAAAAACCGCAGCTATACTGCATCATGCTCGTGTAAACAAATGCGAAATAGCTAAAATAGAGTTACTGAATGAATAAAATTTAAATTTAATTAAAAATAAAAATAATTGTTTGTGCATTTAAGCTTTCGCATACGCTTTAATGTTTCATAAGGGATTGTATGCGATATAAACGTAATTTGTTAAATAGCACATGACAATTTAGAAGTAAGCATTATGGATCAGTGTAATCATGGAGACCCAAAATTCAACGACTCACATGGAACGGCGACGTTTAAATACTGCCAAACGCGAAAGAAAAGTATGAAAGGAAGTTGAATTGACGGGGGATATTACACTATATAATGTACAGGAGTTCTAAATTTAATCAGCAGAAATGTATAATTAATTTCTAAAGAGGGAAATAACCTCTTTACATTGTCTAATTTCAATTCGTATTCGATTCACTAACTTTCGCATTAAAGACATACAGGCGTTTATGGTTTATTTTAATTGCCAAAAAGTTTACACTGTCAATAAAGCACGTGAAAATAACATTTATAAACCGAGTAGAATTAAAATTGTATTTAATGGCTTGCCCTTTCTTCGGTCATTGCGAACAATATCAATATGCAAAGATTGTACATCAAGGACCCAAAAACAAATTTGTATAATCCATAATGTATAATATATTGGTCAATATATTATTTTTCCTACTACGCTGCTGCTAATTTACTTAATTATTCAGGTCCATTGTTACTACTAGTTCCACAACACCTAGAGAGTGTCCTCGACAAATTTTTATGGGCATTTTGTGTTCTTGGCGATTTTTCGATTTGGATTTTATGATTTTGGCTAATTCACGCATTTGCATTTTCGTAATTCTTGCCACTCTCAGTTGATCTTCATCCTCAAGGAATTTCTCTCACATACCTTATTCGGGTAATGCGAATATTTCTGTTGGTTAATATGTTGGTTTTGTATTTGACTAGGTATGTTTATTATTGTCACTTATGTCTATAGAAGGTGTTATTTATCCTCATTTTATTCGCTGCGCCGAAGTTGATCATAATTTCTCCGTTGCAAGTAATTGATGCTTCATAGAATGCCAGTTTAATTCCGTTGATCCGTCTCTTATTCTGTGGATTTCGATTTTATCGTTTTGTCGGGAGTTTCTACGTTCTTTTCGGGTTTGCCAAGATCGGGAGCGTTCTCTAGATTCCTCTTTAATATATGTGATGTTTCGTTCAAATATTAAATATGTCTCATACGTGACGAAGCTCGCTCCTTTTAGTATTTCTCGCAATGTATGAGCAGGTAATTCTTGTATTTGGACGTTTTTTTCCCTTTCTTTTTCATTTCCTATAGAACACAAATCTCTATTTGATATAATAATAATAATAATAATAATAATAATAATATATATTTGCCCAACAGATCTACAATCTAATTACAGGACAAAAACATCAATTTCAACGTATATATATATTTGCAGACTAAAATTAAAGTAAATAAAACTACGCAGTTATAATCTATAAATAATGTAAGTTGGCAGTGCATCTGTGAATGAGTGTGTTGATTGGCGAATAATTCAAGTCGGTGGATGAATCCGATAACGCATTGTAACTATTGCATAAACGGTATACAGGTGATGAAAATTTAATGTTGGTGTTAAATCTTTCACAATAGAACGCACACGACGATCTAGACGATGCTCGAGGAACGACGAAATTGATATCGCTAAGTAATTCCGGTGTATCAAGTTTCGAACGGCACACAATTGCTCGTGCAACAATTCGCAATCCTCGATACATCCAACGGAGGAGTAGAATTTCAAATCATCCGCGAAAAGCAATTTAGGACATTGAATCACCGACGGAAGATCCTTCATGAATAGTAGAAACAATAGAGGACCCAAGTTAGTACCCTGGGGTACCCCTGAAGATGGTGAAAAATTACTGGAAGTATGGCCTCTGTAGGAAACATAATGCTTTCTGCTAGTGAGATACGTTTCAAAAAAGTAAAGTAAAGGCGTAGAAAATCCAATAACATCAAGCTTATGGAGGAGAATTCCATGGTCTATACGGTCAAATGCTTTTGAAATGTCCGTGTATATGACATCCACCTGTTTATTCTTGTCAAGATTCCTTGATAAATATTGCGTCATGATTGCTAGGTTTGTGGCAGTGGAACGTTTCGTAACAAAACCGTGCTGATCCGTAGATATTATGGGCTTTATTTTAGGATAGATAGAGTGGTAAAGGCATGATTCAAAAACTTTGGCTAAATTATTTATAATGGCAATCGGTCTGTAATTTTCGATGGAACATCTGTCACCCTTCTTAAATACTGGGGCAAGCCTTGCAATCTTCCAGACTTTAGGGAATGTTGAGGTGTTGAGAGATAAATTGAAAAGACGACTTAATGGGCACGCTAGGACGCTAGCACAGTCTTTCAAAAAGAAGGCAGGTATGCTGTCATTGCCGATAGTAAAAGTACTTTTAAGCTTTTTTAGTTCGCGAAGAACTTCCGATTCTGATATTGTAATTATAATCGGTAGATAATTCGAGTGTGGATCCAGAGGCGTTGATGGTTTCGATGAAGATTGAAGGAAAACAGATTGAAAGTATTCTTGGAAGGCATCAACGATGGTCGACGGTTGATCCAGTATCTCCCCATTAATATTAGTAATTGATCCAGGAATGCCTGAGTCGTTCTTATTTGCACGTACGAATTGCCAGAATTGTTTAGGGTCAGTAGTAATTGAAGATTGCAGATTTGATAAGTATTTGTTAAACAGCAACCTAGAATTGTTTTTAACTTTTCTCCTTAACTCCCTGAACGCATTCAAATCATTAGGCGATTTCGTCTCCCTGTACCGTGAATGGTAGTGATTCTTTAGTTTTATATATCGCTAATATGGTCACGATCAAACCAGATAGGGTAACGATAGTTACTGTTACTTTTTAGAGGCACGTACAAATCGAATAGGTTATATAAGATATCGTAAAAGGCACTACAAGCCTCATCTATATTACTGTAATTGTCAAACAATGACCAATCAGCGCCCAAAATCGCATTGTATAGATTAACGAAATCAGCCCTTTTGAAATTGTAATTTCTGTTGTTGGTGTTACTAGGTAAAGTTGGATTAGTCGGGTACGTAAGGGAGAGTGAGAGTTGTAAACTTGGGTGATCAGAATCTTCATTGACTAGAGGCATATCATCCCTAGTCACCAAGATATTGTGAAAGTCAGTCAGAATTAAATCGAGTAGCCTTCCTCTATTATTTACGATAGTGTTGATCTGTATGAGACCAACATAACTTATTAAAATCACCCAGAATTATTATTTTTTCTGTGTGATTAACGTTAGAATCTTCAAACAGAAGCAGAAACTCTTCGAGGGTTATGTACGATACATCTGGAGGATGTATGATATGTTCTTATCTTGTACAATCTATTCGCCTCGTCTATTATGACTTGGATTTTTAGGATTTTGACTTCTAAGATTCCTTTTTACCACTGATAGGGTGGTAACCTTACTCGCGAACCCTGTTCTTTCGTTCCGGCATGGGGATTGGCAATTGCACCTCGAGGCTCTTTAACCCACCAAGATGATATTGCAGGCGAATATTGAGTTTGGCTTATTATAGATACTATTTCTTTTTTTTTCGTAGTTATATTTACTTTGCTCTAGTCTGGTAACTCTTGCCACTTTTCCCATAATTCTTATTTATATACTATTATTGTATAATTCACTATAATATGGCAGTATTGGCACAAATGTGGACATTCAAATTTGTACTTTATTTATTTCACTTAGTTATCTATAACGCTGGTATTTAAATTGCTTTGTTGTCGTTATCGTTTAATCATCCATGTGAAAATTTGATTTCTCGTCTTCCGACAGTATTTCCGATATTTCATTATTAAAATTCATCTAGAATTAAGACTCATACCTAAATCTCTATTAAACGTCTTATAATTCGTTTAGGTAGATTTGGTGTGGTTAGGAATAGTTAGTCTATACATAGTACTATTATAAAATAGGCTCATTTCTCGGCGGCCTCTTTGATGTTAGTGTGCCATGTTTTATTTTTTTAGAAAGACTATGGATAGGAAAGAGGGCAGAGGAGAAGTGAATATACAAGGGTCGGCGAGAAAGTTGTAAATATACAGGCACAGTGAAATATTTTGACTAATTATATCAATAATAAATACCAGATACTTTGAACACTATATAAGTAACAAAAAATATATGGAGAGTAATTTTTGATATTTTACAATTTAAGAGTTACATAATACTGGTTTAAATATAGAAAATAATTCAGTTATACTACCTTTAGTGATTATATGATATAATTTGTAAACTGTAAGTACCTAATAACAGTATAATTGCAAATTCAAAGGAAAGACATACCGTATGTGTCTATTTTCATTAGCTATAGGGATTCAATGTTTACATGCGATTTATACGTATACAAATAATACGTGGCAACGTGTATCTCCCGGCAACAATCGACATCACAGCGACTTTCTCCGATCTTGCCACTTCTACATTAAATGTTTAGCTGCGAACACGTTCCGAGATATAGTCTGCAATAAAATCCGTCATCATCCAATGGCCGGCGCGATCTAGTTGTTTATTATTATTTTCAGAATCCTTTTTTATTTACCTTATTTTTAATTTTATTAGAATTACGCTTTTGTTTGTGTCATGCTTAATAATTCTCTGCATTTACTGAAAGGAAAAAGAAAAATCCTTGCAAGGCGTAAATATTATTTCTAAGCGCAGTACAAACATCCAAGTCAATAGTCCAACAGCTACTGCTAACTTGAGCTTGCATCGGTCGCGCTCGCATTGAAGAGAAAAGTAGGGGGTGCCATGTTGTCACGTATTGCATGAATTAATCGCCTATGGCTAATGCAAACCATATACATACATGTACGAATTAAAAATTCATACATGCATGCATGAAATGGATGCACATCTGCTCCAGAGCTGGCATTACAGCAACCAACGCACAGACACAGTGTTTCAGTCTACTATGACTTCGTCAGTGTGCGACGTGGTCCGCTGCAATGCCTAAGAACTGTAAACCTCCAGTTTCTGCGTCTGTTTACATGACGATGTCTGTGAGAAAACCTCAGCGACATCTGTCATGCAAATGCAACGCGCCTATGGCTAATGAAAATTGACACGTGCTGTATATGATTATAGTGTGAAACATCAAAGTTGTTTTCTGTTGTTTTGTCTCAGAATTTCTTAAATCAGTCAAAATACAAGAGGAAATTAACATACTGGTTATCAAAAAATCTCAATGAAGGGGATGGTATGTTACCTTCTTGGTTTCTGGGTTGAAACCGCGTCGTCGTCTCTGTCTCTACTGCCGACGTTTCTTCCACTATCTTAAGGGACATGATCAGAGATTCTCTTGCTGCGATTATATCTGCAGCTAGTGAGAAAAATGTTAAATGATTTTAAAGGATAACGCGTTTTGTGAAGTTTCTTTAAATTTTTTTAGTGAGTGAAACGGTTCAAAGGGATTGAAGAAATATTTAGTTTCGTCATCTTACCCTCAGAGATGGGAAAGTTAACGAGCATAATGGGGTAAGAAGGCGAACTTAACATAAATCACACTTAAAGCCTCCTTTACCGGAATAGTCAGAACAGGCCTCATGCCACCAACCGGAACATGTGCCACACTGCATCCACTCCTTTGTTGGAGGGTCAACATACGTTTCTTCACATGCAGGATATGATACATCCTGTACATCCTCTGCGATTCCAAGACTTTCAACATTTCCAAATTTTCTTTTGTACTTTGTTGACGTTAATTTCTTTGATATAGAAAGTTTTCTTTTTTTGGCATCCTTTTTTTTTCAGTTCGTTGTGTTTTTCTTCTAACTGCTGTTTTATTGAGATGCTGGTTAAAACCGATGAAACCATTTTACGGCTTTTACGTTTCTCATTTCTTTCGACTTTGGGAAGTGCTCTGATACTGTACGGAGAAACTGCGTAACTACAGCTAGCTTTTGGAGAATCCTGATTCATCTGGGTCACTTTATTTAGAGTTGAATCCTCTGAAGTTTGATTTGCTTGAAGCTCTTTGGTAGGAGTTGAAGGAGGCTCAAAAATTGTATTCAAGTGACATAAATTGGCCAGTGGAGCATCATCATCATCATCATCGGACGAGTCATCCTTTGAAGCAAGTTGAGAAGTTGTAGGATTTTGTTCTTCTGACATCCATTCTCTATTTGTTGTTTCTGCCGGTGTAAAGTCGTCGTCAGTCTGAAAAGCTTTAACACCTGTTCCTACAGTTGCCGCTTTGAGATATGCCTGACAGAAGAGCTGGCCAATATTTTTATCACCAATTTGTTTTCCAGGATTGTTGACCAAAAAAGAATCACTCATGTAGATTTTTAGTGGACCAAAGAGTCCAACATCAAGAGGTAGTAAACGGTGTGAGGTGTGGGGTGGTAATCCCAACATCACAATTCCATTTTCTCAACAAAACTTAATACCATCTAGAGAAATATGAGAGGAGTGATTGTCTACAATAAGTAGAATTGGTTCTTCAGGTGAAGGTTTAGCATGTTTAGCAAAATGTTGAAAATAGTTTAGAAAAGTTTCACTGGACATCCACCCATTTTCTTGAGCTGTTCCGTCAGAACGTGGAGGAGTTTTATATAACAGTTCCTCTCTCATACGAACACGACCAAACACAAAAAAGGTGGAATTAATTGACCAGTGGCACTCATAGCACAAGCTACAGTTATATTTTCCCTCGTTCAGCACTGACAATTTTTGAGACACGCCTGTTTCCAGTTGGACTTAGGACCTTTGGCAGCTTGCCAGGGACTGTTGACATGTCCGATTCATCGGCATTATAAATTCTGTTGGGTGTAAATCCATACTTTAAACGAACTTCCTTTAAATTTTCGAAAAACTTGGAAACGGAGACCCGATTAAATCCCATAAGACGACCTACAGCTGTTGCTTCAGGGGTTCTCAAGCTGAGCTTGTACTTTGACATAAACGAGAACAGCCAGTCTTTGCCAGTCATTTTCGAAATTCTGGAAAATCTATGCTCTATGTCATTCCTTTCAGCAAAATCATAAGTTTTCTTAGGATGATTCCAGGAAGACCCAATCCTCTTTTGTTCACTTCTTTTATATATTCCAATAGAATTTTAGACTGTTCTTCATTAAATGTATGCTTAAATCTACCTCCGTGGCGAGGAATTGCTTCATCATTGTCTACTTTTATAACATAACGCCACAGTGTAGCTTCAGGTATGTCGTATTGGACAGACATACTGTAACATGACCTACCATCCCTGATTTCTTGTATTGCTGCAATAAGTGCATCTTCATTCCAAGAGCGTCTAATAGTTTTTCTTTCGTATTAACGCGGCATTCTGTAAAAATGTAGAAAAGAGTAAAAGCCGTCACAGTGGGGTAAGATGACGAACTAGTCAACTTATCCCTGTCATCTTACCCTTTGAGGTTAGGGAAATGATCTTCTTTCAAATTTGAGTTGCTTAGCAATGCCAGTTGAAATCAGTGCAACATATATGTTCAGTACAGTGTCCAATATACAAATAATGCAGCAATGTTCTTCACCTTACCTTTTATTCTCCAGAAACTGCTATTTCCGTTACACTGAACCTTGTAACAAACACTCGCTATTCGAAAAACATCTACAGCATGCTTTAAAACCTACCATTTCCAAATAAATCTTTGTGAGTTACTTTGCCCGTGGCTAACAGACGGCAGTGAAGTAAATTAAGACATCCACGTGTACCACTAAACTGTGGTTGTTCGTCATCTTACCCACTTCGTCATCTTACCCCACTCTCCCCTACATATTTGAAGTTTTCTAGTGAGACTTAAAACTATGATAGTAAAGACCACAATGTGTCATTCATTAACATTAATAATAACTTTCACAATCGCTATCATTAGTACAAAATATAACTGGATTAATATCTTATCAACTCCTATTTCCCTATCCCACCACGTCTTTATTTCTTTTTCAGTACGAGTGATGGTGTTAGCCCAAGTTTCATGTGTAATTTTATTGTTCTCAAAACGCTATACTAAATACTAGTCACCTGCTTATCATACGCTACGCTTGTCAAATGTCATCCGCTTCGTAATAGTAAAAATCTAACAATACCATGTATTAAATAAAATATAGATATAGAAAAGTAATATTTAATAAATATATTTGTAATATTTATATCTGACTTTCATGTAATAGTATTTTACTAGCAGTAGCTATTGATCCTAAAATATTAATTAGTGGGTTGAATTTTATTGTTCTAAAATTGTTCCGGTCGATTGGAATTTCTAGTGGTATTGAATCAGCGTCTTTAGTTTGTATTTTTGCCGTGTCGGTTGCCAAAACGACCCGCCTATACCTACGTAAATAAAAAATTAAAACAAACGCAATGAAATAAAATCAATTATCTTTAAGTATATTACAAATTTGGGATTATAAGCCAATAATGTAAAATGTAAACAAACGGGCTACAGCGTATGAGTCTGCTGACATATATTTTGAGGAGGGTGTTCAAATTCGAATTTTGAGGGAGTAAAAGTACTCTTTTGTTACTATATCGTAAATCTTAGCTATTTTTTGGATATCTAGCAATTAGCCATTGTGTCTGCAATTAGTGTCGGCTTTAGAATTCGATAATTTTATATGTGTAGAAGAGATTTGTGTATACTTATTTTCTATACTAATTAAATTGTTAATCTCATGGTATATATTTTGCCATGAGTTATAGGTTAATCTGTATCCCTCTATTTTGTAATGATGTTTAAAGTCAGTTTCTTGTTAACGTATCGAAAGCATCATGCTTCGGGTCGAAACTACATAGGAAGAAACTTTGGTTTCCACTTACTACCTTTTCAGAAACATGTCTAAGTGAGAAATCCAATCCTCTGATCCCTTTCCACGTCTGACACCTGTTTAACTTCCGAATAATGGAGTATAAATGTTGTATGAGTCTGTTTTATACTATCAACTTATAGGCACTTTTCAGCTATTAATGTGTGCATCATTAATAGCTTTTATTCAAAATTTCTTGTAATTATAATTAAAATAAATGAATTATTTATTATTATTATTATGAAAAATATAGATATATTTTTCTTTGGCCTTTGTCAATAAAATTCCTTTTTTATACAAAATTGTCTTAATATCAGCCGAATACTGTGAGAAATCATATATTTTTAATATTATTATAGGACACTGTCAGTATTAATTTGTAATAAATAAATAGCATTGGGAAAAAAATGAGAATTTTAAATAATAATTTATATTAAGGAAATAATATTTTAAAAAAGTTCTAAGTAAACAACGTAAAAAGGTTGTTGTTAATAAGAGAATTTAATAAGGAAATCAAAAAATGGTCAAAAGTAATCATAGGTTTGATATTATGGTATATATTTTTTACTTTCTTATACGTAGTATAAGGAAGTATTGTGATGATGAAAATTTTCGACCTCGAGATTTTTGCAGATGTCCACGTTTTGAAGTCCCCTGATACCGAAAAAGTCGTTTTAAAAAAATGTCTGTGTCTCTGTGTGTGTGTCTCTGTGTGTGTCTGTGTGTGTGTGTGTGTGTGTGTATGTGTGTGTGACCACGATAGCGGTCAAACCGCTGTAGATATCAATTCCAAATTATGTATTTACGTGTATAATTTCCCTCTTGAGATCTGATTAGTTTCTCAGTAAAATCGGTAGACCGGAAGTAGCAGTTTACTTCAGCGAAAAAATCGAATTTTGCCAATATTTCGTCAACTACTAAGTTTAAACAAATTTATAAGGAATTCATATATACTTAAAATTAAAATTGAGAATAATTTTATTTAAAAAGTTTTTAGAAATTCGTACCGGAAGTAGGTCTTTTATTCTTATCGAAAATCAGTTTTTTGCGAATATTTCGCAAGTCATGCTTTTTAGACAAGTACGTTACGGGTATAAAAGTATTTAAAACATAATATTCAATATCTTTTGTATAAAAAAAATTTCAAAATTCCGACCGGAAGTACCACTTTTACTCTTATCGAATAGCGATTTTTTGCAAAAATGTCGTAAGTTATGCATTCTATATCATCTTATCAAGAGTACAAAACTATTTAAAACTGGATTTGCAATATTTTTTGTATATATGAAATTTCAAAATTCGGACCGGAAGTAGCACTTTTACTCTTAGCGAGGAGCACTTTCTTGATAATATCTTGCAAAGTATGCATTCTATAGCGATTTATTAAGAGAATGAAAGTACTTAGAATAGAATTTTAAATAAGTTTTGTATAAAAAATTCTTAAAATTGTATAGTTTAAAACGCTCATACGTATAAGAAAGTCGTGTGGTGGCCACACTTCATTTTTTTTTTTTTAATTAACGGCGATTTTCCCACTATAACCAAGTAAAAATTAATGAAAGGTGGCAGGCTGCCGAAAAATTAATATGGCGATAGAAAAAGTGAGTAAGTAGTAAGACCAGATAAGGCAAAGTTCGAAAGCTTGGAAAATAATTCAAACAAATTTCAAATATTTAATGACTATAAAAGAAATATAACATCATAAAAAGAAGAACGATCCTATATAAAGTCGTAAAAGTATATAACTAAGTAAAAAATCCATACTCCTGGGTTCAAAATTACAAGAAATTTCATATTAAAAAGCAAATACTCTTATATTTGAGCAAGTAGAATATATAAGATAACCTGGAGTCCTACCTGAAGAAATTATCATACGGGACCTTCAGAGTAGTAATCAATCCTAATCCTGTCATTCCATTATAGAATCCTATCACAGAGACCGTTATCTGAACTCATAAGCTCATAAGTACTCTTCGCAAATAACCATAATTTTGCATTTTGAGGTTAAAATTAGAAATATTTTAATATAATATGTCGACGTGCAAAGAGAATATTTTTAAATTCTAAAGGAAAAGTTTCCGGGATTAAGTGAAGCAGCATTGATAAACATTATTTGGTCACTAATATTAACACTAAATCTGAATATCTGAACTCTAAGGTATTTGTGGGCTGATTTAGTACAATTTATAGAAAATAAGTGGGTTTTTTATGAATGTTTCAACATTGTCAACATAGTGTTTTCTTATTAGACTTGTATCTGTTGGATAAATAAAGATGCTATAATAATTATTAGAATACTATAATTTTTACTTTCTTATACGTAGTATAAGGAAGTATTGTGATGACGAAAATTTTCGACTTCGAGATTTTTGCATATGTCCACGTTTTGAAGTCCCCTGACACCAAAAAAGTGTTTTTTAAAAAATGTCTCTGTCTGTGTGTGTGTGTCTGTGTCTGTGTCTGTGTGTGTGTCCGTGTGTGTGTGACCACGATAGCGCTCAAACCGCTGTAGATATCTATTACAAATTTTATATTTACGTGTATAATCTCCCTCTTGAGATCTGATTAGTTTTTCAGTAAAATCGGTAGACCGGAAGTAGTAGTTTACTTCATTAAAAAACCGAATTTTGCAAATATTTCGTCAATTACTAAGTTTAAGCAAATTTATAAAGAATTCAAATGTATTCAAAATTAAATTTGAGAAAAATTGTATTAAAAAAAAATTTCCACATTCCTACCGGAAGTACCACTTTTACTCTTATCGAATAGCGATTTTTTGCAAATATGTCGTAAGTTATGCATTCTATATATTTTTATCAAGAATACAAAAATATTTAGAACTGGATTTGCAATATTTTTTGTATATATGAAATTTCAAAATTCGGACCGGAAGTAGCACTTTTACTCTTAGCGAGTAGCACTTTTTTGATAATATCTTGCAAAGTATGCATTCTATAGTGATTTATTAAGAGAGTAGAAGTACTTAGAATAGGATTTTGAATAATGTTTGTATAAAAAAAATTCTTAAAATTCTATAATTTGAAAAGCTCATACGTATAAGAAAGTCGTGTGGTGGCCACACCTTATTTTTACTAATAATGTACCTTGTTATCATCGTAAGGTTGATAAATGTTAATAAAAGTTTGAATAGCGTTGAAGCAAATTTTGATCGGCCTTGAAATATGTGATAGATTTAGTATAGGCAATAACAAAGAGTGTCACTCTAAGTAACAAAATTAGCAAATTGTTACAGAGCCAAAGTGAAAAAAATACATCAAACATGTACAAAAATACGAACAAAGAATGAGCTTAGAGAATATTATATTTTTAACTTGTGTTATGTTAGGGTTTTATTATGGATTAACAAGATCATTTAGTTGCGATGCTGTAGAAGAAATATTTGACATATTAAGTTTTAAAGGAGGTGCAAATAAGCTACCAATGCCTGAACAGCTGAATATGCAATGAGGCAAATATTGCGGAGTGGTATACTAAATGTTTCGACCTCTTCCAACACAGGTTGAAAGCGTCGATTCCAAATTTATTTTTCCTTTTGCACTATTAGAAAAAATTAGAAATGTAAGTCAAATTGTGATTCCGGAAACTACCCAACAACTTTTCAGCAACACTGAGAAACCATTCTTTTGGGATATATTATTCTCCTACCAGATGTCCTTACATAAGAGACGATATTCTGAGGATACCAGAACCAATTTCAGCAATGTTATGTTACGGCTTTAACATCGCGCAGCGATAACGGAATCCAGTTGGCCATGGTCAATTGAAATGTGCAGAGACATCTTGTGTTCAAAAGAGGTAGTTTAAAATTCAACTTTTAATTAACCTAAATTGGTAAACACGTCAAAAAGCATTTAATAAGATAATAATTTACGACCTTGTAGATATTTAACAGTTAGCTAAAAGTCAAAACTAGATATCAATTAAATTAAAACATTAGTTACTTAAAGGAACTTTTTTATGATTACTGCATAATAAAGTTTTTTTTTTACTTGTTGAATTGCACTGTGAATTTATGAACTTAATTTTACAGTTTAAATAGTACTGATGCTAATACGTTAAAGCAAGTTAGCAATCAATTGTCTTAGTAGTTAACATGCATTTGTATTTAAAACATGTAGGTACATTTGAAGTTAGTGGTGTATAATAGAGGAAGCAGAAATGTACTTATTGATTTTTAAATTAATATTTGATATATTGTCCTCATTTATCTCGGAATAGGAGTATATACATACATATATATTTGCTTGTTCAGTCTTTTATAATAGATAGAATAAAGCGTTCACTAGATATTTAGAGTTAACAATACCTGCTTTATAACACGTCATGTACATTACATAATAACGTTTGTTTTAATAAAAAACTAATATCATACTGCTTATTTCAGGAATCATTTTAATTATTCTACTTTTATAGTATGCATAATTGTTGTATTTTATGCGCTTAAATTCCAATAAAAAATTATCTAGAAGAGAAAGAAAAACCATTAAGAAAGTAATATCTAAATTTTATGGTGATTCCGTATACACTATAATAATAATAATAATAATAATAATTTATTTACACACTCTTCCAAACACAAAATACAATTTATATTAACAATATTCCCTATAATACAATTTATAACATAAATTAATTTCATTTTCTTAATTTTTAATACTAATACTATTTTATTATTTTGTTCCCCATGGTTGTCATTATAATAATTCCTTACACATCTTGACCTCACAAAAGTGTTATTCATTTGTGTGTGAGGCCATCTGATAGCAATACATCACAACACCCCCTGACCCAACGCACCCCACCCCACCCAGGTATGCACTCATAAGGTCATGTGTGTATGGGATTGTGTGTGTATGTGTGTGTTGTGCATGTGAATTTTAAGTGTGACTATATGTTTGCGAACTTGTCCTTTATAAAATAATTAAATGAAGTGATGGAAATCTCTTGGTGAAACATGTCGAAATATAAGCAAGTAATAACAAATAAAACACTTGGTATTGTTTCACAAATATATATAATTAAATACTTGATGTACATTTCGCCTTGCGGCATCAGGGTCTTTCCAGATAAGTCATGACCTTTTCATAATTTTCTATTTTTGTATATTTTTTTCTATTTACATTTTTGTTTGAAGTAGGTAGTTACAGTATATTAAATTTTACTTTAGTTTCTCTAGAACGCCTGATGATGCCGCAAGGCGAAATGTACATCGAATATTTAATTATATATATTTGTGAAACAATACCAAGTGTTTTATTTGTTATTACTTGCTTATATTGTCCTTTATACATATGGAAGAACATCCCTCGAATGTACTATACTGTGCAGTCTGCATCTTGGGGTTCCTAGGACCCATGATTTACAGTCTTTTGTATACAGTAAACGAAGTCATATTTTTGATTTCGATAGGCAGTATATCATAGAGCTTCAACCCCACATTAGCATAACATCGTTGGCCTATCGCTTTCTTACCTTTTGGTTTTAGTGTTTTTATATTCAGTGATCGCGTTTCATAGCAGTGATTACGTTTCATAGCAGTGATTACGTTTCATAGCATTGATTCACCAATGTAATATTCTGTTTGTTTTTGAAAATGTCAATCAGTTTTAATGGTATATTATCATATGTTTTTTAAGATGAATAAAATTGCCCCAATGTTGGGCGCCATAATATAAAGGAACGAAGCATCACATTGCAATTAAAATGCCCAAAACGGCCCCAATTGTTGGGCGACCTAATGTAAAGGAACCCCCTTATATTTAATTTAATAAAATTGAAGAGTTTAAATCTAAATAAAATTTAAATAACTTGCTTTGCCGGCTAAACTCAAATCAGATTATCTCAGGGCGATTGAGATTAATAACAAATGATTAAGTAATCGGTGTTCCTAAACATTAATTATATTTAATAAAAAAAAATACCATTGTAAACTTTAAACAATTCGTATATTCAAAACCAATGAATTATATATAACTACTTTTTACATATAACAAAAGAAATAAAATATATTTAAAGACAATTTTAATACATTTTCACAAATAATTAATCGGATACAAATCTTTATATATATATATTTTTCCATATAGTTAAACAAAACAACGAATGCTAGCATTTACTACGTCGGCTGGTTTTGTGTACTATTATATAAATACACAACAATATTAATACAGATCAAATTACATTCTCCTTCATAGAACGGAGATGATATGTATTTATCGACTTTATTATGTTAATTTCAATTTAAAATTTATTTCATAATCTTTAATTCTTCAATATCAACAATATTTTTATTTACAAAAATCTTTTAAAATACCTTATAATAAAGTTTCTTTCTTCGCTCTTCCGCGATGCCTATCTTCAGTAAAATCTTCTTTATTTTGCAATGTTTTCATCGGCATCATTTGGTTAGTGGTCACGATCCTGACGTGACGAATCTCCTTGTTCTGCTTACTGGAGCACAATATATTTTTTATAAACTTTTAACACTGTGTACATTTACTCTTTAAGTGCTATTTTAATCACTATTTTTCAAATAACAATTCTTATAATTGTTATCGCATTTATTATAGGAGTTTTAGGATCTCCTTTTTATAGAACATTTAATGTATATTACTTAATTTTCTGATAGTCGGGGTTTGACGACTTCTTTATGAAACCAGCCAGTCAAATCCCTCCGACTTTGGAGTTAACTTTCCGACTTGAATGAAGTCTAGCGGTTGACTCTCTCGTTTTTAGCGCGTTTCTATTTTATATAAAAGTGTTTGTGGTTCCCCTTTCTTTATATAGTTCGGTTATTTCCACTTAAGTTTCCCATACACACTCTTTTACGTAGGCGAATGTTTATCACAACTGTAGCGTTTATTTCACTGTTGTAAACATTCGGCGCCACGGTTCTTAGAACTAAATACACACTAAGCTTATGACTAATATTTACTTAATAATACCATAACATATTCATTGACTTTAAATATTATTTCTCTTCAAAATATTAATAACAGAATATACTTAATTAAATCCTAAAAAAGTAAAATTATAAAATTAATAACTGAAATGGTCTGTACCGTTACACAGTACATCAAGACAGAACAAGTCACATACATCCATCTTTCGCGTTTCAGTAAATAGTGTATCTGTAGGATAAGTCATCTCTTTATTGTACAGCCAAACCAGGTTTTAAAATAATGTTTCCAACCTGTTGCAAAACCTCTGCTGTTATGCCATCGTTACCAGGGGATTTACCTGACTTTAGTCCCATTATTATTGATTTAATTTCGATCTCATCAGTTGGTGGAAAGTAAATGGAATTTGTCTGCGGCACTATATTACTTTTACATACTGAGTGCCGATTGCATCCTTGTACTATTGTTTTCCCTACATTTACATAATATACATTGAAAGTATCAGCAATATGCTTTTCGTTGGTTATAACACCATTTTCAACTTTAATTTCTTTTATAGTACTTTTATTGTTATTTTCATTGCAAATGTTTTTGATCGGCACCCACAAATGTTTAGTAGTGTTACATAAGTTTATCTTATTTCGAAAAAAAATTACTCAATGCTGTCAATTTATTACGATAATTTTTATACTGAATCTGTAGGTCTCTATCGTCTGGATTGTTCTTATGCAATTTGAACAACGCATTCTTTGTGGATATTGATTTCATTAAACCATAAGTAATCCTATGCTAAATAAAAGTTATTTTATATCACCTGGTAGGCGACTACCCATAGTTGTCAGGCGGAAGTAGTACAGACATGATTACAAATAACAATTCATATACCCACTGTCAAAAAATGATATTCCGACATTGGGCCTCGCTTTTGTAAAAATCTATGCTTATCACTGTATATAATCCAGTCATACTGTCCGAAAATAGGCCCTGAATTAGAAAATGAACCGAACAAGCCAATTTTTTTATATGATGTTGGATGGGGTCAGGACAGCTTAATTTGAAGTTTTCGACCGAAACCCCTCAGGGCGTTTTCCGCCATCTTGAAAATAAGGGTGAATTCTTGTTTCCTTTGTAACTCGGCTCCTCGTCGTCCTACGGGGAAGTTGTTTAGGTATGTTTTATTCCCTTTTTTATTCTCTATAATTGATGTTATATAACTTTTTCACCTAACATCTGCCGTTCTCGAGATATCGGCAAAAATAGGACATAATTTGGGGTACGAGATCGGTTTTTATTTTTTTTCTTCTTTATCGTCACACATAGCTAAAAATGTCTATTATTATTATTATTATTCGATTAGAATGCTGCTGTTGACTGCCGATATCGGAAGCACTTTATCCTTCCTTTTAAATGATAAAGACCCGAAATTCGCCCCTGTCATGTTAGCTATCATTTCGCAACCAACTTCGTTTGCACGGTGACAATTGATTTTCTGACTTGCGACAACCCCCGTGCTGATAGAAATCAATTCATCCCTTTTACTGAAAGGATCATTATTTGCGAGCCACATGTCCAGTTTCTCGACATCGGAATTGTCCCGAGCAATCCGCGTGGGCCTCATGTCGATGTGCTGTTCGGTTGTTTTGCAGTTGAACCATGCCCAAGGTCCACTTTGCTATGGTGCTTTCGGTAATTCCACGACCCCGAGTTAGTCCTCCTGTTGTCTTCATGGATCGCATAAGCGTTTGTTCTATTGTCATGTTTGACATAATACCGGACTAGAATTTGTCCGTGTGACGAATCGTGAAATATCCACATCTTGTGAATCTGTGATAATCGTCGTCGGGTATTCTTTCATGTAAAGTTCGCATGTCCTGTACGTATAAATGAGTAGACTTCGCATATAGGAAATGCCCGGTCGCATGGAAAAAAGGAAGCAATCTGCTGGGTGGTATCGAGATGGAGCTCCCAATTGCCCGATCTTTCCGCCTCTATAAAGTTTTTCACCAAAGTGACCATTCGATAATACTGCACCCACAGTGTTGCCGTTGGACCTCTGTTTTCGATGTTCTTTAATTCGTTTCGAAATTTCTCCCATATTCCTGTAATAACGTTATTGCCTGCGGCAGTAAGTACGACTGGTCGATTGAAAATATCATCCACATAGTTATCAAGTTCATCGCGTTCCTCGTCATTTAATTCCAGCGAATCTAGTATAATCTTTGACAGAGCGATGTGTGACAAGATGTGAGCTCGGACAGCTCTTGCATACGCATGACCAGAAAGAATTTTTTCTACGCAATTCTCTGCATATATTAACTTGAAGAGTTCTTCGATTCCGCTTCCCGACATGATCATACCAATTGCTCCCATAAAGGACATCAATAGATGGAATCCACCGAGCCGTACAACGACGTTCTTCACATCCGATGTTGGATCAGCTGCTTCCACGATGTCGCGAGCTTTCCAATAAAGTGGCTGATCAAATGTTACAAAAGGAGTTCTTTGATGGCAACCCTTGCATTTTTCAACAGCTTCAATAAGCGAAGTGAGGATGGTGTCGTAATCCGATGGCAGGGTATTGATGAACGGGAGACAAATAACTTTTGAACGTTTGTACCTCAGATTGGCTGTTAACTTTCTCCATGAAACCATTCCATCCTGGAATCCCCACAGAGCAATTCCATTTTCCATAAAGCCAAATTAAATCTGGTACTGTCGGTACAATTTCGTGCGAGAGTTGACGAAGATCTTCGAGATTCGCGACTTTTATGGATTGTAATCCTGCCGATAAAATGTTTATAAGGGTCTTCGAACCGAATTTTTTGTACAGGAAACCTCCGACGCCTATCTGTAGCTGGGATAAGAACGAACGAGGACGTACAGCTGTAATTATAGCATGAGCTATCGCTGTACATTTTCTTTTCCAACTTTCAAATGCACCACGTTTATCCTTCAAAATTATTGCGGAAAGGAAAACTTCCAAAGTCTCAGGAACGACAGATTGGATGTCTTTCACAAATTCATCCGATGCAGGGTAATTGTTCGTATCATGCGTGGCACTTCTTATGTCCTCGCGGATAATTGCTGCAGCTTCGCGAATGACTCGTAATCGTTCTCCTCGAGAATCCTCATTTCTTTGGCTGTACCAGTTATCCGAAAGTATTTTATAACAGGTGTTCCGAAAGCAAATCAAGCAATCGCATCCTCGTTTTTCACTGATCAGAATGTCATCTCCAAACTTTGCTTGTAAACGACTTTTCACAGTTTTAATATGAGGAACGTAGTCTCCTTGTATTTGGCTGATCAATTCATTTAAAGAGAATTGACATTCGTCGGAATTTTCAATTAGAAATGAGTAAATGTCCTCCATGACTTCGTCCACTTTGTCCCCGGTAGGTCGTATTTTTTTTATGTCCTTGGAAGCTAACGGGCAATACACATGAGTAATGCATTTGCGATGGTACCGAAATCCAGCGGCGACGAGATCAGGTACATGCTGGATATGGTTCATGATTGAAACAGCAAAATCACCATCGCGTCCAGCAAGGTGTTGCATAATTTTTTCTTTCATCGATCTGTCTTTCACCACACTAATTCGTTTTCGTTTTCGATGTTCTACTTTCCCTTCTTCTTCTATTACTTCTGCACAAAATAAGCATTTATTTTTGAAATCAAAAACAGGCTCAAGCAGCGGTTCTTCTTCTGGTTCCTCGAGTTCTTCCGAATGCCTCAATGCAGATGTCCTTCGTCGATAAGCAATCGACGCTAGTCTTTCGTTGCTGTATTGCTTGTAGCACGCATGGTGAACACTCACTGAATCGACAGTTTGTAACATACGCTGATAATCCTCATGTCCTCTTTTAATGCTAGCCGCTAAAAGAGATTGGACAGCTTTCTTCTTCGTCATATAAATGTCTTCGATCAGAGGTTTTTTGCAAATAAAACAATCGCCCATTTTCACAACGATAGTAAATACGTACGCTCACACTGACATTCGCGAAACAACTGGATAACAATCTCCTATACAATGTAAGCACACTTATAAATTTCGATGGTGTGCGTGAGCCGAGGAAACCCGAAACCTCAAATTTTAGTTACGAACTTGCTCTACATGCTTCATAATAGATGTTTTTCGCTGTATATGGCGATAAATAGGGAAAAAATTGAAACCGAAACCCAATTTTTTTCCTATTCTTGCCGATATCTCGAGAACAGCAGATGTTAGGTGAAAAAGTTATATAACATCAATTATAGAGAATAAAAAAGGGAACAAAAAATACCCAAACAACTTCTCCGTAGGATGACGAGGAGCCGAGTTACAAAGGAAACAAAAATTCACCCTTATTTTCAATGGCGGAAAACGCCCTGAGGGGTTTCGGTCGAAAACTTCAAATTAAGCTGTCCTGACCCCCTCCAACATCATATAAAAAATTTGGCTTGTTCGGTTAATTTTCTTATTCAAATGTATATAATGACTGGACTAATATACGAAAACGTAGATGCCATAAGTGGCTACACTATGGAAGTTGTCGAAATCAGTTTTGCAGCTTAGTATTTTGGGGTGGCTTTGATTTCTTTTTATGATATATAAAGCGGTAGTAAATTTTACGGCCATTTTAAATATACAGGGTTATGATAAAGTAACGCACAAAATTCATAAAACGTACAATGTTCATTTTTGAAAAAAGTGCAAAATCACGTCAAACAGTTTATTTTATTCCGCGTCTTTTAACATAAGTCAAAAAAATAAAAAGTCAAATTTGTCAAAGTTATGACGTCATCAAAATTTTTTTAAATATGAAGCTTGGTTTTTTTTTTACTTTATTTGATAAAGCTTGTTTTTCTGCATTATGAAGAAATAATTGAAGTAGGGGTCACATAAGAAAAAACTGAGGGAATTAATAAAAAACAAAATAAACTTTATTATAGTAATAACATTTAAATTAACTAAACAGTCCATTAAACCAAAACGATTTCTTACAGGAATTGTTCAAACTGTGTCCCGTTCACTATCTGACATAGGCCAAGACGATGGTAGACCTGATTTACAGAGTCTTCGATCATCTGCGGAGTTATACGAGTCATTTCATTCTAATTCGTTCCATTAAGTCTTCTAAATTGTCTGGTCGGTTAATGTAGACCCGACTTTTTAAATGTCCCCACAGAAAGAAATCAAGGGGGGTGAGATCAGGTGACCTAGGTGGCCACTCTATTGGTCCACATCTTCCAATCCACTTTCCTTCAAACTGGTTATCCAGAAACCTTCGAACATTAAGACCATAATGTGGTGGTGCAGCATCTTGTTGGAACCAAATACTGGGATCCAAGTTTTCCCTATTATTTGGATCCGGAAATGCCGCAATTAGATCCGGAAGCACTGCCATACGAAGATGTTCCAAATATCGCTCAGCTGTTAAATTCCCACGAAAGAAATAAGGACCAATAAATTTTCCCCTGACGATTCCTACCCATACATTAATTTTTTGGGTGTGTTTTGTCTGAATCCAGTTGGGATTTTCCCGAGCCCAGTAGCGACAATTGTGTCGATTTACTGTACCACTTAAATAAAACGTTGCCTCGTCTGAAAATACTACACTATTAAGCAAATTTGGATTTTCGTCACAATGCCTCATGAAGATTTCACAAAATTCCAAACGTCTGTACGGATCATCTTCTGAGAGTTCGCGAACAAGTTGAACTTTGTATGAGTGCAGTTTTCCTTTTTTTAAAAACTTTACTACAAACGACTGACTAACATCTTGTTGTAAGGCAATTTCTGCTGTAGTTGCGTGAGGGTTGTCTTCTAATGACAGCAAAATATCTAACTTTGCATCGTCGCTTATTCCCGGTCTTCCAGATTTTGGAGCATCACTTACGCTTCCTGTTTCATTAAATTTTGCAACAATTCTGCTTACTGTGCTTCTAGCAATTGGAGGTCTTTCAAAATGTGTTTCGTTAAATAAAACACATGCTTCTTCATGACTTCGAAGTCTATCGCCGTAACCTACCATCATTAGAATTTCTATCCTTTCTCTTTCCGTTAAAGGAGCCATCGTAATAAAATTGTTATGACACTAATTGTAAGACTGACACTGACAAACAGTTGTTTTATTACTAGGTAACTTTAAGTTTTAATTCTTTTAATATTTAGTTTCTTTTCATAAATTCAAAAACTAGTTTATTTTGTTTTTTTATTAATTCTCTCAGTTTTTTCTTATGTGACCCCTACTTCAATTATTTCTTTATAATGCAGAAAAACAAGCTTTATCAAATAAAGTAAAAAAAAAACAAGCTTCATATTTAAAAAAAATATTGATGACGTCATAACTTTGACAAATTTGACGTTTTATTTTTTTGACTTATGTTAAAAGACGCGGAATAAAATAAACTATTTGACGTGTTTTTGCATTTTTTTCAAAAATGAACATTGTACGTTTTATGAATTTTGTGCGTTACTTTATCATCACCCTGTATATGGGGGACAAGGAAAATTTTTCATCTACTGTGAGACTCAAAAATTGAATCAGTTGAGTTTTCTTGTAATTCATGTATAGATTAATGTACACTATTCTTTAGTTTTTTATGTTGCGCTTCGAGTTATGTGCTATGATATTTTTGATAATCTAAGGCTTTAAACAGGTAAGTCAATATGTCAAGTATTCCTGTAGCTGTTTATCGGCTTTTTTGTGTCACCATATAATATAATTTTGAACATTCATTCTGTTCAAGCTAGTGGAAGTTTGTAGTGTTTTCTTTTGCGATTGCTAAATGTGTATAAAGAAGGCTAATCAAGTTTCATATAACGGTACAGTAATGAAATCGGTAATAGAAACCGAAATGTAAAGAATGCCGCTACAAAGTTAAAAGTCGCTTATGACTTTCTCTGTAACAGAATTTTCAACAAATAATAGGCGATGTGGTATTACATAATCTTCTGAAAAGATGTCTGGATTTAGAGTAATGTTGGCGTTTCCGCGAGAAAAATGATGGAAAGTAATATAGGATGATCTGAACAGTGACCATTTTGTTTGTCCATGCTTATTTCACCATTTCAAGTGATGTTTATTCATAATGAAACCTAACCTAATTTCACAAATATGTTATATATAGGGTGAGTCATCTCCGTCATCATATTTTGAAGCGGTTTTCTTTTAATGATAGTCACTTATTAGGAGCACGTATAAAATTATTTTGTATTATACAGAATGTTCCATAACTTGGTGGCTGACTATAGTTATAGTTTTATAAATGGAACACCTATATATTATGACATGACATATTTTTTGTCTAAAAATAATTTCTTTCAAATGAAACAGCCTGTATATCGGTTCATTTTTGGATTGCTCACTAAATTTTGCACCAAAAACATGTAAGATGTTATTATTTTAAGTGTCCATTTAAGTGTTGTTTTCTGATATAATTTTGCCAACTTTTTTTTATTTGAATACTGTATAACGAGCCATGATATTAGCGCAAAATTTACAATTAATGATGACATTTAATAAGTTACTTTTTATTTGTCAAGCCTGATTTTATACTGAGTTTTTCTAAAAATAAGCTTAGAGATATGATTTTTGTATATTTTGGGGTAATGACGAAAAAATTCGACATATCTTATTTACAATTCAACAATATAATTCAAAGAATATGTAGAATCCCAATAAACAAATTTTAAAACCAAACAAAAAAATAATAATATAATAATATATAATTGGATTTCTGTAAGTATAGAAAGAAGAACTGTTACGTGAATGGATGAGTAATTAGTGGAACAGAAAGTATAAAATAACAATAAATATGAACATTAAAATAGGTAAAGATTAAAAAAGTTGCCCGACCATTCATTTTAATTACTACCCATTTGCAGAACACTCACTCTTCCAGTTTTAAAATGAGGGGTGCGTAACTCAATATTTAAATGTATTCATTACGAATGATATTTATTTCATTTTAAGGTCATTGTAATTAATTGATTTTCAACATTAGCAGCATAGTTAGGTTTCCTTGGTTTTAAAGTTAGCAATACAACCAGTAGTAATGAATGCTTAGACCATTTATACATATAGACACGCCGTTTTCCGTCGCGCCTTGAATACGAACTGAAGCAAACATAACGCTGGCATGTGACGTCACGGGTGGGCTGTTTCTGCTGCTGCTGTATGTTTAACGTCCGTTTTAACGTTATAGATACAGTGTTAATATTGATTAAATAGGTCTAATTTTAATTATGGAACAATCCTGTAGTGCATACAACTGCAACGTTATCCATATTTGTAAAATTGCTGAAAGTGAAATTCGAATTTTAGATAATGCCAAGAAATTAAAAGAAAAAAATTTAATGGCTAAATTATGTATAAAAGTTCTGAACAGTGTTCATGGCACAATTTTCAACAATTACAAAGAACACATGTATGACCATGATGTCGACAATAATCATATTGTAAATTTAATTAATATTATTAGTTTTAATTATTGTAAAATTAGGCTATATCATCAAGGTGAATGCATGAACAGATATACTAATAAATTAAGAAATAAATTAAATAAAACAATTTTGTTTTCTGGACAATAATTAAAAATACAAAATCATTTTTATAAGTATTAAATAAATCAATTTCTTTTACTATCTTATACGTAGTAAAAGGAAGTATTGTGATGACGAAAATTTTCGACCTCGAGATTTTTCCAGATGTCCACGTTTTGAGGTCCCTGATTCCAAAAGAGTGGGTTTTAAAAAATTTCTCTCTCTCTCTCTCTCTCTCTCTCTCTCTTTGTGACCACGATAGCGGTCAAACCGCTGTAGATATCAATTCCAAATTTTGTATTTACGTGTATAACATCTCCCTCTTGAGATCTGATTAGTTTTTCAGTAAAATCGGTAGACCGGAAGTAGTTGTTTACTTCAGTGAAAAAATTGAATTTTGCCAATATTTCGTCAACTACTACGTTTAAACAAATTTATAAAGAATTCATACGTACTCAAAATTAAATTTGAGAAAAATTTTATTACAAAAGTTTTTTGAAATTTCTATCGGAAGTAGGTCTTTTACTCTTATCGAAAATCAAAATTTTTTACAAAATTCGGACCGGAAGTAACACTTTTATCGCATAGCGATTTTTTGCAAATATATCGTAAATTATGCATTCTATATATATTTATCAAGAGTATAAAAGTATTTAGAGCTGGATTTGGAATATCTTTTGTATAAACAAAATTTCAAAATTCGGACCGGAAGTAATACCTTTACTCTTAGTGAGTAGCATTTTCTTGCAAATATCTCACAAAGTATGCATTCTGTGAGATTAAGAGACTAGAAGTATTTAGAATAGGATTTTAAATAATTTTGGTATAAAAGAATTTTCAAAATTCGGACACATTTACTCACAGGCGTATTTTTTTAAGAGGATAAATGTATTTAAAGCTTAATTTAGAACAACTTTGCATAATTTGAATTTCATATATTTATAACAAAGTCGTGTGGTGCCCACGCCTCATTTTTTCTTAATAATAAATATATGCCACAAATTGCTTTGAGTTTTATTTTTGAATAATCAAAAGTAAATGGAACTGACTGGTCTTTACTAAAAACTACGAGAAAAGTACGGTAGGGTATGATAAACGAAATTTCTGGGTTATATATTCAGATTTTGTTTTACAAATATTCTTAAAATATTAAGATTATAATGTTTTTAAACCAATATTCTTCAAATAAGAAGATTGGAGTTTTTCATAAATTAAAATGAAGGATTTTCTTTACTTTTGTAGTACAAAGTCTAGGTATGTAGTTGCATAGTGCCCACCCGTGACGTCACCCGCGTAGAATTATGTTTGCTTCACTGCTTGATAGTTAAGGCGTGTCTATATGTTTAAATGGTCTAAGAATGAAAGCATCGATTACTCTTCTAAAGTCATCTGTTTTGGGACATCTTCTCTCAGGGTAACGCTGCTGGTAAACTCTTTGAGTTGATAAATAATTTTTTTGACATTCCTTCATTACAAAAATACCGTATTAAAAATAAAAAATATAAATTTGGCAAAATTATATCAAAAAACGACAATAGCTCACTAATGATCACTATTGAAATAATAATGTTTTACATGTTTTTGGTGCAAAATGTAGTAAGCAATTAAAAAATGAATCAATATACAGGGTGTTCCATTTAGACCAAAATAAGTCATATAACTTTAAGCCAGTTTTCTGCAAATTCAATTAGTCATTGCAAAAAAGTAAAATATGTTGTATTAGGACCTTTTATTATGAACAACTCTACCAAAAATTGTGTCCATCTAATACGTTGTCATTTTGTAAATACATTGAATTTTTCAGAAAAATGGTAATAAGTCGAAAACCTTAAATTTTAGGCCTATACTGCCTTATAGCTTTTTGTTTAAGAATTATACAAAGAATACAAAAATGTAGTCATATATAGGGTATTCCATTTAAAAAACTATAACTATGGTCAGCCACCATGTAATGGGACACTCTGTATAATACAAAATAATTTTAAATCGTGCTCCTAATAAGTGTCTATCACTAGAAGAAAACCGCTTCGAAATATCTTTTTTCATAAAGAACCACAGTGTAGTTCTACAGAATGATTTTCACCAGTACCTACATCTCTTTGTAACAAGACAATAATATTTATCATATCCATTAAGTTGGCAATTATATCAAGCAATTTGTCTAAGAAATTTTTTTTTATTCTATATAATTGGTAAAAGCTACTTTATTCTAAGCGTGAATCCAATACTTACGCGCACATGTAATATGTGATAGAGTTTTATTATTGCGGAGACAAGTATTAATATCTTGATATACCTAGTAACAAATGAAGACGTACGTATAATTACGTTAATGTTAACGTGGTGTTTTCCTGGTCGAATAAATACATCGTTCAAATCCATAGCACAAAATCAACAAATAATATTGAGACACGAAATCTGCAAAACTTGTTTTGTAATTATTCTGGGATTTAACTGCTTACCACATAACCAACAATCACGAAACGTAACGTATATAAACATCATCTGCTGTCATCGCTTCGTCTCAATTTCCATATTTCTTTGAGTAAGTGGAGTAAGATAAACAGAACTGTTGGTAGAAGTGAAAGGAGAAGTTCCAAAAGTTACTCATAATCCACTATGAAATTCTAAATAGAAATAACTTAAAACTGCATTAATTCATACGAAAAATATATTACCATATCTAATTATATCTCTCAATTAATTTTCCATCGGCAACTTAACAGTAATTCAACTGAATAACCGTAAACCTATAGAATTAAATGTCAAAGTCCGCAGTCTCATCGACTTCTGTCAGAATGGAAGCGCTCTTCCAATGATCTATTCGATCACATAAACTTCCTCCGTTAGGTGCATTATACTACGAAATCAATTTCGCTCGGCAATTTCTATGTGGTATGGGTGAAGTTGATTATATTGTCTTTACTATTAAAGATAGAAGGAAAGCGTTTTACTTGACCGTGGATTATATTGTTATTTATAATAAGTCGTTAATGAAATACGAGAACGTGTTTCCGGATTATTACCGAAAATTGAAAGCTGCCGTTTTCAAAAAGTAATGTCTTTTGTTTAATATGAAAAATCTTTAGTAGAGTCGAAACAATTTTCAGTGGATACTTTAATGAAAAACTAATTGATTGATTTAAACTCTTGCCGTTCCATAACATAACACAAATATATTTTTTTTTAATTACAAATAGTAGTAATCCATGACACTGTTAGCAGTCAGTGTCAACATAGCCTGAAGAAAATCGTAAAAGATGGAAAAACATCAATTAATTCTAAGTTTTCAAAATGTTTTGAATATCTCCAATAATAAAAAGCTATGACACAGTTTAAAATTCCTGAAATCTCAAAATTCTCCCAGGAAGAGTTAGTTGTTTTGACAACGTTTCTAATGAAAAAATTCACGCTGTTTTCATCTATTCTTTTATCTCCAAGCTGTCCAACTCAACTTCCTACCTTGCATTGCATTCAATCGCCTGATTCTACAAAAAACGTATTTAAAAATGTATTGAGTATTAAGGTAATTAACAATCAAAGCCAGTGATTGGGGGAATAACTAATCACTTTTACTATGCTGGAAGGAGATAGTTATTGATTCTATTAATTGAGTTAGCAGACGGTTCTTGGTGGAACATTTTATCAATAACTATTTTAAATAAAATACATGAAAATAACATGTCACAACAAATCGAAAGAAGCACAAGAAGCAATAAAACAATCCTACAGGATATGGTTGCAGAAAGAATCAAATAAATGGTATATGAGAAGAGATAATATGAAAATACACCTGAAAATAATACATACCAAGCTGGCAGCTCAACTCCATCCTATAGAATTCGACGCAATAGACCGGGACATCAGAGAAGAGGTAAAAGAAATAAGTTACAAGCACTACACAACCCAGAAGAAGAAAATAGATGAACTAAAACAGCGTAAGTCTTCTCTTGTTATTACAAACATAGCACCAACAACCAATAACACAAACTCTTTCTATCCAAGAATAGTTAATCTAACAGATACTACATTCAAACCACATGAAATCAAACTATTAGAATTAGGTCTTAAATACTCTCCTCAACAAGATAATCAAAAAGAAATAGACAATTTAATAGTAGATCTAGAACTAGCATTAAATTCAAAAAAGGACATTAACTTAGAAGTAGAACAAATAATAAAGATCGTAAAAAACACCAGTCAAAAAACAGATCCTATCAATAAGACCACACTAAATGAACAAAAGACCATCAATTCAATAAAAAAGAAATTAAAAACAAATGACCTAGTACTAATGAAAGCAGACAAAGGTAATACTATTACAATAATCAAAAGAGATGATTACATAGAAAAAATAAACAATTTGCTTGCCACATCTGATTTCAAGACATTAAAAATAAACCCCACAAATAAATATCAACAAAATGTCAACAAAATGGTAAAAGATAACGTAATGCTGAAAGATAAAAAACTGCTCATTATGAATCCAAGAACACCTGTCCTTTATGGCCAACCAAAATTACATAAAGAAAACAACCCCATTAGACCTATAGTTTCATACATTAATGCACCCACATACAAACTTTGTAAATATTTCAGCAAAGAACTACCACAATTAATTAATTTTAAATCTGAGAAAGCCATTAAAAACAGTATAGAATTGGTCAAACAATTAGAAAATATTGAAATCAATAGCAGAACAAAACTAATTTCTTTTGACATAAAAAACTTATTCACATCAATTCCAACAAATGAAATAAAAGAAATCTTAGAAAACCTCATTAATAACAGCCATTTAGAAGATAAAGAAAAAAACACACACTCTGGAAATTCTTAATTTATGCATAGATCAAAATTACTTTAAATTCAATGACCAAGTCTATACACAAATAAATGGTTTACCGATGGGGAGTCCACTAAGCCCTCTTCTAGCTGAAATATTTATGGCAGACTATGAAGAAAAGCTGTTTAAGAGTAATACTAAATACATTAAACAAATAAAACATTGGGTCAGGTATGTAGATGACATTTTCTGTATATGGTCAGGTACTGAAAGACAGGCACGCAACTTCCTAACTTATCTCAACACTATTCATAAAAAGATCCAATTTACTATAGAAATAGAAAAAGAAACAAAATTAAACTTTCTAGATTTAACTATCAAAAAAGACGACAAGAAGTTAAAATTCAACATATACAGGAAACCTACATACACCGACACAATCATACCAGCTAATTCCAAACAATCTTGGCGCACAAAAACAGCAGCTCTACATAGTTTCGCTTACAGACTAATTAACTTACCGCTAAGTGAAGAAGATTTCAACACAGAATTACGCATAATTAAAACCATAGCTAGAAATAATGGATTTAAAGAGAAAATAGTAGATGACATTATTAAACACAAACAAAGAGAAAAACTCAAAATACACTTTTATCCTAAAATAATAGAAAAAGACAACACCAAATGGCACATTATACAATACATTCCACATATTAATTATAAAATTAACAGAATATTTAAGAAAATAGGTATCAAAACAGTCAACATAAATAAAAACAATTTAGGTGCTATGTTAGTCAATAACAAGGAAAGAACTAAACTTACCGATAAATCAGGCGTATACAAAATTAGTTGCACAGACTGTGAAGCTATCTATATCGGACAAAGTGGCAGAAAGATCGAAACTAGATTAAAAGAACACAAAAGATCAATATTGCATAATATTAGAAATACAGGCCTTGCCGAACATTGTATAGATAATCTCCATTTTCCCGATATAGATAGTTGTAAACTTATACATAATGTAAACAAGGGACCGAATTTAAATCTGTTAGAAATATTAGAAATTAAAAAATCAATTCAAGGAAAACAGAAAGTAACGAACACACACAAAGGCTTTTCAAACACACATACACCCATAATAGACACTTATGTAAAAAGAGACAATAAACACAACGACATATATAACAACCCTACACAGATTGACCTGTCAGTGTCCGCTCGATAATGGTATGAACAATACCGAAACATATGTCGCAAAGACTAAATAAAAATTGTGGAAAGTTTTCAAGAGTTTTATTTTATTTTTATTTTATTTAAAATAGTTATTGATAGTTATTGAGATTTGAATTACTGAATACTAAAAGGAACACTATTTCTAATCACCAATATCACCAAAATTATGAATCATAGTTGTTTACAAGTAAATTTGTTTAAATCGTGCACCTAGAATTGTTCTATACGCATTTTCCTAATGTTTTTGAAGAAATTCATTAGAAAGTAGCTATATATTTGTTATTTAATATTAACAAATAGGTTATGTTTGCGCGTCTTTATGTTAGGGGAGACGCAGTCGATACCAAAGATTATTGGATCTTTCTACGGAATTTGTGATACTGGAAAGGTTTTATTAAAATGGATAGTTTGTCCATTAATGTAGTACAAGATATATAATAATGCTCTTATTGTGCAAGTCACAGAAAGACAAAGTACATAAAAACTACGAAGTATATGAGGTTGAGAATGGCGAGAAGAAAGAAGGGTAAACAAAAAAGAAAAAGAACTGAACAATCTCAGGGCCGAGGCTCAGTTGCATAAAAAATATTATGACGCTGCTTTCGCTTAACCTTGGTTGAACAAACACAGTGGAAAAAAAGAGAAAAAGGTGTTTTTTTCTAAATACAAGAAAGACCACCTACTAAATACTTAAACTAAAAACTTAAACTAATTTCTGTGCGAGCACATTGATTATATTAATTATTGTGACATACAGAACTAAGAGCCGTATAGATGGATACATAAAGCCATAATGATCGGTTCAAAGAAATTGGTCCAATCCCTGAGATACGGAAAGGTAAGACTTTAATTTTTTCTTGAACTGAGTAGCCGTGCACATCTTCCAATCAGCAGGGACGTTATTAGATATTATATACCGGTTGTGTCAAATAGCATTAGCCATAGGAAATCAATGTATACGTATATCCGATGTATACGCCGCTGGCATTATGACGGCAGTCGGTACCGGGTTGGCATACATATACATACGTATACATCGTACATACGTATGAATGAGAGTCCCTATGGCTAATGCTATTTGACACAACCGGTATATTCCGAAGTTGAATGATCTTTCAAACAGAGCGAGTCTGTGAGGCGGCGGAGATATCAAGTCGCAAAAATGCACGTCCGTTCTAAATTGAATTTTATAAAACAAGTATCTACTCGTTAGAATTTTATGATAAAGATTTAAGATTAGTAATTCTCTTCTGTAATGCTTGTTAATACCTCAAATTGAATACTACATACAAGTTGTAGCCAATGATACTTATGTACCAATACACTTGAAGGTAACGCGAGAAAATTAAATATTGATACTAAGATATATCATACCATTTAGTAGTTAGTAATAACTAACATTACCATAAGCGCTGTGTGTAGAGGGCTGATCAGTTGTTTACTTTTGTTATAGTTAGATTGCATAAAAAGATCCCGTCCACATCAGTAGTGAGCTACTGTTGAAAGGTGGATAAGAAATTTGTCTGCTCTAGAATTCAACCGTATTCAACTCTGATGCAAAATTTGTAATGTATTACTGTGGTGGCGAGTAGGAACCCGCGTAGTAAAACATGTGTCGTCGGATACAATTAAAGCATGTATTGCTGGCTCTGCCACTGCTTTTGAACGATAGAAAGCATTTAATTAGGATCTCCTTAAAGTGATAGTAGTGTGGACTCCATGGAATACGATGCATCATCTTAAGTTTACTAATTTTTTTACAAAATCGTGTTTGCGGTAAATATAGCGATTTGCATATGCCCGCAGAATCCACCTTGAAAATATTATTTGTCCCCGACGATGTAAGATGAAATTAAGACTTCAATTGTCAATGACGCAATATTGCAAATGTTTTGATTAGGATGATGAATAGCGACACGGAAATGACTACATGTCTAATGCATGTAAGAGACTCGAAAGAACTAATGCAGAATCCACATCACATTGTGCGATTTTGTGTTTGAAATCTCTATGGGTTGCAAAGCACGCTGAAAATAAAGAAAAAGTGTTATTATTTGTAACAGATGCAGCTACATACCGTAGTCGACATATTTTAATTTCTGATACGAAAGTAGAAAGAGGAAAAGAGCGCGACGAAATAAACTAAAGATAAACATAAGCGAGGCCACCAAGACAGTACACTCGACAAACGTTTCGTATGAAATGTAAGGCGTGAGGGTCCCCCGACACTGCGTTGCTCTCTCACCACTGTTAGCAAGCAGGCATCGCTGCATATTATAAGGTCATCTTCTGCATGGGATAGAAGTGTAAACCGAAATTAAAATTTGACGACTACGGTATATGAAGGCAGCTGGTCGACTCTTACAACAAACATACATGCATATTACATGTTTTGCACATGATCTTCATCGAGTGTTAGAGGAAATCAGGAAATGCTACCAACGCGAATGCAAACAAATTGATATCCCCTGTCAAGGTTCTGCGAAGGTACCTGCAAGTAAGCATTTATTTCGTGAAAACTGTCACATGTGCCACTTGACGACGTTCAAACTATAATACAGCTACTGGATCTGAAGGACTGTTCTAGATAACAATCCAGGAATTCTTACTGTATGCCGAATTGTTGGGTTGCTTACTGATGAAAAAGTAGATTTTTCTGAACCGGAGATAAATGTTCCGCACTAAAAAACTTTCTATATGCTTTCACGGTCGTTTTCAATGTATAAATGTATTTGCGGAGATAGACAATTATTAACACCTGAGCATATGGAATAATTAATGGTGATTTAGTTTCATTTGAACTTTCAGCGTGAACAGTGAATATGGTGCTATGATTTATAAACATTGCAACATTGCTTCTGGTGGAGTTGTATTTACTGTTACTTGAGAAGTACTTATTTCTCTATACGTATATTGATTCGCATGTGAAAAATAATAAATCGGGATTCATGATGAGTAATGATGACCTCGATGCGTCGTTGGAATTGATATTATGTAAACCTGATATCCGAGTCCTATTCATTAGTTTTATTATTTTTTGCTCACTTTGGTTCCTCTGATTTTCTTTGTATCTATCTGTACAGTGGCAAGAAATAGTGTCCGTTAACAAAAAAGCACACATTCTTATAAAATTTATGAATATTGTTTGATATGCACTTTTTTAAAGAAAATATATTGAAGGCAGACACATACTCGTCATTTATAAATAATAAATAGTTTTTGTTTGGGCTTCTGTATATGAAAAAATAAGAAATAAAACTTGCTATTAATATTAAACTATCCTTAAATCAGTGCGAAATTTTAAAATTGTTTTAAAGGCATTTTTTTAATACATTTGATCTGATAATATTATTTTCATATTATTGTTTCTTGTTTTATATATGAATGTTTTTCTTTATTTTTTGTGTTATCATATTATTGTAATGTATGTTTCATTTTTGTTAACTTTTAATTATATTGTCTATTGTGAGCATACTGATGCGGAGCAGCTTTCAGGCGTATACAGTCTCATCGGCCGAGTTTATTGTCTGCCGGCCCGAGTACACGACTATACACCGAAGGCGATGCAAGGCCTCCTATGTATACGTACGGACGGCAGTGTCTGGCATGTGCGCATATATTGGGACCATTAGCCTCTCGAGCGATTCATATGTATATATGCTGTAATCTTATGTTCGATGCAAGAGCGGCCCCGACATATCGGCGCACACCGAAAATAAATGTGTATTTGAACTGATATTTGAGTTTTATTTTACGGTACTTTAATATAATAAATTAATAATACTGACAAATTAAATTTCACAAGGTTTGTCACCAGTATAGGTGATTTTTCTATTATATTAGACAAGTATTTATAAATCAAACGAAAACCAAATTGTTGGGTATATGGGTAGGTGATGGTTTACAACTGAGCACTCATGTCGAACAGGCGTCACTCAGACTCGCATGTTATGCTACGTATTATAGCAATTACTGTACCAATAGAGTAAAGACATTCTAGGTAAATTTTACAAACCCGTTTTATACCACTCGGACAGCATTATGCAATAGGGAACGTCCTCTGGTGTGGGGCAAATGTTCCTTCTGCAAAACAAGCGCTGTCACATTGATACAAAATCATGCGCAACGCTACTCGTGTAGGCAACACTATACGATGTTTAAATTCTTAACACCACAAAGTACAGCTCACAGAGCGAGACTTGGCCGGTGAGATGCCCCTCCTACAAGGTGCGCAGTTGATTCTTATAATATTACGATTAGCACGAGCAGTCTCGAAAAATTGTCATGCGTTACACATCGACGTGCAGTATGTTTCCTATATATGTATATCTTTTCAGTATATTACAGTTTCTTATCTGCATTTACTCCTTCGTCCGGTTAATGTATGTATGAACAAATGTTATCATTTTTTTTCCCGAATACTTTCTCTCTCTGACACTGACCCATCCTCGCGCAGCGATAATTTATCCCACCGGCCACGTCTCGTTCTATGTACTGTACTGTGCTTTGTTTTCAAATACCCAATTAATTTTCAGAAACCCCCTACGTAGCCATGATAACGAGGCTAGGCATAAAAGCAAGTCCTGACTCCTGCGCACCGGTCTGCACTCTTTCAAAAGCACACGGAATACGTGGATGTAAACTATTTAACATTTTTCCCTGTGAAATAAGGAATCAGAATAGGTTACCGAGGTTCAGGAACGCATTGAAAGAGATCATCCTGTTAACTTTAACAGAATAGAGGCTGTTGATAAACTTTCTGCATAACTTATTTGATATTTAGTTTATTTGCTAGTTTGTAATTTTGTTACTTTTTTTTTGTTTTATCAATGTAGCACACACCTTTCTGTTCCTGACGCAATTTCTAGATTATCATTTATCTTGTATATTTTATGTACGAGCTTATCTTTTTCAAATTAGTATTATTATTATCTATAATTATATGTTATAAATAAACGTTCTATCTCAAATTTTACAGTGTATATGGAATTTACAATAAAGTTTTGCAAAATATTGCTTTCTTAACAATTTTGACTAGCATAGCTATTGAAATTGTAACAATAAAAGTTAAATTTCGGCCGCGGCTTATACAAACATACATATATGTATATTATTTAATTAAGTCCTAGTTCAAGCACGATAGAAAATACTAATAAAATATATAAAATAAATAATTTCTATTTTTCAGCGTCTGTGGTATTCAACATTTCCAACGAGCAGGCCATCGACATCTGAATTTATTTCAGGCAACGTATTATGTAGTTGTTACTTTTTCTACGGTCGGTTACGGCGACTTCGTTCCTGACATATGGCCTTCGCAATTGTATATGGTCATTATGATATGTGTAGCTCTCATCGTTTTACCAACGCAGGTATTATTTAAATATAAAAATCTTATCTTTTGTTAATACAGGAAGTTCCCAGTCTTCAGACCTGTTTCTTAATATAAAGAAGATTCAGAACTCACGATACATAAAATTAAGAATAATTCAAAGTTTATTTAGAAACTGAGATATAATCTTTTAAATATTAGCGCAAAGCGTTTGTTGACCACTGGTATAATAATATGTACCGGGTGGTCAACTAAGAATGGTCGCCGGCTATATCTCAGAAACCAGTAGTCATATTGCTTCGGGGTAAAAAAATTCAAGTAAAAGTACCCAAGAGAAAATGCCAGAAATTATTTTGGAGTTTGTAAAATGTCCGCTAGGAGGCATAACAGTCAGGATAATTGTTAAAATTTAGAATTTCTTCATATTTTTACAAATTGAGAGGTATTGAAAATTTTTAATTTATTCCTTACACATTCTTTAATACTTTTGCACATTTTTTGCTATCTAGTGAAATAAAGTGGTGGGGGAAGTTCAAATGTTCCTTTAAATAAACTAGGATTACTCCCGTTTGGCCTAACCGATTTGAACAAGTTTGGTCTCATTTAAAAGAGCGTTATTTGCTCTACAAACTGAACTTTTGCCGTCACCGGTAGATGCCGTTAACTGAAATGTAAGCAAATATTAGGGTTCTTTTCAAAAAAGTTAAATACAATGATACGTTTCTTTTGACATGAGCTAATAAAAAATTAAAGCCTCAACATTTCGGTAAAAAAAACAAATTTGTATGTTTTTTAAGAACAGGAGATATTGACAAAATTAGATGAAAATGCATGAATTCTCTTGTTTTGATTGTCTTTTTTTATTCGATCTATATAATAAATTCTATTTTTTGTTTGTCTTCTTCAGTAAAATTCTAAGACGGAGACCAAATAATAAAATTTAATTCAATATATTAAATGAAAAAAAGCTATACCATTTCGTTAGTGCCTGTTTAAGAAACCAAAATTACGTGAATGTAATTTTATGCTAAACGTTCGAAAAAGATTTATTTAAAATTTTCATATACTATGATTTACTATACTAACACTACCAGGATAAAACTAATATTAAACACTAAAATAACTACAATTACATAACTATAAAGATTGGTTTAAAAATTATTTTGGACCGTAGTTCTACAAATGCCCAACTCTCTACTTATAGTTCTAGTAGTAGTTCTGCTAGACTAATAGTACTTATTAGTTTACCAGTGTAGCTCAAAATTGTTGAGCTTTATAAAAAAAGGCCAGTAAAACAGAATTCAAACATTTTCATCTATTTTTGTCAATATCTCCTGTTCTAAAAAAACATACAAATTTGATTTTTTTACCGAAATGTTGAGGTTTTAATTCTTTATTAGCTTATGTAAAAAGAAACATGTCATTGTATTTAACTTTTTTGAAAAAAGCATAATATTTGCTTATTTTACATTTCAGTTAACGCCCTCTGCCGGTGACGGCCAAAGTCCGAGATACAAAGGCACAAGGTCAGTTTGTAGAGCAAATAACGCTCTTTTAAATGAGACCAAACTTGTTCAAATCGGTTAGGCTAGCTGGGAGTAATTCTAGTTTATTTAAAGAAACATTTGAACTGCCCCCACAACCTTATTTCACTAGATAGTAAAAAATGTGCTGGACTAAAGGTATTAAAGAATGTGTAAGGCATAAAATTTAAACATTTTCAATAGCTCTCAATTTGTAAAAATATGAAAAAATCATAAATTTTAACATTGAACCTGACTGTTACGCCCCCTTGCGGACATTTTACAAACTCCAAAATAATTTCCGGCATTTTTTCTTGGGCATTTTCACTTGATTTTTTTTTAGCCGGAAACAATATGACTACTGGTTTCTGATATATAGCCGGCAACCATTCTTAGTTGACAACTTTGTTTATTTCTAAAGCCCGTTGTAGATTATCATATAAAATTGTACCAAAAAATTGGATGATTTTTATAGTACAATGTAAAACGTCATACAATTTTCTTATACAAGTTTATTAGATGAAATAGATCCTGTTCTATTTTCGTACTAATAACTTGGACTTACGCAGGCGCAGCAAGACAGATCAATCTAACCTCAACATTCTTTGTTTACACCGCCGCACCGTGTTTCAAACTCGCATGATTGTGGCAATTTTCTTTGCACATCACTTAAAATGAAGTGCAGTAATAGTCCAGGCAATGGGTACATTTCTGAGTTACAAAAGATCAAAGAGGGTTCTTCTTTGGTAGATATTTACAGTTTGGTGCCCCAATTAATATTCTGAGTTTGCAACCTTGAGTGACCCCCGCTCGCGCCGCCATACTGAAAAAATTGTATCAAAAACCAGTTTTTCTCTCCAGCGCCACCTAGGTAAAAAATAGTTATTACAACAATTATAGAGCATAAATTTCCTGCATCTTCTGTAATAAACATTTTTCAATCAGACGAATAGTTCACGAGTTACAGCGTAGTCAAATTCAGCAAATTTCTTTAATTTACAAAATCGCTACAGTTTTTCCTCGAAATTTCAGTAAATACCGATTACTTAATAAGTACTAGCGTTTTTCATTCATTTCCGCACCTCTTGTGGTAGAGTGAGAGGCGTCTTTTTTTTTATGTGGTATCCCCAGTAGGACTAATCCAGGATTCGTTATTTATTGATGTCTTTTCTTCCGTTTCGATGCCATAGATGGTCCAAGCTCACTGATATCAATATCTTCTTGCAAAATTCTTTCTTCCTTTTCCAAGTTTTCATCTTCGTTGTTTTTTTCGAACTCGTGTGCCAATAATTTTGCAACCGTCAAGTCTTCATTCTCGTAGTAATCGCCCTCTTTTTCTTCTTCAGAGCCCGAAAAAATCTCTGCGCTGTTTTCACACGGGTCCCCATTGCATCATGTGCAATTAACACTTTAAGCCTGTTTTCCTACATCCATAGGCTCGACCGCATCCCTTCTTGCACTTGCACGAAATGAATTTCAGGAGTGCTTCGGGTACCGGATCTTTTGTTGTTATCACAGGAGTAAACCCAGTCTTGCTTCTTTCCCAACACCAATGCTCCGGACTCTCGTGTATATCATACCAAGCCTGAACTTAATGGTAGGTCCGAAGGGAATGTTGCCGTGCAGCTTCTCTAGTACGGTAATGTAGCAAGCTCGAATTTACTTTTCGTCACGGATCTTTTGATAACGTAAGGAACCCAAAGTAATGGTGTTTTCTTTGGAAACGCCGTAAAGGCGATAAAAGAACTTTCCTCCGCAGCAGCAATGACTTCGGAATCTGTTGCGTTTCGCTCTTTGAAAGCTTGCATATTTGCGCTTAAATATTTATTCTTTTCCAGTGTTTTTATAATCTTATTTTTCCTACGTTGAAAACAGCAGAAGTGTGTCACAACCGCTGAAGGCATGCAAGAACAATATGTTTCTCCATACTGTAGACTTCGAGGAGAGTCAATTTTTTCAACAATTTTTTTCTCTGCCTGGTTTGCGAAGGTAAACGTTTGGATGTGATCTCGCCAGTGCTGTTAAGAGGACGAGAAGATCTATATCTTCTCCTTCTATGAATACGGAATCAAACGATGTGGACATACTGATCGCCATGTTAACGATCATTCTGTCAGCATCTTCTGTAGCCTATTTTTCTGTGAAATTAGAATTCTCAAGAATTTTATTTGTTTCGTTTGAGAAAAATCTTTCTTGCAAAACAGTAACAAGTGTGTTTATTTGAACGGCGAAGTCTTTCTGCACTTTTTGTACTTTTGATAGGTATAGCTGCGTTAATTGGATACCCGTCAAGAACAAAGACTGTGTTAGAAGTTAGAACCTTAATGCCTTTGCACGTACTGTACGTAATTCGTGCAGATCGATGTGTTGCGATGCCGACTCTATGTAGCAGATATTCACCATCTATGACAACTGCAAATTCCGGATTTAGTATCGTCTGGCACAGGCGTAAAATCTGTGTATGTAGAATAAAGACTTTGTCATCTTGCGCATTCCCTCTTCGTTAAACAGACCTAAAGAAAATGGGTAATACGTATTAAGTAATCGGTATTTACTGAAATTTCGAGAAAAAATCAGTGAGCCTGGACCATCTAGGGCATCGAAACGAAAGAAAAGACATCAGTAAATAACGAATCGTGGATTAGGCGTACTGGGGATATTACATGAAAAAAAGGCACCTCTTACTCTACTTTAAGTGGTGCGGAAATGAATAAAAAACGGTAGTATTATTAAGTAATCGGTATTTACTGCGAATTATAGGAACTTGCTGATAACTGATTGATTGGAGAGTTACTTGTTGAAACTTCATTTTAATAATTAATAATTTAAAAACACAAATTTTAGTTTCAAAAATATTTAATGTAGACAGTACCTATGTTTTACCACACTGTGGCTTCATCAGGTGATGAAAATATACAAATTCAATTTCTGTTACAAGTCACTTATAAATACAGAAAATAGATGACACAATTATTATTGTTAGGTAGGGGTATTCAATTACAGTTTTAAATTTAGTAGGGGGGGAGGGCTATTTAGGTCCAACTGATCGTTTAATATTATACCTATTTTACTAAATTTATTTATTTCTAGACTCTCCAGTAAGTTAAGTTTCTTACTTTTTCTTGAATATGTAAAATTTCAAATTGTTTGTTAAATTTATGATTCAATTCCAGGCAGTGGTTAGCAAAGGTCGAATCTGTTTTCTTATCGTTATAGCTTCTTTCAAGTTCTTTTATCCTGGCTTCAAAAGTCCTCCCTGTCTGTCCGATGTAAACATTATCACAATCTTCACATGTTAACTTATAAACTCTTGAGTTCAATTTTTTGTTTGTTTATCTTTCTTATTGTTAAGAGTTCTTTGTATTGAGTTATTCGTTCTGAAAGAGATTGATTCATTATTCGCTTTTTTAATAATAGTCCCTAGTTTATTTGAAATGTTTCCCAAGTATGTGATAAGATTGTAATTAGAAGGTATGGTTTTTGTTTTGGGGTAAATTAAGAAGAGTGTTTTTGACTGTAGTTGTTTTGTTAAAATGCCTTTTATCGTGTCTATCGAATACCTATTATTGACCGCTATCGTAAATATTCTATTCTTTTCTAATTCAAAGTTTTCTTGACTCATGGGAATGTTAATTAATTTGTGGATCATAGACTGATAAGCTGATAATTTGTGAGTCATAGGATGAAAAGATCTTACATGAATTGTAGTATCTGTCTGCGTCGGTTTCTGATAAATTGAAAATTCGTGTTTGTTATTGTGTGGAGCGAGTCCGTCAGTTCGACCTCGCAAATGACCTGACGTTAATCCGACCCTATAGTTCGACCACGACCTTGCGAGGAAAGGATTAACCGTAGATTAGGTACCTAAACTTTCAAATGATAATGTAACTATAGGTAACGGATGCGACAATTTCGAAACACATATTGGAAAATAAAAATCAGTCTTTTAAAATATAAAATTTTATTTTACAAAGGAATCACAGGAAAAATCACACTTTATAGTTCGTCAATATAAGTATATAGTATAAATGTATAATTACACATGTATCAAAATATATACACAAATTTTACAATGGAGGCACAGGAAAAAATCACATTTCATAGCTGCTCAATATAAGTATATAACAGTATAAGAACAATCTCAGAAATGCACCAATATCGGAATTTTTGCCGTTGTATACTCTGTGGTTAAACCTAAATTTTGTACTTTTTTATACCAGGCCTTACAAAGATGAAATCTACAACCAGTAATTTTTGCTTCTGGCTAGATCACTGAATATGCACTGTGAATTGTTTTTTCGAAATCAATTACAATGTTTTGAGGTCTAAACTGCAATCCCTCAAATTCACATCTTTTTACAATATTTTTAAATAATTTTACATGTGTTTTAGCTGCTTTATCAGGTAATAAACAAAAAACTACCGGTATGTAATATCCATTTTTAAAAGTTATATACCCCTTCAATGACCATCCCTTACGTGGTCGAACTGAAGGGTGGAATTAACGCAACCGTTTTTGAGTGAAAGATTATCCAGGTACCCGTGGTCGAACTGACCGACGGCGGCGTCCATAGAGTTATGTCCAGGATATTTATGCTTTTATTTACTTCTATTTCCATAGTAAATTTTATGTTATGGTGAATAGTATGAATGTGGTTGTGTAACGATTTTAGTTGTCTGTCGGTACCGTTAAAGCACACTAATACGTCGTCGACATACCTGTACCAATAGATGCAATGTCTGAATAACGGGTGTGTGCTAATGATGTTTTCTAATTCATCCATAAATATTTCTGATAATAGATTTCCCATGGCTAAATCTTTAGTTTATTTGTAGAATTCGTATTGAAATTGACTTGCTGAACTTGACTCCCCTGTAACTCGTGAACTATTTAGCTGATTGAAAAATGTTTATTACAGAAGATGCAGGAAATTTTATGCTCTATATTCTTTGTAATAACTATTTTTAACCTATAGTAGAATTACCGAACAGATGCAGTAGCAACAGCGCATTTGCCCGTTTAAGCTATTACAAAAATGCAATGTTGCTACTGCATCTGTTCGGTAATTCTACTATAGGTGTCGCTAGAGGGAAGATTTCCTCGAAAAACTGGTTTTTGGTACCATTTTACCAATACGGCGGGCGGCTTGAGTGGCGGTGGAACTATAAAAATCTACCAAAGAAGAACACTCCTTGACCTTTTGTAATGAAAACCCATTTTATGTCTTAATTTGCTGGTCTATAAGTTATATAACATCTTCAGATGTCTATTTTCTCAGGAAGGAGCTATAAAGATTGCGATCATTAGGTATGTAAAATATGAACTTATAGCTACTTGCTGGTGGATAATAAGAATCTTTGTGAATTTTATATTCGTTTTATTGCAGTATTTACAATATTCTCCAAAGCGTATTATAACTATTTTCATGTAAAATACTACATATGGTGGAAACGCGTTACATTCAGTTGCACGTCATACTAGATCCATGACGACTCGTCTTGTATATGTTGCCGGATCTATTTTTATTTCTGTCAGTGACATTTGATATAACCAAAGAAAGAAATTATTCACAATACAATAACTATAACGTAATATATTTAGTAATTGAAGTGCTCTATGACTTCAGTTTTTCTCAACTTATTTATTATATTGATTTAGATTGTCGAAAAACCTTAAATATTTCATTACGTATCCATAATATAATTTAAAATAAGCAATACTTACGCTATTCACATTAAATTTAACACATGATTATAGAAAAGTTTGTAAAAAGCCTCGACTGTTTACAGAAACATTTCGGCATTATATTCAATGGACGCAAATAAATAATAAATACACTTCTAAGAAGCACTGTTTTTAAACAATTTATATCAAAGCAAAAATAAACATGAAGAATTTGACAGGAAGAATATACACAACGCACGTCTTTTTGACAGATATGATTTATCTGTCAACACCGAATTGAAATATTAGTCTATTAAAAATATGTAATAAAGAAATTTAATATTGAAACGGAAATTATTTGCAATGAATGTATACTACGATCAATTTATAAATCTTCTATTTAAGCTAATGAAATAAATGCCCACAAGTATAATTTAACAAAGTAACTTTTTTAGTTTCTCTAATACAGTTATGACAACATGTAAACGTCATCTATGACGTGCAACTGAACTTAACGCGTCTCCAGTTTACAAAGTTTATTTAATACAGCATTTGCTGTAAATACATCGATGGTGTTTTGCCAAAAGGGCGAACGCGCCAATTTTATGATTTAGAGCTTTATGTACCAAAAAATAAGTACCTACTGTAAGAAGATGTTGGCAAAAGGATGAACGTATTTGAGGAAATATAGGGTGTAGATAGTGAAAAATACATTTTTCCTTTGGGCGAATGTGTTCAGAACAATCCGTCCAAAAGGACGAATGTAACAAAGCTAAAACGTCTAAAGGGCGAACTTGCATTGCTTTACTATAGGCAGCATAACCTAAAAATAGTTTTGTTCGTTGATTGTATGGTACTTATGCGATACGGTACGAAAAATTTGTTAATTATGTCTAGTCGGACAGAGCGAATACTAAAATTGTCTCGTAATATTAATAAGCCAACAAGTAATGTCTCAACTGATGTACATACCATTGCCGGCTAAATGTTATATAGCATTAGAGAACTTGGACGTTATTTACGGGTCAAATTCCGGGCGTAGGATTGAGAAATCCTATGTAACTGACATAAGTACAAGTTCTTCTTTACTTAGCCCGCAAAGTAATGAATCTAGTTCTGAATCTGACGGCGCAGAGGAGCCAATTAATAATAGAAACATTTATAATATTGTTACCGATTCTGAAAATGCCAGAGAAAGTTGTGCTTATGGGATCAAAAAGAGAAAGAAGAAGAACAAAAACGAAAGCTTATATAGGGCACAGAAATATTGACAATTCAAGAAAGGAGGTGAAACAGAAGCCATTCGCAAAAGGATGCCGTAATGAATCTAATAAAGTCAGCAAAGATGATAGAAAATCCATTTTTGAGAAATACTGGTCATTCAGTCATCAAAGACAAAGAGACTTTTTACTCAACTACATAGATGTTCATGAGATCGAACAAAAAAGAGTTAAATCGCAAAGCCGAAAGTCTCTTACAAGAGATTATTATTTGCCAAACCTTAATGGAAAATTAAAGATTTGCAGACTTTTTTATAGATATACTAGATGTAACAGATAAGCTTCTCCGTTATACTGAAACTGGTATAAGTGATATCAAGACCTCGAAAATTGATGAACGCGGAAAACATATCTCAAAAAATAAAACTGCTGCTGCCAGCGTCGATATAGTCGTTTCGTTTATCAACTAACTACCGCCAGCATCGCATTATTGTATGAAAGATACCTACTACCGGAAAATATTTGCCAAATAACTTTCGAAATGTCTCCAATTTGTATCCAATATATAAGTAATACCTTACCACAGAAGATAATACAAAAGGCAAAGTTAGTTTATCACGAATTGAGGAAGTTGTGCACGAATGGAACTATACCTTCGCAATATAACCATGAGTACCTATCTATATCATTTAGACCAAACGTGGAAGAAAGGCTCTTGGAGACCGATGAAGAGGACGAAGACTGCACCCAATTATTGATTTTTTCCCCTATTATTGTAGTTTTTTGTTACTTTAATTTCATTTGTATTTTCATATTTTGTGACAAATTTTTTTCTTCTTATTTGACTTTTATTGAAATATTTTAGAACTATTTATTATGATTTTATTGTAATAAATCATTAAAAGTTCTCACCAAGTCTTAATTAGAGGTTTGGGTGAATGAATATAACACTTAAGCAAAATGGCGAACTTGGGGCCAATACACCACATATACCAGAACTCTTCTGGAAAAACGGCGAATGTCCACAAAAATTTAAATTTTAAACTAACAGTACATTTAATTTTGTATTTTTTTGATTACTTATTCATTTGATTATTAATGTGAAAGGTTTGAGTACGATTTTTTTCATTTTAGTCGCCCATATAATTCCAGAACTGTTTTCTCCAATTTTCTGGAAACAACGAAATATTGCAATCGCCCTTTTGGCAAAATACCATCGACATAGTAAAATTTACATTTTCTTAAAATCAACTTTTTTGGTTCTTGACCTCTGTGCATAGTAACAACAAATACATTCAGTAAGCTTCAATATTTTTTCGGTTAGTTGCAAAGTATAAAAACGATTTTTGTAAATACAAATATATAAGACAGAGCACAAATTTACAAATTTACGATAAAACGTTGCCCTGTTTTCCCTGTACTATAATTCTTGTCAAGATAGTAGCATGTACACTACCACTCGCCATAAGCCACGTATATCTATTATTAATTTTTTTGATAGGTACTCTATTGCCTTTTGCGTAACTAAATAATTCCCTGTTTAGATCTGTTTCAGGTTATCAATGAACACCGATAAAGAAATATTTACGTTTTGTTTGAAACATGTCTGGTGCAGAATATTTCAGTATGTAACGAATATACTCGCGTTATTGTGCGAGGTTTTTTTGTTACTATTAATATATCTGATTAGTTTCAGGGCTTTTATATGTTTTGTGAACTTTATATGCGTGTATGTGATCGCATGTAATGGCATCGTGTTCAAGCAGTTAATTAGAGAAACATATTAATAATTTATGGAACTGCACTGAAAGTATTCCAGGCATGTTATTGATATTCTCAGGTCAAATGTATTGGTAGTTCGTGTCACTGGAAGAAATTACTATTTTTCCTGCAAAGCATTAAACTTAATTTACTGGTTAATAATGTGGTATCTAGATATTTTTTTTTGATAAACTGATTGTTTATCGACGTTTGATTTCATGGCAGTCTCAATGACTTGATTTATATTTTTTGAACATTTATGCTGTGCTATTTAGTCTAAGTAAGATTACAATGTGGAATAAAGAAAATTATAAGAGGTGATATACATACACAGTTTTTCTACATATTTATATAAATATCTAATAGGAAAAAAATTTAAAGACTGATAAAATCCTGTTAATTATTATTGGTGTTGTCATTATTTATTTATATACTTATTACATCTCTGAAGTAAATAATATCCAGTTCTTACAATACTAAGAAGATTTTTTGATATATAGGGTCCCATTTTTAATTTCCCACGTCTTCATTCGTTGTTTAAAATTTCAGTGGAATTGAATTCTGTCGTTATAATATATGCTTTACTACATATATACTGTTACTTACCAAGGCAATACTAATAATCTAATACATAATTTGTTCTTTAAAGAATAGATTTTTTAAAGATGAAATAAAACAAAGATAACATTAAACTTAAAAGTCGTTTAATGTCATCCTTGTTTGATTTCATCTTTACTACATTTGTTCAATTCTGCTAAAATATTCAAAATGTTAATTGATCATTTTAGCATGTCCTCATATTAGCAAAGTGTAGCAGCTATAATAACCTCTATCTTCTTTTGCCTACTATACGATATGTACATTGCATTGATAAGCTAAATAGATAAGTGTTTTTAATTTATATATGCGTTTATTCTATTTGATATTGAAATTATATGAGATGGGTTGCGTGACGTTTGTATATCATAGGTACATTAATTAACAGTAAAACACCTCCTTGGCGCGTTGCTTTTGCATAACAGATGTCGCCGAGATTTGTTCATAGCTATCGTTATCTGAAGAGACGATATGTGGGAGATCTGGAGCTCATTGAGAATAGAGCACTGATGAAGTCATAGTAGACTGAAACACGTGTCTGTGCATTGGTTGGTGTAATGCCTACTCTAAGGCATACATGTATGAATTTTTAATTCGTATATGTATGTGTATGGTTTCCATTATCTACTGAAGATTGTCCAAGTACTCGTTATTATTTTTGATAAAGGTAGAATGGCGGGAAAAAATATTGGACATTTTGAAAATATCAAGTGAAAAACTAAATTATCTAATCAAAAACACTAGTTTTCCTATTTCTCGAAATAGAGCAGATATATTTTTAAAATCATGTTACTATGTCTTTTTTCCATTATTATAATATGTTCAATTATTATGTGAGAGTATATTTAGTACTAATAGCAACCGAAAATTGACGAAAAACACATGAGGTGCTACAGTAAGAGGATATTAATGCGAAAGGTATTATAACGACAGAATTTTATCGCCAATATCGTCTGAATTTAACTGGAATTTAAAACAGCTTTTTATCTTCATTAGTTTCCGAATAAAAACGTAAGAGTACAAAGTATGTATAATGTGTCCGTAATTGATATATTGATCGGCTATTTGGGTTTTTTCGAATTTTACGTTTTAGGGCTTCTGTCCCTGCTTTAATTGAACATAATTGTCAAATTTGCAGTTTATAGGTTTTTTAGCAATGATTTTAAAAATTATCGACTTACACTAATCAACTTTAACGACTGATCTTATAATATTTCGTTAATGGATGGAAGGTGGACAAAGAGATAGCGATGACAACATGAAAGAAACGCGGGCTTATGTTTTATCTTTAGTCAGCTTCTTGTTCGTGTGTAATTTGTTTGTTGAAATGAATCTCTATATTTTTATCGATTTTCGAAAAATTCAATCTATTTCGCTGAATGTAAAAGATCTTTTCAATTACAGAAAGAAATAGTAATAAATAAATAAGTAGGATGTGTGTGTTGTATTCCACATCCTTTAATTTTACTACTGCTAAATGTAAAAATAACTTCTCAATTAGAACATAAACGTTGATTGAAGGAATATATAAAGATGCGCAACACTTCTTTATGTATTCCTTCAATCAACGACATAAATATATATCAAATATATTCATAGCAGAACTAGAAAGCGTATATATTTAAGTAGTAAGTATATATATGCCGGGTGTCCCAAGTGTCTGTCGATATCTCTATACCGTTTCAAAGTACAAAAAAACTTTTCAAATAAATGTTGTTTATTCTCAAAGGGCATTGCATAAAAATACTTTAGTTTATACAGGATGTCTTAGAATAGCAGTACTGATCCTAATATTATTTTTTCAAACGAAACACCCTCTATTTTATTCCATTTTTAGATTCTGCTATAAAATCGACATGCTTCTCATATATAATTGTCTATACCTAACCGTAATATTTTTTGAAATATTTAACATTTTCTCTAATAAATGTCATGTGCTCGTACTATTCTGCTAAGTCATGTCTTATTTATATTTGATCCAAGAATTGAAATTTTGTGAGTGGTTTATACTTGCGATAACTAGAATTATTTTTTTTGATACAGAGTGTTCAAGAAAAGGAAAGCAATATCACAAATTACAGATGGAAAAAACTATTTGATTTTAAATACATAGTGTTTTTTATGTTATTTTACTTCGAAAGTAAAGCACTTTATTTTTACTTAAGCATATCATATACCTATCTGCAATAGATTTCGAGATTTTTTCTTTTTCAAAATCGCTTTAAAAAAAGCTGTCCACTCCATGGCAATAAGTTGTTAAAACTAAGACGACCATGGATAACAAATACCACACACCAAAATTTTAAACTGTCAAATTGCTTAATGCAATATTTGCTCTATAAGTCAATTACGTGTGTGTTTTCTCATGTTTTTAAAAGGAATTTTTCACAACAAGAACTTATCAACATGGTTTACGTTTTAGGATCGAGTGATCAGAATTGTTTCCTTGCAAGTCGAATTTTCGCGCAAATGTTTCCGAGCGCAGCATATATTTATTCTTTGTGCTGAGAAGCTGTTGCGGCTCAACGTCGTTGTTTAGTTTTTTTTTTTTGCAATGATAATACACATAAATTTTTTAAATGTGGCAACCAAAAGTCGAGGAAACAAGGAAACCAATAAAGCCCAAATTGAAGAAATTTTTTTAGGATTTCAATCTGTCGACGACACTACTGAACAGGGTCTGTTTGAATTCATAAATGGATATTTAAAATCGTTGGAACTAAATTTTTCAGATATACAAGGCCAATCTTCCGATAATGATAGTGGTATGAGCGGAAAACAACAAAAAATTATTGAAGATAATTCGAGGGCATTCTATATCCCCTGGTCTGCGCATTCTCTAAATTTAGTTGTAAATGATGCAGCTAAAATTTCCTTCGAAACAGTTAATTTCTTCGGAGTAGTGCATGAGCTTTACAACTACTTTTCTTCATTCGTTAAACGTTGGTCTATTTTGCAACAGTATGTTGAAAATCTAACTTTAAAGCCACTCTCCCACACCAGATGGGAAAGTAGAATTTAAGCTTTAAGACCGCTGAAAAACGGTTTGAAGGGAATTTTGAGAGCGTTAATAAATATTCAAGAAGATCAAACAAGAGACATGGAATCAAGAATTCAAGCAAAAAATTTGATTCAGAAGGTTTCCTCGTTTAAATTCATTTGTTCCATTAACATCTGGCACGATATTTTAAATTTAGTAAATGTGGTAAATGAAATAATGCAAAATTCTAAATGTGATTTACAAATAGTGACTTTACAAAATCTTATATCAGAACTAAATAATCGTAGATCAGATGAAACGTATGCAAACATGCAATTGCCGATGCAAGTATCGTTGCTGATGATTTGGGGGTGGATACTGATTTTCCACAAACTCAAAACAGGTTTAAAAAGAAACTATTCCAAGATGAACAAAGCGACGAACCAATCAACAATCCATGACAAAAATTTAAGGTTGAATTTTACGATATAATATTAGAACACTGCTATTTCTTCAATTACTGAAAGATTCAGTCAATTAAAAGAACATTACAATTATTTCAAGGTAGTACACTATATACCTCATTTAAAAAACTGGAGTGACAATGAAATTCTAAAACATTGTAAAGAATTAGAACAAAAATTAACGGATACTAAAAATGTTAATAAAAAGGACATTGATGGATTAAATTTGTTCGAAGAAATAAAATCTTTGCGATGTTTTACCAAAGAGGATATGTCACCTATATGTTTTAAATTATATTTATGAAAACAGTCTTACCGATACATTTCAAATATGGCAATAGCTTTACGGATTTCTTTAAGCCTACTAGTTTCGGACTACTGGAGAACGAAGTTTTTCAAAACTTAAAATTATAAAAAACTACATTCGATCTACCATGGCGCACGAGAGATTATCGGACTTGTCAATTATATCCATAGAGAGCGAAATTTTGGATAAACTAAACATAAAGGAATTGATACGAGCGTTTGTAGCTGCAAAAGTTCAATATTTGAATATATTTTCTATTTTGTATGTTTTACTTAAAAAATGTTTTATCATTGTTTTGTTTTTAAAATTTATGAAATAATAAAAAACAATAAGACAAACGTGTTTTAATAATTTAAAGCTTTTCGTGCAAGATCTCCGGATCTGACGAAACTAGACTTCTTCTTATGGGGTTATGTCAAAGAACAGGTATACAAAACTACTTCAACCACATTTGAAGATATGAAGTTTAGAATACGGCGTCTATTTGAATCTATTGATGAAAATATGCTTCAAAGGGTGTAACCATGGTGGACATATTGAACACCTAGTCTAGTGACTGTCATTTAACAGTCGTTTAGTGTAACCTTGGAGGACATTATACAGTACATAGTCTCCGGTTTATATGCTCATTGCTCAGTACTACTTTTGGTTAATTTTCTCACTATTTTTTGATTTAAATTAAAAGTTTTTGTTTCGTTTCATTAGTTTTTCAGCAGCATAGTTTATAACTTAATATCTTATGTTTCATTAAATAAGATAACAGGTTTGATGTGTGCTATTTGTTATCCATGTCCGTCTTAGTTTTAACAACATATTGCCATGAAGTGGACAGCTTTTTGTAAAGCGATTTTGTAAATGAAAAAATCCAGAAATCTATTGCAGATAGGTATACAGGTTTGGCCTACGATTATCTTGCATGCGGCTTTTCGTACAAAACACGAAAGGAGTTGCCAAACCGTACCTATCTAACGGATATACATACGCGAGCCGACAAGTAGACCTTCAGCGAAACCATATTAAATTCAATCATAAAAATAATAAATCTGAAGGAATTCTTATAATATTAACATAAGATACTTTTTTAAGAATATTACGAATGGGAATAGTACCTAAAAATGAAGATAACAACCCCTGCAACATGCACACATGAATTATATTATGATCGTAATGATCGTATCGGCCAGTTGTCTAGCGTCGAACAGTACGTGCCCACTGCCCACAAGTGTATAAATACTGGCAACAACGTTCGTTTCAATGCATGCACTTTAGCTCGCATGCAAGGTAAAAACAGACCGAACCTGTATGATATGCTTAAGTAAAAATAAAGTGTTTTACTTCCCGAGTAAAATAACATAAAAAAACACTATGCGTTCCATTTAAAATAATGAGGTGTGGTTACCATACGACTTTCTTATACGTATGAGCGTTTAAAGTTATAAAATTTTAAGAATTTTTTTATACAAAAATTATTCAAAATCCTATTATACACATATGAGAAGCATGTCGGTTTTATAACAGAATCTAAAAATGGAATAAAATATAGGGTGTTTCGTTTGAAAAAATAATATTAGTATCAGTACGACTATTCTGAGACAATCTGTATAAACTAAGGTATTTTTAGGTAATGCCCCTTTAAGAATTAAACAACATTTGTTTGAAAAGCTTTTTCGTACCTTCAAACGGTATAGAGATATCACCGACACCGCACTATTGGGGCACCCGGTGGCATTAAATATTTCATTATTTAGGAAATGTTAATTTTCGTAGATCGTATTTTCCTTATTTTCCTCAATGATTTTATAAAAAATAAAGTAGTTATGATTCAATTTAATGTATAATCACATGATTAAAGGCAAAAGTCAATATATCCTCTTTATATTGTTAAAAATTTAATAAAATGTGTACTTCAAATGTTATCACCACTACTTCCCGTTTATTTAAAATGCAAAAATTATTAATGTTATTTCATCATATTGGCTATGTTATAGTTGTACGTAAGCCTGATCATAGTTATAAACTGATGTTTATTTTGTAAATTAGATATTTAGGCACCACTCTGATGGTAGAACAAAGGAAGGCAGATGTTGCCCAGTTGCCGATTTAATAACATGAACATTTCCAAGTCGCAATGCGGAAATCAATTAAAGACATCATTTATACTTAATTATAACCCCTTTCATCATTTTGAATCATAAATACACATATTGTAGATAGTTCTGATATGATTTAAATAATTCATTTGCCTTAAATTATAATTAATATGTCAAGAAAATCAAAGAGCCTGTTTCTTTTTCTAACATATTATAAACGAACATTACATAATTACATAAATTCGTCATTTTATATAATTTCAGTGTGTCCATGTAATTAATAAAAGGCGTCCAGTATCTCTTAATAACTACTGAATTCTTATTTTTTTTTACTTACTTTATTAATTCCTCGTCTTTTTTGTGTAAGACTGCTGAATCATTCTTACATATTATTCGCCATCTGGTTTTATCATGTAGTATTTTACTTTCTTTTCTCTATGAAATGTCTCTTTCTTTCGATTTCTTCTCTTACATTTCCGCTCCACGTCTTTCTTGGATAGCCCGTTTTACTTTCACACTTTTCTTTTTTATATTCCCATATTCTATCATATCCTCTGGATTTTATATATTACAGTATGCTACGAATATTAGAATTACACGCCCGGAACGTCAATTAAAAAGGGAATTAATAATCCTTGTCCTGAAAGGACGCCTCCATGCATTACGAGAATTATTCCAATAATTGCCTCCAACATTATGGACCCGATTTTGGCAGTTTAATGAGCCAATATATAATTGATCTATCTAAAAATTATGAGTATCCTCATTGCCACTGCGATAATGATGATTAGCGAAATGTTATTATAGAAATTTCGCCTCGAGTATGTAATACGATAGTTATTATTATCAGTGATAGTGAATAAGATTATAGTTTTCAATAATTTTATTAGCATTGAGAAAAATCTTTCACTTCATGATATGGTTAAACCTCTAACAATTGACACTGTTATTTGACATAAACATTTACGTTTGGTTTTGGTTAAATGTACTGAAGTGTTAGTTGTACATGTTTGCCAGTTCGTAAACAATGTTATCTACTGAAGAAAGAGTCTTTCTAGTTGAGCATTATTTTCGCTCTTACGATTTAGGTAGACAAAATGATCCAAGCATGAAATTCGTCCGTGATCAATTTTCGGAACATTTTAATAAACAGGCACCAAGTAATGCTATTGTACTGAACATTATAACAAAATTTAGAAGAACTGGAAGTGTGCTACACCAAGAGAAAACTAGAAGTAAACAAAGAAAAACAGTGGATTACAACAAAAATCACAGTCAAGTATTCAATCAAATTATGGACTGAGCGCACGTCGTATTCAACGGAGATCTGCTGCAAAATTGAATATGAACAGGATGACTCGTCAAAAGATATTGAACCAACTAAAGCCCATTCTTACGTTATTTAGACGACCCAAAAATTGAGAATGGGTGATTATGCTCGACGACTTGAATACTGTGTCGGAATCCTCTACAATATGATAATCCCAGTTTCATCAGGAACGCCTGGTATGATGACGAATATCATTTTCATTTGTCGGTTCATGTAAATAGGCGCAGCAATAGATTTTTAGGTTTCCAACGACCAGAAGAGGTACTAGAAATACCGTTGCATAGTGAAAAAATGACCATCTGGTGCTCAGTTTCTGGACGAGAAATTATAGGGCTTACTTCTCTTTTTTGACATTCCACTATAAGATGGTACTATAGTGAAGACTTTGCTAATGACCACAAGACGTTAGCATCCTTGAGAAACATACTGCTCAACGTTTCCGGTAAACAAAAAGTATATATCCCAGTTATGAAGGAAGCACATAATGCTACTGTCCGAAGAAAATTTAGTTTGTTGGGAGTACTTCAACCCTATAAGTGCAGTATCTTAAATAAATGTTTTATAGTAAGGATCCCAAATTCAAGCTATGATACGAGGTAGGCGCCATAAATTCTCGGCCTGATATACAAAAACGAACTTGGAACAATATAAGAATTTTTATTTTTCAATGTAATCTCCCCTAATTTACATACATTTATTGCAACGATTAATTAATGATTCGATACCCTTGTAAGAATAATCTAAAGTTTTCCGTCAAAATGTTCTATAACAGCTGCTTGCAACTCATTGTCGTCCTTAGAACTACGTCCCCTAAGGTCTTTTTTTAAATTAGAAAACAAACAAAAAATCACAATGAGAGATATCCGGACTATACGGTGGATGTTCCAATTCTTACAAGCCAGATTCGCGGATGGCAGCTTGTGAAATGGCGGCAGTATGGACGAAAGCATTGTCGTGCTATAATCGCACACATTTTGTCAATTTTCCACAACGTTTTGCACGAATACTGTCCCTTAATTTATGCAATAAAGACGTATAATATGTGACGTTCACACTTGTATTCCGCTCTTTAAAGTTAATTAGCAAAATGCCCTCACAATCCCAGAATATTATGGCCATCACCTTTTTCGTTTATTGAACGACTTTCACCTTTCTGGGACGAGGTTCAACAGGTCGCTGCCATTCCATGGACTCCCTTTTCGATAGAGGATCGTTTGATGAGAGATTTGTTGGGAGTAATTCAGTCCTATAAGTGCAGTATCTTAAGTAAATGAAAAAAAAATATAGTAAGGACCTCAAATTCAAGCTATCATACGTACATCTTTTGTGACTTTTGTATTTCCTATAAATGTTTGCAATCATTGGTGTAATAAGGGTCCGATCGTTCATATGTGAATTATTATTAGCATTATTGTTATTAGGTTAGTTAGGTTGGTAAGGTTGGTTCGGCTGTCACAACGAACAACAAACAAAGATTTGAAGCTTAGTTCTTTCTATTCCTGTTATACCAATGACTACAAGAACTGACAGATCAAAACCGTCTAAATCGCGTTCATTTCTGCAAGTGAAGAAGGAAAAATATTTTTCACATATTAATGCTACTTAATTCGAAAGGGTTGGATTGATTTTAAAAAACACATATGTTATTGAACGCAATCAGTTTTATCGTCGGTTTTGCCTAGACTGTAGACGAATACGGACACAAGATTCTTTCTCTATGTCTAGATGCAAAAACTTTATAGAAAAAATGGAGCAAAGTTTATTGGACGAGATATCATTGGTGATTTATGAACTAGATTGCATGAATCCGTCATAAATTAACTTAGAACTTGACTACATAGAAAATTCTCTTGTAGTTCTTTCTTTGACGTTGTTTTACAAATTTTATATATGACGGTGGATACAAGATAGGCAATGTGATTTTATTCGCAAGAAAACGGATAATGTCAAGAGCTGCACGTATTCGCAGAAAAATAGATAGATTCCAGTTCGTGAGATTGTCACATTAAAATTGATTTTGGATTAAGTAATGAGGTCAAGTTTAAATTTGTGGTTTTGATTTTATTCTAAAACGTTCGTCGATCCAATGATTTTATAAATACATTATTATTTGGCAGTGGATATTCGTCCGACTGTCGGAGGAATAAATTATTGTCTTAAAATTCCGATGATCGGACAAATAGTAATTGTGATTATTGTTCCGAAGGTAAGTACTAACGATGACTTAAAAAACTGATGTATTCATATCATTTTTTAGATTTTCTGGTAAATTATAAAGACATTATTATAACTGCACCGTATTTATTTTAAAAATGGATTACATTTCTTTTTTTTTTCTTAAACCCACCACTGTAACATCAATACCTTTGGGCCGCCCCCTTCTCTTCATTTTCAAGGGCATTTTAATATTTTCTAGCAAAAGTAATTCTTCCGAATCTTTATTAATTCCTATCTTTCCAACTGTGCTACGAGTATTTGGGTTTTCCATAAGCGATGTCCTTTCAGCTGTTATGTCTGTGTCTTCATTAACAATTGCACTTTTAAATGTTATATTTGGCTTTTCAATAACCGATGTCTTTTCCACTGTGATATTTGGCTCTTCCGTAATCGTTGTCTTTTCAACTGTGGTATTTGGCTCTTCCGTAATCGATGTCCTTTCAACTGTGATGCCTGGCTCTCCCGTAATGGATGTCTTTTCAACTGTGATATTTAGCTCTTCCGTAATTAGTGTCTTTTCAACTGTGATATTTGGCTGTTCCGTAATCGATGTCTCTTCAACTCTGATATCTGGCTTAATATTAATTAATGTATTTTCAGGTGCCATCTCTGTCTCTTCATCAATGACCGTCTCTTCAACTATAATAGTTTGTTTGTGTTCATTCCACATGTTTACTAAAGTTTCCAACTGAGAATAATGTTTATTAAACTCACTCATACTCATTTCCGACACTATAGTTGCTATCTGCTGACATTTGGCCAACACTCTAGTATATTTTTGTTGCTGTGTTAAAATAGACCTTTCGCATTTCGACTGAATTTTGATATATTCTGAATCGCTATCATAATGTACGTTTGATTCATCTAACGTCACATTATTACTCATCGATGTGCCTTCCAAATGCAATCCATAATTTCGGAAATACAAGTGTTTTCTAAATCTTTTAGGTATAAGATCTTCGCTGTACAAATCCAGTCCTTTTAATTGTCTAAATTTAAACATGTGTTTGCATGGTAACTGCATATCCATAAAATAATTGCATTCACAATAGTTTTGTGATACTTTAATGGCGGTTCTTTTTAAAATGCAATAATCTTCTTGTTCTTCATCGAATGTAACTGTCTCTGATTTTGATAGATTATTTTCTATAAACTTAAAAGCGAAAGGCGTAACAATTTTGAAATATTTTTCTTTCAGTGAATCTTTCGTTAAAGAGCTGAATTTCTTCGACATCATGTGCAAGCATGTCTGCTTCCTTTCTGAATTTACAGAGTTCGAAAGAATTCTAAATTCTCTCTAAAAATCTTGCAATGTGCTATATTTTGTACAGACTGCTTTAATTTTCTGGTTAAATGATTCCAGGTGATTGGTTGTTGCAACTCCGTAAGTACAACATTTCTTTTTAAAACATTGCACCCACTCTTCTTTGCAGTTGTGCCAGTTATTGTTGAAATAATTCAAAACTCGCAAAATATTTAGTTCCACTAGTGATCTGTAATTGATTTCATAAATATCTTTAGTCTTTGAGTAGGCCATTTTCTGTAATAAACTTAGTACAACTTGACTCTCTTCACCATTTATACCCATTGACTGAGTTGTTATAGTAGTACGAAATGCTTTCAATGTGTGGAACAAGCATAACAAGAGATTAGCGTTAGGAAATTCAGTAGATAAAGTTTTTCTTTCGCTAAAATCTTTGTCGGTTAATATTGTTTTAGTTTTATTCCACGACGGGTTATGTTCTTTAAATATCTTCAACATATATCCAATCGATTCCGAATCTTCATTTTGTAGTAAAAAAGTGCATACTACAATTCCTGCATTATTTCCATCTATCGACATTAGTATATAAAACGGCATTCTTAAATTATTTAATTTATAAGTTGCATCAAGTAAGAGTAGCTCAGGGTATAAAGAGAAACTATTTTTCATTGCCGACTCTTGAAAATAAATCCCTTGAAGAATATTATCTTCACCAATTAACAGTTCTGTCACAGAATCTCTTTCTTCATCTTCTTGTAAGATCCTGGCTACTTCTAGCAAGTCACTATTTGAAGACGTTGTTGCCCTGATGTTTGTAAGATCTCGAAGTAATACATTTTTTCCGGTTTTATGCTGCATGTAGTCTTTAAGTAAGGTTTTATTACATTTTAGTCTTTTTAATTTTAGTACTTCTTCTTTTTCTTCATTGTCTAAATGTCGTTTTCTTGGGAATAAGCTAAATGTTTCTTTGTTAACATTGTGGTTGTGAGTCGTAAAAGCGTTACTCAATATTAAACTTTGACCATCTTCCGCCAAAGTAAACACAATTTTCATGGGACAGTCTTCTCGGAAAGTGCTAAATTTAAAACAATAGTTTTTAGACAAAATGAATAAAAGTAAGTGGCAAACTACCTCACTTTTCGTGCTCCTTTGCTGACACTTTTAAATCTTTTCCCTCCTTTAATGCATGTATACTCCAGTCGATAATAAATCAAGTCATTTTTCGCTTTCTTACACTTCTGAGGGTAAATTTTTGAAACGGTAGTTAACTTCTTTGCATCCCTTTTGTAAAAAGTTATAAGTTCATTATTTTCCACTTCACTCACAAAATCATACACATCTTTTAAAGTATCGAACTTCTTTCCTACTGTAATTGTATTCATTTTTAAGTCACGGTTGGCTTTTGCAACTAATTTTTAGGTTATGTCGAGCTATTGTAGTTCATTGGTGAACGTGCGCATACTGTCGGAACAATAATAAAAGTTATTAAACGTCCGAACATCGGAATTTTAAGATAATAATTTATTCATCCAACCGTCGGACGACTATCCACCGCCTTATTATTTTCAATAACGTGTGATATTATATTGCTATTATTACATTCAATCCTAGTCAGCGTGTATAGAATTCAAAACAAGCAAAAGGCTCTTTAATAAATTAAGTTCGGCAATTCCAAGAGCCTTTAATTTCAACAAAATACCTGCCAGCCGAGTTTCCTGACGTATCTCGAGATGAGTCTGTTTTTCCTTCGTACGGAAAAATAAAACCTTCACTGCAACTGTGAGAGATTAGCGGTAGTTCGTGACCTCTTGCTGGTGAAATATATTACATTCCGGAAATAGCACCGGAAAATCCGAAGAGATCTACCGATGTCTGCGAAGTATAGAGTATATAAAGTGCCTTGATAAATGTCTCTGTCGCTCTGAAACATCTAAATTTGACGAGAACACATTATTACACGCAGTATATTCAGGAGTTTTTATCGCATTTAATTAAATAATTGAATCTATTATCAACAATAATAGTGCAATACTGGAAATAATACATGCAAAAGGTACATATGATATATTATTTTCTGTGTAGTAACGCCGAAATCTCTTTGTTAATAAAATATGGGCTTTCGTTGTTTCTTACTTCACTTAGGATAAAGCCGAAAGTTCAAGCTATAAAATTATAATCAAAATCAACAAGGGCTCCATGTACATGTACACGTTAAAATATTATGTGATATGTTTGCAGAACAAACAATGGTTGGTAGATTTGGGGCACTTGGTTTAGTTAGCAGATGTGAATTGCTAATCGACGCATACAATATTTAATATTCAAATAAATATACACTTGTACACTCCACAAATATAGTTTTTCATTTATTTTAAAGGATAGTGTGTTGTGTTAAGATTACTATACTAGTTAACAAATTTCTTTTATATCTGATATATCTCCCTAAACAAAAACCAGCAGTAATCGCCCATCATTGTAGGGCCAAGTGCCTTTGGTAGCAATCCTCCACGGTAAGGATATCAAATGTGAAAACGTTCACCTTGTTCATCACTTACAGCTCCCAAATTGTTTGAAAAAATGTCAAGGTGTGAGTGCAAAAGTGAATTTTTAGTGATATTCTGCAATCCATACTTTCATAGATGTCTAATAAATTAATTACTACAGCAACATAATGGTCATGTCTTCTATTACCCAAAAATCCAAAGTCTTTGAAAGATGATCAAGCAGCTAACTCTAGATTTGTGAGTTTAGGATCAAAATGCGCACCAAATAGTGCATCTCTGAAGGAGAAGTATTCTTTCGTGAAGAGCATGTGAATTTTTCTCACCCCAAATGCGACAATTGTTTTTATCGACTCTTCCGTCAAGATAAAAATGTGCTCCATCCATCACTTAGAAAAATTTTGTTGCAAAGATCAAAATTATCTTGTTTGTTAAGTAGCACCCAATTCACAAATGTACGACGTTGTAAATAGTCTGTAGCTTTTAATTGTTGAGTCAACTGAATTTTGTATGCTGTCAGATGCAGATCTTTCTTTAATATGTGATGCGTGGTGGCTCTTGAAAGATTTAGTTATTGTGCGTCAAATTTATGTGTTGGAGTTGCAAGTACACGTTCACTGCAGCAATGTTGGCATTTGACTGAGCACGACGAGAACGTATTCTCGTATTGCCTTATTGATAATAGAGCTCGTCTCTTCAAATCACTTGATTAAGACACAAAAACTATTAACTCTGCAGGCAATTTCGCCCTAATCTGGCGCGGATTTTCCTTAATGCAATCGTAAATGATCACCCATTTTCATACAACTGTTATACACAAACTATTCGTTGTTCAGCTACTGCTGGTGCTTATAACTATACGCGTCATGTTGAGGTCGTATAGTTTGAAGATGATATATGCTAAATATTGGCGTGCTCTATGTAACAGAAAACAAATGGCGCGCAATTCAATTACTGTAGTTTCAAGTGATACCCACTTAACTATTAATTGCAGACCAATCTCTGCATTGGTCATTGCAATGCCTACTCTTATCTGCAGCTCTGATAAGTAGTGATACCTGATTAAGAACAATATATGATTTATCAGTATGGAGCTCAATAATGGGGTCGCTCCTATTTCTTGTATTTATAAACGTCATCGTCGATCGTATTTCTTCAAAATGCTTGCCGTATACATGTGACTTAAAAGTTATCGTTGCATTAAATCGATTGAGGATTTCAAATTGTTACAACAAGATTTGGATACAATTTGTAACTGGTGGTGAAAAAAGAAGCAATTACATTTAAATATAGCCAAATGTTAAATTTTGGCATATAAATTTGGCGACTAATTATGTCGAATGAAATTTGTCCCTATGTAAATTGCAAAATATCACATCACATATAATTGTCATCTTTATCTGTTACATTTATTGCTGGAGATCCGAACCAATCTTTGTGTGTGAAATTCCCATTATCCACCTAACTACACATTAAAATTTATTGCTAGTTTTGTGTCGACAATCGTTGAAAGAATTTTAATTGTGATTTCCAAATAATAATTCCAGAGGAAAAAATTGCAAATAAACTAAAATCGAAATTGTAATAAAAATTTGAAAGTCCACTTCTACTTCCGTTTATCTGTTTTTATTGCTAGAGACCCGCCTAACTACACATTAATATTTTTACTAGTTTTGTGTAGACAAACGTTTATTATAGAACTTTATTGGTGATTTCCTTATAATAATTCATGAGAAAAAAAATTGCAAGACATAATTAAAATCAAAATTTTAATAAAAATTTGAAGTCCAGTTCTAGTTTCTATTATCTGTCCGAATTAAATGTGGGTACTATGTTCCCATTTAGATAACGTACATATAAAGCTAGGTGCACGTAGAAGAGATAATCAATATTCCACACTAGTTTCCAATATCATGTGAGTTACTTGCCACTGGGAGAAAACCGGAAATATGGAACACTTCACACGTCTTCCTAGTCTGCTCAGGTCCGATAAATACGTATGCTCTAAATGTCCTATAGAGAAAGAAAAACCTTTGCAAATAATGAGTTAATAACGTAGAAGTATCGGCAACATATTCTTTATAAAATAATATTTAAAAAATTTTAGGTTAAATTTTTTGATAATCATTATTTTACGAGAGATATTCAGGGGAAACATATTTTCGACCCATAAACAAATTAACCCATTTAGCCCTGAAACTATTTTTGGTGGAAATACATAATGTTTTCTTGTAATTATTAAAAAGAACAATACTCTAGACTAGAAAATTCGTTTTAGAAAACAGTCGAAGGTTTCAACTGGATAAAACATGCTGTCCTTTTAAAAGGACAGTAGGGTTATGGCTTACTACTTGGGAAGAAAAAATAATGAACAGTTTATGTGTAATTTTTTATTAAAACGAACAAAACTTACAGAGTATGGTATCTTATAAAACAGTATTTGGGGGTGCAATCCAAAATCACATTTTTTGCACACAAAATTGGCTTTCCTTTGGCATACGGCACATCGCCGCTGATTTTCATTGTATAGGACTAGATGATCTAACTTGTCGTCGCGAGAAAATTCATGCAGACTTTGAGGATATTTTGATGGTCCTCTTTTTGTTGTTCGTTTGTGAGTTTCGAGTATCTCTGCAGCTATGGATCGCCGAAATTCTAGCAGATCAAGTTTTCCGCCATTATGTCTGTGTAATTGCCAAGCGTTTTGTGCAGCCATATCTACGCTATGAGAAAATAATGGAAAATACCACTTTTTCCCACGTATTGATACCCTATATTTACTTAAATTCTTATCGGCGCGATCTGCACCTCCCATATTTTCGTTATAGGATTTTATTAGTCGGGGTTGATTTACATAGACATGCTTTTTTTCTGATTGTGAAAATCTTTTTACTTTGTTCACTGGCAAAACAGGGAGAGCATTGGAAGCAACGTTTACAACACTGTTATCATTCCACTTACAGATTATAATTTCGTCATCGGCCAAAATGTACTCATAGTAACCGCGTTCTTCTTTCTCTAGTAAACCTGGAGAGGATAATGGGGATTGCGGTATGCGATTTTCCCTCAATGTACCAGAAGCTTTTATATTTCCCAGTTTTAATTCTGTCAGAAGGGAAAGTGATGTGAAGTAATTGTCGAAGCACAGGTGAAATGATTGGAATGGCATTTCTTTTAAAACATCTGTATATTGTAGAACTACAGTTGCACCTAGACCCATGTGTTTATATTTCTGCGGCAATGTCGTTGAGGAACCTTGGTAAGGATCAAAATACACAATATATCTTAACCGCAACGCGCAGGTCCAAAATTTGTAACCTCAACGTATAGGTTTTCCTCTAATAAATTGTTTCCCTGTATGACGCCCATAGTAGAGAACCATTGATTCGTCCAGACTATGGTTCTCTTCGATGGGTGCGTGATCAAATTTTTTTTTATTGAGAAAATCAATGAGAGGCCTCATTTTGGAATATTTGTCGGCTCTATCAAGTTGACTATTATCATTGCAATGAAGGTTACTCAAAATATATTGAAATCTGTCACGGGACATTGCATCACACACGATTTTATTACGTGTGTCATCCCTATTTTGCCAAAACATTGACTTTCGCGGAATTGGAACGTAGCCACTCAAAAGGAGGATTCCAATAAAGCAGAGAACTCGTTTTCAGTCACGTCCTCCACTCGATTTTTCTGCATTGCGCATGTGTTAGTAAAATCGCAAATCTTATGTATTATTTCGTTATCGAAAAATAATTTAAAAGTAGTAGCAGGTGAAATATTATTTCGCACAGATAATACATCTTTCCAATCAGGAAATCCTGATACCTACAAATCACATTTTCTGTATTGAAATTGTTTTATTTGTTTTGGTTTGCGTTCTATAAAGGAAGACAAAGGTTTCTCATCATCACTATTCCATTGTTCCACTGACGGCTTTATTTGTATTTCTGCTTTAGCAGTGAGCTGAGATCCCGGTAAATTATTTAGGACAACTAAATCTTCATCTCCTGAGTCCTCGTCAGTATCGCAGTCAGCATTTGCATTTTCTGGAGGAAGAATTGTTATTATTTCTGGAATTTTTATATCATCTTTTTCTAGTTCATCCAGCAGTTCTACCAAGGTTAGAGGTTTTATCCAGTAACTGAAAAACATGCAATGTTTGTGTCATAGTAGTGTATAAACTTACTGTCCTTTTAAAAGGACACTATTATATTTTGTTCTATACTCCGCATATATTAGGTTAGAATAAAGAATTATAATGCTACAGCGTATTCTGTACTCTTGCTGACCCCAAACAAGTAGAAACTTCGAGTAAATTTATAGACAATAATCACAATTACTTACCTCCAATTGTCCATTGTCGAAGCTAAATCTGAACATCAAACAAAACACCAGCATTTCAAGGCACTCTCCCACAATTTTCATAAAACTATTTGACAGTTCATTTCTAAGTATAATAAGTTATATATTGTAGGGGGCGTCACCTCTGATCCAGTAGCTCTACTGTATTGCAAGGTTATTTTATGTGGCGTCCTTTTAAAAGGACGGTAGGTCTAAATGGGTTAATAAGAAATACATTTCCAAATAATTATCACCACAATATATATCACATATCCTATTATTTCACCAACCAATGTATAACCTCTTCATAGAATTGTTGTGACTGTTGATTGAAAAATTCTTTTACTGCGTTATGTACTTCAGCATCCAAGTGAAAACTATTACTTTGTTACATTTTTTCAATTAAGACAAATGATGGAGCAGGCAATACATACTTTCCCGCGTCCACAAGCTGATCCATATCTTTTTTTTTGCATTTGCACACACAATCTTTAAGTTCGGGTGTCGCGGTTCCACCAGTGTTCATAGCTCATTCAAGTCCGTGGTTTCTACGACGCCAGCCCCTTTCCTCCGAGTGCTTGTAAAAGCCTAGCCAAATTTGTATCTGGTGATATGTTTTCCTGCTGCGTTTTTGTTGGTGGTACTTAGAGGGTGAGAACCTATTCTTCGTGACCGATTTTGAGAAGCATTGATTGATTTCTCATGCTGCTCATCGCCATCTAGGGGGTGAGGAATCGTTCTCCTGTGGACGTCCAAACTTTCCGATCGACTTTGTCTCGTTAAAATAATTCCAGCAATGATACAAGTTCAGTGTGCTTTTGGAGGGTGTTGATGAATTTTGTTTTGCCAGTGTTGAATAGAGATGAATTGTATCGCAACCACTCACAAAAAAAGTACCTATGTTGTCGAGAACAGACTCATCATGACTCATCAGCTGAGTTGAATTGGAAAATTGATATCTTTTCCGACGTATTATTGGTTATTATAAAAGTATATTTGCATCTTTAAAGGCGTGTTCAACTTTGATACTCTTGATAACGGTCGAATTTGATTGTGACGTTTTCTTCAAAGTGTTAATGCACGCCCGTTACATATTTCTGCCACATCAGGCCAAACGTTGCAATACGGCCTCAAAAAACTTTATTCAGAAGAACCGTCAATTTCCCGCAGATGTCTGTTACGAAGTCTAAATTTCCGTCCAATAGTTTGAAAGCATTATATAACGATAACTTTGTTCCTTTCCGTGTCCCTTCCTCGGTGAATAAAGGCAACGGAAACGGAACGAGTTTGTACGACAGATTCTTCCTCACGTCAATGTTGGAATTCTTTGCATACAGATTCTTTGTAAAAGTAAAAGTGGATTGGTCGGAACTGATGACGCGTCGATTATAATGGTGCTGTTGACTGCTGATATCGGAAGCCTTCTATTTATCTTTCATATTGATTTCGTTTACAGGCTGACAATTGATGTTCTGAGTTGCGACAACTCCTTTGCCGATAGAAATTACTTGTTTATTTGCAGAGTAACGATAATGCCCTGCGAGTCACATGTCCAGCTCTTCAACGTGGAAATTTTCTCGAGAAATTCATGTGGGCCTCAGCAAGTCGACTTGCTGTTAAGTTGTTGAGCAATGTGCTCCAAAAAAATTTTCAAATTGCTCGTAAAAATTTTAAAGCTGAACCATTGGCAAAGTCAACAATGCTATTGTAAACTAAATTTGAGGATCCGAGTTATATCAAAAACCAAAATTTTCCACTTTTTACAAGATGGCGCAAAACGCACATGAGAAATCTTGGTCCACATTTCAAAGTGAAGCTTTTCTATGTCTCCTTTGACCAATATAAAAGATTGGCTTTCTTTTTATTTGAGATTTGAGTAGATAGTAGAAAGGATGTGGCAGTGTTTGTTTGATTTTGAATTAAACATCATCATGCCATCTCTGTCAAAGGCCTGATTAAAGCACAGATAGGTTATTGACAGTATTTGTTCTCATCAATAGCTGCATTAATTACATTAACTATTTTGCGACAGTGTTGTGTTGTAGATTGCGCCTGGAATTCCAACTGGTTTTCAGAGATTTTATTATGAATATGATGGATGCGGTGTAATATTAGCTTCTCAAGTAGTTAAAATAAAAGATAGCAAACTTATGGATATGTATGTATTTTTTCGTGTACTTGATAGAAATTGATAATATTGTTTAACCCAAAATAATTAAGAAAAGTGGGACTTTTCTTGTTAGCAACACGTTAGTAGTTTACTTGTTGTGATGTTTTGTCACTAAGTAAACAAATTACAATTATAATTCTCGTGAAGTACACGAAAAAATTACGTGTTCAACGCGTAAAAAAAGTGAGTTTTCTAGCTCGGTGAAAACTTGATTCACTCGCTACGCTCGTTGATCAATCTGTTTTCACTCGCTAGAAAACCATCACTTTTCTTTACTTGTTAAACAATCTACTATTGTTTGGGTAGTACTTTATTTAGCTCAAAACATTTGATTTTTAATTTAAGAATTCTGTAAATAGTGATGGTATGGCATATCTGACGTATGTTAAGATGCTGAATACAACTGTTTTAGAAAATTTTGTATTTCATAATTGTTGCCCACCAGTATTTATAAATAAGAACGAGGCTCTTAGTAATTATACAATAACCTAAGAAACGGAAAATTAATGAAATATGTACCTATACATATTTATTTCAGTTATCCTAATTTTGCACCATTTCTGTTCTTACTTCTTTCCTAAACCGGGAACTTCCTGTTATCTTTTATTGATAGAAGATTTCATATTTGTGGTTATACTTTCATTTCTTCGTTCTTAATGATATTTAGTTCGAGCAACTCGCTTTCACATGGATGGAACGCCAAAAATTGGGAGGTTCGTATTCGTCGCACAGAGCCCAATCGGAAAAGCACGTCGTCGTTTGTAGTACAACGTTACACGCGGACACAATAATGGATTTCTTAAACGAATTCTACGCTCATCCGCTCCTCCAGGACTATTATGTCGTTTTATTGTCACCTATGGAATTGGACACGACCATGAGGATGATATTACAAGTGCCAATTTGGGCGCAACGGGTTATTTATATACAGGGTTCCTGTTTAAAAGGTGCCGATCTAGTGAGGGCACGTATGAGCGAAGCGGAAGCTTGTTTTATACTGGCGGCAAGAAATTATGCCGATAAAACGGCTGCAGTAAGTACCTATGTATGTATATAAAATATTTTTTTTGTTTTTAGAATAGTATGTTCCTTACAGGAGTTAATAACACTCAAGCCATAATAGCTTTAGCATTTGCTAAATTAGCTCCGGTTGAAAAGGGTGCATTACTTTATACTGGTAGATTTTCTTTGTGATATACAGAACGGGCTACTTAAGAGTATTTCTTCGAAGTCTCTGTTGCTGTTAGGTATAGGCAAAAATGTTTAATACAAAATTTATCTACACTAATAAATTGCACATTTTGAAATTTATTTTCATACGTTGGATTTTCATGTTGGTAATGCACATAAACTTTGCTCTCTTAAATGAAATTTATAGTGGATGTCCAGGGAACATTTTTTGACATTAAATTGTAATTATTAATAAACTAGATTGGCCAGGTTAGCGGCAGGGCGTAACATTCGACGATAGGTCTTGTACCGAGCACGCAATTTATCTGGTCGTGGGTACAGAGATTCAGGCAAGAAGGGACAATGGTCTACAAAACTCGTCTGGGACCATCAACATCAACAGTGCCGCCAGAACCAACACCACCTATATAATAAAGCCAGACAACAAGCCGGTGACGTCACATGACGTCACGCCACGAAGGCCTAGTCAGTGTCTTGAATGGCCGATAACCTAATGAACACGTGCAGTGCGTCTAACCAAATCTAACCGACAAAACAGCTGCTTGATTTATTTTAATCGCGCTATAAGACTAAATTTTGCATGTTATGAACGTATAACTGATAGAAAAATCAAATAAGAAGTAGTGGTAACGGAAAGTAAACACACAAAATCCGCATATACATTTATAAGAAATGGTGAACAAGTGCTGTGTTTCTCGGTGCACTGGTAATTATGCCACCGGAGAAAAAGTGCACGTTTTCAAATTTCCGAAAGATAACAGCTTGAGAAAACAATGGATTAACGAAATTCATAGAGAAAACTTAAAAATTTCTCTACATTCTGTGGTAAGTGTTTTAGGTTAGGTTTTCACTTCCTTGATGTAAGTAATTCGATTATTTATATTTTCTACATATTTAGCTTAATTTCATTTAATAATAGAGCAGTTGCCTATGTGAAATTACATGGAGTTTTACTTTCTTATACGTGGTATAAGGAAATATTGTGATGATCTGTTAAATCGGGTTCCAGCAATAGAATAAATATCAAAAAACTGGGTGATGCAACTGAAACTACTAATAATTTACCGTCCGATGAAACCGATGTTTTAAGCGATAGCTTGTTTGAACAAATTGACGTTTCCGATCAGTATTTAAATACAGTACTGACTTTCATCTCGGTCTATTGTTGCTACAGCATTAAAAAAAAATGTGACGACTGCAAAGAGTTTTTGACTGTGGACAGAGAAATGGCATGCGAAATTTCGCAAAGATTTATTTTTAAAAGAGACCGGGGTGGTTTACGTTTTCCTCGAAAACCTGTGTTATTAATTGTAACTTCCGCTTTTGTGATTTTGCAAAAAGCTCTTGGAATATGAATCTTTTTTTAAACTTAGAAAATCACAGATATACGGCTTCTGGAATCATTTTGAAAAAGCTTTCCCATTTCGATCTCGTGTCAGACTGGAATTGTGTCCAACATGCTAGTACCGATTTGTGTAATAATAGTTATTCATGTACCAAGTCAGTAAAGTGATACTTTATCGAACGAGTCTGATTTACGAGCCAAGCGAGTGAAGCGAGCGCGGCGAGTAAAAGACGAGTTCGATAAAGTACTTTATTGTACAGTACGATAAAGTGTTTGTTTACCTCCGTAAAACGCTATGGTAACGCATCGCTTTACTGACGGTTGGCGATAAAGGTACTTTACTGACGTGATGCATACGAAATTTTATCGCCAACCGTGAAGATAGTTAATTTTAAAAATAATGATATAATAACTTATGACAGTTTATGACAGTTTAGTACAGTCACTAGGTACTGTACTAAATAACTATTGCAAAGTTACAAATAATAACGCATTAGAAACTGTTAATAAAGCTAAGGAAGTTACTAAAAGAAGAAAAGACCGAAAGCTTCAAACAGTTTTGTCAAAATATTAAATATTTCTCCGAATTCTAAGCTCACTTGCAGTAAAAATTAGCCTCAGGAATATTTATCAACAACGTTATATTGCTTGTATTGTCATATTGACGTTACAATAGCATTTGTTATCCCACATGTTTTTATTATAGTAAAATAAGTGTAACAATCACCGCACGAGATAGAACAGTAGCGTGCATTACCACAGCCCGCTAGGCCATCCTTCAGTGACGTCAGCGTCTGGTTGTATGGCTTTATCATATAGGCGGTGTTGCCAGAACACGTGGCTCATGTTCGTGATGCAATTTTGCGAAATCCGCGTAAATCATTAAGAAAGATTGCGCACTCAACTGGAATAAAAAAAATCAACAGTGCACGCTACTTTGGAAAAGAAATTAATGTTCCACTCATAGAAAATACAAATCGTTCAGGATCTCAACCAAAGTGAATATCCTTTGCAAGAACAATTCTGGAAAGCATTTTGAACAACACGTACGCTTGGAAACATTTTGATCAGTTATGAAGCGTACTTTCGTATCCAGGGTTATGTGTTACTGGTGCCCCGACAACCTTAGAGAACTCCATCAAAAAAGCGTTTACATTGTTCAAAAACTACAGCGTGGTGTGCGATTTTCTGCCTAAAGGATAATTGACCCTTATTTTGTGACCAACGGGAGAGAGTGAGTTCTGTATATTGCCGAATAATCGACGAATTTCAGTTGCCGTCACTGCAGCAGCTATTTCCCGGGTACAACAGAACACTATTTCAGCAAGACGATGCCGCACAGCCAGGGTCTCGATGGAGAAAGTGAGGGCATTTTCCCGAATAAATTGATCAGCAAATACGGAAATATACAAAGGCCACCTCTCTCGCTGGACCTCACACGATGTGACTTTTTCTTATGGAGATACCTCAAGTCAAAGGTTTACAACAACAATGCTCGAACAATTCAGGCCCTACAAAGAAATATCCAGCGAAGTTGCAGGAATAGCAGCAACGCTGTGCTCTCGCGAAATTGCGAATGTAAGGGTCCGACTACATGAGTGCTTTGAGAGAAACGGGCGTCATTTAGAATATATTACCTACAAAAAATAAAATCTGCATTGTTAAACTCTACAAAGAAAATAATAAAAAAAATAAACTTCTTATTTTTTTTTTAAATTTAATTTTAAAATTGAAAAATTCCCGCTTGACCTCTGAAGTATGGTTTTGGTGTTATTTGATATTTTTCGTGGAAAATCATATTTACTCGAGGACACTCTAGGTCGTTACACGCATCTCTAAATCCCTAAACTTGAAAAAAAAATATTTTCACGATGTTTGCTGTACTGTCAGTACGATTCCAAACCAAAGGATAATTTTCATCATACACAATAGTGCCATTTATCCGCTTGCGGCTATTCAGTAAGCCTAAATGGCTGATGTCAGCATTTTTATATACTACCATGTTTCTACAATATGATCCGAATTAAGTGTCCAACACTGGTAACTTTGTTATTATTAAATATACGAAATTATTTAAATTTGCAAACAAGTAGTATTTTTAAAACTCATTAAGTCGGAAGAACGCAGTGCAAAAGAAATAAGTATAATGTTTTTAATTGGAAGTCCCTGTATATTTATTTATTTCAGTTAAAATAATTAGATACAATTAATAGTTTTTAAATAAAATATAGGCTTTGGAAAGTAACTATAATTCTGCTTGGCCAAATAGTATAAAATATTAGCAAATGTCTGACATCTTGTCGCTTTAAAGACTGCGATTAGGAAAATAGTAAACCAGATAGATGGTAAAGCCATATTAAAGACACAGAACAGTTTAAAAATAAGCATAAAAGTGTATTAAAGAACGAGGCAGTATTTTTAGCAACTTTTAAGCAAAAACTAGTGATCTTATTTGTATCTCTAATAATATAACATAGTGACCAGTGGTGGATATTTTATTTGAATCAGCGTGTATATGAAGTTGGTAAAGCGATTAATACCTAATAATCTTCTTCTTCTTCTTCTTCTTTTAATAGGCGTATCGCCTGTTTAGTTCCGGTTTCTTTGAAATGGTGATTCTTGCGATTTTGATTGCCAGCTGTCACGCCATCGCTTTGGTGGTCGTCCTATAGGTCTTCTTCCATGAGGTGTGTTATTTCGAACTATCCTGACCATTCTGTCGGGGATCATTCGGCTAACATGGTGGTTCCATTCTCTTCTTCTCTTCCTCGACCATCTGACCACGTCGTCCGTTAGGCACTTCTCTCTTATGTCTGTGTTTCTCTGCCTATCCTTCAATGTATGTCCCGTTATAGTTCTTAAGGTCTTCATTTCAGTTGCCCTTAGTAATCTCTTTGTTATCGTTGTTTCCGCTCTCGTCTCAACACCATATGTCATCACTGGTCGTACGCATGCTTTGTATATTCTTGATTTGCATTCTGTACTTAGGTGTTTGTTTCTCCATATTGGATATCTAAGATGTCCCGATATTGCTGCTGCTTTGTTAACTTGTTTCCTCACCTCGTTCCCCAGGAAGCCGGCGCTTGTAATTTTGCATCCAAGATATTCGATTGACATGGTTTGGTCAATGACATTATCTTCTATTGCCAATTTGCAGCGCAGAGGTTCCTTTGTTATGGTCATGCATTTGGTTTTGGTTGTGGAGATTTTCATATTAAGTTTTCCTGCCTGCTTGTTGAACGCTTGTAACAATCTTTGGAGGTCATCTTCCGATTCCGCAATAAGTACTGCATCATCAGCGTAGCATAATATATTTATTTTATGCATGCCCATTCGATATCCTAGTCCGGTGTTCTTTACAGCTTTCACCATCTCGTCCATGATTGTATTGAATAACAAAGGACTAAGACTATCGCCTTGGCGGATACCTGTTGTAGTTCGTAGATGTTGCGTTAGGGTGTGATTTGTGCGTATTTGCGTTGTTGTGTTTGTGTTTAAGTCCTTAATGAGTTCTATGTATTCTTTCTTCGTATTACCGTTTTCCAGGATCGTTATGACGTCTTTTAGTTGTACTCTGTCAAAGACCTTCGTTAGGTCCACAAAGCAGAGATAGGCAGGGGTGTTGTACTCTAGTGATTTTTCTATCACTTGTCTAAGTATGAATAGTGCATCAGTTGTACATCTGTTTTTTCGAAATCCCTGTTGTTCTTCGCTTATTGGCACGGTTGTGGATATTTCGTCCGCAATGATCTTAGTTAGGAGTTTTAGCGAGGTGCTCAACAATGTTATTCCACGGTAATTTTCTGGATCAGTTTTATAATCTAAGCTTTATAAATCTTTATTTTGCACACAAATATCGTTGAAATTATTTCATTTAAATCTGCAAACTTGAATAAATTATATTGTTTTAAAGTTTACAGTAAGTAATAACGTGCCATCGAAAAAAATCATCAATTGGAGTAGACTGTGAAATTTAAATGTACTTTAGGCACTTTTATATAATGACATTTTCATTGTAAACAAAGTTTCTAGCATCGAATTGATACTACAACAAAAAATGAAAAAAATAATTCATTTAATATCAAAATCATAATTAAAATTTACATAAAATGACAATGTGTTTTATTATGTGGAAGTGACTGAAGTACCTACATTTAAATTTCACATTCTACTCCAATTATGACTTTTTTTGATGGCATGATACAACGATCTTCGATAATTTGTATAGCTATAAAAATAATAAAAACGAAGATTCACACACATATGAAGCATTTCACAGCTTATAGCTCACTAGTGATCATACAGCGCACCACATTGTCACTTTTTCACGATGTTATTGTTTTTGGTGTTGAAGGTGAGGATTTTCTGTAGTTTAATAATGGTAATTTTGATCATTGAAATAACGCCTTAAGTGTAAATGTGCTTCGTCTAACATTTATAGGTTATTTATGAGAATTTTGCTAAGAACTGTTTGGCATTAATCGTTCGTTGGCATCATCAGCTTACAGTAAATCTATAAAATAACCATGGAATCATAGATTTACAGAAATATCTATTATATGTTCGTGCCTGTATGTGGAAGTGGCTAACGTACATTTAAATTTCACATTCTACTCCAATTATGACTTTTTTTGATGGCATGATACAACGATCTTCGATAATTTGTATAGCTATAAAAATTGCGCACCACATTGTCACTTTTTCATGATGTTATTGTTTTTGGTGTTGAAGGTGAGGATTTTCTGTAGTTTAATAATGGTAATTTTGATCATTGAAATAACGCCTTAAGTGTAAATGTGCTTCGTCTAACATTTATAGGTTATTTATGAGAATTTTGCTAAGAACTGTTTGGCATTAATCGTTCGTTGGCATCATCAGCTTACAGTAAATCTATAAAATAACCATGGAATCATAGATTTACAGAAATATCTATTATATGTTCGTGCCTGTATGTTCTAACCTCAGCATTGACTACTTGGACTGTGTCTGACTTGCGAAAAATGTTTTTTTCTTTATGGATGCGTCTCGTTGAAGGCAGAATCTCTTGACACAAATTTTTTAGCCCATCTGTTTACAATATCTTCATACCAACTATTCTAAAATAAATGTTTACAGTAACAGAACGAAAATCTATCTTCTACTCCATAGCAACTATATATAACAAATATGACTAATTATATATACTAAAAGCCAATTGTCTCGCTCTTTTTAACACGAACGATTAAAACGGCAAAGCTATACCCCAAAATTGACGAATTGGGGAGACAGTTTTCTGAGAACCTGGCGCATCTACGGTGGGAACGAAAGTGTCACGCGACGGGGACCACGGTCCCACGTGCCTTAGGCCATTTTTCACGTCTCCGAAGAGAGAACGAGGGCCCGAAAGGAGTTTTTGAAAATTTTAGAACGTGCAGAAAAAGAGTATGAATCATAGTATTTTGCCATAAGGCCTACGTGTAAAATAAAAAATATGGACTAGGTTCGATTTTAAAATGGCGGTGGATCGATACAGATGACCGTGACACATCAAACTTCGGATAAGGTTAAGTTAAACGCACGAAAAATTCAATTTCAGGTTATAAATTATCAAAACCGTCAAATCAGTTTGAGTTCGCGATATGGCATTTGCCGGGAAACGTCAAAATTAGCGGAAAGCACCAGTCGTGTAATACACAACACATAATGACTATCTATTCACGTTTATCGATCGGTTGTCAAGTTTAAATGTCAGAAGGCCGACAAATAAAGGGATTATGAAGAGAAAGTGGTACCTTTCAGATACGTATTAGTGTTATTATTATCAATTGTTACTATTTCTTTTCTATTTATGAATATATGAACAATGCCGACGGATATGATAAAATAAACTTAAAGTGTATTATCGCACGTAAGTACAGTGACAAATATAACGATCTTTCTATATTTTATTAAGATATATTAAACACAAATTATATATGTCATCGAAATGTCGTCACTTCTCGCGAAAGAAGTACCGAAGCAAGCCTAAATAAAGAATCATCTGAGTTTTCTTTATTTGTCAGATGTGTCCGAAACACTTCGAAATAACATAAATACATCAAATATGTAAAATTCCCATAAGCATTTATGTAATTTCGTTTATCAATTCAGTTATAAAAGAAAGCATTTAAAGTACGCGACTATGCGGGTTGGCACAAACTAATCAGAAGTACATTTTCGGTTAAATGGTATTAGGAGCCAGCAAGATTTTTGATTGGGTTTTACAAAGTACATATATATACAACTATTAAAGCGTAATATGAAAATTAATTAATTCTCTCAATGACCTGTAAGTTTAAAACATGTTTTGTTAAAGTTCATCATGTTATGTTGTTAATTTCATTTGACAATTGGAAAGACAATGTTGTTAAGCACTCTCAGTCTGACATTTCGTTCTCACAAGTTTATGTGTGAACGAATACACTACAACGAAGTATTGTCACGATGACAGGTGGATCGACAATTTGGTTAAACATCAACTTTTCATTGTCGTATAAGTGTCACGATGACAGTCTGTCAAAAAATTTGAAGTATACACTATTTCTATCGTAAACTTGACACAAGGCATGGTACTACCAATTTTATATATAACATGAAACAACATTTCATTGCCGAACCGTCTTGGTTTTTTTTTTTTTTTTGGTCTGTCGACGTTCGCCTTGGGCTAGATGCACACAATTAGACAATTAGACTTAGCAATCAGTAAAAACATTAACAAAACCATAAAGATAGAAACTGAAAGTGTCATGAGCTCTGATCACATTATGATAATAACACCATCAAAATAGAAAGGATATATAAATCAGGTAGTCTACCACATCATATTAAAGAACTAATAAAGGAAAAGAACAGAGCTAGGAGAAGACAAAACTATACTAAACAACCTTCAACATCAAGTACATAAGGAATTACTGGAACCGAAAAATGTAGAATGGCAAAGAACACTCGAAGAAATAGGTGCAGAGCCCTCTAAGACATGGAAAATAATCAAGGCAATCAAAAGAGAACAAATACAAATCCCACCACTTCAATTCAATAACTCCACACAAGTCACAGCAGAAGAAAAAGCAGAAGCTCTAGCGGAATCACTAGAAGAGCAATTCACTCCGAATTTGGATGAAGTAGACATGCAACACGTAATGCAGATTCACAAAGTAGTAAGCAGAGAAATACGTGAACCCCACTCCCCTAGCAACGACCCAGTCACAGCCGAGAACCTAAAAGCAATCCTTAAAGCATGAAATCCCAAAAAAGCTCCTGGTATAGACAACATCACCAACAGATCACTACAAAACCTCCCCCCAAAAGCAATAATGTCAATTCTAGCAATAGCAAACTCCGTTATCAGACTCCAAACATTCCCAAAGATATGGAAACATGCCAAAGTAATAGTTATACCTAAACCAGGAAAACCAAAAACAATACCAAGCAGCTACAGGCCCATAAGCCTGTTACCATCCATTAGCAAAGTGATAGAAAAAATAATCCTACAGAAGATAAAGTACCACTCTGACAATCAAGACATAATACCAGAAGATCAACATGGGTTTTTAGAGAAGAACATTCAACGATAACACAACTTTCAAGAGTCACTGAGATTATCCAAGACGGATTCAACAAAAATCAAGTGACAGCAGCTGTATTTCTCGACATAGCAAAGGCATTTGATAAAGTCTGGAGGCAGGGACTCATATATAAAATGATAATACACAATTACCCAACACACGTCATAAAAATCACGAACAGTTTTCTCTAAGGACGCTGCTTTCAAGTTAGCATCCAGAACACACTTTCCTCAATAAAACATCCAACAGCGGGAGTCCCTCAGGGCTCATGCCTGTCACCTCACCTATATACAATATTTACAGCAGACATACCAGTATCAAATCCTACAAGATACTTAAATACGGCCACCTTTGCAGATGATTCGGCACTGCTCTCAACATCAAGATGTCCGACGAACGCGGTACAGGAACTCCAAACGCACCTAGACAACACGATAAAATGGTTCAAACAATGGAGGACAACAATAAACGAAGACAAATCCCAAGCAATAATCTTTCAAAGGAATCTGAAAACAACAGGCAACGAAATAACCATCAACAACAACACTATACCATGGAGTAGAGAAATTAAATACCTGGGAATATACCTGGATATAAAGCTCAATTATAGCACACACATAGCAAAAACGATAACCAAAACCAAACAAACAAGATGTCAACTATGACCTCTTATAGGCAGAAAAAGCCAGCTGAACACGAACAACAAAATTCTACTTTACAAACAAGTATTAGGTCCAATATTCACATATGCATGGGTGCATATGTGCAAGACCAACATCAAAAAACACCAGTCTTAGAATGATACTAAATGCTCCATGGTATATGAGAAATAATCAAATAATGAATGAAACAAATACCCCAACCATTATTGACTACATCAAGGAAAGAGCGCTCAGTTTCTATAACCAGATGGAAAACCACTCAAATCAAAATCTTAAAAGAGCACTTGCTCATCGATTATCATCAATTATTATTATTATTACTATTGTATCGGTCATTTATCGTATCTTTAATGTCTTGGACACATCTCTGTCATCTTTCTACATACAAATATACATACTGCGTCTTTAATTTAAATTTAGAGTAGCTTATGATATCAATATTAATTTGGGAATACTGTGCTATAGTAATGTTTTTCATTTTGACTACTGTCATAGTTAAGTCAATTTATTGAAAAGTTCCACAGTGTTTTCAAATTAATATTGAAATCGTAGGTTATTCCAAAAAAAATTAATTGAAGGCACGGTATGTCTACAGTGACATTCAATTTGACAATTCATTCTCGCAATAGATCGAACTGTCACCACCATGACAGTTTGCAAGATAATTTAACGTATGGGCAACGTTTATCATAAAACTTGAGACAAATAAAGTTAGAGTACTACCAAATTTAAAAAACAAAGAAATTTATATATGATACAACAAGTCTTGATCATACAACCATCTTAGGTTTACCTGTTCGGCCTACTTACATTCAACTTAGACTAGGTGCACACGCATTATATCAAACTTGAATGTCAACGAAATGTTCCAAGTAATCAGCTTTCAGTAAATTCTATAGAAATGTTAAACATTTTATGGGAAATTTTTTAGTTAATAAATCCATTTGTCTATAATTATAGATGCCACAATAATGTATAATTAATTTCTAGAGATATTTCATTTAATTTGCATCTTCATTCATAAACTAATTAAAAGAAAATTTATAACCGTTAAAATTCAAGTGCCTCTGCGACTGGCAGTAGTCACGTTCCAAAGAAGCAATTCAAACTCGAAGAGTTTCATGGAATAACAAAAAGAGCAAGTATTCTATTAAATTAATGTGTCCTAAATAAAAAAAAGGTGGAAAGAGTAAATTGAATAATCAGCACTTGATGACTTATATCGACATTTTATGACAAACATTATGGAGCACTGATGAGCTTGATTATTTGCAACCAACGTCATATAAATTTATTTCTATTGACTATTGTCCCGGAAGCCCTACGTTAATTGTAATTCAAAGAAACGAATACATCATGCTGATCAAAATTGGTGAACATAGTATATTATTAAACTAAAATTAAGTAACAGTTAAAGGGTGTAGCCATCTTTACTCATCTATTATTATTTTAACACCGATATATTTAACTAGAGCATACGCGAAATGTTGGTCAGCTCAACATTCACGTTAGGTGGCTTAAATGTTACAGGAAACGTCAGAATTGTCAGAAAAAGTCCATCTGACTTTTGATTAATGTTGGCAATTTCACAAAAATTTAATTGCAGGTTATAAAACGTCAAAACGATCAATCGATTTCAGTTCGTGATGAAATCTGAACTGCTTTCATGATTTATTTGAATTATTTCAAAAAAAAAAGGTTAAACACCCTGACATCTGTCTGATATTTCATGGTTCATGTTTTTAAGCTTCATCGATATTTATTGTAGACCTTGACACAAAAAGATATGAAATTACAAATTTTATACAGCGAAATGACTAAAATATTAATGAGAAAAGTGCTATCAGATCCATTTTAGTTTTGCCTATATACCGTGCCTTCAAATACCTACTTTCCGCATTAGAGACGGCCATGCTTTTTTTTTAATGGTTGGTGACAGTGCATAATTTTAATAGTTTGGTTATGTCATATAAATAATAATAGGCGTCTATAATTTGAATTTAAGTATGACAACTGTCAGAATTTGAAGTTTTCAAAAAATTAGCATGTACACCAACATTGATTAAAAACTTCAAAAACAGCCTACTCTAATGCGAAAAGTATTTGACGGCACGGTATTAGACAATTACCTTAAAATATGATTTATATTATTATTACTAGGTGACAGACGAATCAAATTCCAATGTAATGACAATTGTTTTGTAACTATTCAATTTACTAAAGTAAATATTCAAAGGTAATATAACGAGAGCTTGACAAATAGTCGACTATTTCATTGTGATCAATTTTTCGAGTGTGCGCTACGGTCAATTTGACGAGACCAAAATTGGCATTAATAATTTGACTAGAGCACGAGAGCTTTAGCTCGAGGGCTTTAGTCTTTAATTATTAATGCCAATTTTGGTTAAGTCAAATTAGGAGGCACACGAGAAAAATTGAAACAATGTAATAGTCGACTACTTATCAAGCTCGAGCTATATTTGTTAAGATTATTTCCTAAACCAAGTTTCATAATAAAAAATGAGTTGTCAAATCGATGTGATTATCAATAATTTCATCCGAAACATCGCTAAATCTCTTTTTGTCGGACATTTTCATCTATTTGACACGTATGCCACTTAATGAAAAAATACATACTTGATTTGTTACCTACATTTGAATAGTCGATTTGTAATAGTCGCTGATATCAAGAACCGGTACCTTTCATTGGTTAATTTCAACTTCAGTTTTGATTGTGATTGGATAAAATTTAAATTTGACAGGTGAAGGAAATAATCCAGTCTAATTCAACAATTACTTCTACTAAATAGTTTGATTGTCAGTAGAAAGTTTGAAGTATGGGCAGCGTTCAATCATTTAATGCGATATGTTTGAAAATACACCATTAAATCAAATTGTTAATCAAACATTCTGATGATGGTTGATAATGATCGTGTCCCAGGCTGGTGGCTCTTATTTCGATGGATTGGTTGTAATCATGAACTACCTTTTTGTGTTATTTTTCCTTAAATACTTAATAAAAATCACAAAATGATCCAACAATTACAAATTATATTCTTTTTACAGTGTGTGTAAGCAAAATGTTTACACAGATATTCCAACGTCGGTCAGTATTATTTTTGGTTATTGTTTTTAGTTCAACTACCAGCGTCACTACTAAATATTTAAATTATAATAGGATCGTCTCAGCAACCGACATAGCCAGAGCACGATCTACAGGCGACGACTCAATGCCACTGCAAACTCACTTTGACAGGAACAATTTCAGAGCAGACAAATGAAACTAATTATTAATATGGAAGCCAGTTATAAATTCACTATTATAAATAAAAGTAATAAGTCATACTTATTCTATACCAACATTTTATTTAAAACTTGATTCTTCTGTGCATGCATTGTTCACAATTTTGCATTATAACAAAAGGTATGTCAAAAGTATGTTTGCGGGCTATGATAATTGGCAGGTTAAATTATGCAAAATTAAAATAAATCTGATATTACATTTTCAATAATGATTTAGTCCTTTCATTGTGTAAAACTAATAAAACTATGAATCTTTTAGTGTCAAGTCTTAGTATTACGCTAAATAGCATCTAAATTTCAAACTCCAACAACGAAAAGTCAGACTAACGTTAAGATGCTTTAAATTGTCGTTCCACCTGTCACCGTGACAGTACTTCGTGGACAAAAATATACGTCTATACAAGGTGTGCCAAAAGTTTAGAAAATCAAAAATGATTTTTTTTGCGTTTTACAGCGAACTATAATAAAACTGTAAGCGGACGCGAAAAGCGATTCAAGCTCGAAGAGATTGATGGACAGCTAGTCAATTTAATATATCCCGTTCTCGTACAACACGAAATTTTCAACATTTAAAAATTAATATTTCAATGAATCTCAAAATTTTAAACTTGCGACCACGAAAACATATCTTGATAATTAATTCAATGGACAAAATCACATTCTTCTAGTTTGTTTGCTTTTAGAAATACGATCAATTTTAATAGCAAATGTAATTTTTCTGATAGAATAAATAACTCCAAAACAGTTTAACTTTATAACATATAGTTAATAAATAGAGCTTTAAGTTAATACGAGAAATTATAGAATTTTGTGTGAATTTGGTGTATATCCGGAAGAACAACATCTATAAAAATAAATTTAAAATGTGTTATTTATTAGTTGACATACATTTTGTATCAAACATATTTTCTAACAGCAGCATCAGCAATATAATAAGTTGTATCAAAAGTAACAGTCACTTTTTTAAGAAATTTGTTTGAATAGTGCGTTTTCAGAAGGATCCAAATAGCAAATCTGTTACTACCGAGTGAATAAAAACGAGCTGTATCATATTCAGTGTATTGCAATTTTAAATTTAAAATTTATAGTGGTTTGAGTTATAAATTTTTTCAAATCATCATTAGAATGTCTCTTTTAACATTGTTACATATTTACTTCACATTTTTATTACAAATTTTCATATTATGTGTCACTAACATCAATAAAATAAAATTACAGATTTATAAATCAAGACCACAGATAATTATACTTCGTATTAGAAAGCTAATGTAAAATATATGGTATAGAATTTAAGCGACATCTCTTGTGGGGAAAAACTACTTTAGCAATAAAAAGCGGTTTATTTGAATTGCCCTTATTTTTGAGTTTGTATTATTATGTTTATTCCTCTTCTTAGGTAAATAAATTATATACAAAATATATAGTTTAATACTCATGCTCTTCGAAATTTTATTTCTCTCGCATAACATGAAACTTTTTATAGAGAACCATCCGACGGTATAGATAAAGGTTTTAAAATATTTTATGATGATGCAATTCCCATGTTTTACTGTAAAATAATGATAATATGATATGCATGTTTCATGAAATAATTATAAGATAACCTGAAAGCTTGAGCTTTGGTTTTTTCTATCGCGTCTGCTATTTTAAATTTGCGTGGCGAGTAAATAAAATGGTTTATTTCCGTTACTTGAGAATTCCTCATAAAGTAACCCATTTCTTAAATTCATGTAGAACTTTACCGCGGTGCGAAAATTTATGCAGAATTATTGTACTCCTTTGGACGCACACTCTAAGACTATGTATGAGTATAATACCGTTCTAAAATAATATTTATAAGGATATAATATTGTTTCCACTGTGCCTGTTTTTACTTACATGAAGGAGAACAAAATTTAGTCACTGAATCCATTCAAGTACAAAATATATAAGAGATTGTGAGATGATTATGTCATTCTGTGGCTGGTAAAATATCACGAAATGCTTAATATACTGTATGACAAAAAAAACGAATTACCATGCAAACGTGATTATTGTTTAATTAAATTTTGTACAGACGTTTATGGTGTTGAAAGTAATGAATGATAAAAAGAACAGATAAAAAACAATAAATATTTATGAGGTTTTTTTCCATTCTCCAACGAAAAGATACGCTTTTGTTCTGCTTATTATTAGTCGGTTTAATTTTGATTTCTCGTTTGTTACAGTCTATACCTCTCATTTAGTGTATTGAAATGCCAAGAGTTCGACGACAATCGAATTACCGTCAACTAAGCGATTTTGAAAGAGGTCGCATCATTGGTCTACGAGAGGCTGGTATTGCAGTTCGTGAAATCGCCAGGCAGATGCAAAGAAATGCTGCGACAGTTATTCGTTGTTGGACAGATTGGTCTGTAGAAGGAAGGCAACATCGTAGAAGAGGTTCTGGATGACCTAGAAGAAGGCTTAGATCGCTTGCCGTTGGAGATCGGTGTAGTACCTCAAGATCTATAGGAAATGTTGTTTCGGCAGAGATAAACCACAGGATAACAATGCGTACAATATATCGCCGTATTCGTTCATTTGGATTGATTTCATATCGTCCAAGATTAATACTGCGTCTCACTAATTTACATCGTACCCTTAGATTAGAATGGTGTAATGTGTGGGAACATTGGGATGAAGAGTGGAACAGTATAATTTTTTCTGACGAATCTTGCTTTTGTTTGTGGGCCCATGACGGTCGTAGACGAGTTAGGCGTCGAAGAGGTGAAAGACAGTTTTAAAATTTTGCCGTAGGACGTGAAATAGCACTAGAGCACATCCTAGATAATTGATGGTATGTGGTAGAATTAGCATAGGAAGAAGGACTCCTTTATTATTCCATTAAGGCCATTTAAATGCTCAAATGTACATTAACGAAGTTCTGGAAGCAATTGCTTTACCATATATCCGAGGTCTAAATTATGCTACATTCCAGCAAGACAATGTCCGTCCTCATGTAGCAGCAGTTACTTTACAATTCCTACAAGACCCCAACAGCAATATTCTTCATTGGCTTGCACGATCGCCCGATCTGTCGCCCATAGAACATGTCTGTGATCTGATGGGTCGCGGGCTTAGTATGTTACCTAACCCTCCTATCAAGATACAACAGCTACATGATGCCCTAGAATTTGCTTGGAATGAATGAGCCTCCAAAGGAGTCCATAGATCGACTAATTCGAAGCATGCCCAGGAGAATAGCAGAATATATTTGGTTTCGTGGAGCATCAACTCATTATTGAATTTTCATTATAACAAGTACGATTTATGCAATGAAAATTTAATCGTTTGTTACTCTCAACACCCTAAATATCTGTACAAAATTTGGTTAAAAAATAAATAAGTTTACAGGGTGATTCGTTTTTGTTGTCATACAGTATATATACATATGCTATTTCAAATTTGGAACATTTAACTGACTTTAAAGACATCTTGCATCTGAAACCAAGTACAGTTTACTTCAATAAAATTGTGTACAACCAATTTCCTTAGTTGTAAATCGCTCTTGTCACTTTTTGATTATATTGTGACAAACAGAAAGCCAAAATTACAAGAAAGCGACACATTTCTAATCTTTTCAAAATTGGAAAACTGTTGGTCAATAAGGGCTGTAGCTCAACATTATAATATTACCAAAAGAGTGTGTAGATGGTTCAAAAAAAAGACTGGAAGAAGACGCGAGTATTAGTAAAAAAGAAGGATCGAGGTTCCAAAAATCTCCACAGCTGAACAAGATGCAGCCATGGTCAATTATTTAAAACAAAATACATTACAGACGGCAAGGCAAACTGCATTTCTAAATAATTTCCCTAGGTCTACGTTAACAGTTTGCCGCAAAATGAATAATACGGAGTTAAGAAACTGTGGTATGCTAAAAAGGAGCTATTGGCGGAAGAACATACTGTAACAGTGACGGTCACACAGTCCTCACTTAAATCATAAAGAGAACATTGGGATTTACTTATTAAAAGAATTTATCAAAGAAATTTTAGGACTCAAAACGCCAATGATCTCTAGGTAGCCATTGAAGATTGCGGACAAGAGTTAATTCATTATCAAAACTATTGGCAAAATCTCATTATGTCTATGTCTAAAAAACAGAATGCAAAGTAGTTGCAGAATTATTACAATATGGTGTCTATAAGAATATTTTCTGTTTCTACTTCTAATCAAAATGAACGTGTGGGTGGTATGTGGTAGTATTTCTCTTTGTCTAAACCTAACCTATTGAAAAAAAACGTTGACAGTTCAAAAAAAAAGACCGATTGAAACCGTAAAATAGTAAAAAACGCCAAGCTAATGATTTTGAAGGTGTACTCGATGTTTCTGAAATCGATTGTACCACGTGTTTAGTTATTATACAGTCATAACGTCCAACTTTCGATTTCACTTGGTATTCTAGTACAAAGCTCAGTTATCTATGATCAAAAATATTTTATAACCAAATTAGGGTTCATAAAGTGAACTTTATAGAACCGCATTAGAACAACTCCTCTTAATTTCTTACACACAGTACACTACGTATAGCTAAAATAGCTAAACCCGCCGGCATAGTATTCTAAACATACCTACTAATCATAGTCCGAAGAATTTATTAGCTTTTGAACGCAATCGTAAACCGGCAGTAGCAAGGGCGTCGCCAGCTTATGACTAAGGGGGAGGCAATGGGGCAATATTATGGAGGATAAAAAATATGAACGCCGAGAGCATGAAGCGTTACACTTTGGAAGTCTTTGCCTCGATCCTCGATGACGATTGTAGGGGGGGGCAACTGCCCCCCCTGCCCCCCCTTGGCGACGCCCTTGGGCAATAGTACTTCAGTTTAGCACGAAAATAATACGCATGTTAAGTATGTTTTATTAACCTTTACTCTTATAAAAAAAAAACTCTTTGCAAATATACATTTTGCGTAGATTTATTAGTACCTATACAAATATTTGTAACACAATCTGAAACAAATTATTCAAAATTTATTTATACGTAAACGTATATGTATACATGCAAGTCTTGGGATACACAACATACACTTAGGTGCCATTATCAGTAGTCAATGCACATGCACGTGTTTCGACCTTTAAGGCCTATTTAGTGTACTGCCAGTAATGACCAAAACTAGGATTGCAACATATGTCGACTTGTGTCACAAATTCCCGTGAGAGTATTCCAGCGACATCTGCCGACGCCAGTAGATGGCACCACCATATTAAAATGCATTTTGATATGGTGATGGCCCTAATATGCAGCATGTACATTTCTCTTAGACACAGGTTGCAGTTAGAAACAATCGCTTTCGGTGTAGCGCATGGGTGCCGCTGGGATTTTCTGACGAGCATTTGTGACAGAAGTCGACATAGGTAGCGATCCTAGTACTAGTCATTCCTGGCTTGGGCAGGTGTACATTGACCACACCCCAGTCCCGTTCCATATGTCAGGTACTTAGATGTTTTCTTGGATCACAGATTCACTTACGCCTTTCACCTTAAGACGACTGCCAAGAAGATGGTGGCGGTTAGGGCGCGTTTATAGCCGGTGCTGGGTCGGTTTAGTACTCTCTCGCCGGCCGTTTAGGTTCGGATCTACAAGCAGATCCTTCGGCTACTGGTAACTTATGCCTCGCCAATTTGGCTTACTGCCGGCCCTAGTCATATTCGTGTCCTCCAGACTTTTCAGCTTAAGTCTTCACGGTTTATGAGGAACTCGCACATCCACGCCAATGCTGAGGTGCTGTTGACTTTTGATTACATCAAAGACTTGAACTTACATCGAAGAAATTTTATGATTAGATGGTTCTACACCCGAATCCAGACGTTGAAGAAACTCTTACAGACGACCCTCATCTCCCGTGGAGAATTAAGCGCCTCAGACAAGCGCTCTTGTAAGATGCCCCCTTTCTAGGTCCCCATCGGCATTGTCAAGATTAATCGCATTCAAATACAGAGTAAAAGACAGCCTGTCTTACTCGTGGCCAATGTTAGAGAAGAAGAAGAAGAAGAAGAAGAAGAAAAAGAAGAAGGGCCATTGCTGACAGTCCAACGTACACTGACGAAGCCTTAAAAGCCGAAACACGTGTCTGTGCATGTATGCATATACGTTTACGTATATATGTATAATGGATACCTGCTTGATATGAGTTGGCATCATGTATTTTATACACTTTCCATTTTTATATTTACCAAGACTACATAGAGTACTAAAATTAAATACAATAAAGTACTTATAAGAAAATGGTGCCTTTACCAATTCAACACTTTGTATTTTTATAGCGTTCTATAGCAAATAATAATGCACCCTTGAAAAAGTTGACGAAAACTTCTGATGCAACCTGAGCACTTAAGTGACCCAATATGTATGATCAATAATACATCTGTAAATTGTTTAGTAAGCTAGCATCACATATTCTCGGAACATATTATTTATGAATTATATAGTACTTTGCTCTTTCCGCTACTAATATATAATGTACGGGTTTTATATGTTTCAGGACGAACACACAATACTCCGGTCGTGGGCTGTGAAAGATTTTGCACCAAACGTTGCTCAGTACGTACAAATATTTCGACCCGAAAACAAGCTCCACGTGAAATTCGCCGAATACGTTGTCTGCGAGGACGAATTTAAATACGCTTTGTTGGCAAACAATTGCACATGCCCCGGAGCCTCTACCCTCGTCACCCTACTCCTGCACACTTCACGGGGACAGTACGTGGCCATTCGGGGACCTGTCGTTCCCGCAAAAGCACTTTTTAATATCTAATTTGTTATGTTCAATTTTCTGTCGCAGGGAGGGTCAGCAATCTCAAGAGGAGTGGCACAGACTTTACGGTCGGTGTTCCGGTAATGAGATTTACCATATCGTTCTGGGCGACAGTAGATTCTTCGGCGAGTATGAGGGGAAAAGCTTCACGTACGCTAGTTTCCATTCACATAGAAAGTATGTTGAATTACACAGTCAGTATTCATTGATGTATCTCATACTACTACATAATCATTACACGATTACCATTTGGAGTAGTAACAATTCAAACAATAACAAGAATTGCATGTATCGGTAACGTAAACAAACCGAGAAATCAATATCACAGCAATATTTATTACAGGTGATTTTCAGTGCGGTAGATTTTCTGCATGCAAGATTTAATAAGAGTTCTGAATCAATTTCAGTTAATTTCAACTTGCACGTGTTATTGAAGAGCTTTAAGCAACTACTTTTGTTGTTGAGAATGTATCTAGGTATACAGGGTATATCACGACAAGATTTCATTAGAACAATATAGAAAATTAATAAGAGTTGAGTTTTGAAATTTCACAAATATTAGTTTCGCCTTAAGCTCTTTCGATTTATAATAGTTTTGAATTTTTGCTTCTTCCGGTTACACCGGAAATGGATATCAACTTCCTTATTTTAAATAGAATATCCCATTGTTTATGATTGATTCGTATTTCCAACTTAATTTTAAGGGTAGTTTGTCTGATAAACTTTGCCTCTAAAGTTAGCCATTTTTGAAGTATTTCAATTTTTGTAAAAAAATTGACAGCAGCAGACTATTACTCATAACAACATTCCCAATAATTGAATGCATGCACATATTTAAAATTTTAGGTAATCATTTTGGAAAGTATACTGCTTCAAATGCGGTATTATAAACTTTTCAAAATAATACAGGGTGATCAGAAAACCATGTTAAACATTTCATCCAGAAAATATCAGTATCTTGTAATTTTTAAATAGCAACCTACATTTTTTTTAACTTCATTGGATTGCACGTTCAAAATTAGGGTCAGTATGTATTTGCTTCCCTATAACTAACCGTCATAGCTTCAGAGTTATTTTGGAAAATGTAACAATTCGTATACAGTTTTATTTTGTATAATCAATTAGGCTATGGAAATTCATGTGAATAAATAAAACCAAGTTGCAATCATATTACCTGTCATCAGTAAGGTATTTACTAGTGGTTTCCAAATCGGTCAAGACCTACAAAGAGTATCTTACGCAATCTTTTAAAAAATTGCATTTTCTTCAGATCATTCTTGCCCAAAACAACCAAAAGAAAACCTGTTGTTGATACTTAGTTAAAATGTGGAGGTAACAGCACTTGCTTACTTTACAGCACATCCTAGTGATTCTCTAATGGATGCAGAAGGTGGAGTAGGTGCATCCAGAATGAGCATACATCGAATTTTGAAAAAGAACAAGTGGCATGCTTACAAATTTCAACCTGTTCAACATATTAATGAAGCTGATTTTGTAACAAGAGCGCAGTATTGTGAGTGGCTTTTAATGTAATCACAAGAACACGACGATTTCACAAAAAGTCTTGTATGGACAGACGAAGCAAAGTTTTGTAGAAATGGAATATCTAATCGACACAATAGTCATTTTTGGTCCGAAGATAATCCTCGAGTTGTTGGGCAACGACGTTTCCAAGAGTCTTGGAGTTTTAATGTATTTTGTGCTATTAAACATGACAAAATATTTGCTTTGCATTTTTATCAAGAAAATTTAAATAGTGGGCGGTTTATAGACATCTTAAGAAACGTCATAAATTTAAATTTAAATACACTGCCCGCAGAAGAAGCTCGTAGTGTATGGTTTCAAATGGTTGCTGCACCAGCACATAGTACCAGAGCTGTTGGAGAAGTATTAGACAACATACTTTATGATAGGTGGATGGGAAATAAAGGACCTTATAGGTTTCCACCGCGATCACCCGATTTAACGCCCCTAGATTATTTTATTTGGGGATATGTTAAAGATAAAGTATACAGTATACCTCCTACCACCAAAGAAGATATAATGGCCAGAGTGCGAGGCGCGTTCAATAATCTAGACGGTACCATGATTCAGCATGCCACGTGTACGAATATTTTAAAAAGAGTAAGAAAGTGTTTAGAAAGAGGTGGTGATGTGTTTGAAAACTTTATTTAAGATTATTAGAAACAATTATTAAGACTACTTCTTCTCGATATTGTGTAGTTTTCATTTAAATGTTTTAGGACATTATTAAATGATGCCTTGTGTTGTTTTTATTTATTTACATGAGTTTCCATAGCCTAACTGATTATACAAAATAAAACTTTAAAGGAATTGACACATTTTCCAAAATGAGTCTGAAACTAACACGTTTAGTTATAGGGAAGTAAATACATACTGCCCCTAATTTTGAACGTGCAATCCATTGAAGTTGAAAAAAATGTAGGTTGCTTTTTAAAAATAACAAGATATTGATATTTTCTGGATGAAATGTTTAACATGGTTTTCTGATCATCCTGTATTATTTTGAAAAGTTTGTAATACCGCACATGAAGCAGTATACTTTCCAAAATGATTACCTAAAATTTTAAATATGTGCATGCATTAAAGTATTGCGAATATTGTTATGAGTAATAGTCTGCAGCAGTACAATCGCGATAGTGTGAACACAAAAATACAGTGAGTCGTTCAAATTAACGGGGGTGTTTATAGAAACGAGGGTGTAATTAAACAAATTAACTTTATTACTTAAACTTAAATGGATTATACATGAACATCCCTAAGATGTAAAAAAATCTGTTATTTTTTTCTGAACATTATTTTGAGCAATTTTAGCCATAACTGCTTTTTCTTGAATCGCTTTCAAAGTGATGATGTCACTCATATATATGGAATTTTGATTGGACCATTCTACAGCTACATTAAATGCTTTAATTGCATCGGAATGGCAAATTTTTCGTTCAATGGACTCAGTTTCATCCTCATCTGAAGAAGACATTTCCACAACATCTGCCGTCTCACCCTTGTCCAAATCTTCCACATCTGCAGTAGTGTAGTCACCCTAAAATTTGCAGTTTTGATTATGCTATTGACTTCTAAAACCACTTATGCATTAACTTACTGGAGCAAGTTCCTGTAGTAAATTTATTGTATCCCTAATAGCATCAGGAACACATCTTAATTTTTCCCGTAATGTACTTAATGGAATGTTATCTTCGTCTGCATCCTCATTATGTTCATTAAAATCTGGCAGGATATTTCTCCAACACTTTTCGATTATTGTTGAGCTAAGTTTCTCCCACGCCGCAGCTAAGTGTATTATTGCATCTTTTAGTGAAATCTTACCGAGTGCTGCAGCTATTCCTTCTTCCGTTGATACAACAGAACTCAGCAAACTGTTTCTATAGTATAGTTTGGTGAGCCTTAAAATATTTTGGTCCATGGGTTGGATCAAAAATGTAACATTAGGAGGTAAGAATTTTACAAAAATCATCCCATCTTTAGTCCTCAGTTCTGTTGCTGATGGATGGGACGGGGCATTATCCACAAGGAGGTAACTGCTGATTACGCAGAAAACATCTTACCTACGAATTAATAATTTTGAAATAATCAGGCGTATGAAACACACCGTAGATAATTTTAACTCTCACCTCAGGTACAAAATGTCGAAAAAACCATTCCTTAAAGAGTTCCCCGGTCATCCACGCATTTTTAGTGTTTTTGTACGGCAATGGATTGTTAAAATTCTTAAAACACCTTGGATTTTTGACCGTGAAGTGTAAAGATGCACTCATCAGAAAACAAAACATGTTCTAATTGGATCACATTATCTAACATCATTTGTTCGCATAAATACGTTCTCCTATCAAAATCGTCCTAGTAGACGATCGTAAATGGCGCCACCTCTCGTTTAGATAAGTGACAAGCTTGCTGCGGGTGGTGTCCTCCAAGAGGAAGGAAAGGAAGGTACTGGGGTGCTCAACCACAAAACAATATTAACACAGTAACAAGATTTATTTGAAATTAAATATGAAACGAAATAACAATAGTCGTGAATGTTCTTTCCGAGCAACAAAAAAATAATATAAGTACTCGAATATCCTTTAAGTGCAAGTTAAGTTTAATTGTCCCTCTGAATTTTGATTTAGAACATAAAACACATGAACTAGAAAATAGTAGAAAAGATTAATGGAACATAGAATGTCGGCATAAAATTAGAAGAAGTTGAAATCGTAGTAATAAAATTCCTGGTAATCAAATCGGAACTACTCAATTACATGGCACTAGAGACATATGGGCAAAACACGCCAGGGTGTAGGAGGTAAAATCATATGTTCACAATAGAAACTTAACAGATCTTTTCAATACATAACAATAAGATACGCATATGTTTCAATGATTTAGAAAGAGCTTTCGATCAAGTGAAAAGAAGACATATATGGAATACCATGGAAGGAAAAAAGATAGAAAATTGATTTACAGAAGGAACTATATCAAATTTGTTCCCCTTTAACGTTAAATGTCGTCAAGATTCTCCTCTATTTCTGGAATAGGGTCCACGTCTGACTTGAATTTTCTTCCGGTGAGAAACAAGTTGAGTTTTTGGATTAGTGGAAGACTGAATATGGAGGTTGGCACGCAACCTGCAATCGTAATTAACCAGTTTTTTACGAACAAAGCAAATAGCACATTCTTTCAAGTTACTGCGGGTCTGTTTTTGGGAATGGCAATATGTTTTCTTGATAGTTTGGCATTTTGCCAGATAGTAGATAAGAAATATCCTCTTCAATTCTCAAAACATTGTCATTATCTTTCTAGCGGATGAAACGTCTTACCCTTCTTTGGCAGAGGATTGCCACAGTATCACCGCTGCTGATATTGATGTTTTGATTCTGGCACATAGTAATGGAGCCAGTTTTCATCAACCGTACCATAGGGGCAAAATAGTTCCATAGACATACCCATAGTCTTGGCAATCTAATCCACTTTCACTCTTCGACCACGTAACACAACGTTATAAACTTTAAAAGATTTCTGGAATGATTGCCCAGCACGTTCTTCATCGCGAAAACTAATGCCGTCAAGTTTAAAGCAAGTAACCCAGCGGCAAATTGTGGCCTTTGAAGGTACATCGTTGTCCAATGTTAGCTGCATAATCCATCAAAATCTCAGTTGTGTTCATCTTTTTAAAAAAACAAGTACTGATTCCTCCACGAATAGCTATTTTATCAATTTTACAACTTTCACTAACCACGTCTTCTTTAAGCAACTATTTCTGTTAAATTATATGTCAGAAAAAAATTAAATATCTTCTTATAAACCCATGAACATAATACCCATTTTTTTTCTAATACTAACATTGATAAGCGAGTCACCTTCCGTCAAATCACATATATATATATAATGAATACTATATGCCATTTTGAAGTAAACAGCAGCCTGTTCAGATTTGATTTTATATTGGACCTCGTCTTCTACTTGAACTTTATTTCTGTCTACAATTTAAAGTAGCTTTAAAAAAGAATAGTTTTCAGTAGGTAAGAAGTAAGAAGAGGTAATAATTAGAGACAGTTCACTTCTGGAATTTGTATTGGACGAATGCATATCTCTCTCTCTCTCTCTCCTGTTGCATAAATTACTAAAAATCGTCATGGTAAGGGACAATATATTTACATACACTGATAGCGGACTTTTTGTTGTAGTAGGTTTTAATTTCCATCCCGACGTATTAAAACAAATCTGTTCATTGGACGATCGATACCTCAGCTGCTACGCCGTACTGTTGAAGAAAAAATCAAAGTTGCTTCATATAATGACGATGAGTTGAAGTAACATAGCCTTCCAATACGTTACAGTAGATTGCTACAGTAGTTCTCGACTAACTATTGAACTTAATAAACTCCCGAGATACACACAAACAAGAAAATGGGTGTGCTTAAAACCACACAGCAGAAGTGAAAACTTCATCAAGGCGAGGTTAATAATACGAAATCCAACTTTTTTTTCGTCCTATATTTCATTAGGGTCATCCGGCATCGACGAATTCAGTTGCTGAGATTTAGTGTGCTTCTTTTGACGATATTTCTTCACGCGCGCATTAGACAATTCCCTTTTTCGTTTTAATTTGTCATTGATTTGATTTTCTTCATCCATCCTGTGTAACAGAAAAAATGAAATGCTTATAAATTCGTATATAATGAGCAATTAAAGCAATGCTCTATTCGTTGCTATGGCAGCGGCCGCGATATATAATCGCGTATATATATATATATATATATATATATATATATATATATATAAATAATTCTAAATTTTTCTTGACCTTATTCACATATTCATGTGCATATATATATAATTAAATTTCTTGGACGATTTAGAGGTCATACTAATTTCAAATTAATTTAAAATTAGTTTAATTGTTAATTAGGTAATTTTTAATAACTTTAAAAATTACCCAGCGGTCCAGGAATCGAACCCGAAATCTCCCGATTACTAGTCAGGTGTGTTAACCACTACACTACCACGGGCTTCGGTCTTGACTCCTTTAAATTGTACTGATATACATATACATATAGCAAGTAACAGATGGAAAGTATTGCTGGTATACCAGCGTATATAAGCACCGAAACGTCCATGTGCTGTATATGATAAATAATTCTAAATTTTTCTTGACCTTATTCACATATTCATGTGCATATATATATAATTAAATTTCTTGGACGATTTAGAGGTCATACTAATTTCAAATTAATTTAAAATTAGTTTAATTGTTAATTAGGTAATTTTTAATAACTTTAAAAATTACCCAGCGGTCCAGGAATCGAACCCGAAATCTCCCGATTACTAGTCAGGTGTGTTAACCACTACACTACCACGGGCTTCGGTCTTGACTCCTTTAAATTGTACTGATATACATATACATATAGCAAGTAACAGATGGAAAGTATTGCTGGTATACCAGCGTATATAAGCACCGAAACGTCCATGTGCTAATTTTAAATTAATTTGAAATTAGTATGACCTCTAAATCGTCCAAGAAATTTAATTATATATATATGCACATGAATATGTGAATAAGGTCAAGAAAAATTTAGAATTATTTATCATATACAGCACATGGACGTTTCGGTGCTTATATACGCTGGTATACCAGCAATACTTTCCATCTGTTACTTGCTATATGTATATGTATATCAGTACAATTTAAAGGAGTCAAGACCGAAGCCCGTGGTAGTGTAGTGGTTAACACACCTGACTAGTAATCGGGAGATTTCGGGTTCGATTCCTGGACCGCTGGGTAATTTTTAAAGTTATTAAAAATTACCTAATTAACAATTAAACTAATTTTAAATTAATTTGAAATTAGTATGACCTCTAAATCGTCCAAGAAATTTAATTATATATATATGCACATGAATATGTGAATAAGGTCAAGAAAAATTTAGAATTATTTATCATATACAGCACATGGACGTTTCGGTGCTTATATACGCTGGTATACCAGCAATACTTTCCATCTGTTACTTGCTATATGTATATGTATATCAGTACAATTTAAAGGAGTCAAGACCGAAGCCCGTGGTAGTGTAGTGGTTAACACACCTGACTAGTAATCGGGAGATTTCGGGTTCGATTCCTGGACCGCTGGGTAACTTTTAAAGTTATTAAAAATTACCTAATTAACAATTAAACTAATTTTAAATTAATTTGAAATTAGTATGACCTCTAAATCGTCCAAGAAATTTAATTATATATATATATATATATATATATATATATATATAAATAGACAATATGAATACTCGCTTACAAGTCCCGCGCTGGTCTGATGCTAACGTGCCGGCTTCTCACCAGTGAGATCTCGGGATCGAATCTGCTCGGGGACATGAATTTATCTATTCATTTAAATTTCAATTTAATTTTCTCGTTCCCTTAGTCGACTCGAGCCGACTTTACCCGAACGAGCGTTACATAGGCGAGCGTGACGGCTCAGTCTTTGTCAGTGCCCACAATCAACGCAACGCGCCCAAAGAAGTTTACACTTCAACAAAAAAAAAAAAAGGAAGACTTCGAATCAAAAATGGTGTGAACAAAGGACTGAGGGTTTTGTATTCCAGACCATCCCTTAATACATGTGGTCGATCATGAGCAATACAAAAAGAAATATAAGATAATGTAATAACATGTATACGAATCTGCATATGCAATGGACTCCACTTCATTATTTCAAATGTTTAAACAATACGAATTTATCCACAAAAGCACATAAGTAAGGGAGTTAACGAAATTGTTATAAATAAATTTTATATCCGTTTCCTTTGAGAAATTCTACATTAAAATAGAAAACGCGTTCGTCTTTATTCAACTTTATTAATAGAGTCTATTGTTCTTAGATATCCCGACAATAATTGACTGGCGCCAGTCGACTAATCTAGGCTCTGTTTCTGAAAGCTATTGAACGCACTATGACAAAAGCTGTTGCCGGTCAATATACGTTCATATATGCGTTAATAAGAAATATAGAGACGCAAAATACTATACAGGGCGTTTAAAAAAGATGCGGCAATATTAAAGGGGTTGATTGTCCAGGTCATTTTATACAAAAAAGTTTATAATAAACAAGGTCCGCAAACGCTTCGTTACCGATCTACAGCGTGTTGAAGTTTAATTAAAAGAAACAGTAAAAATTAGATTTCTCCAAGACGGCATTAAAGATCATAATGAAATTTTAGGCGTGTTATTTTTCAAGAAAAAAATAGGACGCCGCTGATTTCTCTAAAAATAAAAATATGTTTCTATTCTTTGTTCAATTGTGGAAAACGTAGAAGACTTAAGAAATCGAATCATTGCTGGGTGCAACTCAATTGAAACCGATCCTGTTGTTTTTGAAAGAGTTCGCCAGTCAATGAGGAGAAGATTGGATTCTTGCATCCGAGCTCGAGGTGGTCACTTTGCACAGTTATTGTAATTTTTGCTTGCTAAAATTGTTGGTATGGTAAAATATTTGTTTTTGCCCTTAAATAAAACCCTTGTTATTTAAAAAAAATTTCTGTAATAAATGTACATGCACTAAAATGTGTTTTTTTACTAAAAAACGGTACGTCGTATGATAGAAAGTTAAGACAGCTTTTTTCTTCACAATTGAACAAAGAATAGAAACATCTTTTTATTTTTAGAGAAATCAGCGGCGTCCTATTTTTTTCTTGAAAAATAACACGCCTAAAATTTCATTATGATCTTTAATGCCGTCTTGGAGAAATCTAATTTTTACTGTTTCTTTTAATTAAACTTCAACACGCTGTAGATCGGTAACAAAGCGTTTGCGGACCTTGTTTATTATAAACTTTTTTGTATAAAATGACCTGGACAATCAACCCCTTCAATATTGCCGCATCTTTTTTGGACATCCTGTATATGTGTTAATATGTATAAAGTAGACAAGAACACATAGAATAGTATTTGTAATATAAAGTGGAGGTAATAAGTAAAAACAATATATTTTAAAAACTTACTTTTCTTAACGTTATTTTTATTCGAAACAGTCTAAATACGAAGCGGGTTGAAATGAAATACAGTTTTACGAAGTGTTATCTACGTATACTTTTCGACTATGGAATTTCGTATTAGAAAATTAGTTTCGAGTAATTGGTGGATAGTTAATTACTGGCTACAATTTGATATGGTTGAATTGTTTTCACAACCAATATGCCCAAGTAGAATAAACTGGCGTCGTGTTGCAAAACTTTTATCTGTCAAGTAACATAACCTCTAAAAGTCATTTCAGATGTGTGTTAACTGTGCGTCTAAACATTAAATTGAACGGGGAATGTCCTCTTGATTGGTGTGGTGCACTTCTATAACTGAATAGAAAATCTTGTAGTTGTGAGCTGAAGTTGTTTGTCTCTAAGTGTGCACATATCAGTGATCTTTTCAGTGTTTTCACAAATCTTTCTGCTACACCGTTTGCTTCTGGCCACATTGGGGTAATCTTCATATGTTTTATTCCGCGGATGTTTAGGTATTCTGAAAACTGATTGCTGTTGAAGGGTGATCCATTATCAGTCTTTATTCTTTTTGCTAGGCCAAATGTTGAAAATATCCTCGATAACACATTTTTCGTAGTTTCAAGGTTTGTAGATGGTACTAATTCTGCCAATGGAAATCTAGAATATTCGTCTATGATTAGTGAAATATACTTTTCAATTGGTAAAGGTCCTGCAAAGTCCATATCTAATTGTTCGAATAATGTTGTTGAAAGGGTTCCTGTAGTTATAAGATCTCTGTGGTGTGTTGGTATTGTTGCTTGACATGCTGGGCAGTGTTAGTTTCTCGACTTTTTCATTCATGTTTGGGAACCATATTTTTGATCTGAGGAGTTCTTTAGGATAAATGGCTTTTGTGTGCAAGTTTCATCGCTTTCTCTTGTAGTGTTGATGGCATGATGATCCTGCGGCTTTTTAATACGAGGGACACTATTTATGTATTGAGAATAGAAAGAATAAACAAATGAATTTGATGAAAAGTACCTTTATTGCTTTTCAAAATAATCGCCTTTAAGATCTATACGCTTTTGCATGCGATTGAACCACCCTTCAAAGCACTTTGTCCAGTCAGAAGATGGTAGCTTTAAAACATGCGTTTTGAAGGCCTCAACCGCTTCTTCGGGCGATGAAAATCGTTGTCCACGCAGTTTATCTTTAATTACTGGAAACAAGAAGAAGTCATTGGGTGCCAAGTCGGGGCTGTAAGGCGGATGACCCATCAATTCGATCTTTTGTGTGTCCAAATACTCGTTTATTGCATGTGATGTGTGTGAGCTCGCATTGTCATGATGCAAAATGATTCGTCGTTTTGGGTTGGTTTCTCTCAATTTACCGAAAACTTCAGGCAAACAAATGGTCGTATACCACGCTGAATTAACGGTCTTTTGATTTTCGAGAGCCACAGTTGCCACAGGACCAGTTTTCGTGAAGAAAAACGCCACCATTTGCTTCCTAACGCTGCGAGAACGAACAACTTTTGTTGGCTTTGCTTCACATTGAAACACCCAAACTGCCGACTGGCCTTTTCTTTCTGGCTCATAAGAATAAATCCACGACTCGTCACCTGTGACGAAGTTGTATACTGCTTTGGATGCACCACAGTTGTATTTTGAAATCATTTTACGGCACCAATCGACACGAGCATTTTTTTCAGCATCTTTCAACAAATGTGGAATCCAACGCGCACACAGCTTCCGAACACACAAATGTTCGTGCAAAATCTTATGTATGCTGGTCATACTAATGCTTAAATATCTCTCGATTTCTTGATATGTCACATGACGATCTTCTTCAATTAGTTTTCGCACAACATCGATATTTTCTGGCACAACGACCGATTTTGGACGACCTTCTTTAACTTCGTCCGTGAGCGAACTACGTCCACGTTTGAATTCAATGTACCAGCGTTATACAGTGGGTGTGGATGGCGCTTCATCACCAAAAGTTGAATTCAGTTGATTGATGCATTGTTCTTGAGTTAGAGCACGTCGAAAGTCATAATAAATCATAGCCCGAAAATTTTCGCGAGTTAATTCCATATTTTAGCTGAGATGAAATTTTAAACACTGCAAAAAACACAAATATTGCTCGCACGTCAAAACTTTCTGACTACCTATAACGTCAAAAATGTCAAACTTTACGATGACAATTTCAAATTTCACCTGGCATTACCAGTGTTGCCAATTCTCAATACATAAATAGTGTCCCTCGTATAGCACTCCTTTGTGTTCTGTAATTTCTTCTCTTATGTTTTTGTTGAGGTTAACTTGTTTTCATTCCACATGTGTCTGTTTCTTAGCGCTTTTCTAAGTAACTGCAACGTTTCGTCTTTTCCTGTTTCTTCTTGTACTTCTTCCAGCGTTATTGAGGCGTATGTGTTGTTGTTAACGATGAAGTTTACATACTGCTCAATTTTATCTACTCTGGGCGTTTCTGTCCAAGTCGGGTATCTCGACAGATAAGTCTGAGGGGTTGGTTTCTCCTTTTTGGTGTTTTACTGTGAACGTATAAGGTTGCATTCTAAAAGTTATCGTTTCAATTTGATCACACCTCTTATTCCAAAAATGAGTTGCTCTAAATTAAGTTTAAATTCTATAACTTCTGAATAAAATAAACCTCAATGTAAAAGTGTTACGGTACGAATTTTGGAAATTCTTTTACAGAAATTATCCCAAATCCAGCTTAAAGCACTTTTATTTATTTTTTACTAAAACACTCAATCGATATTACAGTGAAATAATTATTATCACGGGCGCTAATTACAACACAAAACTAGCATTACAATTTATGTTTTCAAGATTTATTTCAAATAGATGTTTCATTTTAATCATCTTGTCAATAGCAAATTTATTCTTTAATTTTTGTACACACTGTATATGGATTTACATTGATAAATTGCAGTTTGAATTGATACTATTCTACCGTAAAAATATTGTTTTTCAAGTTGGTCTTCTCTTAATTTACAGATATGGTGTGGCGCTGGTAGGTGTTAGGCCGGCCGAACTTCCCGAGTTCTACGAAGACACGATACTCTTGAATCCCGGTCCGAGACACATCATGAAGAAGAGCGACATCTGCTACTACATGAGCATTACGAAGGAGGAGAATTCTTCGTTCACCGTAGCCAATCAGCACCATGTCAACAACAATAACACTGCTTCAGATCCGGTAATAGTGACAGCGGAAGAGAAAACCAACGTGCCTGCTACTAACAAAGACGGTACCGGTCCTCCTGTACTCATACTTCAAGTCCCCACTTGTGTCAGTGAGTGTTGTCACGCATGCAATTTCATCAGGACGCATCATTTTATCATCTATTGTTGATGTAATGTATATATAAATACATGAAAGCAAACAAACATACATAACTACGTTGTATGTAAATCATCGTATGCCTCGAAAGAAACATATTTACAAGCAGGCTAAATGGTTGAAAAATCATATATTCAAAAATGTAATTCTACTGTATAGTTGAGTCGCTTTCGCAACCGACATACGCCCCTAAATTAAAATGGCGTCAAATTTGAGATATTGCAAAATTTTACCTGTCGAGTAATATAACCTACAAAAGCCATTTCAGGACTGTCATAAATAATAATATTCATACACCTTTTGACATTTGTCATAATTAGCTTTTGACGTTTGTTATAATTGTCATCTAAACATTTTAAATTTGTCAACAATGCTTGTCTCCTAAACAGTATAGCCCATTGAGAAAGAATAGGTAGGGAGACAACGTCACGTGATCAAACCGAGTACAGGTCCGCCATATTGATACTACACTTAAGTCAAACAGGTAGTGTTGGTAAAAAGTGGAGTGTTTGTTAAATGCATCGTGTATTAGAGTTATATAATAAGTTAAATATTAAAAGACATTATGGTTTCTTGTGCTCTACGGAGCTGCAACAGCAGAGACGGCGTTGATAAGAAGAATTCGTCTGTAATAACATTTCATAGGTTAGTAGGCCTGACAGGTGTGGTATAACAGATTATAATTTTGAGTAGTCCGGACCAGGTGAGGAGGCCATATTGGTCTCACACTTAGCCTCGCCCAATGCCCCCGTTTTGAGCGTACAGCAAAGATGCTTTACAGCGTCTCCATATACAGTGAAGACGCGCGGGTTGGAATAAATTCTTTTAAAATTTTTGGTTTTGTTTTATGGAAAAACGCTCGGATAGGTCGATTTTTATTTTTAGCTGCGGTTTTTCTGATGGTAAACTGATATACAAAGGCTGGTCCACAAGTAAGTTACGACCATCAATTTTTTTTTCAAATGGAAACATATGTTTTTTATTTAATTTGTTAATTCTGCATCGAATTCTAAGTATGTTTCATGTACCATGTCTTATACCCAAACTCAACAGTTATCAAGAAATTTACAATTGAACATATCAATAACTGAGACCGTATCCTACAAAATTTATTTCACTCTCATGTCTGAAAAGGACCGATTTATAAAAAAAACAGAAACACAAGTCAAATTAAATGTTCAAACTGTTGACCAATTTGAGATCTCTTCTGAAGACTTAAAGCGAATCTTGACTTCAAAATAGCAATATAATTCTATTTTTCTACTCATAGCTTCAAAAACTCCATTTATTGTATATGTTGCCATGATGCTAAGTGATCATATAAATACATTTTGACAAGTTTGACTTCGACTGCTTTAGTCAGGAGTGAACTTAGCAACCTGCTTATAAGTTACGGGCTGTAGTTAACTCAAGGTACTTTCATTGCAAAAATCAATTGAAATTCAAAATCAAGTTATTTATCACTTGTCATCAATTTGTCAAAATAACCCCATGTGGCCCAACAACAGACAAATAATTTTGTATTACTTTGACTATTTGCTGTTGTTGAAAAAGCATAGTATACTTGAATGTTTATGGCAACCCAGACGTCGAAAATATGAACTAAAGATAGCCACTAGAAATTTCAAACAACCGGAAAAATATCAAAACAATAATATTAATCTAATTAATTAATATTTCAGAAAATATAGCTTTCGCTAGTGAAAAACTATTAGGTACAGAAAGTCAGATTCAATTTGAATATTATAAATAAAATTATTAAAAGACTCGATTGGCTACGTTTCGAGTAAAATGAGGTTTATGAAACTTGACTATCACTCAACTTTGTATAATAATACTATTAAAATTCAGTTTTAATTCTAACTACTATGTAGCTTTAACCAAATGGGACAAAAAATTAATACAATTATGTCGCAGTTGAGGCTTTAATAACAATCAGAAGATAAAGACGAACATCAATAAAAAGTCATGCATTCAAGACTATAAAAGAAACTTCCAAAATACAATTTTAACGGACTGAAGAAAAATGTTTACTAATAATAATATATAAAAAATGAGGTGTGGACACCACAGGACTTATGTATACGTATGTGCGTTCCGGAATGTGTATACAAAAGTTGTTCCAAATTAAGTTTTAAATTCTGTTTTCTGTAAAATAAGCCTCTAAGTAAAAGTGTTACTTCCGGTCTGAATTTTGAAATTTTTTATATAAAAAAATTATTCCACCTCGAGCTCTAAATACTTTTGTATTTTTTATAAACCTGTATAGAATGCAAAATTTGCGAGATATTTGCATAAAAAAAACTGCTATTTTACAAGAGTAGAAGTATTACTATCGGTTCGAATTTTAAAATTTTCTTTATACAAAAATTATTCCGAATCTAGTTTTAAATACTTTTGCACTTATAATAAATCTATATACAATGCATAATTTGCGAGATATTCTCAAGAAACTGCTCTTCGATAAGAGTAAAAGTCTTACTTCTGGTCCGAATTTTGAATTTTTTTATATACAAAAATTGTTTAAAGTCAAGCTTCAAATACTTTTGTATTCTAAATAAATCTATATATAATGAATAATTTGCGAAATATTTGCATAAAATCTAAGTCAGATTTCAAGTGGAAGATTATGCTCGTCAATATAAAGTTTGACGTCTAGAAAGCAAACTTTGTTATACATGAAATAATAAAAATATTCATTCGTAGTGGTGGTATTTTAATATTTACTAAACTATTAAAATAATGCTTCACACTTTATTATTTGCTGGTACCTAATTTATTTAAAATGTATTTAAAACATTTGTTTACTATAAGCCAATATTAATTCATTAGCACAACAAACTGTTGATAATACTTATATTAAACAGTAAGTAATAGAATAACCAGTCTTTCTGAGGCAGATTTCATTGCTACTAAACATGAAGATTCGAAAAAGTAAGTTGCATGTAAATACTTATACGTTTAATGGGTTTTTAGTAATACTTCTAAACCTTGTACAATCAATTACCACGTGAAGGAATTTTGTCTAGCTTAAGCAGGAGCAACTCCGCGCCAGTCATCGAAACCTCAATTACTTTCATCTCACCTCCGATATTTTACCAGTTCCACAGCCAAAACCAATTATCAAATAGTGGAGAAAAAGCTGCTTCAGTCGTAATGATAAACAGTTCAACGTTGAAAACAAATTTGCAGAATTGTTTAAAGCGAGTAGAAAAGTTTGCACCTTTCATTCTTGTTAAAGAAAATAGAGATACAAGTCATTGTAAAACCAACAGTTAGAAACATTGCATTAAGGCATAAAATTTAAGTAATAAGGATGACTGTAGAAGCACACAATCCAAACCCATTGAATATTCTGATCAAGATGATATGCCAGCATATTTTAATTTTTTAGAAAATTAATTTCATGTAAATTCTACTCCCACATGTGTAGGTATGTGTAAATGTCGGACGTAATTTACAGTATTTTTATCGAAACAGCGTCATGAGTAGGTGGTATTACGAAACAGAGTTTCGTAATACCACCTGCTCCTTTCTTAATTTCATGTATATATCTCCAAAACACTAGTATTCTTCCTCGAAATAAAGGGTGAAGCATGCATAGTTAGCTTTATGCTTTAATTAATGAAGAACTCCTTTCTTTTAAAGTTAATTTAAATTGTACATTTAGTTAATTGTTTGGAAAAATGTTTACATTGTGAAGGAATGTAACATCTAGTAAATGATGTTCATCATTAGCTTTGATCTAACGTGCTCTATCCAGGGTATTTTCCATAACTATTGTTAGAATTTCAGATCGCAAGGCCCTATAGTAGAATTACCGAACAGATGCAGTAGCAACAACGCACAAGAAATGCGTCACTTAAACGTCATACGTAAAATAACGCTTCCTATTGGTTCGTTTGCAAGGACGGCAACAAAGGAACCAATAGTAAGCGTTATTTTACGTATGACGTTCAAGTGACGCATTTCTCGTTCGCTGTTGCTACTGCATCTTTTCGGTAATTCTACTATAGATTCTTCTTTTTGCATGCACCTTACCTTGTAGGTACCCCAAAGAAAAAAATCCGGTGTCGTTATATATGGCAAACGTGGTCGTCAGTTGAGATATGAAAATTGCAATATTATTCCATCGCCAAAAATTTCCTGCAAAAGAGCCATAGTTTGACGGGCTATGTGAGCTGTGACACCATCTTGTTGGAACCAGAACTGTTCTCGACCTCTACCCTTAAAAAATTATCAATTCAATGTTGATGGCCATCCACATAAACCATATCTCCTTCGTTGTTTTCGAAAAAATATGATTTAGCTATACTTTCTGCGTTTACACCACACCATACTCTTGCTCTTCATGTGCAACAATCAGTCTTGGATTTTCGGTGCCCCATATACTGCAGTTTTGTTTATTCACGTGACCATTTAGGTGAAAACGGATCTCATCACTCATTATGAGGTTGTGAATGAACTCGTTTTGCTCTCGGAACAATTCTTGACTACGCCGAGCATACTCAACGCGACTTAGTGGATCATTTTGTTTTAACTCGTATACCAATTGCATCTTGCAGGAAATAAGGTGTAATTACTGTAAAATTAATTGTAAAGAACGTCGCCTCGAGGTTTTCCTCAATACTTTCTTGCACCTGAGCAATGTTTTCCTCATTTCGAACTGCACGATGTCTTTCGGAACGCGGAGATCACGGACAAACCCTCCTTGCTGAAAACATTGTACTAATCAATAAATTGTTAGAGCACTACGCACATTTTGAAGATTATAGTTATTTAGGAAACAAGTGGGGGAAGACTCTGTTCCCGCATGAGCGCATTTTGAAAGCACGAGCGACCGAAGGAAGCGAGTGCTTTTAATTGTGCGAATGCGTAGAAGACGTCTTCACGCAAGTGGATTGTACAATATTTTTTGTACGAACATTAAATTAAAAATACTGCTGACTAACGTGATCAGTATTATCCCAAACCTGAAATAGATTATTTATTTAATTTAAGCATTTAATGTACGCACCTATTACTCACATTTCCATTAAATTAAATTATTATATTCTGAGAGATAACTTATTTATTCTTATATTTATAGTGAATATATTGCAAAAGGGTTTGATACAATTATCTGTCAATATGAATGTTACTTGAACATTCGTCAAATAGATGGCGCCAACAAATTTGTTGTTTTCGCAATTACTCCTATTTACCTAACCTTTAGTAAAGAAAAGTCGAGGGATATAGTAGGTATTTTATAAACTAAATTTTATTACTATAAAATTCGATTTTTTTTAAAAATCCCTATAAAGTTTTGCAAAGTCAATTCTGGAAAAAAAAGTGCTAATATAAAAAAGTTATATACTAGTTAAAGCATAATGGTAATTATGCGCCACTCATTATATGTGGTCACGTATATCGTTTACAAACACGATATAGTTAAAAGTAACGTTTGTAATTCTAATACAGTCTCGTTAAAAATGGTAATCTAAATTGAAGCAGGAACCAGTTTTAAAAATGCTATTCGGTGAAATAGTCGCTAATTTTCATAAAAATTCCGTTAATAATTCAATTATATGACGTAACAACCCTTTTTAATTGTCCAACATTTACATAGCTAATAGCGTTTGCATTTATGGCGTTATGATAATATGAAATTCATTCTTTCATACTGCAACATCTCTCTCAAATTCACCCTAATTTCGGCCATATTTCCAGAAATAATCTACATGATAAATGTAATTTGAGGTTTGTACTGTGGTACATATTACATGCTATTATTCGTTAATTGATGCCTAACAAATGAAAACAATGCCAATTCTGATAATTAATAGGATGGGAATGGATTAATTTGGCGGAGAATTTAAATACTTCATATGTAAATGTAAACGTTCCACCTGTAACAATTACATGCCTCTTGTTACGAAATTAGGATAATTATTGTTTCTCTTTGTAAATCACATTCGCTGGACTAGGGTCCCAAGTTTATTTAAAATAATAAAAATCTAGCGTCAACGCGTTATCTAAAAATGAAAAATAATTGTCAGCATCTATACTATTATAATATTTTCTATTAAAACATTTACGTTTTATTTCGATGTACAGGATTATTCTAAAGTAAGTTTCGAGTTTGAAAGGACCATAAGGTTAAAGAATTTTTAACATGTACAAAAGTAATAGTACTAATTTGTTCATGAAGAAACGTAATTCTATTAAAACAAAAATGAATAGTGTAAACACATGGATGTTGAAACTAACATCAAGCAGTAAATAAATACTGTGACTTACATATATACATTTATACGTAAAACGTATATGCATATATGCATGTGTATGAGATACACACATACATTAAGTGCCATTGCCGACAATCGACCGCACAGACACCGGTGTTTCGACCTTTGAGGTCTCGTCAGTGTGCGTGGAGACTGTCAACAATGGCTTCAAGACTTAAAAAGCTGCTTATGTCATTTTTGCGTGTTAAATGCAGTGAGAGTATCACAGCGACATCTAACACCCAAAAGATGACACAGAAAAAGCGATGGCTTCTGACGGCATGTTCTGCTATACAGAGGCCTGTATGTTAATAGTGTATCTCGTGTAATAGAGCCTTATGTGGCGTCACCTATCAAAACGAAAATGAATAGTGTAAACACATGGATGTTAAACCTAACATCAAGCAGTAAATAAATACTGTGACTTACATATATACATTTATACGTTAAACGTATATGCGTACACGTATAAATGTATATATGTAAGTCACAGTATTTATTTACTGCTTGATGTTAGTTTTAACATCCAGGTGTTTACACTATTCATTTTCGTTTTGATAGGTGACGCCACATAAGGCTCTATTACACGAGATACACTATTAACATACAGGCCTCTGTATAGCAGAACATGCCGTCAGAAGCCATCGCTTTTTCTGTGTCATCTTTTGGGTGTTAGATGTCGCTGTGATACTCTCACTGCATTTAACACGCAAAAATGCCATAGCCGGTTTTTAAGTCTTGAAGCCATTATCGACAGACTCCACGCACACTGACGAGACCTCAAAGGTCGAAACACCGGTGTCTGTGCGTTCGATTGTCGGCAATGGCACTTAATGTATGTGTGTATCTCAAACACATGCATATAGGCATATACGTTTTACGTATAAATGTATATATACTGCATGACATGGAAACTGCAACACCAAGAAGGGGTGCGGATTTTTTGACCAAACTTGGTAGAAACGTATAACTAGTCAAAGGCAATAATTGATTAAAATTTCAAAGAAAAAAAACAAAAGACTAACACAATTTAACATAATTTTTATTAATAATGTGTTGAACCGCCCCTATTAGTGTCACACTCCCTCACTCTTCGTGGCATTGATTCGACTAGGTGGTCGATATCCTCTTGGGGTATGGTGTCCCAAGCAACCTGTAATTCATGCCGGAGAGCTATTAGTGTCTGCGGGGGATTGGCTAAATTCATAAGTTTTCGTCCCATAATGTCCCACACATGTTCTATTGGCGAGAGGTCGGGGGATTAGGGTGGCCATGGCAAGATATTGACATGAGCCTCTTCCAAGCGATTTATAGAAATTCTCGCTACGTGGGGAGGGGCATTATCCTGCTGGAAAAGTGGGTCTTCGAGCGTTTGAAGATATGGTAGAATATGGGGTTCTACCACCTCATCAATGTAACGCTGGGCGTTCATGGTGGTTTGGATGAACACCAATTGAGACCTACTCCCATATGCTATAGCACCCCATACCATAACACCCACTGCTCGATGCACATGCCTTTCAACGGAAAACTGAATATCACGACGTTCCCCACGTCTTCGTCTGACCCTCATACGGTCATCATGCATCCCTAGACAAAATCGAGATTCATTACTGAATACCACCCTGTGCCACTCCACGTTCCAGTGCAGTCGCAATCTACACCACTCCAAACGTTGCTGTCGGTGTTGAGCCGTAAGTGGTAACACAAGATGTGGACGATAAGATTGTAAGCCGAAACCCCTAATTCGACGATAAACGGTTCGAAGGGTTACATGACGACCAATATTACCTAACCACACGTCAGCAATTGATCTGGTGCTGGAAAACCTGTCTCTTAGTGCCATTAAGCGAAGGCGGCGGTCCTGTATCTCATTAGTTCTTCTTCGGCCTCCGGTTCCTCTTTGGCGTCTTTCCTGACCTTCCCTAGTCCATGATTGATAACAGCGCATAATTGTGGATTGGTTCCGGTTAAGGCGATTTGCAATTTCCCTGTATGAAAAACCACCTTCTCGCAAACCAACAATTCGACCTCTGTCGAATTCGCTTAATTGGCGATAATTTCCACGTTGCCGCACTCTAGGCATAATAAAACTCTTTAAACACGTTAAACAAAGGTATAATAAGACAAAACCGTTGAAATTAATTTCAAACAAACAATTAATACACCACACATTAATGTCAGCGAAAACTGAATGAAGTGTCAGATGTGTCATGACCACTTGTTCTATCGCAACAAAATTTTAATCAATTATTGCTTTTGACTAGTTATACGTTTCTACCAAGTTTGGTCAAAAAATTCGCACCCATTCTTGGTGTTGCACTTTCCATGTCATGCAGCATATGTAAGTCACAGTAATTCTATTATAACAAGAAGAAATAGGACCAACATCGTGTTGTTCAATAAGTACTAGTCGTCCTTCTATGTATAATATAGGTTTTGTTTTACGATATTCATTTTGTTTCTATGGTTAGTGTGTCAATGTTGTTTGTCATACACAATGACTTACGAGTTCGTATTGGTCAAGTTCAATGTTATTATGAATGCAATAGAATATATCCCAATGCATTAAGAAGATATTGTACGTTGGTTTTAGAAATGGTCTCACTTCTGTAAAAGCATATCGTAAGATTATGAGCAAATTTGGGGCAACTGGTTCAGTTACCGATAAAAAACGATCGGGTAGATCGAAATTAGTTAATAACGCAGTGAATGCAGCCGTAATTTTACAAGAAGAGAGGAAAGTTATTGAAAAATTCAGCATATAATGTTTGTAGTGCTAATAAAATTGCAAAGCGTTTGGAAATTAGTTACTCTACAGTGTGGCGAGATGGGCTGATTCGCCCTGCAAATGTTAGTAGAAATTCGAAATAATAGTGAATGGTTGGCCAAATTATTGTGGGCAGATGACGCACATTTTGATTTAAATGGAGGTGTGAACACACACAATTGAAAGATATGGTCGAATAATAATCCAATTACCATTGTTCAACAAATATTACATGATGTCAAGGTTACTGTTTGATGAGGTTTTACGTCAAATTTTATAATAGGACCACATTTCTATGAAAAAATAGAACATGGACAAATGAAAACAGTAACGGTAAACTTATAGCGATATTTTCGAATGTTGCAAGACTTCGTAATACCACCATTACAGAATCGTGATATCGAAAATATTATTTATATGCAAGAAGAAGCTCCACCTCATACACAATACCGGTAAAACACTATTAAGTAACATTGATGGTGTAATTAGTAGTCATTGTCCAAACAGTTGGCCTGCTAGGTCACCAGACATTAATTTCTGCTTACTACTGGTTATGGGGCTACCTCAAAAGAAGGGAGGTTTTGAAAGCCGACTACTCGTCAGGTAGTTAAACAATCGATATCAGATGTCATTAAAAGCATACCTAGGAATGCACTTTCTAATGCCGTTTATACCATAAAAGAACGACTAATACTTATTGAACAATATTGGTCATATTTAACTTTTTCCTATGTCTTTTTGATACAATAAAATCCCATTTCTTTATGAACAAATTAGTGCTTTTGTTTTTGTACATAATAAAAATTTGCCAACCTTATAACCATTTCAAACTGAGAACTTACTTTAGAATAACCCTGTACATCGAAATAAAACGTAAATATTTTAATAGAAAATATTATAATAGTATCATTCAGATTTAAATCAAAACGGAAGGGATATCTGGTACAAATTTGCAGAAAATCTTCTTGTCCCTTACTTCATCTTCGTTTCCGACTTTTAAGTCTTCTGGAAGTGAATTCTAATAATAAGCAAGATCTTCCTAGATTCTCTAGAGTAGTCCAAAATGCTTGACCCGTAACTTATTAACATATCTTAATTTCAAAGATTTCGCTTTCACACCATTTCTTATTGCTTCTGAATTTATCATGCGAATGGATTTTCCATTTCTAACGACTACTTTGTAAGAGCCTAGATCATTTTTGTAATGTAATTCACCTTTTATTACAATGCTTCCACTTCGACACTTTTTTTTTTATATAAACGCGTTTTGAGTTCTTGGATGGAGAAGCCAAGATCCTGTTGGTTTCATCACTTCATAGCGGAATCTCTTTAATTGACTTCACAGTCCTTTCCTAAATGACAAACTGATCACATTTTTGAGAAAAATTCCGTGTAGGTTTCTAGTCTGTTAATCATTTCCATTTTTTTATATGTTGCTTGATTTGTCCAAAGGCTCGGTCTGCTTGAAGGAATGAATGACCAACGCGGGAAACACATACCGAGTAAAGTAGTGTTCTTATTTTGGCTACTACATTCATCAACCAGTAACCTCACCGTTTCTGGAGTGTTTCCAATATCACTTTTCTTGAGCCTATCATAAACTGCAGAGAAAGTATCATTTGATCCTTTAGGAAATTTATTTTCTATTCAGTAGTACAAAAAAAACACTCCTAGGGTTTAATGGAGATTTCGAAGTTCCTTGCACAATCGCAAAGGTAAAGATCACTTAATAGATGCTTATACCTTTCACTTAGTTTTAAGTACATAGACTATACGTCTAGCAGCAGTTTAAACAACGCAATAAAAGACACTCACGAAAGAAGTCTTGCAGAATTGTTTCACAAAATTCCAAGGAGGGTTAAACTGCGTGCTTTGTTTGCTTTTTTTATTAACACATTTACCACACCGAAAATATGTTTTGCCACTGCGTATCGATCAATGACCTGTTTTGGAATTTCTGAGCGCTCGTCATATTCATGTACGAGTACGTGAAAAGAAATCAATCCGTATACAGCGGTTTTTTTTTCTTGTGATAGCTGCTTATTAGGACCACATTTTAAAAATATTTTGTGTTATACATAGTGTTCCATAAATTGGTGGCTGACCATAGTTGCAGTTTTTTTTAAATGGAACAGCCTATATATTATTACATTTTTGTATTCCCCGTATAGTTTTTTAGGCAAAAAGTAATAAGATAGTATAGGCCTAAAGTCTAAAGTTTTCGACTTATTTCCACTTTTCTTAAAAATTCAATGTTTGTATAGAATTATATTGCTCGAAAAGATGGTCACAATTTTTTGTAGAATTGTTCAAAGTAAGAGGTCCTAATAGAAGCATATTGCTACGCCGTTCCCAAAGGTTAAAATTAAAAAATAATTGAAAGTAGTTGACAAAATCAAGCAAAAGCGCAGAAAAATGGCGTCGACGGAAACTAGAAATTATTCATCCTTCAATACTAATAGCAAAGTAACGGCCAAGCTAAAATAATTATATCGCCGCTTTTTAAATCACCAAAGTGTCGGAAAGTTTATGCTTACACCTTCAGGAATGCCTTACCTGTCACTACTCTTACGTACAGATGATAAAGATGGTGAAGGGAACTGCCTCTAACTCAATCGTCTTGGTAGGCCGTGGATTTACATAGAATCTCAGATGGATGAATTTACGGACGCCATCTCCTTATATGTAATATTCCCTACCCCAAAATGGTCTTTGATCCAGGAGAAAAATCAGTTAAAATACTCAAGGTAGCAAAAGATAAGACTAAACCACAAATTTCCAACAACAATTTAATATGTTCAAAAAAACTGCTCAAGTTATAATATAAATTATAAGTTTAAGGGTTAGAATTAAAAAGTTAATTTATATAAAAAAGATACAAGAATTTTACCTAAGGTTGCGAGAGGTGTATCTTGTTCTAATCCCCCCCCCAAAGAAAAAAACAATTATGTGCCAATGTACAATTTAAGTGACAGAGGTACCTTGTATATCGTACCTGAATTTGTAATACAGTTACAATTATTCAAAATAAATTAAAAACTAACGTTAGCTAGAGATCTCCGCTTTACAACAATTTGCAATTGTATCAAGTCGTATTCACACTGTATATAAATTTAGAGGTACCTAAGAATTAAGTGTAACTCCAACAGATGGATGAAGGAGAAAAAAAGAACAAAATTATGAATTCCGGCTTAAAGCCTTCAATAGTAAAATTTACAATGAATTTAAAACACACCCCTGGCTTCCGGCACAAGGTTGCCAACGGGGAAATCAAATAAATTATAGAGCAAGAACCTCTGATATTAAGCAACTAGTTTAAAATTTATGCTACAATATTAGACTATCGGTAATTTAAAAATTAACACTCAAATGATTAGATAAAAGAAAAACATTTTAAAAGACTCACCTTAATAATCTAGTAGGCGTGGCCTAACACACAATAGGAAGAATACTGGAAATACTCTTCTAGTCGGAACTCCAAAGAAAGTACTCTTGTGTAAGGACAGCCAAGATTATTAGCACCACTGGATGGTGTCTTTTTAACGAACAATTGCATAAAATCTCCAAAATTCCAATACACAAAATGGAGGTCACCATGTGGTTTTTAAAATTTCCAGTCTTTAACGACGAAATAGACGAGAAATTTTTCAGGAAATTAGAAGCTATAAATCAAGGGAAAAACCACACACTAAATACAATTCGACATAAACGGAAAAACTAAGAGACGTGCTCACCAGACATGAATTAAGCGACCGCATGGAATTATCTCACAAAAACGTCGGGGAAAAGATTCATCCAAACTTTAATCAGCACGTTAATAATCCGATTGACAAGCGTAATCTTCTACGAGAAGAAATGGCGAAATTGCACCAAATAATAGCAGTGAATAAATAGCATCGTAATCACATCTGCCTCTATATCAATCAACGGTAAAATGCCTAATGTCAAATGCAAAAATGGACAAGAGGACGTACTCCCTTAACGATAATCGCTTCGACGGCTAAGAACTATTAATCAAATAGTACCAACATGTATAATTACATCGACGACCCTTCTAAACCGAAAAACAAACCTACTAATTACTAGGGGATGGAGACATTAAAAGAAAAATTCTCTAAGATACAACAAAAGTAAAAACTAATTAATTACTATTTAAATTCGAAGCCGTCACATTAGTGTAATTAAGGTTGCAGATGTATCAGTAGAATAAACAGTAAATAGATCAAGAGTAATAAAAGTTGCATATACCTGAGTTGACTAGGATTTGCGGTAACCGAGCCGCATAGAAGAGATATATTTAACGTTAAAAACCGTTCTCACCAACAGATGGCGGGACAATCTAATAACTTAGAATTGAAACTGATTCTTATATAAATTAAAATACAGAAATGCATTACTACTAAATGTGATAACGTGATGGATAAAAATAAAGCAAACGAGAATTGCTAACGTCAAAACGTGAGGAAACATAACAATAATTCTACGAATATAAATAAAGGAAACAAAAATATTCAAAATTAACTTAACAATATATTTTTTTCAGTTACTAACTGCATGTGCAATTAGTAACTGAAAAAAAATAAAATATGCTTCTATCTCTACCTCTTATTATGAACAATAAAATTGTGTCCATCTTATACGTCGTTTTCGAGAAATATAATTTTATAAAAACTCTGAATTTTTCAAAAAAATGGGAATCAGTCAAAAACTTTAGTTTGTAGGCCTATACTATATTTTCCCTTTTTGCCAAAAAAATATACGGGGAATGCAAAAATGTAATAATATATGGGGTATTCCATTTAAAAAACTTATGGAACACTATGTATAATACAAAATATTTTTAAAACATGCTCCTAATGAGCAGCTATCACAAGAAAGAACCGCTTCGAAATATCTTTACTCGTAAACGCACAATCGGCCTTACCCGCGGAGATGACTCACCCCGTATATAGAAAGTGTGACTATATATACGGATAATATAATAATTTCCATCGTATTCGTACATCAATCTGATGAATGCCAAATATTGCAAAACCGGTCGTTGATTTGACACGGAGTCGCAAAACATTTTTTAAGTTAATTTAACGCGGAAGATTGCTGTATGTTGGTCGTACTTCTCAGATAAATAAGTGCTTCGCAATTTGTAGATGTCTGAAAAAAGAAAACGGCATTTAGTTCGACAATTATGTGCGCAAATAAAGACTTTTCTAATTAGAGAATATCTAATGTAACATTACATTTATGATACTTCTTTATTAAATTTTGTATGTGACACACGAAATATGTTGCACCATGTCAGATTTTTTTCTAAATCAAAATTAACTTTGTTTTTTATTTGATGCCAGCGTATGTTGGTCACTGTGCAAGTATATCACTCAGTATAGTTGAGCAGGGCGAGAATTTTATAATTATAAACGTATAACTAATGTTCTTGAAGGCAACATCTTAAATATGCTGTAACTCAACATTTAGGAATTTCAAAAATAACTTAGTACGTACTTGTTAAACTAAAAAATTCAGTAACAAAGCTAGGGCATGACCCTTTATCGAATATCTGTCAATTTTTAAAGTTAAATTACCACGCCTCCCTCTCTGGGGAGAGGTTATTCAATTTTGTACAGTCTCATGTTTCCGAGGACGACATCCATCAAGTTTCGGTAGTACTCCGGTGACTTCTGTTTTATTAACGTTCTTATAAGAAACCTTTGTCAAGACAGATATCATAAATTAAAATATTTTTTGTATTACGTAAGTATTCTTTAGTTTTAATGATAAATTTTAAAATTCCTATTTTTTAACTAAAACTCATACGAAACCTCACATAATTGTGTAGATTTCTTATAGAAATCGAGAAAGATATATATATGAATATACGATAGCGCTTTTATGATATTATTATTGAAAATACAAATGAAAAATATTACTTTGTTTTTATAAAGTTTTTAATTGAATAATTACTCTGAATAACATACACGAGATACCTAAATCTATACCGACTGCAAAAAAGACACCGGAATTACTTGAATTGATAGCCGAAACATTCAATTGATCTCAAATGATTCATTTACATAGGCAATTTATTTGCTTTGAAATACTATTTCCACCATTTAGCCTTCCTGTATGATTCACGCATGGTTCAATAAAGTACTTGTGCAATTGAAAATAAATATAATCAAACTGTATATTGTATCTGCAACTTTTAAATTCACGTGTACAGGGTGTCCCAGAAATAAAAAGACGGAGTAGCAGAAATCGGAAGCTAGATTGTGTAAAAACGTACCCTCAAAATATCAAGTCTTTATTCGTGCGCAGACGGCAGAAAAAAAATAATAAAGAATTCAATTGGCCTTACGCCGACCCTGCACTAAATATCCACCTGCTTCACTTTCACAATCGGTGCTTTTCAGAACCACCATATTACTTGTGTTAAAAAAAAAGGAGGAGGAATAGATACTTCATAATAAATATTAAACCATTAATTACTTTAATTTTAAACATGCTAGAAAAATACGATTTATTGAATATTCTAATAATCAGCTGTTTCCAACTACGAAAACATTAAAGAGCAACAACCTTCCTATTTTAAAAATAATAACAACCTTTTATTGCCTGCAAAAAAGTAGGTCACCCATCTGGGTCAATAACCGACTACATAGCTGCGTTATTGGGACACATCCCGCAAAAGATATGTTTTTACGATTTAACGTTTTTTTTTCCGTTTTATGCAAATAAAAGCGTATTTTTCTCTATGAATGCGTCTTCTTTTCTATTTACAAATGAACATTCTTACGTGAATTTTAAACATACATTCTGTGCCAGGTCCGTAATGTAATTTTTTATCTAAAAAACAACATAGAAAATTAAAATTTTAATTTCTTCGTTATTGTGGTATATTTGGGCCTATTTCTGTTCGGACGTTACATATCTGTTACTCCGTCTTTTTATTTCTGGGACACCCTGTATATTTTTCTTTGAAATGTAGCGAAAACAACAAAAAATCTGTCTACGACGACCTATTTTGATAATTGTTATTCCGATACTATTTAAAAAGATGAATCTTTACTTATAATCAAAGACGAAATGCTCCCACCCAAAAGAAGTAGTCATAACGTTTCAAAAATATGACATTGCATAACACACATTGTGAAAACGTGTATTCTGGCACAAATTTTACAATACTGTAACTTAAATATCGACAATTAATTATATTTTACTATTTTCAGTTAATATGTAGCATCTTTAATTATTTGATAAATTTAAATAATTCTTAAAAAATCCATGAATACAAAATATATTTAAGTAATGTAATGTATATGTTATTAAAGCATGACCAATTCTAACAGTCCTTATTGAATCATTGCGTAGTATTATAGAGTATCATCAACGAAGACGACAGTTAAGTACTATCCCAAACGCGTTTAGTTTTAAAAGTGAAATTTTATTGTGCAGTCAACGGATACTGCACGTATGTGTTTCAGTCATTACTAGTTATGAAGGAAAAAATTATGTAATTCTTGTGATAGTTAATAGCAGTGTACCTATTAATTCGGGACAAAATACCAACTCATTTTTACAATATCTCCTTTCTCCTGCTACTAACAAATACGCCTTGTTTTTGAGATTAAAAGTAACAGCTAAGCTTACATATTCTACAAATTGTGCCTCTAGATTTCATTGGAGCGATAAACATTTAGAAACCAACTGTTGCCTTCGCTGATCAATTGTCTTAACTGCGGTATCATCATCATCGCATACATGCAATCACAAAACCAATGTTAAGACTTACAATTAAAACAGCATAATAAGCTCGTGCTTCCGAACATGATATGAATATTTTTACATGTGCATATTTCTTATATTATAGTACGTGCATGTATAACTGTTTCGAATTTTAGTAAAATTGTATATAGTATGTAATTTACGTATCTAATATCAAAGTTTTAAGGAATATACAGCAAATATGTAATACTTGTATTTATCAAACTTACTATATTAAGGTAATTTGTGCTAACCGCCCTTCTACACAAGAAACTTGTTTAATAATGCAAAGTTATATATGTGTGGTAAGCCCCGTACGACATAAACTTAATCACAACAACTTAATATATATATTTTTAGAACTTCTCATACGAATTTATTAGAAAAAATATTTTGAAAATATCATTTCCCGTAGTTATTTTATTTCTTTTAAAATTATTGAAATACAATAAATCTTAAAATGAATAAGTTTATTGATTGCGTCTAGAGATGTTCTTAATTAAATGGCTACCATTTTGTTTTCGTAATTATTTATGCCAATAAATCGGTATTTTTGTACTAGTATTAATTAAAAAATATATATATAAATTCCGACAGTTTTTAATGTAACATCCAATATATATTATATTTATTACAATTTTTTATTATAATAAAGATTCTCTATTACTTTATAAAAATTATTATTATTTAGAACAAATCAAATTATACATTGTTCAATACAGTCTACTTACAAAAACGTGCCATCATTCAAAATAATTGCTATAGCTCCAATTGTTCTAGTTTCTTAGATGTAGCTTTTATTAAAATATAAAATAAGTTTATCAAAATGAATTAAACTTTATTTTGATGAAACTTGTACAAAATTACTTAAAACAGTATATCATGTTACATTGAGAATAAGAAGACAGCTTCGCAAAAGGCAGTGTCACTATAATATTTTTGAATAAAAAGCAAATTATCAGCTACTTTATTACAAGCTATATTCACGGCACACAGTATATTGAAATTAGATGCCGGAGAAATATTACGAAAAAAATTAGGTATGAAGGTTGTTCTAAATTACGTTTTAAGTACTTTTATGTTCTTAATAAAATAAACCTGTGGGTCTCAATTTTGAATTTTTGTTTTGTACAAAAATTATTCCAAATGCAGCTCCAAATACTTTTATACTTAATAAATAAGTCTATATAGAATGCACAATTTGCGAGATATTTGCAAAAAAAAATGCTAATCAGGAAGAGTAGAAGAGGTACTTCCGGTCCGATTTTTGAAATTTTTTGTACAAAAATTGTCCCAAATCTAGCTCTAAATACTTTTGCACTTGTAATAAATCTGAATAGAATGCCTAATTTGGAAAATATTTGCTGTCCAAATGTTGATTTTTTTACAAAAATACCCTCATAGTCTTAATATATTAGTCCAGAAAACATAACATGCAAGATACTCTCAAGAAACTGGTTTTCGATCATAGTAAAAATCCTAGGGCGGCCAGTAGACATTTCGACAAATAATTTTTAAAAAGAATTTTTGCATCATTTTTAAGTACTTTTGCATTCTTTTGAAACTTGGCTAAATTTAGTAATGGATCATATATTATATATAGAACAAGAAAATTCTGCGCAGGTTTGGAGGAAATGTTGCTTATTCACATACATACATTTCAAGGACTTAATCACAGAATTCCGTTATTTTATTTTCTGCAAAGAGTGTGGCATCATGTAATCTGTGAATAATTCGGCTATTTCATCTGGCTGTAAAAATTGGTAGTCCAAACAGACACTTTAGAAAACCGACTTCATCAGGTTATGATTTGTATTCCTTGGAAAGACCGAAAATTGAATTTTTTGATACCAACTTTGACCCAAATGGAAGTGACATCTCTGTCTAGCTGTTCCCAATAAAACGGATTAAGCAGCTTTGTATATTGACTTTTCGAAGTCTCTGCAATTTTATCAGAAAGAGGCGCATAGAAATCCTTATGCAGAGCGTGATGAGTAAATAACTAATAAAAATGCTTAGGACAACTTTTGATGGTGCCATATACGTAAACGTTGGTTGTACGACACAGCGCTTACAGATTTTTCTTTATAGAAAATACTATAATTTTTCACTAGAATAAAATCTTCGGCAGCATTGTTATTGAATTCCGTATTTGCTACAAAATTACAGGTTTCTTCAACTGATTTAGCCAATTAACACATTTGCATTTTTCATAATTCTCATAATAAGTACTAAATCTGTTGCTTTCAGTTCTTTTTTATCGCCTCAAAGCTAAATGAATTAACTTAGCAGGTCCAGGAGATATGTTTGCATTGGCTTTGTGTTTCAAAATGCTACTTAACATTTGACGTTCGATTTTATTTTATTTTACTTTATCATGGTTATGAGGAGACTAACTTTCTAAACCTTATTGGTTTTTGCGTAGCTTAAGGAAAGATTTACACGTTTTTTCTTCAACATTACCAAAATTCAATACGTTTTTACCACTTTCACATGCTACAATTTCTATAACTGCGCTATTAGTAATATAATTTTGGCTTACGCAAATAGTGTTCTGAACCAACTGAATGGTTTTAAAACAAAAAATTGTCTAAATACCTACCTTCCCATAAATGTGGTCAGTAAATTTATTAAAATGTAATTACTGCATTCAGCAATTTACGAAATTCTTTTGAAAATTTTCGGACACATTTTATGTACTTTGCAGACTTATTAAATAAGTTAGAACGCATCTTACACCGACCCAAGGTTTGGTATTGATAGCTTCAGAAGTTCGTCCGTTATAGTGGTTACAGATACACACACACAGAGAGAGGGAGGCAGACATTTTTAGAAAACCACATTTTCGGTACCAAGGGACATCAAACCCTGGATATCTACAAAAACACAATACCTTCTTATACTACCGATAAGAAAGTAAAAATAACAATATAGCAATTAACACACGTAATATCAAAGCATGTGTTTAAGATACTAGCAGATATTTGTAATTGATTTATGTATTGCGATTTCCAACTTGGGAATGTCGTCCTTCATTTATTCTACTACCAGAGTCGTGCCTAAATATTTAATTTCTTAATTTTCAAAACAAACATCACATAATAATGCGTACATGCAAGTATAATATTGCCAATATGATGGAATAGCATTAATACTAAATGATGGTTTATAATCTACTTTCATATAAAAATGTGTATTTTTATTAAATAAAATCGAGTTGTTCAAGTTGTCATAGTAAAAAATAATGTTATGAATAATATATAAATAAATGAATCTTCTATGCCATTTCCGTACGTACATATACCAGAGTGAATAGAAATAACATACAGACTAAACTTTCAAAAATAATCAAACTAAAGAACTAATAAACCGTAAAAAATAGATAATCGCCAACACGAAGCTAATAATTTTAATAACAACAATAATAAGGATAATTTATTAGAGATTGATTAATAGTAGCAAATGTGTTATAGAAAAATCCTATTTTGTTCTAACCGTGAACGGCTTGCAAATTAATGGTATATTTTTGTTATACCTTTAAATCTGTCATAACTTCCCTCTTAGGAATTTTACGATAATAGCGTATACCTATGGACTTTTATATGCAAAATTCGAAGACCTATCAAAGTCTTGAAAAATATACATTTACTACACATGAGACAAATGCTAATTCAAAATTTACTCAAAAATGCTTAGTCAATTGTTTTTGATAATTATAATTTAATTAGAAGGTAGACTTTTGATATGATTAGTTAGGCTTTTCGAATATGACCTTGGTTTTTACAAGCGGTTATAACAGTGATGTTTAGTGGTAAGTACCATATATATAATTCTACTACATTCAGTGGCGGCTGCTGCAGGGAGGGCAACGATGCACTGCCCCTCAATGACAAATTTCTTTTAACAGATAAATTAATTATAAATACCTAATTTGTATGTAATTTTTTTGACTTGCTTGATTACAAATAATATGTTTTCGGAAGTAACATCCGTCTCCTCAGCGCTGATTTTAAAAATCGCAGTCTGACGTAGGCTCCGGGATTCTCGCTCGACTGCACGGTATGTATTAGGAATCGAGCTATGAAAGTGGCGTGGGTAGAGAGCGTGTATATGTCAGCGAGAGGGCACTTCTCTGCGGTGCCGGTAACGCAAGTCCAGTATGTAATATACAGCGGTGAGTGTATGTTGTAATTTCTATCGGTGCAAATACAACTATGAATTGCGTTAGTAACATATCGAAATGATAGAAAATAACACACTGAGCTCACTGAGTCACATGTCTGACGCGGATCATAGATGATGAATCTAGTGACCAGTCGACAATAAGGGAAGCTGTAGGCTTAAAAAACATTTTAAATGATTATGATTTCAATTACTGGTTATATTGTTTTAATAAAATCATGCCGCATTGCGAATTCTCTACAACCAATTACAACATCGTCAAAATGACAGTATTAAAATACAGTCTTGTGTGCCATCATTTAAATCGTCAATTCAGCATTCCCGACAACGGAACACAAGACCCCGTTATGAAGACAAACACAAAATGGTTGCTAAAGAAGTGTGCACATTATTATTAATTAATATTGATGATCGTTTTTTGTTTAGTGATCACCTATCTAAAGGTCTTCTTTTTCAACCACACTTATTTTCAGCATATCAAAATTATTTCCCCGAAACTGAATTCCAGATGGGCGTTTGCCGGTTGTCCGCTATCGTGGTGAGAGAGAGAGAGAGAGAGAGAGAGAGACGCACATACAAACATGTTTACAAAAACGACTTTTTCGGTGTCAGGGGACATCGAAACGTGGACATCTGCAAAAATCTCGCTGTCGAACATTTTCGTCATCACAACACTTCCTTATGGTAGGCATAAGAAACTAAAAAGTGCATGAAGCAGAAATGAACGATCTGATTTCAGAGGATTGGATATATTATTGAATATAAATATCAATCATTTCAACTTATACAAAACACATAGATTGATGGTTTATAAGTTAGGATTTCCGATCTCGATTCAATATTATTAGAGATCGGTCTTTTTAAGCCCGATCTTCGATTTTTAGAATCGATTTTTTACCAGCCAGATCTATCTTAAAATCGCCACGCAATGAAAATATCGAAAATCGATCTCTACCAGTATGTTTCATTTTATTTTTATTTTTATATAAAAAAAAAATCGCGCGGCCCTGGCTACTCCTTAAATCTATTGCGTCGTACCGAAAAATCTGGAGCAACGGAGAACAAAGGGAATCGTCTGCTGTGTCGCTACTGTTTAGTTTATATTGTGTCTGTGGTGCGTGCTTCGGATCGATTGCGATTGTTTTAATAATGAAGGTAATAAATATAGTATCTAGAGAAAAGTGAAACTTTATAAAAAGAGAAAACTGAAGACGATGCAAACATTGTTACAGCTCGCAGACAGAGACCTGGCCGGTGAGATGCCCTTTCCACAAGATGCGCAGTGTATATTTCCTATATACGAGGTAGGCGCCATAAATTCTCGGCCTGATATCCGAAAAAGAAATTTGGAACAATATAAGAATTTTTATTTTTCAGTGTAATCTCCCCTAACTTCTATACATTTATTACAATGATTAATTAATAATTCGAAACAAAATAATCTGAAGTTCTATAACCGCTGCTTGCAACTCACTGTCGTCCTTAAAACTACGTCCTCCAAGTTCTTTTTTTAAATTAGAAAACAAACCAAAATCACAAGGACCCATATCCGGACTATACGGTGGATGATTCAATTCTTGAAAGCCGCAGTCGCGGATGGCAGCTTGTGAAATGGGGGCAGTATGGACGGGAGCATTGTCGTGCAATAATTGCACACCTTTTGTCAATTTTCCACGATGTTTTGCACGAATACTGTCCCTTAATTTATGCAATAAAGACGCATATAATATATGCCGTTCACACTTGTATTGTGCTCTTTAAAGTCAATTAGCAATATGCCCTCACAATCCCAGAATATTGTGGCCATCATCTTTTTCGTTGATTGAACGACTTTCGCCTTTCTAGGACGAGGTTCATCAGGTCGCCGCCATTCCATGTTCTCCTTTCTCGATAGAGCATCGTAAAACAGAACCATTGTTGCATCCCCTGTAACAATAGATTCCAAAATCGGTTTTGGGTCGTCTCCACACATGTTTAAAAACGACTGCGCACATTCGCTTCGACGTTCATGTTGGAGAGCAGAAAGAGGTCGTGGTACCCATTTAGCACTAATTTTATTCATACCCAAATGGTGATGGAGAATTCAGCGAACATTTGTTTCGGAAATGTTTGTTATCACTGCTAATTTCTCCACTCTCAAATGGCGATCTTCTAGCACTAAATGTTCAATAATTGAAATTTGTTGAGGCGTTATCACTTCAATTGATCGACCCGACCGATCAGCATCTTCCAGGGATTCTTGTCCCAAAACGGAAACATTTTGCCCACTTTTTTACAGTTGGTTTCCTCAGACATTTTCGTGCGCTAGCCACGTTAGTTGGCTGGTTACTTAAAACTACTGGGCTTCGAACCGTTATACTTATAGTGTACACCTCGCGTATGTGCATGCATGACGTGACGGAGTTTGAACACGTTTGAACCTATATAAGCCTGTCAGGCCGAGAATTTATGGCGCCTGCCTCGTATGTATCTCTATTCAGTATATTACAATTTCTTATCGGCATTTACACTTTCGTCCGGCTAATGTATGCGATGATGAACAAATGTTATCATTTCTTTTTTCCGAATACTTTCTCGGCCAGGACTCGGTCTGTGTACTGTACGTAGATATGAAATCAAGCGGAAATACTCCTACACAAAAAATATTGGTAAGTGTGGTTAACAGTACATTTAAGTGGGAAATGCCAATTTCGATGTTTCTCGCTTCCTGTCATCCCATTAGATGATCGATGACGAATGTGTGTGACGACCAGAATAAAAACCCTGACAAAATCATGGCAGTGATAGCGGACAATGCCCCCAATATAACGAAAACTATTTCAGATTTGAACGGCGCAGAGATAAATATTTACCTTGCTTTGCCCACACACTAGATTTACTTACTTCAAAACCCGGCAAACATTTGAAAATTGTTAAAAATCTTATCCAACAAGTCAAAGATATTATTGGGCACTTCCATCATAGCGTCATGTAAAAGACCTCACTGAAGTATTCCGCTCTATCAAAATCCTAAGTGCGATAAGTGGAGAATTTTTTTTACTTTCTGTAAAATTATCCCAATGGTTCATTGTCTTACAGAGATCATTGACTCTATTTAAACTACTACGAAGTTGGGATTGCCGCCAAATAATTAATTTCTAATGTAATTTTAAAAGGATTTGAGGCAACTGAAAGCGTTAATATATTAGCAAATGCGACGTTTTTAAATCCCCGGTTTAAAATTGCAGTCAAGTTGTGGCAAGGGTGAAAAAGTGACTGCTATGTAGTAGACTGAATGAAAATGAAATGGAAAACTAACAAATACGTCTGACCCGGATACTTGGAAATTTCACATAACATTAGAATCAGGCCACTATCAAGATACTGAACCTAGTGGTAGAGCAGAAATGCCATTGGATCTCAAAAGTTATATGTTAGAGCCAGTTTCAGATTTGGAATCTACCAATCCCATTAATTTTGGAATCCGCTTGGATAGCAAGAGCTTTATGAGAAATTAAGCAAACTAGTACAACGTGCACTATGCGTATATATAGTGGGAACGGCTTACTTAATTAATTTTGCTGAAATCTTTAGACAATTAGAATAATATTCAATATGTATCTAATTTAATTAAGTAATATAAAACACTATAAAATTTGTTTCGATAATTATGTAAACAAGTTGCATCTTGCACGGAAACTTCTTTTCCATCGAAAACATCTTCCAAAATCATAATCTATAACTATGAATTACTGTCATTTTATAATCGTGTCTAATGCGAAAACAATGTTTTCCGATGATAGCCAGGTATGTCCAGCAGGAAAAGTTTTTGTGCAAGATATTTTTATCCCGTAATAAAACATCCTAGAAGAAATCGAATACAATCGAATATGAAGTACACACGTACATTTGTGTGTATTATGAACTTAGAAATGCAAATCTAATTATAATTTCATATTTTGTCTGTATGTAGAAATATTTAAAAATGTAACGTAGCAAAATAGTCACCTAATTACCAACGTAAATAAAGCAAACAAACTTGTTGAACTACACCTTAATAACTTAAAACTGACAATTGTTTCACCACGCAGTGGCTTCTTCACCAATGAGTAAAAGTTCATGTTACAAAGTAAATATTCAACGTGTATCGGTTGTGGGAGATAAGAAAAAAGAAAAAGAAAAAGGGGAAGTGGGTTAAAACCGTTATAAAGCTATGTCAATGATGTGTTATGTTATTGCGGTTTCTCTTTTTTCTTTTTGTTCTTTGTATCTTCTTTATCTATTTAATAGATTTGATCTAATATATCAAAAATTATTGGACAAGACCCATACAGAGACGTTCTTCTTTCTACTTATGATACCTTAGGGAAATATCCACATAGGATTGTATGAGTCTATCATTTATTAGCAGATTATTGGTGAATATGTAGCCTACCTTTCCCCACATCAGCATGGATTTACATCAGGTCGATCCAGCATTACAGACTTCGCTGAAATAGCACAATACGTATGTGAAGCTTTGGACAATCGTTTTCAAGTGGATGTGATTTACACTTACTTATCAAGAGCTTTTGACAGTATTAAACATTTCTTACTTATGAATAAGTTGGATAATTCCGTTTTCGCTATTTGTCCACTTAAACTGGTCTCGTCATATTTAACAAATCGAACTAGTTATATATTCTACAATGGATATCAGTCTGGACTTTTCACTCCAACATCTGGTATGCCACTGGGACCCAACATAGGCCAGCTACCTTTAATATATTTTTAAATGAACTACTGAATTCGCCAACCTGTGGTGTTTTCGCATATGCTGATGACCTTAAAATATTCTAGCGAATTCTCAAACTTCTCTCGTACCAACATTACGCTAACTAGTAAAAGACAATTTAAAGACTTGAATAACTCAGCTCTTTAATTTTGGGACCATATATATGGAGTCTGTAATACTGGCACAAAATTTTTGGGCTTCTTAATCTGTTCATGCAGGGGTTTCACTAGTCACTTGGCTCTTAAGTCTATTTAGTTTGCCTTTGTCAGGGGTAGATTAGAGTACGGAGCCACTATTTGGTATGCACTTGGTATTGGAGAGAGTACAAAAGCGCTTCTTGAAGTTCATTAGTTAAAAAGTGATGGCTTTTACCAGGCTCGGAACAAGGACTACTTTGAGTTACTTGATAGGCAGTCCGTTGAGTCTTTAGCCGATAGAAGAAGAGAACAGTGCACTTTTTTTTATTTAACTTTGTTAACAATGTGGCGGACTCGCCGATACTATTCTCCTAGGTCAACTTCGAGGTGCCAACCAGGACCACGCATTTCACTGATACTTTTCCGATGCCCTGCAGACTCAGAACTAACAAGCTTTTAAGGGCGCCTCTCTCACATATGGTGACAAATGTAATAGATGTTATCCTTGATTGTTTCATGTAGGCTGATGACCCCTGATGCAATAGATCATATTATTTTTATTTACCTACTATATTGTTTATGCTTTATAATTTCAATTTCAATTTATTGTTGGTTTGTAGGTTTGTACGGAGCAACTGCTTACATGTACTGCCTTATAGTCCAGGAATTTTAGCACCAAAAAGGGGGTTCGCTCCGCAAAAAATCCTATCACTTGATTTTTTTTGGATTATGTCAGAGGGTGTCCCCTAAGTATAAAACCAAAGTTGTGTCGTCCAGAACCGCGAGCGTTAGCCACCATCTTGAAAAATGCCTTTTTCCAAATATCTCGAAAACAGTGAGTTTTACGTTAAAACTTGTAAGTACCTTTTTTATAGAGGATAACATTTCCCGTCTTTTATGTTTGAAATTTTTTCCCTATTGTCAATATTTGCCAAGATATAGTCGATTGAAGAAAACGATTTTTTGTTTTTGGAAAATATCTCGATAATTTTTGGAAATACAAAAAAAATGTGATTATCGAAGTTGTAGAGCATAATATTTTCTACAATTTTTGTATGAAACTTTTTTTTTTGTTCAATCGACAGTTGCTAAGTTAAAGCGCATTGAACGTTGCCGTCAGGTCTAGGAAAACAGCGATTATTGGTAATACGTTGCATACCAAGAACAAGTGTAAGGAGACGCGACATCTTGGCGGCAAGGATTGCAGGAGGTAATTAGTACACGTCTGTGTGTTCTTTAACAATAAGTATATATGGATATTCATTTATACATGTATGTATATTCATCGATTTTTAACCATGAATATTCTATTTCAATAGAATACAGGTATATAGAAAAGTAAGCAGCTGCACGCTGCTGGGTGTCTCCCAACATTGTCTATGCCTAAAAAAAAATAAAGAAATATCTATTTTCGCAAGCCCGGAAAAGGACGCACTCCAGAATCTCTATACAGCCCACGTTGTCTGAAGCCGGAGTATGGTGAAAATTTAAGAGAAAACATTTACATGCATTCAGCGGTTGTGACACAACGTCAGCTCCGTTTAAAATTGGAAAGTACAAAACTCTGACGACATTGAAGAACCACGAAGAATTGCTGACGGCTGTGGCATTGTTCAAAGATAGGAGCAGCGATCCCAACATGATTGCTCAAGCTGGCGAGCGTTTTTTATTGCTTTGTATCGAGGTAATCCACCGACGCAGGATACAGCCCGTTACCATTCCTTCAGGGTGTATCATCAGGTCCAAAGTTGGCTGAGATTTCATCATGACCCGGAAGAATGGGGCTGGAAGCGCGCTACGGATCGCTTATCACCGATCACAATGAAAAAAGCTTCCGCGCCGCAAAATTTGCTACAAATAATATCCTGCAAATGCAAGACAAATTGCGGAGCTGCCTGCGGATGCCGGAAGAGTGGCTTAAAATGTTCCGTTATCTATTCAAACTGTAGTGGCCAAACATGCGATAACGCAATCCCTACAGTGGACGATAGCGACGAAGAGAATGCCCACTATGAATCGTTTTTTGATCCTTTGACTATTAATGACTCGAACATGGAAGAGCAACATTCGCGAACCATCGAAAATCGCCCTTCCTGTTCTAAACAAAGGAAATTGTTTTAAACCAATCATCGAAGTTTGAAATTTTGCAACAAAATTTTTTTTTATTAATAAAGATGTTACACTCCTCCAGTGTAGATTAATCTGTGAAAAACGGTCTCTAGAAGCCAAAGATGTTCAAAATTCGTGTTAAATCATAATCTAAAATAATTTAATAATTTTAGATTAAGGTCCTAGAGACCGTTTTTCACAAATTAAATTTTTTAATTATTATAACGAATAATAAATATGAACAGTAGATGAATACATTTTCATGTCTTTCTCAAACGATTCGTTAGACAGTTTTTATTGCGCAAACTTTTCTCCTATCGCCCGTATCCCTCCTATTCATGACAAATATTATTTTTAGCGTCTCTATTATAAAATTCTTCGAATACACTTGTTCTTGGCATGCTAGAGCAACGTATCACCAATAATCGCTGGTTTCCTAGACCTGACGGCAACGTTCAATGCACTATAACTTAGCAACTATCGATTGAACAAAAAAAAGTTTCATACAAAAATTGTAGAAAATATTATGCTCTACAACTTCGATAATCACTTTTTTTTTTATTTCCAAAAATTATCGAGATATTTTCCAAAAACCAAAAATCGTTTTCTTCAATCGACTATATCTTGGCAAATATTGACAACAGGGAAAAAAGTTTCAAACAAAAAAAACGGGAAATGTTATCCTCTATAAAAAGAGGTACTTACAAGTTTTAACGTGAAACTCACCGTTTTCGAGATATTTGGAAAAAGGCGTTTTTCAAGATGGTGGCTAACGCTCGCGGTTCTGGACGACACAACTTTGGTTTTATACTTAGGGGACACCTTTGACATAATCCAATCGAAAAATCAAGTGATAGGATTTTTTGCGGAGCGAATATCTAAAAATCCTGGACTATTAGCTTATATACGTAATTTATCCCGTAAGTGAAACTGTTGGGTAATAAATGCATTACTATCATTATTATAGAAATACAAGTGCAAGGCAATTGTATTCTTTGTGGGTTTTATTTAATTAATTTACTACAACATAACCACAATTCATACAACAGGTGACAAGTGTATTTCTTTAATGTTCTTATTTGTTTCCTTATGGTATGCATATGATATTTCTCTGTTCTTTATGTGAAGTTTCATTATTTTTCACATAATATAACAAGGCGCAATTATTAATTAAACTATTTTTGCTGGTTTGAAAATTTACTTTACACTTTGGTAATAATCAAAATGATAATTGAAAAGGCTTATTAATATTAGAGATCGATACAGTGCCAACTTAATTTGAATCATCTGCATAGATGCTGATTTCCCAAGAATTATTTTGTACCTACTAGCAATTTGCATCGAAGCTTGGGACACTTGTGTCATTGCATGATAACAAAAAGTGCACGTTATTAATTGATACTTGCTCCAGGTAAAGAAAATCAAGAATAATTTTTTTGCAAATTTATGTATAAAATCTCAAAACAATACTATCTCTAAGAAGCAAAAGTAAAATGATATCCAGCTGGGGCATAATACTAAATGCAACATTAAAAATTAATGGGATAAAATAAACCTTAAATATGTATTTAATTTTGAATATATAAACTATAATCTTCCAAAATAAATTCAAAGCTGATTAATAATGAAAATCCCAAACAATCTTTATCCTTCACTTTTATTGGTATCATCATAATTTCATTAGACTTTAGGCAATTCATTTCTAAAATAAACTGGTTAAATAGAAATGTGGAACGTTAGTAAATGTGCATAGTATATGAAATGAAGGGCCTCCGCGTTGTAATGTCACATTTAATCCTCGTTTGGACGTTACAAGGTAAACTTAGTCGTAATCGGATTGAGAGATTCCTCTGGATTTTAATCTGTTTGTAAGACATTAATTCTGAATAAAATAGCTTTTATGATCACACGAATGGTTTTGTTATGACGGAAGTATTTTATTCATTTCAAACATTTAGGATAATGGGATCTATTTGTTAATCTACATATATATGTGTTTATGTATACTTCTTAGTTGTGCAAGTGAATGCTAACTTGTATGGGCAGAAAGCCTTGTTTTCGTATATTAAAGTATATGTCTATACTAATTGTTGAAGAAATCGTTGTATATATTACGCAGAGCTATGCAAATATTTTAGATTTTACTATAATTACATCAGTAATATATTTATGGAAATACAATGTAACACTAATTCTTGGAGAGAAAGTGCTCTCACGCTATTAAATCACTCAAGTATAGATACACGAAAAATTTCGTATATGAATAAGTGTATGAATCTGCCCTAAGCAGGCATTGCAAACAACAACGTGCAGACAGCTGTTTCGACCTTACATTGGTCTCATCAGTGCACGAACGTGTTGTTCACAATGCCTTTAAAACAATACCTTGCGATGTCGCGCTCGGGTAACAGATGTCGATGGGAATCTCTCATGGCATTTGGTACGTAAGTTGGCTATATCAGGTAATCTAAGTTTTTAAAGGCATTGTGAACAACACGTTCGTGCACTGATGAGACCAATGTAAGGTCGAAACAGCTGTCTGCACGTTGTTGTTTGCAATGCCTGCTTAGGGCAGATTCATACATTTATTCATATACGAAATTTTTCGTGTATCTATACTTGAGTGATTTATTGAAATAGATACAGAGCAACTTTTAAAACGTTTAAGGATTCTATATTTAGTTTTATACTCAAAAATAACAGTGATAATTATCCAAAGAAATCCAATCCAACCGCAATTATATTATATACAGGGTGTCCTGAAACTCTCCTGACAAACGAAGACCGAAGATTCCTCAGATAATTTTAAGACAATTTAACCCAATTCACCCTAGTCCGAAAATGCTTCCTAAGGGAGCTAGAGCTCTTTGAAGATGGCGCATTGTAATTAGTTTTTTTTTAATATCTCCCGAACGCTTCTATTTAGAAAAACAAAAACTGGTATGCTTATTTATCCTCCAGAGATGAATCGATTCCATCAATTGCGAATTTCTAGTAACGGTCATAGGCGTCCGTTTTGGGTAGGTTAACGGCTATTTTAACGCATAACTTTTTTGTCTTTAACTTTTAAGCATTTGTGACACTAGATTATTAAATTTTCAGGTATTCTAGTACTAAAAGATACTCTTACTTTTTGTCGATAGGATACACCGTTTTCTAGAAAAATCGATTTGAAAATTTTTCGTTTTTTCGTCATTAAAATTCAATTTATTATTTTTTGCACTAGTTCGCTCTGAACTGCCAACAGAAATAAAACCTACGTTTTTAATTGTCAAATTGTTGTCAGTTCGCGAAGTTTATCTTTTAATTTTTTACTTTGTAGCATTCAAACACAACGATTTCAATTTAAAAAAAATAGTTTTTACTAATGAAGAATACGCCGATATGCATTTAGTTTATGGCGAAATGAGGTGTAACGCTCGAGCAGCGCAACGTAGATACGCTGAAAATTTTCCCAATCGTCAGCATCCCACTCACTCAACATTTACAGCTCTTCATCAACGATTAAGAGAAACAGGTTCAGTGGTCCCAAAAAAAAATGAAACATGAAGACAATGATGTAACAGCAGAACATGAAGATGTTATTTTAATGGAAGTTGAGGAAAATCCAAAAATTAGCGTTCGAAGACTATCTGCCATGTACCCCACAATTTCAAAATCTTCCGTAGGAAATATCTTACACAAAGAAAATTTATATCCTTTTCATTTTACAAAGGTGCAAGCACTGCTAGAAGGAGATTTTCCTGCTCGTGTAGAATTCTCTAGATGGTTACAAAATCAGATAAATCAAGATGAAGATTTTTTCAGGTACATTTTGTTTGGTGACGAAGCTTCATTCTCAAAAAATGGAATTTTTAATGTACATAATGCACACTATTATTCGTACGTTGGTGACAATCCCCACGTTGTTCAAGAATTTAAGCATCAGCATAGGTTTGGCATAAACGTCTGGATTGGAGTAGTTGACGATTATCTACTTGGACCTGTGAAATTACCTGCTCGTTTAAATGGTGTTGATTACTTACATTTCCTGCAAAATATTTTACCTGATTTGTTAGATGAGGTGCGTTTAAATATTCGGCAAAACTTATGGTTTCTACAGGACGGCTGTCCGGCCCACTTTAGCAGGAATGTACGAGACTTTATAGATAATAACTACGAAGACCATTGAATTGGAAGGGGCGGTCCAGTTGCTTGGCCAGCAAGGTCGCCGGATTTGAATCCTTGCGATTATTGTGTTTGGGGATACATAAAAGCATTTGTTTATTCCGTTCCGATACAAAATCGTGCACAACTCTGGCTAAGGATACAAGATGCTTGCAACGAATTTAGAAATAACTTTGGAATTTTTGCAAGAATTCGGCGTTCTCTAAGCAAGTACATAATAAATTGAATTTTAATGACGAAAAAACGAAAAATCTTCAAATCGATTTTTCTAGAAAACGGTGTATCCTATCGACTTAAAGTAAGAGTACCTTTTAGTACTAGAATACCTGAAAATTTAATGATCTAGTGTCACAAATGCTTAAAAGTTAAAGACAAAAAAGTTATGCGTTAAAATAACCGTTTACCTACCCAAAACGGACGCCTATGACCGGTACTAGAAATTCGCAATTGATGGAATCGATTCATCTCTGGAGGATAAATAAGCATACCAGTTTTTGTTTTTCTAAATAGAAGCGTTCGGGAGATATTAAAAAAAAAATAATTACAAGGCGCCATCTTCAAAGAGCTCTAGCTCCCTTAGGACATTTTCGGACTAGGGTGAATTGGGTTAAATTGTCTTAAAATTATCTGAGGAATCTCCGGTCTTCGTTTGTCAGGAGAGACACCCTGTATATATATTGGAAGTAGAGTTGGGTCATCAAAACATTAAGCTCACTCCACAATACAAAAGTTACGCCTAAGTAATTAAAAAATTCCCAAGACATTTCAAATAATCGCCTTCTAGGATATTTTGCTTCATGAGTATCCGCTTACATACCTATAATGCACAAAATATTGGCAATGCCCAAACAAACACACAATGATTCAATTACTGGATCTACCGAATGTTCTTGAAATAATCCTGGATTAATACGTCGTGAATAAAGGAAGCCTGACGTGAAGGAAATAAATGTCAAACTACATTACAAAAAGCTCTTTTAACATATAATATCAGGGCTTTTGCATAATAATTTTTCTTTTAATTTTGAAAGTTTCAAAGTTAAGATCATTCTTATTTTAACAGAAAAATTGCTAAAAAAAGCATCTTCTACAAGCAGTTCTCAAAAATCTCAATCCGTAAGTCCATTATTTATTATCGAATTTTATAAAATTAGAAGATTTTTGAAACACTGCAGAAAGGTGCTAATCTTGAATTTCTTTAGCGCCATATAGAATATCTATACCTAACAATCAAGTATTTTTAATGACACCTGTAATTTTCAGAACTGTAGAATTTATTGATGTTCATTCAATTATCATTTGGTAGATAATTAATTTAAAAATAATAATCTACAAGCATTTACGTACTTATTTTCGAATAGGGAAATTCTGAACCCCATCAAATTAGAGTACTCGAAGAAAATTTGAGGCACTATAGTGCTTTTAGAAAACGAAGCTAGGCCACCGACAGCTAGGGAAATCCTAGAAATATCGATGAAAATATATACATTTTGGGTAATTGCTTAATCAAGAAAAATATTATCTGCTCCACTTTGAAGACATTGACCTTCTGTTAGACTATCTATTTCTTGCAAAACTAAATAGAGTGTTTTTTTTAAACTAGAAGCGAAGTGAAGTCATTTCGTTAAATAACAAACTAGATGGATAGCGGCAAATGAACCAATTTTAATAGTCTGTGTGCTCTCCAGATCTTACACTACTTAATTTGTAGCTTTGGGGATATATGCAAGTTAGCCCTGAAAGCGAATTAATCTTAAGGCAGGGGGTAATTAGAACAGTGCATGTAAATGCGTATGGTAGTCGATCGGTAGAAGATTTTTTTCCACCAAATGATAACTACATGACAACCAACAGATGTTAATAAAAATTCCTTATCATATTAAAGCATAAAATCTACAGAGACCAATTCAAAACAAAGTTGGCTTTCGTTGCGTATTTAGAATAACGTGGAAAGAATAAAGTTAAGAACCAGTTTGCGGTGTTTAAAGATCCATTTCTTACATTTTTGTTTTTTTTAAATTTGATAATAAATGTCTTTTCTTTGTTATGGGATCAGTATTTATTATCAACAGCCCTGTGCAGAAACATGTGACCTTGCATTGTCATGGAGCAACATCACGCCGACAGTCAGTAGGCCACGCCGCTTGTTTTGTACGGTACGCCAGAGTTTTATCAAGACCTCACAATACGCATTAGAATCGATTGTTGTGCCTCTCGGCATAAAATCTCTTTCTTAACCCAAAACACAATCGCCATAACCTTTCCTGCTGAAAGTGTCTGTTTGGCTTTCACTCTGGTTGGCGACGATGTATGTCGCCATTTCATTGACTATTGCTTGAACTCAGGAGTTATGTGAGACACCCAAGTCTCATCTCCTGTAGCGATGTGGTCCAAAAATTCATCTCCTTTCTGATCGTGTAGAGTCGTAAACGATAAAGCACAGCCCAGTCTTTTTGCTTTTTGATCATCAAAAAGCAGTTATGGAACCCATCGACAATACAATTTTCGTCTCTGGAAAATCAATCATGCATGTTGGGAGCAGACGCGCATGCGCACTGCGGCAATTAGACGTCATTCTCATTCACAAACGGACCTTATTTAAAAAAAATATCCCTCTTACTTTTAGTAATGTTAGCTTTACATTATAAATAAAAAGTCAACATTTTTAAAAATATAAGAACGTATATTGTTCGCCAAAACTTGTAAGGTAAACATAGGTACCAAACATAATAACTTTTCAACTAGTGTGTACGTCTACAGCAACGATAAGTGATATTGCCCTACCAATTATATTATTAATACGTTTTCTTTAACTTCTCTTTTAATGCTAAACAATTATTAGACAATCGATTCTATATTTTGTTTACAAACCCTATTATATGTCATATAAGCTTAGTAAACCATGTATCGTAAAAATCTAAAGCAGTGTCTATTTTAGGCCATGAATAATAGGTAAAACACTCTCCTGAAGCAAGCGATACAAACGCAAGTGCGCTATTTCATAGTGCAATATTCTATAGGTATAAAGTTATTTGAACATTAACACTACAAATTCATTTAAAGATCTGACGGCAAATTTAATCATATGTGAGAACTAACCAATAGATGTGCAAGCTCAATACTACTTTAGCTATTGATATCTGCAGAAGCGTCACCTAGCAAAATAGAATATTTTAGACTGCCACTATCTAGGATATCTGTATTATTCCAAAGATAGTGTAAATAACTGTCCCAATAATATTTGAGACTGCCACTCAAAGCCGACAGTTATCCAGCGTATTCTCAATGTAACTTGCATGATATATGTACTGGAAAAATTATTATTAAGAAAAAATAATTTATATCGCTACATCTTGGAAGAAGGCGAATCAGATTATGAAAAAAATAAAAATTGCCAGCCATACTACTTCACCTTACTTTTCCAATGATAAAATTAAAAATAGGAAAATCTCTATTGCTGATGTTCGATGCTGATTCTCTAAATAAATGAGAAAAATTAATTGCAAATCAAAATTATTATTTTGCTTTACGAAGTTATAGAAATAAAATGAATTCCTGATGAAGCTATTTTATCGAACATTGCATTGAACATTTGAAAATATATCGATCGGGCAAATTTGAAAATTTGGTACCTTAATGTCAACAGCAGACCATAACTCAAGTAAAATATTAAAAGTATGTATATGATATATATCCAAGAAGAACGAGGACTTTCGCTATAATTGAATATAAAATATACTTAAAATTATATAAATAAGTTAAGAAATATTAAGTTTTAGAACAAAAAAGTTGTGGCTGTAGGACACAGGGAAAAAGTCAATTTCTCATGTCTATTTTCACTACACATTAAACCTAATACAGTCGAGCAGATACAGGTGGGCTAATTTACATTCTATTTGCAAAATTACTGGACAAAACGTATACTGAAGCAAAAAATTCGTTCAAAAATAGATGTTAAAACATTTATTGATAAAATTACATTTATATTCACTAATTTTTAAGTAAAATATAAGCGACTACAAGTCTATATGTTATTCTATTGCATCCAGTGCAAACATAAAAAGTGCAAATTTAGAAAATTGTATAGTAGGTTAAGTTATGTTTGGATTTTACATAACAAAGATAGCATTATATAGAAAAAAATATGTTTAATGCAAGTTTTTGAAAAGCTCTACTAAAAACTAGTTTATATATAACGATCCAAATATTTGCTCATTGCTAGCAGTCCCTTACGTACACTGACGAGGCCTTTAAGGCCGAAACACGTGTCTGTGCGACGATTGCTAGCAATGACACCTAGGTGTTTGTTGTTTATCCCACTGCATTGCATATATGCATGTACGTTTACGTATAAATGTATTGTATATATGTTAAATTTTCTATATTTGGATTTACACCACTTTGTCAATCGCTTTCTTATATATCAGAAAATGCTGGTCCGCCTAAATTATAAATAAAAACTTTTAATGTTGTTTCTTGTCTATCGAAAATCGACAAAATATTTGAAAGAAAATATTGAAAGTATTATATAAAATTAACGAAGAAAATTTTTACAGATACAAAAATTTTTTCTTTTCTGAAAACTAATTACATACATATCTTTTGGGTGTTGCATACGTAAGTATCAGAGAACTTATTTAGGAAATTCTAGCAATTACTCTATGTTTATCTTATTTCTACAGATTTATGTTATTTTATATTTTTAATAATTGAAAATGTCAGTATTTTAAGCTGTACATCTATCTTTATCATTCTTGTATTAATTTATGTAATAGTAATAAACATACGTTGTTCGATCCTTCTCATGTAAAATCAGATTAAAAGTAAAGGAGGGAAACATGCCGCTACTTGTTTTAAGAAAAGCAAATTGTTAACTACTTACTCTCTACCAAACCAGAAATAAAATATTAATTTTTTTGACAATGGACAAACTAATAATATTATGAGTAGCGTGCATATCATTATACATGCACTGATCAAAGAATTTCAAAAAAGTTCTCTAAATGAAATAAAGATACTCATGGATATTATGTGAAAACATCACAATTTAGGGCCAAAAGCAGAGAATCAGTGGATACGTGTTTCGACCTTTTGTCTCATTATCACGCTTTAACAAAAAAAATTCATTTGTTTCTGTCTCATTCTTTCGTGAATCAATTCCTTCATTGTACGCCCTACTCCTTCTGCGCTTTAGTATTCATCAAATGTTCGGACTCACGAAGAGGTGTGATACTAAACAATTGAATTTGTTTGTTAATGTTACACCGATAAAATCAGAAGGTCGAAATAAGTATTCACTGATGACCGACACGGATTCTTTGCTTACCGTTTCCGTTTCACTAGGAAAATTATCCTCGTGAAAAATTTGCCCACTGGAAAATTCCCCCAATAAGAAGTTTATCCAAGCAAACAAGGCATCACTCAAATAGCAATATTACAAGACATTACTCGCTACAGTAATATAATTCCGTTGTAGTATACTCCAACATTTGTGTTTCTTATTCTGTATTTGTCGAGGAATTTTCCATTTGATGAATTATTGTTGGGGAATTTTCTACCCTAGGAATTTCCCAGTCGTAAAATTATTCAATTTGGGAATTATCTTCCGTTGAATATTTCGTCGAAGAATTGTTGTCCAGCAATTTTCCTAAAATGTAGTTACTTTATCTGTAAACTTTTTTCAAATTGCTTGTATATCGTAAAAAAAACAAATAAGCACTTACATTAAAAAAATTAAACTGAATTTAGTGATTCTAAATTCATTGAAGATATACATAGGTCGACCAGTTAAAAATTAGTGAAGTTTACATTTAAAACTTGAGTTTGGTAGTCTCTATTATTGATAGTAAGCCACCAAATTTTCAAATATAAACATCGATTAATGTAATTACAAGAAAATGGAATAAATCTGGAATGTTGTACAGCAAACGCGTACATGCTTGAAGCACGCTTCTTAAAACAATTATTACTTATAAATAATAATAATCAGAAAGCTATAAACTAATCTATGTATGTTTGTTACTTAATATATTAATAAATGTGTTAGATTTAGATAAAAATATTGTTGCGAATTCGATGAGCAAATGTAATTTCCTTTTATATTTTGTTTGTGCTGCAGCAGTATTCCCAGATAACAGCGGAGTTTGTGATTCAAAGCAGTGTCTCGGGGAGACACCGACCGATTCTCCCGCAGATTCCGGTATAACGGGAAATCATTTGGACATACCCAGAACGGGAGACAATCCCAACTTACTCAGTCCGGAAACGATAAATCAGAGGAGGAATTCTCGTCGTCCCAGCATACTACCTGTGCCAGATATGATTACGAGTTCGTCACTGAATTTGTCGCAGGATATTCCCGATGAAGTTGACGAAAGTGAGGACGAATTAGAAGACGATGTGCCTTGGAGATCTCCCAGTGAAAAAATAGCGTAAGATTTTTTTGTCTTAATGTACAGCCTAATTTGCTTTGGTAGTACTTTGATTTTGTAGCTTCAGTTTTTAGTTAATTATTTATTCGAAAAGTATCAGAATTAGACTTTTTTAATTAGTAGATATACCTGAATGCTTCCTGTTGCTTTAAGAATTCGTGTTTTCCCTCCTCATTGTTTGCTTCCATTAATTGTTTGCATTATAATTGAATTTTTATTTGGCATTAGCAAACATTTTTATTATTTGTATATTTCATCAAAATAATGGTTTCGACTGTATAACATATTCGTTCGTCTTATGAACTCTTATCACTTCAGGTGCGCTTCTCAGATATTCTTTATTTCAAGCTTGCTGTTGTTAAGCATAATTTTATTTTTCTGAAAAGAACATGCACTATTGTTCTGTTGGGGATTTTACAGACTGGCCCAAATGGACCTTCTTTACTAGCAAATATAGAAGAAACCAGTTTACGCGACCATGAGTGATTTTTCTAAGTTAAATACGTATCTAAATCAAAGTGAATTTCTAACAGTTATCGACTCATACAAGGAAAAAGAAAATTGATGAATTCTTTATCTATTATTGGAGGTTTTTAAATATAGAAATCATAGTAACTATTTTAAAGTAGCATTTTTTAAAGACAGATATCCGCCGGTCGTCGGAATCTATATACGACTGTACGACGAAGGCAGTGTGAAATGTGAAAGATATTAAACTTAGAGAAGTTTTTGAGTCCTATGAAGAATTTGTAGTGGCGTTAGATAATTATAGCAATAAGGAATATTTGTTATTTTATATAAGAGAAGCCAAAACTATATTAGGGGCAAAAAAGACATAACGGTATATTAAACTCAAGTTAAAATACCACCAACTCAAGTATGCTTGCATTTAAGGTGCCAAAGTGTTCGAATCGTCAGGAAACGAAAAGAGAAACACTAGGTATGTTGATAGTTGTCATTACACATTTATATTAGACCAAATTATTACATTAATTGCGTTCACATAACCATATTGAATATATTTGCGGCACATACAAAGAGCAGTGTGACATTGCTTTCATTCAGCAGGCGGATCGGGAACCGATCCCGCTCCAACCGTTCACTTCACAACAGTTGAGTCTTCGGTGGACAGGACCGCTCACCTTTATGTCATCGTCTGTCATCTGGTACTTTTCATTGCTGCCATATGTTAAAATTTTACAAATTAAACCGAATAAGCAATAATAATAAATTGTTTTTCTGCATTAAGTTTTGGCGTAGTTTTTAGTGTAAGAGCTGGTTTTTCCAACCCCGAATAAAATACTGGGTGAACTCCAATATTATAATACATTTATTTCTGCACACTGCACCTTTAATTTGTTGTATCTTACTTTTCTAGTAACTTTCTTCAAAATTATGTATTAGGTTGGTCTTGGAATGCATCAATGGCGCATGCGTACAGAATACGCTCACTAAGTGAGCATAGAATTTTTCCGCTCACAAAAATGGCGACCGCTCCTGAACATGTTCAGAGTGAGCGCTCGTTTACTGCACATGATCACTGAACAGTTGCGCAACTGTTGGGTCTGCTGAATGAAAGCAATGTATTAACTGAAACTAACCTCAATTTGATCTGTTAGAAATGTGTAACCCGTAACTATCGACATACCTGTTGTTTCTCTTTCCGTTTTTTGATGATATGAACACTTTGACACGCAGGAAAACTTTACTCGGTAGTATTTTTAACTTGGGATTAATGTACCGTCTCTTTCTTTGTTTTTAATACACTTCTAGCTTCTCTTTTATAAAATGACACATATTCCTTATTACAATAATTATCTAACCCTACTACATATCCTTCATAAGACTTAAAAACTACTCCAAGGTTTATATTTTCACCTTTTCCACTTTTCTAGTATATGGAGATTCACACGCACATTAATAAATAAAAGTAGGTTATGATCATAACCGTTGCAATAACGACGGAATTTTCATGTAATATAATAACATACCGCTAACAAACGGAACTTCTCTTTTATAAAATGACACATATTCCTTATTACAATATTTATCTAACCCTACTACATATCCTTCATAAGACTTAAAAACTACTCCAAGGTTTATATTTTCACCTTTTCCATTTTTCTAGTATATGGAGATTCACACGCACATTAATAAATAAAACTAGGTTATGATCATGACCGTTGCAATAACGACGGAATTTTCATGTAGTAGAATAACATACCGCTAACAAATGGAAATCGACAAAATAAATACGCCCATTCTGCCATGTCTGAACTAAACACTGCCTTTGTCGGCGGAAAAATCCCTTCAATTGTAAACATTCCTAGGGCCGGCGGAACTCTCCGTTTATACAGGCAAGACCGCCGGCGGACATTTAGCCACAACGTTTTCAAATGATCTTCATATTTACTTTTATATACTAAATGCACTGCATTTTAAATGTTAACCCAACCAAAGACCAGGGTAATTATAATTAGCTGATTAATAATAAAAATTAGTAAATCCACAATTGTAATTTTTAATGCGGCAAAATCTTACTATTTTCCTAATGTAGCCGTCGTATCTTTTCCCAATGGATGTAACAACTGTTCTAGTATGCATACGAGTTATATTGGTAACAGTTATAACGTCTGTTCAATACATTTATCAGTAGTTTAATGATCTTAGAAATTTTACTACGCCATTGCAATTGCAAGATGTGGGTGGGTTTAATCGGTCTTCTGTCAAATCATTACCAAATTAAATAATAACAGTGTAAAATTAGAGCCAGCTTTAGTTTTAAACTTTAATTTTAAATTAGTTGCTATCATCTCGAAAATTATATCACATGTCTCTTCAGGTTCTTCTGGCTATGATGTCTTACCTATCAACATGATAAAACCCTCTTGTCTTAATATTCTCCAATATATAGTAGATATAATTAATAATTGTATTATTCAGGACTTTTTTCCTAACACATGGAAACATGCTCATATAATTCCTAACCTACGGAATCAACAGCACATTTTTAAGCTCATTTGAATCCGAATAGTTAACACCAGGGTCCTTGAAAAAGTTATTAATTACTAATTTCAAGAGCATCTGAATAGAAATATTTTACTCATTGAATATCAGCCTGGATTTTGATTTTCTCAGAGCTGCAAATCTGCGTTATTACGGGTACTGATTGCAAAACTTTAGTAAGAGCTTCGACATGTTTCATTTTAGCGGCTTATCGTCAACTGCTATTAAACAGTTTTCTTACAAATAGACCAAGTCTGTCAGAATGAAGGATATAATTTCTAGCAGTACTTTATTAATTTCTGATGTGCTTTAGAGTTAATTCTTCGGCATTCTGTTTTTCTCTAAATATAGTTTCAAACTTACAACCAAAGTATAAATACATGCTGAATATACACACATATATCACTCATCATTTTCGATTAGTAACTTCAGTAATTGGTTGTCGCGCCCAATTAGGGAGGGCGACTGCCGATCTGTCCTAAGACATACGGCCCTGTTATTTCCAGTCCATACATCCATAATCCATCTCGTCCTGGTTTATGTTGATTTGACAGTTACCAATTCCCCATCTCTATTGACACTGCAATCCTCTTCACCTTAGTCTTCTTAGTTATTTCTTACGTTTCTTCTTCTTGTACATTTTTTGTTTGTACTTCTCATTTATTGAATACTTAAACTCTTTTTTGTATATATGCTTTTTTTTAGATATACATGTATATAAAACAATGTATCCATTTATAATCTTTCTCCATACTCCTTTCTTGCTCTTCATCGATGCAGCCTTCCGCGAGCTTATTAAAAGCTTCACAAGTGATTTAACTCCTGCTTTCTTCCACTCTTCCATCATGTCAGCCACTGTTTCTCTAAATATATCCAAATTACATTCCCATATTCTGTGCATTCCCGTCTCCATAGCTTGCCGCTCTTGCCTTCTTGCTTCATCCTCCGCAGTAGGTACGTGCCGATTTGTATCTGCGAGAATGCGATCAAAAATTGATATGACTTGAATAGTATTTTTACTATTTTTTAAAATCATAAATTCCGCCAAATCATCACATTTCATTGCGATTGACTGAATATGCGAAATCGATTTCTTTTCAGGGCTACCACCCATAAGTCATCACTTTATGAAAGATCCTTTTCATATCATATACAGCGTTAGTAAAAAGTCCCGGAACGGTCGAATAACTTTGTTATTTGAAAATTATGATTTCTGAAATTTGGTATGGGGGTATAGTTAATATAAATGCATTTTATGCAATACAGTTAATATTTTTTTCACTTCCGGTTTAATCGGCAATACGTCCAACTTTTTTTTTTAAATGGAACGCCCAGATTTTTTTAACACTTTTGAATGCAAAATAAAAAACTACGTTCAGGAAGTATTAAGATGTTTATTTTTATTCACAAAATTAAAAAAGTGTCCTACTACAGAAAAATCAAGATACCTTTGCAAAACGTTGTTGTTTAGTGTTTGCATTCTTTTTGCCGTCACATTTGACAATTTTAAAAGCTTTTTAACTTTTGCATCGCTATAAATTTACTTATTTTAGACATTGACACATTTGAAAATGGCAGTAAAACTTACTGAATCAGAACGAATTGAGATATTAATGATGCGTGGGTACGGTGATCGTCAACGTTCTTTTGAAGAGGTTCGTATTTTGTTTAATACTGTTTATCCGGATCGTTACATTAGTAAAGGTACAGTATGCCGAACAATTCAAAAGTTTGAAGTCTTTCGTCAGGTGAAGGATTTACCTAGAAGGGGACGTCCATTAACAGCAACAGATGAAGAAACTAGTTTGAATGTGTTACTTACAGTGGAAGAAAATCATCACGTGTCCATAACAGAATTAGGTCAAATTCATAAGATCTCTCAAAGATCTGCTCATAATATTCTTAAATCAGCAAGAATGAAAGCCTATAAAATGTATCCCGTCCATGAGTTAACTGAAGATGATCCAGATCGTAGACTACAATTTTGCGAAACAATGACGGAATTGATCGAGCAGCAGCCTAATGTTTTAGATCACATCATTTTTTCAGATGAGGCAACGTTTTGTCTCAACGGCACTGTGAACAGACATAATTGTCGCTACTGGTCAATTGAAAATCCGCATTGGATTGAAGAAGTCCATACACAGCGTCCTCAAAAGGTGAATGTCTGGGCTGGTCTTGTTGGAAACAACATCATAGGACCATTTTTTATAAGAGGAAATTTAACTGGCAACGTCTACTTAAATTTATTGCGAAATGAGGTTGTTCCAGCACTTGCGGCCCTCTTTCCAAATGCAAACATGCAAATGATCACCCTAATGCACATTTTTGGTTTCAACTAGATGGAACTCCCCCCCATTTTGCCCATAATGTCCGCGATTATTTGAATGAAATTTTTCTGGGACGTTGGATCGGACGTAGAGGAGCAATCGAATGGCCAGCACGTTCGCCAGATCTCTCGCCATTAGATTTTTTCTTTTGGGGTCACTTGAAATGTCAAGTGTACAAAAATCGTCCCCATAATCTTGAACAATTGGAAGAGAGAATAGTTCAAGAAGCCAATCGCATCACTCCAGAACAAATACAAAATTCAATAAGAAATTTTACTGACCGTTTACATTTTTGTCAAATTGTAAATGGAGAGCATTTTGAACAATTATTGTAATCGCAACCTGAATAGACAGGTATCTTGATTTTTCTGTATTAGGACACTTTTTTAATTTTTTAACTGTTTTCTTGCGAATAAAAATAAACATCTTAATACTTCCTGAACGTAGTTTTTTATTTTGCATTCAAAAGTGTTAAAAAAATCTGGGCGTTCCATTTAAAAAAAAAAAGTTGGACGTATTGCCGATTAAACCGGAAGTGAAAAAAATATTAACTGTATTGCATAAAATGCATTTATATTAACTATACCCCCATACCAAATTTCAGAAATCATAATTTTCAAATAACAAAGTTATTCGACCGTTCCGGGACTTTTTACTAACGCTGTATATACAAAGCATACAATGTCAAACCTTCGTACGTATATCAAAGAATTGTTGTCAGCTTGCTCTCGGAGATTCCAATTTCTTAAGATATCAAAAGAACTTCAAACAAAAATCATCCAATACATAATTTTTTATATATCTCCAATAAAAAAGAAATCACACCACATTTTTGTAATCCCCGAATATTTAATTTTCGGTTATATCCGGGAAACGAATGCGCAGCAACATCTTCTCCTAAGAAACCTATGGTAAATAAACTATTTTCTTCTATCTATCATGCAGTATACTAGATACCCGTTCCATGTACTTATATGTAAACTATACAAGCACGCATACGTATGTCTAGCAAAAATTGTAGTTGGCGGTCTTATCGGGCTTTTGGAGTGATAAATGTTGATAATTTTTCAATACCATATTTACCATATAGGAAACAAACAATTGTTCTTGAAGTACTACCACAAGTAATAGTAAAGTTTTAAATTATTTTATTAAAATTATATGTTCATGAAAGACTTTTTTATTAAATGAAAATATGTAAATATTTATTTAGATTTGTGTTGGTTCATAATTAAAATTTGTCTGGCTTTTCTTTCGCTTAACTGGTCCATTTTTTGAGTGCAAGTTAGTGTAGAACTATTAGTTACACAACTGCTTCAATTACACATAGTTAGAATCTATAGAATTTTACTAATCGTAAATAGAATAATATTAAAAGTGCCCTACTTGAAATTCTACTTTAGTATAATCACCTTTACATATGTAATAAGGCAATGGAAATTTGTAAATTTTCTTTGGTAATTTTTGTAGATAGATATTCAATTTTTAGGTAATGCTAATATCTTTTTTGAACTTCTCCGCACTATATTACAATGCTTTCTCAAAATTGGTAGATTTATGTGCTTCATCAAACATCTTATCTCAATTACTTCTTCTGCTTGTTTATATTACTTATTATGTACTTATATGATGATCTACAGAGTTATTTTTCTATTATTCCCTTTGATTTCGAAATTTATTGAAAAAAGGCATATTAAATTGCTTTCATCTTCAGTTAGATGACCCGCTGAATATAATAAAGTAATAAATTGGATTGTTTGTTATATGAATCAAAAGTTTCGTGAATTTCATTCAACCGCTTTATCTTACGGTATCCATAAAATAAAATAAAATAAGCATAGAATAGTGTTCATAAAAAGTAATCACATGATCTGTTTAATATATCGAAATAAGTAGAAAATCTGAATCTGAAAATGCCAGAGTTAACAGCGAAATGAGCAGTTTTCCATTATACGCAATTGTAATACAAATAACTCTCTAATGTCTACTAGCTTTGTATTTTATATTTACGTAGTATTTTATTGTAAATGTAATTAGCAACATTTCAAAGTATGATTTCGCGTATGATGAAAAACCCAGCAATCAAGTCGATTTATTTGGTTTGCTTTTTCAGCAATTTCAAAAAAATATATATATAATTATATAAGACTAGTAGATGCTTTAAAACTTGAATTAATACATTTTGCTTTTAAATTATGTAGCTGTATTTATTCGCATTACAATACTACATATAAACGGCAGTTCTCTTATTTGATGGTAATTAATGTTGGAATAGATTGTTGTAACAGAATAATTTTAGCAACCTACATGCGCCCGGAAATTAAAATGGCCTCAAGCAATTAATACAACTTCCAAAAGTCATTTCAGAGCCGTAAAAATAATAATATTGTCACAACTTTTGATATTTATCATAATTATCTATAGATTTTTGAGTTGTAGTACAGTTGGAATCATTAAGTGATACCACTTTTAATTGTTAAAAAAGTGAATTCAATTGTGATATCCTCAGAAATACAAAAACAGATATGTAAGAAGTGTAGTCCGCATACTACTTTCCGAAAAGAGATGACATGCATAATATTTGAATAATAAGCAAATGAGAAAATAAGAATTATTCGTAAACAGTATGTTTCTATCGACATTTATAAACACATAATTTTAAAATATGTATAAAAGAAATCATTATGAATGTCAATTGTATTCGTGTCTATTTTGCTCCAAATTTTTTGCTACCTATAGGACAGTTTAATGCAGTAAACCATCTATTATTTATTTTAAGGGGAAAACAAAACTTGACATGTAGCTATTTTAGTAACTTTGCAAATAGAAGGAACATTTGAATTTTCCAAGAATATCCAGTTTTGTACTCCATGATTTTGAGGTTCGTGGGCATCATTCATCAAATTAAATAACTATTACATTTAATTACTATTGCACAATAACAATGCGACTTCTCCGTTCCCTCAGCGTATACAGCCTTTGTATAATTATTTCATAGGAAGGATATCTTTGCTCTGAAAACGTTATGCACACACCCACACAAGGTTTCCATTCTCTTACCACCTGTTTCGCTATTAGTTATTGTGTTGTATTATTTGCTATGAATGCATAATCACTAAGTACCTGATTGAGTGGCAGGTATACAGAATACAAGTCGTGCACCTAGTCAGTCTTCTTGACTTGTAATGCAACTGGGCAATATTATATATAACATAATTTTATAACTGGTTTGAGGAATTAGGGTGGAAAAAATATTTCTTATTACGGTATTGATGTGAAAAAAGCATGTTATGCTGATTTTGATTATTGTAAAATACAGTTCACACACGCACAAGATGGTCTTCTGCTGGTTAGAGTTGAAAGTTACCAAGTTAACTGCTGTTTGCCTTGTGTGCGTCTACTTTGATATAGCTGCGTTAAGAGTGGGGCTTCGTGCTGCCGCAATTGCGTGCAAGCGGCTTTATGTGATTGCTCCGTGTGTCTGAAGTTCCGGCGTGTGAGCATCTTCCGGTTTTGAAGTGTTGTGATTAGCGTGAGTTATACCATCTGTATGTCCGCCACGAGCAGTTTCCAAGTATTAGGTCTCTTCTCTATCTCTATCGCTTCTCCAGTGATTCTAGTAGCTAGATTTCCGTTTTTTGATCTTGGTATTATCGTCGATAGCATGCCCCGCCAGCTAACGATATTCTGTTAGAGATGAAGTTGTTTCTTTCTTGAGCACTGCGTTTCTGTATTATCTCTTTTTCAACATTTATTCGCCTGTTCGTCTGACCTACATAGGAATGATCGTACTTCGCGCATTGTATTTCATAAACGTCCTGATCTTGGAGTGGAATTTTATCTTTCACGTTGACTATTTGATAAGCTATTTTTATGTGTCGTAAAAACTGTGTTGATGTTGTGTCTTCTTAGTATTGGGCTGATTTTATCTGTGGTAATCTTTACATATGGGAGGAGGCTCTTGACGTAAATTATTCCTTTTCTGTTTTCACAAATTTATTAATGCTGGCTTTGTTTATTGGTCAGCGTGAGTAGCCGTTGATTGGTAGAGTGCTTCTAATGTTTGCTCTTTCTTTGAGTTTGTATTCTTCATCTGTTGGTCGTTCAGATCGTAGTAAGAACTAGAGTTTTTACTACAGAGTTCAATTGCGCCACACGTCTTTGAATGGTAGCATCCCTTGCTCTTCTACTGCCACCGTGAACTTAATTTTCGGATGTTCGGCGGTGGTATTGACAGTATTTCATTACAAATGTAATATGGATACACGGCAAGAAATATGGATACAAATCTCATTGTGCCACCGGCATTTAGAAATAGTTTCTTTGGCCCCAACAGAGTATTGTCCGCCCTTTGTTTCGGTTGTGTTTGGGAGCTGTGTTATATAGGATTAATCTGTAAATATAATCTGTTTTCATGAATACAGATATGCAATTCTTTCAAATATTTGATACGTTTAGCTCGTGTATCATAAGTTTCCATTAACACTTGTCTTTTGACAGGTGTCTGTTGCCACCTAAAAGTAACCATATTTATTATTGTTTAAAAATCTAAATATACTTCTTGCTTAAAGCCCATTTCTTAATAACTTTGACAATGTTCTCAACCCTCCAGTAAAAGATATAGCATTTTCCTGGATTTTATCATAATACCTATAAATATAAATAATAAAAACAATTTTTTTCTATACCATTCAGAGCTGGACTTTTTTCGTGTATATGAATGTTATGTACAATGGATCTGATTGTAGATATGTCTTCTTCACGTAGTGTGGGTTTTAAACAGCTGCTAGGCCTTATTTCAGATGGTTGAAAATGACGCCACTACTTCAAACTAGTCAAAGGTATATTTGAAGTCTTATTAAGAACTTCTTCTTTCACAAATTTCAACACGATAGTTATTATTTCTCTATCCTTACCTCTAATCTCAACTTGTTTTGATGCTGATACCATCACTATAATCTTAATATAGTTGATTACTAAAAAGTAATAAAAATAAACTACTATATCTAAACTTTCCGAAAAATTTAGAAACTGTTTCCCAATGTCTTAAAAGAAACAGTTTCTTATAAATATGGGATAATATATAAAACTCAAACACAAATATAAAACGAAAACAAAATCCACTCAAACGGTATAGCGCAACTGAGTGGACGTATGTACCTAGAATCGGCTGTGAATGTGACACCCCTAATATATTAGTGGTGAAATATAATAAGGACTTGACCGACTGAAAAGAACGAATTTGCACATGATGACGTACAGATGCTCTGATTGTGATTGTGTTTACTATACTTGTATATTAATTAGAGACATTACATGGATACCCGTATTTAATTTACTCCCTGTATAATATAGGCTGGTTTTTAACGCTGTTTATTTATTTTAACGACTTCTTTTATTTCGGATTGGAAATTGTCAAATTGCGACATGTATTTCCAAAACTGTTTCCTAAAAACTGCTTCAGGAAATATGCACACAACGGGTAAACAATTCTCAGCTGATGAAATTACTTATACTTCTGTGTTCTTACTAAATTTATAAAGTCAATAGGATTCCTGCAAATAAAAAACGCTTATTGGAATTCTGTTGTTATTTAAATATTCAAATAATTTAGAACAATGAAACCAATAGTTGTAAATATCCTTATCGTGACGTCATCTATATCACATTCTTTTTTAGTTCGATCGATGTCTATACCCCAATGCTTTTTATTTATTCATTTTATTTTCACGCTTAAAGTGAGGATTCTGTTTGAGTTTTGCACGGTTATGATATGCACATGAACAGCTCTTTTTGACCACTTCTCTTCGAACCTTGCACTCCCTAGGTCCAGTCTTTCAGACGACTCTGGTGAATCTACAAGACCCGCATGGCATGATGAATGCACTCGGTAAGTTTCTCTACATTTTCTTCTTTCTCGTTTCATTTACTGACTAGCTTATAAGTCCATCGTTATGCAGATTTGCAGATTATGCATGATCATAGTCACAAAATCTACATAATTTTAAATTTGTTCAAGTATAACTTTAGATAGTCCCTTAGACACTAATCGTTAGTATATTAATTAGTTTAATTTAGATTTTAGAAAATATTTACAGTACTTGAATAAAGCATGGTGTATCATTACTAGGGATCGGCAGTCAGGGCTACATTGCTACTTTTGGAGAAGATGTATTTACTGTTACTTGGTAAGAACTTGTATCTCTATACTGACCTAGTAATAGTAAATACGCTTTCCCAAGAAGCAATATTGCAAGGCAATGTACCGTTGATTGCCGATCCCTGATCATTACTTTACTTCGACTAAATAAGTAATGCATATATAAAATTATCTTTAAGATAAGTTTATGTATTTAGCTCAAGAATGAAACAAGTTATAAGAAAAAAATATTTATTTATATTTGTCAATAATAACTTATATATTGCATTATATAGATATTGATTAAACTTTGCCAAGGAATTTAAAGTAAATATTATTAATATTTGTGGTTATATAAATAAATATAAATAATAATGCAATGACATTGAACAATACACTGCTCGAAACTTGGTTTTTATCCTACAGGGTGTCCCACCGGGAACCAAATCGATCTATATATGGAAAACCACACATAGGAAAATTTTTAAAATTTGGGGGCATGCGAAAGTCGATGGGGGCAACTCGGCTAAAATATTTTCAAGATGGCGGCACTTCCGGTTATACAGGAAGTAGATGTCAACTTTCTTATTTCAAATGGAACACCCTGTGTATTATTGCATTTTTGGAATCTACACAAGATTCTAGGCTAATTTTATGTATCACGTCCTATACCTAAGTCTAACTGTTTTTGACTTATTTAATTTTTTACGTGAAAAATGACGTTTGCAGCATCTAAAATAATTAATATTTTTTCCCATAAGGAAGCCCTTATTATTCAATTTGGACTAGAGTCCTTGTTGAGAAAGACCTACTGAAATAGTTTTTTTATAATATTTTGAAAACTTTTAGTACAGGGTGTTTAAAAAATATGATTAAAAATGAAATTGAAAAAAATGCCAAAAATCAATTTTTTCAAATGGAAACCCCCAATTTTTATAATTTTATTTAATTTAGCATTAAAAAATAGTGTAAGTTTGTGTAAGGTTATCTATGCAAAAAATTTTTAGTTTTCGAAATATTGCCAATTTAATATTTCTATTCGGAAATTTTGCTGCGTGAATTTTAAATTCAGTTTCTCTTAGTTGGCTTTGGCGGCATTGACAATCAAATGCTAAAGAAATGTATGACGCTGTCATTATTTGAGAAGTATTATTAATTATTATACCAGGGCGCTTAAATTACACAAACGAAGATTATTTAAACCTAATTATTATTTATGGAGAATGTAACAAAGTTATATCAAGAACATGTGACACATTTTCTATTCGATATCCGCAAAAACAGAAGCCATCACAATGTACCGTTAAACAAATTATAGAAAATTTCAAGAACTTTGGATCCGTCAAAGCAATGGTGCAAAGAAATAAACCTCTCGTTAATAATGAAAATATCGAAATTGCTATTTTGGGATATTTCGTCGCTAATCCAACAATGTCTGTAAGACAAGCTGCATTGGAGTCAGGATTATCAAAATCAACAGTTCACAGAATATTATTATTGTTTAATTTAAAGAGAACAGCATAATTATTTTTTCAATAAATGTTCAAACTGACGTCCTTGAACTTCCAGACACTTTTGGCATCTAAGCAACAGTTGTTCATGAGTCGCTTTCCTTATTGACTCGGGTGTTAAACTTGCAAATTCATGCCTCACGCGCTGCATACAATCTTCCATGGTTGTTATGGGAGTGTTATACACTCGATTTTTGATTGTACCCCAAATAAAAAAATCGAGCACTGCAAGATCTGGGGAGCGGGCTGGCCAAAGGAAAGGACCGTTGTTGGCTATCCATCGATCAACAAAAGCATTTTGCAAAAAATTGTCAATGAGGTAGCTGCCATGTGGAGGTGCGCCATCATGTTGGTAAAAGAGGTTTCTACGAACGGCGAGCGGCAAATTGTCCAAATAGTCGGTTTCTAAATTCTGTAAAATGTTCAAGTAGCCCTCACCTGTAAGTTAATAAGCACATTTTTACCTAGAAATATTCTAAAATTTCTAACTTACCATTTAAATTTTCTTGATAAAAGTGTAGTGCCACGACGCCATCGTTTCTTATCGCACAATAAACATTAAATTGCCAGGAATCTTGAAAATTCTGCTCTCTAAACACTTGTATATTCGAATCACTCCAATAATGGGAATTATGTCGATTAAATGCACCGTTTTTTGTAAATTTCGCTTCGTCTGTCCAAATGATATTGTCCAAAAAAAAATTGTTTCCTTGCGCCCAAGTTGTAATAAACTCACAGAACGCCACTCGTCTTGGAAAATCAGTTTCTTTTAGATGGTGGACTATGGAAAATGCATATGGACGAAATTTATGTTTGCGTAATATTCTGTGAACTGTTGATTTTGATAATACTGACTCCAATGCAGCTTGTCTTACAGACATTGTTGGATTAGCGACGAAATATCCCAAAATAGCAATTTCGATATTTTCATTATTAACGAGAGGTTTATTTCTTTGCACCATTGCTTTGACGGATCCAAAGTTCTTGAAATTTTCTATAATTTGTTTAACGGTACATTGTGATGGCTTCTGTTTTTGCGGATATCGAATAGAAAATGTGTCACATGTTCTTGATATAACTTTGTTACATTCTCCATAAATAATAATTAGGTTTAAATAATCTTCGTTTGTGTAATTTAAGCGCCCTGGCATAATAATTAATAATACTTCTCAAATAATGACAGCGTCATACATTTCTTTAGCATTTGATTGTCAATGCCGCCAAAGCCAACTAAGAGAAACTGAATTTAAAATTCACGCAGCAAAATTTCCGAATAGAAATATTAAATTGGCAATATTTCGAAAACTAAAAATTTTTTGCATAGATAACCTTACACAAACTTACACTATTTTTTAATGCTAAATTAAATAAAATTATAAAAATTGGGGGTTTCCATTTGAAAAAATTGATTTTTGGCATTTTTTTCAATTTCATTTTTAATCATATTTTTTAAACACCCTGTACTAAAAGTTTTCAAAATATTATAAAAAAACTATTTCAGTAGGTCTTTCTCAACAAGGACTCTAGTCCAAATTGAATAATAAGGGCTTCCTTATGGGAAAAAATATTAATTATTTTAGATGCTGCAAACGTCATTTTTCACGTAAAAAATTAAATAAGTCAAAAACAGTTAGACTTAGGTATAGGACGTGATACATAAAATTAGCCTAGAATCTTGTGTAGATTCCAAAAATGCAATAATACACAGGGTGTTCCATTTGAAATAAGAAAGTTGACATCTACTTCCTGTATAACCGGAAGTGCCGCCATCTTGAAAATATTTTAGCCGAGTTGCCCCCATCGACTTTCGCATGCCCCCAAATTTTAAAAATTTTCCTATGTGTGGTTTTCCATATATAGATCGATTTGGTTCCCGGTGGGACACCCTGTATATATTTATAATAGTACAAGTTTTTGATCCGTAACAAACGACTTAATAGTCCAAGATTATATATAAGAACTAAAACAAGAAGATGCATTTCTATTAATAAAATTACAAACATACTGCTATCATATATTGAAATTTTATCATGAATGAAAAATTATTATATTTACGTGAGTCAGGAAGTTAGGGTAGCTTTCATATCAATCACTACGAATTGATTTTTAGGAAATTATAATCATAAATAATAAAACCTAAATGAAACGCGTATCATGTATTAACATTGCATGGTAATTGATTATCTTGCTGTTTTAATTATCCTGATAAAGGTTAGATTATAGATCTCGATTTTCGAAGTGGAACCGCGTCAAGTTTCGCGTAGATGTTGACGTTTCGTCCATTAGTGCAAAGTACATCTTGAGGGCTGCTCGTGGATGTTTGTCGTTTGTCGATTTTCAGAAGGTTAAAGAATGCTAGTTAGAGCAAATACTGCTTCTGACTTATACAGGAATCGTGTTAGATGGCGACCTTCTATTGGTTCGAGCAATTGAAGCACTCGCATGCGTTGTATGGGCGTGGGAATTCATTGTAAAGTTTAATAGAACTTGCCACCTTGAATATAACAGAAAGCCATCGCCTCTATTAAGATAACGGGGATGTTTGTGAATTTTAATCGTTTTACGAATTTTCCTAGGGAAATGAATGCGACTCACAAGCCAGAAGTCTTTCCACCTTTGAACAGAATTTGATGGCCGGAGTTGAGTTGTGTTCTGCCAGTGCTGCATCAGTTATACAACGTTCGTGTACAGATACACGCACAAAATGCGATAAGCTCCTTGTGCTTGGTGCTTAGATATTTAGCTTTTATCTGAAGATAAGAGATTCCAAACTTTGGAATGGGGTACAAAGACCGTTTTGATTTTATTTTTATGCAGAACCTTCCCTATTTGGTCGGTGATACCTTGATATACGGTAAGAAAGCGGTATTGAAGCACAAGGAGAGTATCGCATTTCGTTTTCTGCACTGGCAGAACACAAACTCAATACTATGATTATGACAAACTTCTGCCCCGTGACTCGCATTATTTCCTTAGAAAAATCTGTGAATCGCCTCAAATTCACAAACATCATTGCTATCCATTACATTCAACGTGGCAAGCTCTATTAAACTTTACGATGGATTCTCATCCTATATGACGCATGCGATATGCTCAAAGGCTCCAGCCAATAGTAAGGCACCATTTGACCCGGTTCCTAAGTACGGAGCATTCTTCGAACCACTGCGAATTGCCGAACATATACTTGCAGCCTTGATGATGTCTCTTGCATCATGAGATGAGACGTCGATATTTACGCCAAACTTGTTGTGATTCCCGAGATCTACAATTAGAAAATGATCACGGGAGTCTACACCTTCAAAGGTTATATAATTTTCATTGAATACCTGAAAGAGTATTTATAAACGAAACGCTCTCAAAAAAAGGTTGACTAGTTCACAAAAAAATAAAACAATTCAATTCAGATGCTTTTAAACCACAATTTTTGAAGCAATATAACCTTCCATATTTTTTATGACGTTTTAGTACTTTTATGCTCTTCTATCTATGACTGTTCTTAGAAAACCCATGGACTTGTTCAAGAGAACGTAAAATAAATTATACAATTTTTAAATATTTAAATTAGCCTGTTTTTACTTTAATCTATTTATTAAGTCTTGGATCAGTTGCTTAATATTTTTCACTAAAATCGATGGTTAACTGCCATATATACAAACTGAAGCATAAATTACATTATTATATGATGACGTCGAGGGTAAACAAATTTAAATATAAACAAAAAGTTTTTTGGCACCTATGCTATTTCATGGGAGCCAATATTGTACGCTGCGATACCCTCAAGTGTAGAGCACTTAGTTTTTCAATGTAAGTAAGAATACGTTTTCGCAGTGTACTTGCTCGTTGTTTATCATTCAAATATGAGGAGCCGAAAGTTGGACACGAAACATCAAGAGAATCGACTACTGGAGTTCCGCCTCATAGGATAACCAACAAAATTAACACACCTTCGTCATTAACAGACCTCAAAGGTCTTCTCGAAGAAGAAGAAGAAGAAGAAGAAGAAGAAGAAGAAGAGAAGTGACAGTATGCTTCTCTTCTTCTTCGAGAAGACCTTTGAGGCCTGTTAATGACGAAGGTGTGTTAATTTTGTTGGTTATCCTATGAGGCGGAACTCTAGCTGTCCTTCCACCTTTTGCGTGGCCTCCCTACTGCTCGTCTGCTTGCTGGTTTTCCGTCTTTAGCAATTTGCGCCAGTCTGTTTAGGTCCATTCTATCTACATGGTCACGCCAGTATCGCCTTCTTTTTCTTCCCCATCTGACTATGTCCTCCACCCTACATGTATCTCTCATGTCGCTGTTTCTTGCTCTGTCCATCAGTGTCTTTTCTACGATGGTTCTTAAGGTTTTCATCTCTACTGTCGCTTCTCGTTAATCGTTATTCTCTGGTTCAAACACACTCATCCAGATCACTCTATTGATGTGGTGTGGGGAAAAAACTATTAGTAATGAAGGATACAAAATCAAAGAAGAATGAAGCAGTTTCGGAAACCATTGTTTTCAGAATTCTTCACGAATACCTTGGAATAAAAAATGGCAGTGCAACGAGAATTCCACGAAAGGTTTTCTAATATAATTGGTTGGTATGATAAATCGAGGTACAATTATTGGCAATTCGTTATTAACCAGCTTAAAGTCACAACTACCACATCAAAAATAATTGTAACCATTGTTTGGAATTTTCAAGGAATCTTGCTAATGGGTTCTAAAACTATAATGTACCATTCACTGCACGAGTCGCAATTTACAGAAGCTGCTATAAACCACATTTGGCATCTTGTGAATATGTTTTTTTTGCAAATCCAACAACCCCTTGGGGAAACCAAATTTACGGACGACCTTGCTGTTGGTAACAATTTTGTGGAGAAACCAAATAATACTTTTACAGCAGATTAATGGTGTTATTGATATACTGTGAATAAATATATTCAAAAGAAAGGAAACTAACTGAAAAATAAAGTTCATTTTCTACTCAAGTCCATTATTTTCATGCCTCATATAATAACCGCTCTTTCCATCTGGGCCTATTATTTTTATACATTTAGCACAGTAAAAACAAACATTGTTACAACACAGATTTTAATACAGTTTGTATGACCTTTACATAATAAAGTACTTCGAATATATACGGGCTGTGACCGTCATTCCATAAACTGCGGTTTAATGGCTCCGAAATAAAATCTTAGAACTTCGACTGATAAAACGAGTTTTATGGCTCTCCACAGCAACTGCACAATGAGAATAAAATATTAAAGCTAAATCGATATAGGAATATGAACTTTAACTATCTACAGTTGGTTACAAACAGGATGAAAACGCGAATATGAAACATAAATAATAAGCATTACGCGATTCTGTAATGAAAACTCTTGGAGAAAGAGCATCGACTCAAATGCAATTTAAATTTTACAAAGTAGTGACAAAACAGCGTGCAAATTTGGTTTAACAAATTTACTCATAGAATTATGGTGCCTCGTTTAGGTGCTTTTATGTTTACTATTAAATAATATAGAGTTGCTATAACATTTGTTGCTTGCAGAATATTATCTTATACTTGGTAAATATAATTGTCGAAGGATTTATATTAACCATTCAGTGTAAAATTAACAAAAGCAAAACGTATCTTTTATATAAAAGAAGTAGAAGGGTGATTTGACTGAAGATGAGACTTAAAACTAAGGCTTGATTACGGCAACGATTCTTCGAGTCCCCTTTAACGTTAATACTGCTGGACCAGCGGTGCTAGAACGCGATTATACCAATTTTATAATCATTAGCATCAAGGTTATTGAAATACTGCTATACTTCTGCAATAACTTCCACATCTGTCGTGAATTTCTTTCCAGCGAGGAACAGCTTGCCTTTAGAATATAAGCGGAAGTCTAATCGAGATAGACCGCTGGATGCAACTGGTGTGCGACGGCGATAATGAAATAGTCTCCTGTGAGCCATTGTTGGTATTTCGTCGGTGATGGCAACTTCAACTCTCTCCAGAAGAGCAGCATAGTATGTCCTACTGATAATCGTTAAAAACTACAGCTTTCTAATACCAAAATATCGTTGGAGGGAGTCCACACCGATGCTTCTACTGCTTTTACACTGAAATGGAGCCAAGTTTATTCGATAGTAATGTTACCGGACAAACCCGATTTCAGGCCAAACTAGTTTGTCCGAGGCCAAACCGGTTTATCCTAAGCGTGTCAGGATATACTAGTTTAGCCCAGGACAAACTAGTTTGGCCTAGATACTTTAGGCTTAACTAGAGTCAGGCCGAACTGATTGAATCGTTGCATGTGACAAAATGAACATGTTTGGACCAGTTGACGCAGGAATTCCCCTCCTGCGCCCCTTTCTATTATGCTTTAGTTGTCTATTCACTCATTACACTCAATCCCGTTGTGACTTGGGTACGTGCAATTCGGGAAGCAGTATTAATTGATTCTTTTTAATGACCATGTTACTCTATTTCACTGTCAAATCTGAACTGATTTCGATGATTATTGATTTTATATTTGGACGAGGTTTCCATATTTTATGACTTTAAGCATTATTAAGCATGTTATGTAATTTGGTCAAAATAGAATATTTGTTTATTACAGAACTGAATTCGACATTTCTCCAAGAAAGTGATGTCAATCAAGATTCAGTTGGGACAGGTCAAGGTTTTATAAGATGCACCTGTAGCAAAAACTGTGCTACAAATAGGTGCCAGTGTAAAAAAAATGATTTTGTGTAATTCGAAATGCCACCGTAGTACACCCTGTAAAAATAAATAAAAGATATAATATTTTAGATGTTACATTAAGAAGCACAAATAAGTTCATTTTTAATAATAGTTTGACTCTAAAAAAATTTTTTATTATTTCATTTGAATTTTCGTAAATATTTTCGAAAGATATTACCTTTAAAAGTGCATGGCTTTATAAAAATACAAAAACTGAGAAGTACTGAATAGCTTATTTTTATTTTATAGTTTTGTACAAGTGTTATGTCACTTCTAATCAATACTGTTTATTTTATAAGTAGACTACGTTTGAATAAATATTGTTCATCTAATTAATTCAATGAGTTCGGCCTAGGTCAAATTAGTTAAGCCTAAAGTATCTAGGCCAAACTAGTTTGTCCTGGGCTAAACTAGTATATCCTGAAGCGCGTAGGATAAACCGGTTTGGCCTCGGACAAACTAGTTTGACCTGAAATCGGGTTTTTCCGGTAACAGTAACAAACCGGCGCTAGAAATCTATCTCATTTTAAGATTTCCAAAACGTTTTAATGTCCAAGGACGTACTTCATCGTCGAAATTCATGTCGCCACATTTAAGTCAAGCAACCTAGCAGCAAATCGTCGTTTTCGAAGTAGCATCGTTGCTCAATGTTAGCTGCATATCCGTGAAAATTTCAGTTATCTTCAATTTCTTAAAAATCAAGTACTGAATTGCACCACGAATATCGAATTCATCAATCCTACACTACTTCCACTAAACACATCTTCTTTAAGAGTTGTGTCTGTCTAATTAAATGTCAAAAATAACCGAATCGGTGGACTTAATTACCAATTGTTTTGATACTGGAGATGCGGTTTAGCGCACAAGTTGTCCAGTGGGATGGTGGGCTGTCGAATCATACAATATTAGTGTTGAAAAAGTGTATCTATATGTCAATCACACATCAATACTAACCTCTTCCAAATCGGCCGACAAAACAAGAGAAAAATTACAAACGGCATTGTCCTGTAAATTCCTCACTATACCATCTTTTTACCTTCCCAGTCTCCGATTCATCCAGCGAAGCGACTGAAACCTACACTACTTATCCACTCCAACCTACACCAGTTCCCCAAAAGGCAAACAGATGGGTTGGTGTAGCACAGCCATCGGATTACATCATGTTGAAGCTTGAAGCTATACGACTGCCTTCACTCATATACAGCATGTTTCAAATCTCAGGTATAGGGATTCAATGTTTACGTGCGATCTATACGTATTCATCTAACACGTGGCAACGTGGTACTCCTACTCTCCGTCACCAATGCCGGCAACAACCGATATCACAACGATTTTCTCCGATCTTCCCCCTACTCCCCACCAGATTTTACATTCAATGTTTAGCTGCGAACACGTTACGGTCTGCAATAAAAGCCGTCTTATTACTGGAACGGGAAACATCAAATGGCCTCCGCGATCTAATAATCTCCCTCCAAATGTTTTTTTTTGTGGGGATATGTAAAAAATATTGTTTATACCCATGAAGCTGGTAGAGCAGAAAACATAGTTGCCTTGAGAGAAAAAATAATTGAGGCTGCTAATTCAGTAACTGCTCACATGTTAGAAAACGTAAGAGTAAATTTCTACGACCGCCTAGGGCAATGTCTTGCTGTGCAGGAGGAATTTTTGAGCGCCTTGTGTAGTTTATTATTATTTTCAGAATCCTTTTTCATTTACTTTATTAGGGTTATTTTTTTATTTTATTATGGTTATTTTTTAATTTTATTAGAATTACGCTTTTGTTTGTGTCATGCAGCGTAAACGCAGCTTAATAATTCTCTGCATTTACTGAAAGGAAAAGAAAAACAAATCCTTGCATCTCGTAAATATTATTTCTGAACGCATTACAAACACCCATGTTCGTGGTACAATAGTTACTGCTAACTTGTATTTGCAAGCATGTGTCGGTCGCGCTGGCATTGGTAAGGAAAGTAAGGGTACCACGTTGCCACGTATTGTATGCATTGATCGCCTATGGCTAATGAAAATTGGCACATGCGGTATAAGGTAGACGGCGGAGCGGCGCTTCAGTAATTGTATATAGCAATCCTGCTGCACAGATTTTGTGTGCCTGTCTCTTTCGGAATATCTACATCTATATATCTATTACAATTATAATTACAACTATAGTTGAGTCGCTCTCGCAACCGACATGCGCCCCTAAATTAAAATGGCGTCAAATTTGAAATGTTGCAAAATTTTACCTGTCAAGTAATATAACCTACAAAAACCAATTCAAGACTGTCATAAATAATAATATTCATACACCTTTTGACATTTGTCATAATTATCTTTTGATGTTTCTTATAATTGTCATATAAACATTTTAAATTTGTCAACAATGCACCTAAACAGTATAGCCAAATGTTATATAAAATATAGGTATAGAAAAAATAATATTTAATAGCTTTATTTATAATATTTAATTTGTAACTGGTTTTCATGTAATAGTATTTTACTATGGTTAGGTATATATCCTGGAATATTAATTAATTACTTTAATTTTATTGTTTTGAATCGCAGTGGTATTGAATCGTCCTCTTTAGTTCGTACTTTGGCCGTGTCGGTTGCCAAAACGACTCGACTATATATATTTTTCTGTAATGTACATCTTTTCTTGTTTCTATATGTATTCATGACATTTTGAAATATTTTGTAATTTTGCATTTAATTTCATTTAATTACACTGACGATTTCATGATTTGAAGATACTGTACATACATATGATATTTTTTGAAAATAAATATCTATCTATCTAGCAGACGACATTAAAAATTTAAAGATCTTCTTGTAAACGCATGGTCTACTTGAAAATAGTACCATTTTTACTTTCTTATACGTAGTATAAGGAAGTATTGTGATGATGAAAATTTTCGACCTCGAGATTTATGCAAATGTCCACGTTTTGAGGTCCCCTGATACCAAAAAAGTGGTTTTTAAAAAATGTCTGTGTGTCTGTCTCTGTGTGTGTGTGTCTGTCTCTGTGTGTGTGACCGCGATAGCGGTCAAACCGCTACAGATATCAATTCCAAATTTTGTATTTATGAATATAACCTCCCTCTTGAGAAATGATTAGATTTTGAGCAAAATCGGCAGACCGGAAGTAGTAGTTTACTTCAGTGAAAAAATCGAAATTTGCAAATATTTAGTCAATTACTAAGTTTAAACGAATTCAAATATACTCAAAATTAAATTTGAGAAAAATTGTGTTAATAAAGTTTTTCGAAATTCCTATCGGAAGTAGGTCTTTTACTCTTATCGAAAATCAGCTTTTTGCGAATATCTCGCAAGTCATGCTTTCTAGGCAGGTACATTACGAGTATAAAAGTATTTAGAACGTACTTTTAAATATCTTTTGTATAAAAAAAATTTCAAAATTCGGACCGGAAGTAACACTTTTACTCTTACCCAATAACGATTTTTTGAAAATATGTCGTAAATTATGCATTCTATATACAGGCTGTCCCAGATAGTGTGCTCACCATTGGGATCTCGTGAACGGTAAGAGATAGAGAGTTGGTTAAATGAGACAAAATGTACGTGACACCTGGGTTTATTTTTTTAAGCAAAAAAACTTTTAAAAAAATGAACGATACGTGCGCTATAGGGGAAAAACTAAAAATCGGCAATTTTAATTTCGTCGTTTAACTTATTTCATGTAAAAGATACCGAAATACTATTTTGACATTATGAAGGCACTTTTTTACGCAGAATTCAAATTTGGTATTGCAACCTCTGAAGCTTTTATACGTTTCGAGATTTTTATACAAACTTTCTTATTTTAAATACAAATCGTAGGTGGCTTTGACTGTATCAAAAAGAGCATAATTTGCTGATTTCAATGATGTATAACACTTTGGGTTTATTTGTAGAAATAACAAAGTTATAATGATATTTGTGCAATTTTTGGTATCCTTATGAATGCATAGGCTATACATCAGAGGCAGCATTGAATTATTAAGACAATAAGTAGTATCTGTCAAATTTATTTACAATCAAGTTACGTATCGGTTTATTTTTGTGTTATTTAGTCTGCTATTTTGTTCGTTTATTTAAAAATCACCGCATTTGTTGTTTTGGTTCGTTTTATTACTTGTTTATTGTTGTTCACGTTATGGAGAAATTTAATAATGAAGAGAAATATGATATGCTTCAAAGTTACATATTGGCTCACAAAAATTCAAGGAATGCAGCTAATCATTATTTGGAGTTGTATCCAGATCGACGGCAACCACACGAAACTTTATTTCGAAGATTAGAAGTAAATCTAAAAACATACGGTGCCTTTAGTAAACCGAAAAGAAATAGAAAAAGATTAGATGAGGAAACCCAAGTTATTGTATTAAATCAGGTGCGTGAAAATCCAAAAGTTTCCACAAGAGAAATAGAAAACAACATCGGAATCCCTAGAACATCAGCCCATAGAATATTAAAAAAGCATCGATATCATCCTTACAAAGTCCACATTAGCCAAGGACTCCAACCAGGAGACGCAGAGAGGCGGACTCGTTTCTGTCATTGGTACATTAATCAGAATAACAACAATGTTACATTTCTGTTTAATGTGTTGTGGTCAGATGAATCTCGATTTACGAACAATGGGTTATTTAACAGAAATAATATTCACTATTGGGGGACAGAAAATCCCCATGCTCTACATGAAGCTCGACATCAAGAACGTTTTGGGTTCAATGTGTGGTGCGGTATTATCGGCAGAAGAATAGTTGGACCTATTATCTTCAATAACAATTTAACGAGTGAACGCTATTTGAACTTACTTCAAGGTGAAATAGAAGATCTTCTAGACGATATTCCGCTTAATCTAACTGCGAATATGTATTTCCAACAGGATGGGGCACCAGCACATAATGCTCACATTATTACGAATTACCTAAATAATAGATTTGGTAATCGGTGGATTGGTAATCGAGGACCCATTTCATGGCCTGCACGTTCCCCAGACTTAACCGCAATGGATTTTTTCCTTTGGGGTTACATAAAAAATAAGGTGTATAAAACACAATTTAATAATGTGGAGGAACTGCAAGCTTGTGTTTTAAGAGAGTTTCATCGGATAAATGGACGTATTTTAGAAAAAGTGATTAATTCCACACTAAGAAGAGCTCAGTTATGTATCAATAACAATGGAGGACTTTTTGAGCATTTAATGTAATTTATCTATTTACTAGTAGTAAATAAATAGTTAGGTATGTGAAGTTAGTGTTTTATTTACTTTTCAGTCATTTTTGTATTTTGTTTCCAGGAATAGGTAATTCTTGTAACTTTGTTATTTCTACAAATAAACCCAAAGTGTTATACATCATTGAAATCAGCAAATTATGCTCTTTTTGATACAGTCAAAGCCGCCTACGATTTGTATTTAAAATAAGAAAGTTTGTATAAAAATCTCGAAACGTATAAAAGCTTCAGAGGTTGCAATACCAAATTTGAATTCTGCGTAAAAAAGTACCTTCATAATGTCAAAATAGTATTTCGGTATCTTTTACATGAAATAAGTTAAACGACGAAATTAAAATTGCCGATTTTTAGTTTTTCCCCTATAGCGCACGTATCGTTCATTTTTTTAAAAGTTTTTTTATTTAAAAAAAGTAAACCCAGGTGTCACGTACATTTTGTCTCATTTAACCAACTCTCTATCTCTTACCGTTTACGAGATCCCAATGGTGAGCACACTATCTGGGACACCCTGTATATTTATGAAGAGTACAAAAGTATTTAGAGTTGGATTTGGAATATTTTTTGTATAAATGAAATTTCAAAATTCGGACCGGAAGTAACACTTTCATAGGTATAAGAAAGTCGTGTGGTGGCCACACCTCATTTTTTTCAAACAAACTGTGATAGGCGTGTCTTACCTTCCGTCAAATCATTATCGTAATACTAATATAAAATAATTAACTTTTTTTGCTTTTTTGTAAATTTAATTTCTCAAAATATAATTTTAACATTGATTTAAGACATACAGTTTTCCCCCATATTTTCCACATAACGAAATTGCAAATGGTTGAAATCGTTGAGTGATGAGGAAATAAAATTTTGACATTTTCTCTCTCCATACTTTATTGCAACAGGTCCCACATAAATAATCTTGGATGCCAATGATATATATTCACGTCGAAATCGAAATTCCACGTTTTGACTATATTACCTATTATTTCTGAGAAATTCAATAATGTCACCAAACAACTGTAAGAGACATGAAGCGATCAAAGAATTTATTGCTGGAAAGTGTGTACCGAAATAACTCTTTTATTAAAATTGAGATGAGATTCAAGGGATCTAGTAGGATAATAAAATAACGTTCGGCATAAATATAACTTCTAATTATTTAATTTAACACATTTTAATACAAATATACACATTCATATTTAATCTCATTAAAAATTGAAATATTATAATTTTTTCTCACTTTTCCGTCAATTTTGCTGATACATGGGCAACAAAAAATTCCTACAAGCTTTGATTACTTATAAGCAATTTACAATAGATACTTGGAAAGGCGTGATCTAAACTGACCGGCATAAAAAACCGCCCACCTGGAATTTTTAGAATACTCAGCTCTACAATCATTTTAAGTTTCTATTGAGATTGAATCCAAGAACTATTCATTGTATGTGCAATATATGCAAATTTATTCAAGTATGATTATTATTATTATTATTATTATTATTATTATTATTATTATTATTGGAATAATAGTGTTGTCAGAAGTTGGGATCTCGGAGGAAGAAAGACTCGCTGCGGATTTTAATTTTGATATAGAGGGTTTCAGCACCACGTACAAATGTCGAAGCAACAGAAAGGGAGGAGGTTTGATAGTATATATAAGAGATTACATAGAATATGATATGATTGACATCAACACGATGGCTTGTGAATCAATCTTCTTCAGAATTTCCTTGAATGAGGACAGGCACATGCACATTCTTGCAGTGTATAAACCTCCAGTGCTTAACCCCATGGAGTTTATCGAGGAAATCAATGGAATTCTAAGTCAATATAAAAACGGTGATTTTGCTGTGATTGGTGATACAAATATAGATACTCTGCTCGACAACATTACAGTTGAGACGTACTTGAACATGCTATCGAACAATGGTTTTCAAGGGAGAATACAATCTGCCACAAGGGAAGAAATACGAAGTGATACGTTGGTAAGTTCGTGCTTGGATCATATTTTTCTGAGGCTAAGACGAGATGACTCGGAATGTGCTGTTGTCAAAACTAAACTATCAGATCATTATATGGTTGGTGTCACCTTAAGTATCAAGAAAGATAGTACAAAAATACATATAAAACAAATGAAAAAAGTAGACAGAGTGAAACTGGCTACTTTACTTCAGAATGGACTAAAACATGAAAATATGGTCACATTCGACAATACTGAGGACTTATATTCGTACATCACAACAGTATACAATGAAGCACGAGGTGAAGCAGAACTTGTTACAAATATTAGAGTTTATAAACAGAGGCCGAAAAAGAAACCATGGATAAACAATTTGATTACGTCAGAAATGAAAGATAGGGATAAATTGTTCAAGTCATGGAAAAGGTGCACTGATGAACGCATCAAAATCGAGCTGAGAAAGTCTTATAACAGAAAGAGAAATCGCATTAACAAGCTGATAAACAAAGCAAAAAACCAGTATTACAGTACTAAATTCGCAGGGGCTAGTAATATGAAACAAATGTGGGTCTTAATTAATGAATCTATGGCAAGGTGCAAGCCGGTTGACACTGATTCTATGATTTTAAAAAATTTCAAGTTCGACAACAACACCGTGTGTTCGCTTTTTGCGGATTACTTCGCTACACATTTTGCACCAGGTACTTACGCTGGCAATAGAAACATGATTACGAAGTTCAGCCCATACAAACCTCAATCGCAATCACTTTATTTGCCGGAAATGACGGAACATGACTTCTACTCCATTATAGAGAAAATTTCAACGGACAAGGCACCTGGATTGCATAACATACTAATGAAAGATGTACTTGAGAATGCGGAAACTTTTTGCGGTCCAATCGTTACATTGTTCAATCATTCTATGCGGGAGAGTGTGGTTCCTCAGGGTCTTAAGACGTCAATTATAAGACCTATACATAAAAATAAATCAAGGTCGGACTGCAGCAATTACCGCCCTATTGCAATCCTGTCAAGCATAGATAAGATCTTCGAAAGATATGTAGCAGACAAACTAATCGACTACTTAAACAAATACGACATTTTAGACAAATTCCAATTTGGCTATAGGAAAGATCGAAGTACGACCGCCCTTTTGGAGAATTTTACAAATGAAGTCAATAATGCGCTTGACAACATGACGCACGTACTTTGTATTTTTGTTGATTTCAGCAAAGCTTTTACAGCATAAGCCACAACATTTTACTCGATATATTGAGCAGACTGGGGATTAGGGGTGATCTGCTGCGTTGGTTAGAAAATTTTCTTGTAGACAGGAAGTTTACCGTAAAAATAAAAAACACTAACAGCAGGATGGAAACTATAACCCAAGGAGTGCCGCAAGGAAGCATTTTAGGTCCACTACTGTATCTGCTTTATGTTTATGATATTGGACAATGTTTCAACGCATGTCGATACCTCTTGTATGCGGATGATACCATCATTTACGTTAGCCACAGACAGGTGGAAACAGCAAGCAACATTATGCAAAGTGAATTCAAGCGATTCCAGGAGTGGGCGTATGGCAGGAACTTACATATAAATTCAGAAAAGACAGTGTTGATGCACATACGCTCCCCGCATCTTGCCGCGCGGTTTCGGCCACAGGTGACCTTTCACTCCGACGAATGTTTGATTGACGACACTTCCATCTGCACCTGCAGCACACATGTTAAAGTTGTGTCTCAGCACAAGTACCTAGGTGTTTGGATTGAAAACAATTTCTTGTGGAAGACTCAAACTGTCAACTTGTCCAAAAAATTGCGGTATTTGAGTGGAAGGTTCTTCTGGCTGAGGGAGTTTCTGCCGGGACATATTTTAAAGATTATTTACAGTGCGTTATTTGAATCAGTTCTCTCATACGGTATATCGGTTTGGGGACAGGCGTCAGTAGTGCATATTAAAAACATTCAATCCATTCAGGACCGCGTTATAAAGAATGTTGCGTGGGACCTTGTTGGTGTGGACTCTATAAATGAAATGTACAAGCATCTGTCTATCCTTCCAGTGGACAAACTCTTCCTGTACAGACTGGCAACGCGCACTTTTGCCGTCATGAAGCGCCTGCCAAAGGTGAACCACGAACATGCTACTAGGTTCAGGGAAGGAGAAGGTGTTGCCAGAGGTGAAATTCAAGTCAACAAGTATGGAGCTAGGAAGTGGGATGTTATGCTGCCGCGGCTATTCAATGCGCTGCCGGAAGACCTGAGGAGGCAACATGCTTTGGGTCTAGTTAAGCATGGTCTAAAGGTATGGCTGTTGGATCAAGGAAATAGTCATATAGTCAATATTGGATAGGTATATATTGTGGACTCCTTCATTACTGACTGTTTTACTTTTTTAAATAATCGAATACACACGCCACTGTCAAGCTCGTGGAGCTTAGTGGCTTAATGCATATAATTGAATTTTTACATTGTGTTAATTTAGGAATTTGGTGGTGAATTTGGTATTGTTGTTGTTTTTGTTGTTATTATTATGGTTTGTAAAAAAATTACTACTGTGGGGGGTGCGGGCGGTGGTCGTTCGATTAGCATTTGCGTGTTGGTGGGGCGACCGCTGTCTGCGCCTCGCGTGAGGAACCCCCGGGGCATCTCTTGGCACTCGCTGCTGGGAGATGTCCTGGATTAAGGTGGAGAGTGTGGAGGCAAATATATAAAAAAATTTAAAAAAAAAAAAAAATATTATTATTATTATTATTATTATTATTATTATTATTAAACGAAATTCGTCAAGATAATTGGGAGAAGTCAAGTCAATAAACCTGTATTAAACAGACAATTACAAAAATTACGAAGAACGTAATTAACAGTCAAAACAATGAAAACGAAACTAACGTAAGTATGAATGTAAATTTTATTTCTCTTGCGAAATATAAGGTAAATATAATGAATTTTAAAAACCCCTCACGCTCCTATCTACGCCGATGAAAAAAGGATTTCACTCATAAATTCCTTATTTTATGGGCATTTTTTGCTCTCATTCTCGGGCACTTCTCGAGCGTAAACAGATGTTGCAGTTCACCATATGAATTAGTACTATTAAGTAAGCGTGTGTTGTTTACATTATTTCTTTGCTCCGTTGTAACTTCGTCCTAGTTTAAAGCGGTCATATCCGCGCCCTAGTCATAAGTATACACCGGACGCCCCAGGTTTAAATTACGACGGAGAAAACAGATAATGTAAACAACACACAGTTACTGAATAGCACTACTGCAACATATGTTGTTTACTCGAAAATGACAGCAAAAAGAGCCGATTAAGAAAAGAATTTACGAGTAAAATCCTTTCTTCATCGGCGTAAGTAGAAGCGTGAGGGGATTTTAAAATGTATTATATTTACCTTATATTTCGTAAGATAAATAGAGTTATATATGTATATACCTATTCATACTTCTGTTAGTTTCGTTTTTACATTGTTTTGTCTGTTAGTTGCATACTTCCTAATTTTTGTAATAGTTCCTGTTTAATACCGTTTCATTGAATCTATTTCTCCCAATTATCTCGACGTAAGTGTGCAGTGGATTTTGTTAAGTTTCAATAACATACGCATACATTTTTAGTTATCATTTATTTAGATCTAGAACATTGTTTATGTTACTATGATATAGAAGAACGTCGAGAAACAATGGCGAGTGGATTAAGGGTGATACTGATTGTACGTCCTTCATTGTCAGTGATTCTGAAATTTATTGCAAAGTCTGTAAAATATCATTAGGTACAGAATGCCCAAAAGGCGCACGTACAACGCCACTTAGCATCGTTAAAACATACACAGAAACTGGACCCATTGGAAGCTGACAATTTTAACGAAGAACTCTGTGAAGATTTAATGGCGGCTAATATCCCATTAAAGAAACTTGACAATTCCACTTTCAAAACATTTCTCCAAAAATATACTGGTCGACATGTTCCTGATGAATCCACCTTACGCAAATATTATGTTTCTAAGTGCTCCACGAAAACAGTAGAATGCACTAGAAGACATCTTCCAAATCAGTACCGACCTATGGATAAGTGCCGACGAAACTGCCGATATATTAGGACGCTGTGTGGTAAATGTTGTAGCTGGTGTACTACATTCAGCTATTCCATATAACGCACATGTAATAGCATATAAAGTTATAAATAGAGTTATGCGGAAACAATTGCTAAAACCATTGACGAGAATTTGCACAAAATGCTTCATTCGGACGACAGGTACAGGGAAAAAATACTTTTATTTGTTAGTGACAGTGCCGCATATATGTTAAGAACAGGCAGACTATTAAAGGAAACATATCCTTATGTGCTGCATATTACTTGTGTAGCACATGCTCTCTACAGAATCTGTGAATATATCAGACAGGTATCCGGAAGTTGATAGACTTGTATCCGCTTTTAAAAAAGTTTTCAGAAGAGCACCATCGAGAGTAGCTCTTTACAGGGAAAAACTTCCATCTTTGTCACTGCCTCCCTCGCCAGTAATAACTAGATGGGGAACGTGGTTGGAAGCTACAAGTTTTTATGCAGAGAATTTCGATAGTTTACAAAATTTTGTTACATGTTTAAATGACGATGCTCGAAGTATTTCTGAGTGCAAGAAACTAACCCAAATCCCAAATTTAAAAAATCAGTTGGCATTCCTTCAGGAACACTTTGGAAATTTGTCTAAACTAATCACATATTTTGAAAATCGAAATCTCAAAAGATGAATTAACCACATTAGATGTGGCTATTAATAATTTCAAAAGTATTCCAAATGACTTCGTATGTCGCCTTCGGCAATAGTTAGACGCAGTTTTTAATAGAAATCCAGATTTAATAACATTGCGGCAATTGTGTACGGGGACAATGACACAGAATCTAACTGCTAAATACGCTAAAATAAAAGAATATTTCCAGTACGCACATATGACCAGTTGCGATGTAGAAAGGACGTTTGCTATCTACATAGTATGTAATTCATTCAAAGAGAACAAATCTTACAGAAGAGAACCTTGAGAAAGTATTGCTAGTAAATATTAATACTCCTTTACTCGACTTGAACTACAAAATGAACAAATAATAAGGTATTTTGTATTTTATAGATCACCACCTACTTGTTATCCAATTATATAAATAAAATTAAAACCTCTTTAAAAATACAACATTTCAATAGTGCACCCATGGGGGATGAGTCATCAACCTTTCGTGTCCGGTGTGTATCATAAGTGTTTAAAATTAGACCTATGCTAATATTGAAAAGTATGCGTAAATTACACGTTGGAGCAACTGTTATCATATAATAATTAATGCTTGAACCTATCACCTTTACCTTTGAAAAACTAATTACCTATTATTTATATATATTTATTCCGCTCTTGGGACTCCGCAGAAAGTACAGAAACAAAAAGTAAATCCCTAAATTCAAACATTGACGTTTTTTGTTGTTTCATATAGGCTCTGTTCTGTATATCAAAGCAATAGGATGTTGTTTTACATGTGAATCGTCAACCAACCTACCCTCTCTGTAAATCGAATTCGCCCTTTCGTTCTTTTTTGTTCTGTTAAAATATGCGCATATATAAGCGTGATCGTTGTTATATACACAACTCCAACGAAAGATAACACCACACTCAAAACTTAATTTATTGTGCTTGAAGTATTACCAAAGGTATAATATATCAACACACCCTGACCTGTGTTTATACGTTGTTTATTTATTTATATATTGTGTTTGTTTTTCTTTACCACTAATTATTAATTAATAATATATTTTCTTGGGTATTGTGGTAAAATTCAGTAGCGGCTGGTGAGTTCGCTTAAGGTGGGCAATTACATATACACGAGTTGACAAGACTGATTCGTTTATTATCGGTGCTATACTCGGCATCTGGCAATATAAGACCGATAATAAACGAATCAGTCTTGTCCACTCGTGTATATGTAACTGCCCACCCTAAACGAACTCACCAGCCGCTACTGAGTAAAATTATATTAAAGTAAAAGAAAGATTGTTAACGTTTCGATGTTTAATTTACCTACATCTTTCTCAAAACATTAGTAGATATATATAAAACTAAACGTATACAGCAATATCACAAATTAAAAGATGGAGATTAAAAACAGCCGGTTGTGTTGTATAATGGTATAAATTAAAGATAAAAGAAATATAACTCCATTATAACAGATATGAAAACATATAACATCGAAACGTTAACAATCTTTCTTTTACTTTAATATAATTTTACCACAATACCCAAGAAAATATATTATTAATTTATTTATATATATACAGAGTGTTTATTTCAAAACTTCCCACCCTAAATTTCTAGAAATCTGGAATCTATGAAAGATTTCCTGTAACACGTAAGAAGTATTCGCGTGGGGGCCATTTCTTGATGCAAAAATTGACTCACTCACTTTAACCCCCTGTCCCAGGAGCCTACCCCTTTAAAAATTTTAAATGGAAAGGGGTATCGAATAATATATCATTTTAAAGCTCTTTTGAAGCAGTACATATTGGCGTTAACTTTTTTTAAATTGATTAATTCCTTTTGAAGATTTTTTTTAATTTTTTGTTGTAGGCTTAAATATCTATTACTCAAACACACTTTAACTGCTTAAAATGATTTATTTTTGTTTTCAAAGTTATTTAAATATCAATTTTTTTTTGCAGAAAAATTCAATCCAATAATTATTCAAAATGTTGTCCGTTAATCGCTAAACACTGGTATAGCCGTTGTTCGAAACTGCGGCGTACATTTTCAAAAACTTCTCTTTGAATTCCACGACAGGTTGCATTAATCCTCTGACGAAGTTCTTCTAAAGTTTGAGGTGGAGGGGTAAATACAACAGACTTTAAATAACTCCATAGAAAAAAGTCTAGTGGTGTCAAATCAGGCAATCTGGCTGGCTATTCTATGGGTGTTCTCCGTCCTATCCATTTATTTGGAAATACTTTATCTAATCACCTCCGCACTGAAAGAACGTAGTAAGGAGGAACTCCATTTTGTTGAAAATGTAATTCGTCCTCATCAAGTAGGGTATTTGTCTATCTCTAACCAGTTGATTTTCGAGAGCATCAACCATAGTTATATTAGCAGATATATTGTTTTTCTAACTTGTTCAAATATGCTTCACCATTTAGATTTCCATTGAAAAGTGAGGGACCAATCACTTGGTCCCCCAAGATGCTTGCCTGTACATTCATTTTTTCAGGATACTGGGTGTACATTTATCACTAAAGCTGATATTTTTCACAAACTCATTGTTATTGTTAATCATAGTGGTCATTTGTTCACAAAAAGTTTTGTAATTTTATAAACAAAACCTAAGGAAATTCTAGTTGCCCCAGAAATCTGAAGTAATAAGGTATTAGGATTTATGCCGAAATGACCCAACACTTCCAATTGAGCCTTCATTAAAACTCTCGGCTAATTTTTGCATTTTTGTTTAATAAGTAACTACAAAAAGAACGAAAAGTCTTCTGCATTAAACATAACTAAAATGTTAAAGAACCATAAGATTATTTTTCCATGTTTTTGAGAAATTTATAAATATTTGTATATTGGCTTTTGTCCGATGCTCCTAAAAATATTGGCTAGCTAGAAATACAAAACAAAACAGACCAAAAGATTTTTTAAAAATCTTCAAAACGAATCCATCAATTTTAAAAAAGTTAACGCCAAACTGTACTGTTTCAAAAGATCTTTAAAATGACGTATTACTCGATACCCCTTTCCATTTAAGGTTTTTAAGGGGGTAGCTTCCGGGGGCAGGTGGTTAAATTGGGCGTGTCAATTTTTGCATCAAGAAATGGACCCCACGATAATACTTCTTACGTGTTTCAGGGAATTTTTCATAGATTTTCAGATTTCCAGAAATTTAGGGTGGGAAGTTTTGAAATAAACAGTGTGTATTTAAGGAATGTAAATAAACTAATCTGTCAGCATGACGTAGAGGCTATATTAATTAAAATAGTAAATTAATAACAAAAATTACATTAGGAAAGCAAGCCATTTAAGTATAATCATTGGAATATCTGTGATATATCTCAACATTATGTGTGTAATGACAAACGAATGACAAAACATAAAAGTTGCAAATGCGAATTGTGAAATTAAAACTGAAAATATACACATTTAGGCATAGAACAGCCGCTATTATCTACCTAGTTTTATCAAAAGATATTTTGATATTTTAATCAATGTTACGTCATGATGACATATTAGTTTAATTACATTTCTTGTATATTTGGCGACGAATTTTAATATATTTTCTAATTGCCTGGCTGATAATTGGTATTTATACTTGCATTACTAACTACTGTTACTTTACACCAGGGGTCTCCAAACTACGGCCCGAGGGCCACATCCGGCCCGCGGACAGATTTTGTCCGGCCCGCGGAGAGCTAGCATACTTGAAAACTCCTTTTAGAGAACATATTTTTTATAGCAAATTAAATTTAGTTTACTGAAGTATTCTAATTTTATGTTGAATAATTATTAATATGACATCTACATTGATATGGTCATGGGCTAACTACTCATAACATTGTTGTAGGCTTATTGTTATTGTTTTTGTGATAAGTTTGATAAAGAAACACAGAATTGTAATGAGTAAAGACATGTATAATATGCAGAAAATTTTACTTCAGTATATAATAACTAACAAATTATTGAAATGAATCCAACTAACATTTTATACATTGTAAATAAAAACATAACTTATAACAAGCATAATGACATATGAAATACTAATGAGATTTGTGTAATTGAGATTTTCCACTGACAATAGTTTGTAGTTGTGGACTAATTTTACTTGTACCAATTATTAAAAGAGATTTAAGATGCTCATCAGTTAATTTAGATCTGTAAACATTTTTTGTGTACTTCATTTTGGAGAAGGTCTTCTCACACAAATAAGTAGCACCAAAAACAGAAAACAGCCCACGAGCAAATTTATGCAAATTATCAAATTGTGTCAGTGGAAGACTCTTATAAAATTCCAACAAAGATGAGTTTTGATATTTGTTCTTAATTATATCACTGCACTGTAGATCAATTATTTCCATTTGAAGTTCCGGGGCTAGGGTTTCAATGTCAGTATCAAAAGGATTCTGAAAAATCTTAATTTGATTCGCAATGGCATCAAAGTCCGAGAAACGAGTATCAAAATTTATTTTCAAAGCACTCAAAGTTTCGATTGCAAAATCGATAGGAAACTCAGTCTCAGTAGTGTGGCTGAATATTTCACATGTTTTAAAATGTGAAAAACATTTACTTCGTAGTTGTGATTGAAACAGTATCAATTTCTTCCGGAATGATTTGATATTAGTGTATAAATCAGGAAGATGCTGGTTTTCTCCTTGCAATCTCAAATTCAGTTCGTTCACATGTTTTGTCAAATCAACATAGAATGATAACTTCCACAGCCATGCGTTGTTTTGTAATTCAGTAAGAGGGCGATGCTTTTCATTCAAAAAAATTTCGATCACTGCTCGAAGTTCAAAAAAGCGCTGAAGGACTTTCCCACAACTAAGCCAACGTACGGCAGTATGATAAGGTAAGTCATTTTCTCCAATCTCTTCAATAAATTGTCGGAATTGTCGGTGATTCAGCCCAAAAGATCTGATAAAATTAACAGTTGATATGACTGGTTTCAGAACTTCAGACATATCCAAACATTTTCCGCACAAAGACTGTTGATGAATGATACAATGTAAGACTAATGGTTTTAAACCACCGTCATTTTCTACAGCCTTTGACTCAAGAGCGACCACTCCTTTATCTTTCCCACTCATGTTTTTGCCTCCATCAGTTGTAATACATTTCAAGTTTTTCCATCGAATGTTCTTTTGATTAATGGCCATTTCAACTCCTTTAAAAATATCTGTACCAGTAGTTATGCCATGAATACTATTCATATCAAGAAGTTCTTCATGCACTTCATAGCTTTTATCTACTCCTCGGATATAAATCAACACCTGAGCAGTATCTGACACATCCGTTGACTCATCCAAGGCCAAAGAAAACCACTCAACATATCCATTTTTGTCGAACAGTTGAGAGGATATATTTTCAGCGATGTTTTCTACCCTTCGAGCCACAGTGTTTGCTGACATACTGACACTTTTTAATAAATTTACCTTTTCAGGGCACATTTCTTCGGCTACTGCAATTATGCATTCTTTGATCATTTCTCCATCGGTGAATGGTTTTCCACGTTTTGCAATTTCAAGAGCCACACGAAAGCTGGCACGCGTTGCAGCCTCTTGTTCAGTTTTGAGTTTTGTAAATGAAGATTGCTGCGATTTCAATCCGCGCTTCATAGCTTCGAATTTTTCTGTCCGCAAACTTCCTGTATATTTTGAGTAATTTTGAAAATGTTTTGTTTCATAAGGACGTTTAATGTTATATTCTTTGAGAACGGCTATGCTTTCATTGCAAATCAAACATAGCGCCTTCTTACTGGACTCAATTACGAAATACTGAATGTTCCACTGATCTTTGAATTTTCTGCATTCACTATCAATTTTTCGCTTCTTTTCCATACTACTAAATCACACACAAAAGCAACAATTCAAATCAAAATACTGTTACAAAGATGTCTTAAACTTAAACACGCACAAACACGTTTTAAGGAGGTACGCACTATTTTATTTCACAACAGTGTCATAGGAACTGACTTGTGGTTGCGCCACTAGCCTTCTTATATACTCCAATTACTGCCATCTAGAAGTGAGTGGAAGACACCAGAACTTTCTCGAACCAACGAGATTATTCTGTACGTGCTATTAGCGCCATCTGTTAGCGATAGAAGGTACTACCTATTTCCGCTTGTGTCCACCAGATGTCGTGTCACGTTACTCCTCATGGCTCGTACTCTACGACTAATCTAGAAATTACAGATAATGACAGGAAAATTAATAATATGCAGTGTTGCCGTTTTGCAGCCTTTTTTAAACGTTGCGTACTTATTCGGACTTTTTTCATCAGTGGACTATTTCACTTTTTACCACCGGCAACAATGATAATATGGTTTTGGCCCTCGGAACTTACTGGAGTAATCAGTATGGCCCTAAGGCTGGAAAGTTTGGAGACCCCTGCTTTACACTATGGATATATATGTTGACCTGTGTTAATAACAGCCGAGTGACAAAGATAGAAATATGAAAACACGAAATTGTAACTAAACCACATGGTATCTATTTACGTATTAAATGTGACATGAGTGACAAAACAAATTAAAATGAATAACTTGGAAATCAAAAGTGAAAATGTAAGGTTGGCAGTCGTCGACACAATTTTATGTATTTTCATACGGTTGTCAAAAATTACACATAGGTAAGCATTATCAGCAATACAGTTTAGTTGAATGTCGTCTTTGGTAAATCGAAGATCTTTCTTTTGATGAAAATATGTCTCTACGTCATGACACAGATTAGTTGTAATTTATACATTTTTAGATATAATGTAACAACTCTGTAGTTACATACCGTATGTGTCTATTTTCATTAGCTATAGGGATTCAATCTTTACATGCGATTTATACGTATACAAATAATACGTGGCAACGTGTGTCTCCCGGCAACAATCGACATCACAGCGACTTTCACCGATCTTGCCACTTCTACATTAAATGTTCAGCTGCGAACACGTTCCGAGATATAGTCTGCAATAAAATCCGTCATCATCAAATGGCCGGCGCGATCTACTTGTTTATTATTATTTTCAGAATCCTTTTTTAATTACCTTATTTTTAATTTTATTAGAATTACGCTTTTGTTTGTGTCATGCTTAATAATTCTCTGCATTTACTGAAAGAAGAAAGAAAAATCCTTGCAAGGCGTAAATATTATTTCTAAGCGCAGTACAAACATCCAAGTCAATAGTCCAACAGCTACTGCTAACTTGAGCTTGCAGCGGTCGCGCTCGCATTGAAGAGAAAAGTAGGGGGTGCCATGTTGTCACGTATTGCATGAATTAATCGCCTATGGCTAATGAAAATTGACACGTGCTGTATATAAAAGTCCATGGTTTGGACTATGTATAATATTTAATTCTTCATATATCTGGAACATGTTTTGGTATGAAGATTGAAAACAAAATTAGATTATTAGGTTATTTTATTATCAGTATTATGAGGTTAGAGAGCTGAAAGAGTGAATGATTAGAGATGTGAAATAAGGATGCCATCTGTATTTGAGAAGAGAATCCAATGAAAGAGTAATATAGTGCGAAACTAAATATTACTGGAATTAATTAGTAAATTAATTTTGATGAAAATTTGAAAAAATATGCAGCTAACACACTGTAATGAAATAGAATTTTGATTATTTATTAATAAATGAAATTAAATATAGATATAAAATTAATATTCAATTGTGACATGTAATATGGTTGATGCTTGCATTTATTATTTCTTCATTTGGGGGTATTATATGTATGTTATGTAAATAAGAATGTACATTTTAGCAGAATTGTGAAAATTATAGAATTATTATGAAAACCAAAATTTAATAATAAGTATTTGAAAGAAGCATGTACATTAAATTAAAAATTTATCATATTTACATATGTAAAAAATGAGGTGTGGCCACCACACGACTTTCTTATACGTATGAGCGTTTCAAATTATAGAATTTTAAGAATTTTTTTTACAAAAATTATTCAAAATCCTATTCTAAGTACTTCTATTCTCTTAATAAATCTCTATAGAATACATACTTTGCAAGATATTATCAAAAAAGTGCTCCTCGCTAAGAGTAAAAGTGCTACTTCCGGTCCGAATTTTGAAATTTCATATATACAAAAAATATTGCAAATCCAGTTTTAAATACTTTTGTACTCTTGATAAATTTATATAGAATGCATAACTTACGACATATTTGCAAAAAATTGCTATTCGATAAGAGTAAAAGTGGTACTTCTGGTCTGAATCTTGAAATTTTTTTTATACAAAAGATGTTGAAATTTATGTTTTAAATACTTTTATACCCATAACGTACTTGTCTAAAAAGCATGACTTGCGAAATATTCGCAAAAAACTGATTTTCGATAAGAGTAAAAGACATACTTCCGGTAGGAATTTCGGAAAACTTTTTAGATAAAATTATTCTCAATTTTAATTCTAAGTGTATATGAATTCTTTATAAATTTGTTTAAACTTAGTAGTTGACGAAATATTGGCAAAATTTGTTTTTTCCGCTGAAGTAAACTGCTACTTCCGGTCTACCGATTTTACTGAAAAACTAATCAGATCTCAAGAGGGAGATTATACACGTAAATACAAAATTTGGAATTGATATGTACAGCGGTTTGACCGCTATCGAGGTCAGAGAGAGAGAGAGAGAGAGAGAGAGAGAGAGAGAGAGAGAGAGAGATTTTTTAAAAACCACTTTTTCGGTATCAGGGGACTTCAAAACGTGGACATCTGCAAAAATCTCGAGGTCGAAAATTTTCATCATCACAATACTTCCTTATACTACGTATAAGAAAGTAAAATGATCGGCGTACGAGACGCTAGTGAAAAATGCACATAGTAAATGATTCTAGAGTATTAGAGAATTAAGAATAACTATACTAGCTACTCACAGATGTCACCAGAAGGCTCAAATATTAGTGATCCAAAATTAAGGACCCAAATTGGACAATACATACTATTAAAGTATTGCAAATTACTAACCAACAATTAAAGTAATATTCTAACATTAATATATGACGTAAAAAACCCATATTTACAATTAAAAAATTATTATTAATGATAAAGTAAATTCGGTAACACATTATACACACACTATATATAGCCTGTCCCGAGAAAAAGAAGGAATTTAAAACAAAATGAACCTGGAAAAAGCGATTGTAATGCGACTAAAGGGTGTGTAAAATATATTTATATACAGGGCGAATTTTTAGACCTTAACAATATTTTAATAGAAAAACATTTAAAAGGGAAATTCAATGTAATTAATTAAAAAATTAGTTAGACGTTGGTTGATACCACAAATAAATCATAAAATGAATGCATTTATGAAACTGTGCGATGTAAATTTAAATAAAACAAAATTATACATTGTTTATTTACTCCGTCAAAACGAAAACAAAATTATTACTTCCGAAAAGTATGTTAAATACTTTTATTTTTCTCAAAGTTTTTCTTACGAAGTTCGAAAAACAATAGGTAGCAACTTTCTCTTTCTACCATTCTTTTGGTTTATTTATGTTCTTCAATATAATCTTATTAGAAACACGTTCTTCCATTTCAAATTTTAAAGAAAAGACAAATATATACACGATGGTTCACCGGGAATTGAATCGATCGATTGTGGAAAAACTATAGCTAGGAATGATCTGAAATTTTGACACTATACTAAAGTCGATAGGGGCCATTCGCCTAAAATATTTTCAAGATGGCGGCACGTCGGGCTATGCCAGAAGTAGGCACCAACTTCCTAATTTTAAATAGAATATCCTCTATATTTTCAGGTTTTGAGATTCTACGTGAAATTCTAAATATATTTCATGTATGTCATATATCTAAGTGTAACCCTTTTTGACTTATTGAAATTCTTATGTTAAATTTGACGTTTGCAGGCAGAAAATCAATAGCACTTTTTTCATATAAAGATGAATTTATTATTTAATTTGAAGTAAATTCTCTCAAATAGATGGTCTAATTAAATACTATTTGTATAAAATTGTTACAATTATTAATACAGAGTGTGCGAATTATACGCCTAAAGACGAATTTGGAAAAATTGGTAAAAGACAATTTTTTTAAATGTTCTATTTAAAATTAGGAAGTTGGTGCCTACTTCCGGCATAGCCCGAAGTGTCGCCATCTTGAAAATATTTTAGGCGAATGGCCCCCATCGACTTTAGTATAGTGTCAAAATTTCAGATCATTCCTAGCTACAGTTTTTCCGCAATCGATCGATTCAGTTCCGGTGAACCAGCCTGTATATAAATTAAAAACAATGCTACCTATTATTTCTCGAACACTTCAATCGCTTCCTAATGAATGACACTAGAATCCTTTAATTTTTGATTTCTTTTACACGTGGATCCTACCCCTTTGTTGGGAAGCTAGATTGAAAAATGATAAATAAAAATTGCTTAAAAACATCTTAATATATTCAATGATCATAAACTGTCCTTAACTTGAATTTAATGGCAATTGAGAAACTTTAAATTCATCTTGTGAATTACGCCCTCTGGCGGTGATGTTGGAAACTTAGAAGTATTTTTATTGAAACCCCTTTATTCACTTTTATTATCAAGATTTTGGTCGCAACGTTCTACGATAAACGGTAGCCAAGGATATAGTCGGTGGTCAAGCTTAAACAGACACCGGTTATTTTAATTTCGTATTTTATATTGATTATATGACATTACGAATATTAAGGTAATTTATTTAAAATTAAGAAGTATATTTAAACACTTAAATACTAATTTGCATATATGTACATACGCATTATCAATGATCATGTATTATATAATATGTTCATAAATTTTTATTGAGATGATGTTAACTAATTATTTTTATTTAGAATAGTGAAAGGTTTTCCGCCTGTTTCACCATACATTGGTGTTAGTCCAACGTTATGTTATCTCCTCAAAGAGAAAAAACCCCTCTGCTGCCTTCAACTTGCTCAAGTATGCGAACACTGCAGTTATAGAAACGCAAGGGATTACCAGTGGCAAAATAAGACGATCATCTTGGCGGCAGATTATGCTTCCAATGGAATTTACAACTTCATTATTCCACTGAGGGCGCATTTCCATTCGAAAACTTCCCTGAATCCCATTATCTTATTACTGGAACGGAGGCCCGACATCGCCTTTCTGGATTCAATTTCTTATTTTCCACTGGTTTACTGGATGATGGGCTCAATTGACTGGTAAGCGTCGATTAAAGAGCGTACTCGCCGTATAAACGAGAAAGGAAAAAGAAACTCGTTTAGTGAATGTAGATTTGACTTTTTTTCGCATATTTTAAAAACTTAATTTTCCTTTCTACTATATAGCTATAAAATTATACAGTGCAAGTATAAAGTAAGAAATAAATTCCACAAAATAAAAGAGGTCAATTTGTGTTTAAATTCACCTTTCTTCCAGATAGCTTTTAAATGTACAGGACGGTATAATATATGTTAAGTTGATGGTGTCATTGATATTTGCAACACTTACTTTTACGTATTGTTTTATCCCCTACTTAATTGTTCATACGGAAATACATTTTTGTAACCTTAAGGGGATATTAAAGTCGAATTGTATTTGGGAATTAACTATAATTGCTTTTGGAGGTGTTGGGCCGTAGGAGGAGCCAAAGGCAAGCCATCTCATTCTCATATATTTGAAATGAATGTGTTGTTTTCCGTCACCCGAATACAGAGAAAAAATACAGCTGAAGGCGCTGCTAAAATACAAATAATTCAGTACCGCACCATTCCGGAATTTCTTAATTTAATTACTCAAATTAAACTTTTTTCCACAATTCAAAAAGCTATATCTCACAAGAAAACATTGGTCTACACGGGAATTACATCCGTTTTGATCAATTTCATTTAATTATTTCAGATTTTGACCGAGAAACACATGTACATTTTACTCTAATTTGGAATAAAAAAAATAGATGGTTGTGACAAAAAATTACATAATCTGACAACCTTTGCGTGTACTCATAACTATATTGGAGTTGTACAGAAAATTTCACATTTCTATCTTGAACAATAGTAAAAAAAAATGATAAATTCGATATATTGCTTTCTCGGCCGCTTTAATATCCCCTTAAAATTAAAATGTGTAATATCTTTATGAATGTAAATCCTTAAGCAAAAGTAACGAAGTGACGTTTATCTTGGTTGACGGATTTCTTCAATTGATCTTTTTAACTATTTTCAGAGCATTATTCTATCTGAATAGCACTGTCAATAGAACATAGATTTTAGTCAGTAATAAATCCACATTGATTTCGTTTTGCCGGTGCAAATTACATTTTTTTTAAATCGTTGGGATGATCTAAGAGGTGAAATAGAATTACCTAATATCCGCTGATTTACGAAGTAAGCGCCAGAAGTCTTCGGGCTGACCATGTTCCGGTAATGATAGAAGACAGATATTGGCAGTCTTATGTATAGCGCCACCTTCTGTGAAATAGTGCTACAACTTTTAGACGCGTATTTGTCTCAGTCGCATAGCAACATGTTGTGTTGGTCCGATCGCGTTATTTTTCTTAATGTTGAAAATTGATAGTGATTAAATATCTGACAAAAGGTGTTAATCCTAAGGATATTAAACAACGCTTGGCTGGTGTATACGATGAATCTGCCCCTTCACTTACCACTGTAAAATAATGGACAAAACAATTTCATTTCGGCCGAGAAACCGTAGACGAGCCACGTGCCGGTCGGCATGTTGAGGCGCTCACGGCGGAAAACATCGAGGTCTTCAGACAGGCTACGTTGCAAGACATGCGTTTGAAGGTCAAAAACATATCAAAAATGTGTGGGCTTCCTGATACAACCATACGACAAATCCCTCATGAACACCTTAATATGATTAATATGAATAAGGTCAGTGCGAGGTAGGTGCCAAGATTATTGTCAGGAATTCAGAAACTGCAACGGGTGACATGTTGTGAGCACTTGTCGCAACAACCAGGAACAATTTCTTCAATCCATTGTTACAGGACAGTGAAACTATGGTTCTACACTATGATCCCCTATCGAAAAGGAAATCAATGGAATGGCGAAGGCGGAACGAAAATCGGCCAAGGAAGGCAAGGGTGGCTCAATCAAGAAAGGCGATCATGGCAACATCTTTTGGGATTCAAAAGAAATCCTGCTTATTGATTTCAAAGAAAGGAACACAATTGTTAATGCACAATGCTACTCTACTTTATTGCATAAATTACGAGTTGTAATCAAAGAAAAGAAACGCCGCACTGTTAGCATTCTGCACGACAATGCTCCTGTGTATCTCAAAACTGAAGAAACACCTTCGAGGAAGAAAATTTGAGAGTGATGAAGAAGTGCAAGAAGCGGTTTTAGACTGTTTTGCAGATAAAACTCCAGAGTACTTTTCTGATGGTATTAAAATGTTAATTTCAAGATCCAAAAAATTCATTGAATTACACGGAGATTTTATTGAGAAATAATTATTTTCTTTTATTTCTATCCCTTGCAGAATATAGACGGATCAGAAACTTCTGGCGCTTACCTCGTAAAACCTATCAACCCTTTTCAGTTTACATAAACATTGTGGTGCACAAAGATATTGGCCAGATACTTGCAACAGTTACAAGAAAGGACAAAACCTACCATCAAGTGGACCAGAAACTATTTAGATCGTACTGCAGAAGTTTAAGAATAGACTTGTCAAAATGTTGTTGGCGGACGTTTTGAGAAATCAATCTTCAGATAATATGATTTTTTCATTTCACACCTTCGTTTTATTTCTTAAAAAGCATTATTTCATATTTTTACATACCATGCCTTCAAATACTTTCCTCGTTAGAGACGGACATGCTTTTTTTTTTAATGGTTAATGGCAGTGCAGACACAAGCGCATAATTTTGATAGTTTGGACAAGTCATGTAAATAATAATAAGCGCCTGTAATTTGAATTTAAGGATGACAATATCAGAGTTTGAAGTTTTCAAAAGCTTCGCATGCACACCAACATTGATTACTTATTTACTTAAAAAACGGCCTACTCTAATGAGGAAAGTATTTGAAGCTTACTTATTACAATGGCTGCGCTTCTGATGAATATTTTAGTATCATAAGGGTTCAGTTTACTCCATGCTGATGCTCTTAAATCGCTAGGTGTTGAGTATTGCAATTTACTTCAAAACGAATTTCAAAATATTACTCGATAGTGCACTGTGAATAACTTATCACAATATCAATCAACATCAGGGTGCGAGACAATTAGATTTACAGTTACTCCTATTATTATTAATTATAATCTAAATCGGGTAGATAAAAGATGTGCATCTACTAAATGATTCAGGTGTTATATATATTTGACACTAAGTTTTATATTACGCAATTGCTGAACTCTTTCTAATGTCGTAGCTTTGAAAGCTTTATATTTCATTCTGGTGCGATCCCCCTTGAAGTATGTGGCATCCGTATGGATTCCTTATTATATAACCTACGAGCGACAATTGGAGTTGATACAGCGATGATTTGCCAAACTCATATGGCTTCGTTTGGATGGACATTATATCCGGAATCTATCGTTTGTATATACTTAAGCCATGTCGCAACCATAAATACTCTCCAGTTCTATTCATAAATGCTAATTTCTCTAACACCACTCCCTCGCATTGTGATATGTTCCAGTTTTCTCTTAATTCTGTTAAAAAATACTGTTGTTAGAATTATAATAATTTTGCATGATATTGATAACTTTTTTGATTTGTCACATCTTTTCTTTTTAATTTTTTTAATTATGTTTTGTGTTATTTCCCCAGGGCTGTCCGGCTTACGTTCTCACTTTGCATCGCAACCAATAAGGCTTATTGTGCTGAGCCTGTGTAGTTTGTCATATCCACTCCACTACTTTCTTGTCCTGTACAACGCTGTACAGGTTCTCCCCTGGAGCTTTCTTCTGAGTCTGTGTTCGGTTGCCTCCTGTGATCCAGTGCCTCACTGGTTGATTGTTTCTAGTTTCTTATTGCAGAGTCTACAGTTAAGGTCTCCATAATACAGGCTCATCTTGTTGAGGTGCACTTTGACAAGTGCATGATCAGTGAGAAAACCAGTTATGATTCGGACTCGATCTTTACTCATTTGTAGAAGTTTTTCAGAGCCATTTTGTTGCATGGCTGGTAATGTGTTTCATATACCCAGTCTTTGACGTGGTTTCGGGCCAATTTTTTTGGTAGTCAATTCTGGGCTTGTGAGTATTGTTTCTGATCCTCTCCTGGCGAGTTCATTAGTTCTTGCGTTACCCTCAATTCCTCTATGCCCTGGCAGATTAGTTTCACCTTATTCTGGTCCGCCAATGATTTTAGTTCATCCAGGTATTTCGAAACAAGCCTTGATGACACTTATTAGCTAGATATTGCCCTCAGTGCCGCTTGCCTGTCAGACATGATATGCATCCGCCAGTTAACGACGCTATTCCTATTGTTTTCTATGACACCTTGGAGTATGGTATACACCTTTTCCTGAAACACAGAGCTATAATTTGTATGTGCATAGTATTTGCTTTGCCGAACAAATTAGATTTCTGATCCAGTATCTGCTGCGGCTTTAACCCGTCTGTGTAATAGTCTGATCCCGCCTTATATCCCTACATATTATTTCATTTTTATCATGTAGTCCGTCGTCATGTCTAAGAAATCTCGACCCACAAAGTCTACAATTGCCCCGCCCTTCCTCTGATATTATCTGTAGTTAGTTGCAGTCAAAAAGCAATTATCCTGTCCTCTCGTATTATAAAGTGAAGGGGTGAAAGGTCCAAGTGGCCCTCCATGGTTGCATTTGGAGTGATCCGCATTGTACCGATTACATGCCCAAACATGCAAGTTTTTGCATTGTGAATAGTTGTAGAATAGCCTTCCTTTATTGTATCTTCGATCACTACATTAGAGAGGTATATGTTATGATAGGTTTTACCACCATGTTGTATATCCTGCATATCATATATCATCTCTGGCCTTAAACCCCACTGTTTCCTATGCATGCTATTAGTTATAATTAATGATGTTACCGCTTTCTTGGTAATACTTTCCAGGTGTTGGCTCCAGGTAAGCCTCGAGTCTAGTGTTACTCCTAGATACTTTACCTCATTCGAGACCTGTATGTTTTCTCCCCTGAGGGCGAACAGTCCCCCAGCCTACGCTTTCGGATATTATTATGTATGTACTCGTTGCATTTGGGAAATTTTAAATTCAGCTTGTGAATTACGCCCCCTCTTATTATTATATTATTTTTCTGAGAAATGTAACTCAAAAAATTAAGTAATATGTCAAAATCTTCACAACGCCACTTTGACAAGTAAATAGAATATCAAAATATTAACTATTTAAACAAAATATATCATTGACATTATTACATTTATACAAAACTGCCTGTATATTCAAGAATTATCTTAAAATGTAGATTAATTTATTTTACAATTTTCCTAAAAGTCAATATCTTTCTTTTGGCATATTTATTCTATTCTTTATACTCGCCCTGTATATTATCATATACAACACTTGTTATTCTGTAGTATATCAAACCTCCTCTGTATTGCCAGATATTATTAATAATATAATATATTAATATTATCTTTGTATTTACAGCTTAGATGACTTACTTCGAGCCGGAATTACTTTAGCTGAAAATGTTGTCGTCGTAAATAAGGAATTATCTAATTCAGCCGAAGAAGACTCGTTAGCTGATTGTAATACAATAGTTGCTGTACAAACTATGTTTAAGTAAGTAGTTTCGCTGCTAATTTTATAATGTAAATTACTTTTACACACCTATGTAGTACAATTAAGAAACTGTATAATTTAGATTACAATTTCTTACCTATTTCCAGTTACTTCTACAAATTAATTACTCGATTAAGGGAAACAAAAATAAAAGAAAAAACTCCTGAAAGTACTTAACTATTCAAACCCGAGAGAATAACGATCTTATTTCATTGCTTCAGCAAAGGAACGTAAATGAAATATTTCTTTCACAATCTTATACTTCGAAATGCAAATGTTACTAACACAATTAAAAAATGATTAAATGTTAGAATTACTTTCGAAGAACTTGAATTCCCGAACAAATTATAAATGCTAATGTCTAAATTAAATCAGGAGAAAACAATGCAGTTTAAGATTATACATTTCGAATTCTTAATACATTAATTACGTTTTCTAAGCTGGATTTATTATTGTCATAAATACAAATGTTAAACAGAATAAATTTTGAAATAGTTAAATTATTCAATAACACATTTTTTTTCTGAATGCTAATTACTTTACTTCTAATGAAGCATAGTATGCTTCGAAAACATGAGTACAACCACATAATCCAAGTCTTTTATTTATACTATAGAAAGCCAGCAAATTATTTTAAAAAAATAACATATTAGCAGTAGACCAATATCTTTAAATATTTTGACTGAATGTCTCCCTATAAGTAGTACGCGTGTAATGTAGGGAACGTAGATGAAATATATATTACGAGGGCGTATTTTTATGTTATCTACCTAGCCATGAAACAAATTATTGAAAAATTGCTGTCACTGTTAGAAGTACATGTGCTAAGTTATGTTTAGTTTATGCTGTGTATAGAGATTTGAGACGGTCCATTTCTCGATGAAATGAGTGAAACTAAGGTTGACCATCGCAGCGTAATAAAGTTCCTGACAAAGGAAAGCAATGGTCCAAAAGCAATTCATGAAAGAATGGTTGCTCTATATGGGGAAGATACACCATCTTATTTCCAAGTAAAATATTGGTCTAAACTCTTTCGACCCGTTGAAGCTCGAACTGAAAATATTGTGCGAAAAGTCGAAAATTTGGTACTGAAAGATCGGCGTGTAAAGATCTCTGTCATTGCCAATGAAGTCTGTATATCCGAAACAAGTGTTCTCAAAATTTTGCGTGACGATTTGGGTATGAAAAAGGTATCTGCACGGTGTATACCCAGATTGCTTACACCTGAACAAAAACTGTCCAGAAAAGAAGTTTCTCAAGAAAATTTGGTCAAGTTGGAGAGGGACAAAACATTTTTATCTCGAATTATTACCGGGGATGAGACTTGGGTATATTACTGGGACCCTCCTACTAAACAAGAATCCATGCAGTGGATTCATAAGGGCCACCACCAAAAAAGGCCAAGACTCACTTTACTGGAAAAAAACTGTTTTCTGGGATGCTGAAGGAGATTTGCTTATTGAATATATGCCGAAAGGGTCTACCATAAATGGAGAGGCATGCGGAAACACAATTAAAAATTTAAAAACTGCTCTGGAGGAAAATCGCCCGCATTCTTATCCACAAAAAAAACCTGTTGCTGCACGACAATTGTCGGGTTCATAAGCCAAACAAAGTTCAGCAGATAATCAATGAATGTGGGTATATAGAGTTAAGGCATCCACCTTATAGCCCCGACCTAGCTCCGTCAGACTTCTTCTTATTCAAAAATTTAAAAAAGCATCTCAAAGGAAAGCGTTTTGCTTCTGATGAAGAACTCAAAGAAGCTGTTGAAGAATATTTTGCGGGGTTACCGAAGCAATTTTTTTCTGAGGGTATGGGGCAACTAGAAAAAAGATGGAATAAGTGTATAGTGTTGAAGGGAGCTATGTAGAAAAATATTTTTTTGTGCTCTTATGTGCTTTTTTTCATGGCTAGGTAGATAACATAAAAATACGCCCTGGTAGTATAGAAAAGTGCTTGTATAATTTTCCAAACCAACATAAGTTAATCACATAATTTTGATTTAGGAGTAACTGCAAATACTATATTTGGAAGTATAAATAAGAAATCTAGAAACCAGATATTCATATGAAGTGCAAGTACTCATATTAAAGTAGGCATCAAAGGAAAAGTCGTAGTTATGCTGCACTGCAAATATCTTGAACCTACAATATTTGTTTTAAATTGACTTGAAAAGAAAATGTTTAAAAATAATTTCATTTTAAAAACGCATAATGCAAATTGTAATAAACTTTGTAAAAATGATATTTGTTGAAACGAATGTCCTTATTTTACAATTGTTATATTTATTTAACTATACCGGGTGGTGCAATAGTATGTTGGCGGAGCTTAGTATGAAAACTAATAAAATAACGCTCTAGCAATGAGACTTTACGTACGTATTTAGTATGCGACTGTACATTTTCTAATTTTATTTACAATTATATATGGTGTTCCAAATTTTCGCAACCACCTTCAACTTTTTTATTTTAAATACAGTGCTATACTTTCTAGATATTATAATTATAGCCATTCAAATTATCTTTGCAATGATATATGGATATGTGCACTTCTGACTGTTAGTTTTGATTTTATTTATAATTTTGTTAAAATCTTGACAGTTGCAGCATCTAACATTTTAAGCTTTAGTCTGAAAATGGGTATAATGCCTCACGTAACTCTTGTGTTACTAATTTATGGACTAACACGTTATTTGTTTTGAGGTTGAACAAAGTGAATAAATATACAGGGTGTTAAATATGTCGTATCTAAGTTATCGATCTTTATTGGTTATTTTCTCGTTTTTTTTTAAAATCTAACATATATAATTTTTCAAATATCTGGACCTATAAAAACGCCTACCTTTACTTTTGTTTCCGACAGTCCTGGAAACCTATGGCGAAAGTTTCCTTCTTTTGATAAAGCGTTAACAAATTGGTTAATTAAATGTGTAGTGAAGGTAAGACGCCTTTACTGAAATCAACCAAACTTTCCTTTTCTACGTTTTTTTCTCAGATTTTAATACTTTCTTAGGCGGCCATTTCTCTTTGACAAGCTAATAAAGAGCCCCCACTCATTCACGTCATACTGTACATTAAACTTCCCCATCAATCCAGGGACATCGCTACAGTAAACCAATCCACTATTTTGAGAAAAGTATGAAATAAAATCTTTTTTCGTTTTCTAACCCATGACAAAGAGGTACCACGAGCCAATAAATTATTATCCTCTAGCCTACAACATAAGAGTTCTGCAGAAAAGGCCCAAATCTTCGACTAAATCATTCAATTCCAATTGGGAAATAGGTTGGCGCTCGCTGCTATCTGAAACACCGTGAAAGTCCTCGTCATAAGTTTAACGTTCGTATTCAGAGTCTTCAGGAGTGTCTTCCAGTTTCTCAGTAAGTTTAGGTACAAGTATTTTTGAGGAATAGGGTCCAACTACCGACTCGAGGTTCGGATACAAAATGTCCCTCTTATTACTTAATTTGCACCACGTTAAATGAAGTAACAGTCATCAAAATGATTTTTATTTTCCTCCAGATCATAGGGACCCCAAAACGAAGTTTTACACCGGTGCATAATATATTTTCTTCACAAAACTGAGTGATGAGTATACTCATCGCTTGCTGGAAATAAATAACCTCTACAGATATAACACTGAGAAAAATTACACTCCTCAGTACACAACCATTTAACTAAACGATCATATAACAACTGAGCGGAGCGCAGGAAGTGTGGATAAACGAAAAGGACAAAAGGGAATAAGTCATCATTTCCCGCTCACACATGATGTTTCTGGAATTCTCCTCAAGATAATTATAGGTGAATCATGAAGATTTTTAACGTAGTCTCTCGACGAATAAAAACCATTTTCAAGTAAAATCTGTCCAAAGAAGAAATGTTTGACACATGCTATTACTTAAAAATTGTTTTTCACACCACAGGCAGACCTAAAAAATCTCAAGTTTTTGTCAATAATGACGACTTATAACACTACCTTCCTTAGTAGAATTTATACCATAATTGGTTACGAAAATCAAAATTTTTTGACTATAAATTCATCAGAATTGGCGATTGGTTTCTAAACAGCCGCTTAATATAAGTCCTACAGTGTTTGGTCTACATTTAACTTTTTCTTATTATTTATTATTATTATTGTACTATATTGTGTAGTTAATACCAATAAATTGTTATTATTAGAATTACCACCACAATAAGATAAAGCGAACCATCTTCTATTCTAGAAAATGTATACAGGGTGTAGATAAAGTCTGGAACAAAATTAATATTTCTGTTATCTTCGGTTTGATGGAAAAACCCTGAAACAGGTCGATTTTGTTTTTATCCCGTGCACTTTATAACATCGTGAATTTAATTCTGTCGTCATCTGGTTGCGCGCGGGCGTGACGTCATTAGTTTTTTCAAATGGTAACCCGCCACATTTATTACCCCTTGTCGTTAGGTATTCCATTGTGCATGCAACGGTATAAAAAGTTTGGTACCTTACATAACAATTTTTGGGAGAAAAATGCTTTCGAATTTCAAAAAATTAAAATTTTATTTCTAATGAAAGACTAATCAAAAATTATTTTAAAAAATCAGATAAATTATAATCCGAGGTTTATCTTGGATTGTCGTCAAACAAGACACCAAAAAAATGTCAACGGAAGTGTTCAAATTGTCCGCCATTGGCCATTTGACACTGGCCGAGACGGACGTACATGCTTTCTACGACACGTCGTATTGTCTCTGCACCAATATTTCGCATTTCCTCGCGGATACGATGTTTCAGATCATCCAAGTTATTTGGCTTATTGGTGTACACCTTTGATTTCACATGACCCCATAGAAAAAAATCAAGTGGTGTGAGAACTGGTGAACGGGCAGGCCATTCAATTGTTCCCCTTCGTCCGATCCATCTCCCGGGGAAAATTTTGTCGAGGTAACTCCGAACACGCCAGCCAAAATGTGGAGGGGCTCCATCTTGTTGAAACCAGATTCTGGGGTGAGGCTTGTCGGGGGTGTTTTCATCCGGAAATAATTCTACCAATGTTGGCACTAGCGCAAATCTTAGGAAATGTAAGTATGTTTCAGCGTTTAAATTTCTGTCCAGAAAGAAAGGCCCCACAATGCGATCTCCCACTATTCCCGCCCATACATTAACTTTTTGCCGGTGTTGGGTGTGCTCCTCTCGAACCCATCGAGGATTTTCGCCCGACCAGTACCTACAATTGTGGCGATTCACTTCACCGTTCAAGGTAAAAGTTGCTTCGTCACTAAAAACCACATTGTCGACAAATCCGGGATTCTCATCGCACCGTAGCATGATTTGTTCACAGAACTCGAGTCGGCGGTCGAAGTCATCTTCATTCAGTTCCTGAACCCGATTGATTTTGAACGGATGAAGTTTTTCCTTCTTCAGCAATTTGGCTACTGTGGTAAAATCGACTGCATGATCCCTGGCAATGTTCCTTGTTGAAGTGTGGGGGTTGTCCTGAAGTTCCAAGAGAATATTGACCCTTCTATCTTCCTCAATTCTTGGTCGACCTTGACGAGCCCTGTCTTTTACACTACCAGTTTCAGCAAATTTTGCGACAATTTTGCTCACCGTTGACCGCGAAATCGGTGCGCGGTTTGGATTTTCTGCATTGAAAAACTGACAGGCTTCTTCATGGCTACGTATTTTATCACCACAACCAACAATAATGAGAATTTGAATCCGCTCTTTTTCGCTCAAATTCGCCATTTTCGCAATGCACGTTCAACACTACCAATGGAGCAAGTATTTTGAATGGATCAGTTCAAACACCAAGTAATGAACTGTCAATATGACGTGTCGTAGAAAGCGTGTACGTCCGTCTCGGCCAGTGTCAAATGGCCAATGGCGGACAATTTGAACACTTCCGTTGACATTTTTTTGGTGTCTTGTTTGACGACAATCTAAGATAAACTTCGGATTATAATTTATCTGATTTTTTAAAATAATTTTCGATTAGTTTTTCATTAGAAATAAAATTTTAATTTTTTGAAATTCGAAAGCATTTTTCTCCCAAAAATTGTTATGTAAGGTACCAAACTTTTTATACCGTTGCATGCACAATGGAATACCTAACGACAAGGGGTAATAAATGTGGCGGGTTACCATTTGAAAAAACTAATGACGTCACGCCCGCACGCAACCAGATGACGACAGAATTAAATTCACGATGTTATAAAGTGCACGGGATAAAAACAAAATCGACCTGTTTCAGGGTTTTTCCATCAAACCTAAGATAACAGAAATATTAATTTTGTTCCAGACTTTATCTATACCCTGTATATACCGTAGTCGACAAGTTTTAATTTCTGTTTATACTTCTATCCCATGCAGAAGATGACCTTCTAATATGCAGCGATGCCTGCTTGCCAACAGTGGTGGGAGAAGCGACGAAGTGTCGGGGGATCCTCACATTTCATGGAAGCGTTTGCCGAGATTACTTGGCAGCCTCGCTATATGTTTATCTTTACCTTATTTCGTCTGGCTCTTTTCCTCTTTCTACTTTCGTATCAGAAATTAAAATTTGTCGACTACGGTATACAATTTCTATAAACCGGAAAGTTTGAATTATAAAAGATTTCGACCACCAATACACGTTCATACAAACTTAATTATCTGTGCTATGTCTGACTTATTCTACAGGTTCTTTCCAAGCATCAAAAGCATAACCGAACTGTCGCAGTCTTCAAACATGAGGTTCATGCAATTTCGAGCTCATGATAAGTACGCTCTTCATCTGTCAAAGATGGAAAAGGTAACGTATTTACTTAGTTGGTGCGTTACAACATAATTCTCACAGTGTTTCTTTGGTTAGCGGGAAAAGGAACGGGGCTCGCATATATCTTACATGTTCAGACTACCTTTTGCTGCTGGAAGTGTGTTTAGCGCTAGTATGCTCGATACATTACTGTATCAAGCTTTCGTTAAGGACTACGTGATTACATTTGTAAGGCTGTTATTAGGAATTGATCAAGCACCTGGTTCTGGTTTCCTGACATCGGTGAGTGTTATTTTAGTTAAGACAATTCTCGCGAATATTATGTTAAAGCATTTACAAAAAAATTTTACAATAAATCACAGCTTCCATTATCGAAATCTACTTTTAAAACGGCTTATAGGTATAAATGAAAATCATTCACCAGTTTGTTGTGAAATACTATAAAACGAAGCAATGTAATAGATATTGATGGAAAAATAATTTCATCGGCTAAGGAGTATATTCGAAAGCTTTCCTATGAGATATGTCAGTGAATTCTCAAAAAAAAAAAATCTTCAAGTTCCATTCCTTGTGGAAACTGTTTCTCTTTTTTTAGTGAATATGTTTGACATTAAATTTTTGAAAAAATTAGGCTAGAGGTTATGTCTATCTTTATTATTTTTGCGTCGTTTTCTTAGATATAAATTTGTTGTCCAATATATTCAAATAACTTATTCAATATTTCAATAAACTAATATACATAAGTAAATATTATTAAAAGAAATATAGAATACTTCCAAATTAAAAATTAAATATTCTTTGCTCTTAATTTTATACATATTTCATGTATTTTTTCCACTTTGGCACCATCACCATTTACTACCATATTTAATAAAAATTATTTCATTTATGTTACATTTGAAGACGAAACGATACTTGTTTCAACTCTAACCAGTTCTATATCTCTTGTTGACACCTTTTCAAATCGGTGATGATAACAAGGTGCATTAGTGATAGTAATTACAGCATTTTAGAAATAATAATAATTTCATATCTTTATTTGCCCAATAGTTAAGCATAACTACAGGAACAAATTAACATAATAATAAACTTACTTCTTTCCTGACATTTTTTTTAATATTAAACCAAACCAACTTCAAACTTATCTTAAAAATTAGCTTCCAATTTTCCGATTAGAATTTGAACAATTCTCTTTGCATCGTCTACAAATATTAATTTTTTTTAAATTTTAATCCAAAAAGCAAAATTGTGGTTATTTATTTTGGAAATAATTTTCCATGTCCTTCTTTTTAAATAACCCTTTTTAACCATTCTTTTTTTTATCAATCCTTAATTCTATTTTCCTCAATCTTTCCTAACATTTTCCTCATATATATATATATATATATATATACGAGGTGTGTAAATTATTCAATGAGACTGACAACGCAGCGTTTGATCTGGCGACAACTAGATCGCTGGAAATGGCGATTTTTTTCGTGAATTATTTTTTTCTAGTGCGTTTTGAAAACGAGCGACATCAATTTTGAGCAACGATGTGCTCTCAGGTTCTGTTTCAGACTTGGACACAGTGCAACGGAAACTTTTGCAAAACTTCAGCAAGCTTAGGGAGACAGTATTTTGTCAAGAATTCAACTTTTCCGGTGGTGTAAGGCATTTTCAGAAGGAAAAGAACTGACTAAACGTGGGCCACGCAGCGGGAGGCCTTCGTTTTCAAGAACTGATGAAAATGTGGACAGAATCCGGGATCTTGCGCATTCAGATTGTCGGTAGACAGTGAGAATGATCGGGGAAGAGTTGAATTTGACTCACATCACCATTTATCAGATTCTGAGCAATGCCCTGGGGATGCGAGAAATCTGCGCAAAAATGTTTCCAATCGCAGGACCAAACGTTGTCTTGACCTTTTGGAACCAATTAATAGTGATTCCCATTTTCTGGAACGTGTGACTACTAGTAACGGGTTTTGGGTGTTTGATTACCACCCGGAAACCAAGCGCGAGAGTACGGAATGGCACACTTCAAACTTTCCAATATCCAAAAAAGCAAGAATGAGCAAGTCGAATATCAAATGCATGCTGATTGTTTTCTTTTATAGCCAGGAAAGTTTGTGCCTTGTGGCTGTACGGTCAATCAACACTTTTACGGAGACGTTCTAAAATATTCCTGTAAATGATTATGCGTGTGAAACCATACATCACGCCTTGTCACACAGCAACTTCCTTAAACGAACTTCTCGCCAGTAAAGACATTCCTGTGATTCATCAGCCTCCGTATTCGCCCGACTTGAGTGACTGTTTCCTCTTCCCGCGCTTGATAATCACCTCAAGGGATGTCATTTCGGTATAGTTGAAAACACTCAAACAGTTATAACCAACCATCTGAAGGCTATTCCAGTATCCGACATCCTGCACTACTAATGATGACCGGAAGAACAGTTCCCAGTGTTGTGTAACTTTCCACCGGTTATCTTGAGTGAGGTAATATATAGTAATATTTAATTGTACTCTTATTCGAAAAAAAATAATAGAAAAATCAGTCTCATTGCTTAATCTATACACTTCGTACGTTTATTTTTGTCACAAATATATCATCCACATATACTACTATTTAACTCGCCACTACTTAACTTCTTCCTGTTCAGAATGAAACTTTCACATATTCTAATGCTATACTTATAGTTAAATAGTAGTTAGTTTCCTGATCTAAATTCTCTATTTATTTCTTATTTTTCTGTTTCTCTATAATGTGTCTTAACGCTTATAGTTTTTCTTTTCGTTGTCATCTGAAATATCCTTCTCTATTTAATGATTCTTTCTAATTCTTTTAATACCTTTATTAAAGAAATTCTTTTCTAGTAGAGACAAATCCTTGCTGGAAGTCTATGAACAGCATTAGCAAATCGTTGGTATTGGCCTATTAAGATACTTGTCTTATATTTCAGCCTTCCTAGTAGTAATGATATCTGAATTTTGGACGCAGTATTTAATAATGACAGTTCTTCTGTATTTGTTGATATCCTCTATCGAGTATTACTATTATTGGTCCATATTCCAATTTCTCTTCCTCCCACATTTTCTTTGTCATTACATATGACCTTTCTTATCATTCTCTCTGTATGTTATTAGTTCAATGTTTATACCACACTCAACTGGTGGTTTTTTGTTAATACTTCTGTTTTAAAGTTTCTTTTATCTCATTTCTTGTTCTTACCTGTCTTAGTTCAATATGTTCGATTTCTGTCTTCTCTTCTTATTGTTGTTCTTCCTAAATACAGCTTTCATATGGTTGGTGGTTTTTTGTTAATACTTCTGTTTTAAAGTTTCTTTTATCTCATTTCTTGTTCTTACCTGTCTTAGTTCAATTTGTTCGATTTCTGTCTTCTCTTCTTATTGTTGTTCTTCCTAAATACAGCTTTCATATCCCTTTGTATTCTTTTTCATTTTCTACTAGTTTACGTTGTGTGTTCTTTATTCCAATAAAGACAATTTGTTTTCTTTGTAGAAATATAAATAATCTAACATTAGTGTCTACATCTAAAATATATTTCATAGATTAAAATTACAAAAGAAGATATGTGGATAAGAACATATGGTCGCTTGTATCAGAAACTTTGCTCAACTACCTGTGAGATACCAATTGGAATTTATAGAACTCAAGATACTTCCATCTCTGATTCATCGCACGTAAGTCTAATTGAACAACTAACCAAGATGGGATGATCTGGCTACGTGCTTGAACTCATTGGAATAGATAATTCGGTCGTGATGAAATCGAAACAAGCAAAATCACATAAACCCCACGTTCAGCTAGATCAAACCCATTTATGCATGGTAGAAAAGGAATGCAATATTTAGCTTTTCAGTACCAGTATCCATTACAGTTTAATTACCTCTTTACGCAATTTTAAGTCTAATTTTCCCCTTTTTTAAAACTTACATATGTCACTAATAACGATTTAACGAAAAATCAAACCCAACATTACAAATTTCCATATTTGCATTTCCTCCGCATTTCTCAATCTCATATATGAAGCCATTTTGTCCTATATTTCTTGCTTACATGTGGGGAATTTCATTAAAAATAAAAATAATTAGTTAATTCATTTTTAAGTAACCTGCGAAATAAAGGAATAATGTAATATCATTTTTTCACTGAAATTCCTGCCTGAAACATATTACAGTAGGTATTCAAGTTAACAATAATGCTTAATATTTTGAATTAAAAAAGTGTAAAACATTCAAAATACAGCGATACAGATGTATTGGACTTCTTTTTTATGCTAGCTTGAGGAGGAACATTTTGGAAAGGATCGTATAGGTGTAACATATCGACCCAAAAAAGGCACGAACTGCCTAGGCTGTACAGATAAACGTAACTCAATGGTAAGTTTTGTAATATTTAAGTGTTTAATATTTATTGTGGAAAACAGTCTCGTACGTGGTGAATTGGCCACATGAATAGAAGCAGAAACTACTTAAGTATTCTCCAAAAAATTAAAACATAAGCTTAAATGCTAATATTACATTTTAAATTGTAGTGATAATACTTTGTGTATCTATTGTAAGTGTGACAACAAAACTTTAAAATATATAATGACGACAATTTAAAAAGAACTAGATCAGTCAGTTTAATTATTTGAAATTTATGAAAAATACATTCAAAAGAATCGATATTCAATCATATTTCATCTCATTCTTACATTAAAACTATCACGAATTTTCAAATAATCCTTTTGTTCTTGATAGACTATGGTTGCATAGGCGCTATTGCTGTAGTACCAATTTTAAAATAAATAAAACATTCTGTTCATCTAACTTATTAAATTGCCGCTATAAAAGGTCATGACCTGTTTTATATCGAATTGCAATGTACTATTCAGTCATATTGGCTAAACTTGTTGTTATATTTATTTTAACGTAATATGGTGATTTATGAAAAATGAACATCCGAATATGTATACAGATAAAATATGTAATATAATAATAATAACAATAAATGTATTGATTCATAGGACTACAATAGTATTAAACATAGAGCAATCAAATATCACTAAAATTTCTTTCATGACATTTTTGTAACATTTTATAGTGTTATTTGGTTTGGTTCGATTCACTTAACATTTGTTACTTTTACACTCGCATAAAGAAAAGAAGAATTGAAATCTGAACCCAGAAGCGTCATGAATTTTTTACCAAAAGATGGCAGTAGCCCGAAGAATATCCATGAGAGAATGGTGAGAGTGTATGGTGAAAATAGCCCGTCCTATTTCCAAGTCAAAATTTTGACGTAAGCAGTTCAAATGGGGCAGATAATAAATTCATAATTACCCAAGGTGTGGAAGACCTCTAAAAGCACGAACTGAAGGAATCATCAACAAAGTTAAAGATTTGGTGTCGAAAACTGTGTAGACGACAAATTTGTGAAGAGAACTTTAGTCTTTTATCTCAAGATGAAAACTTCTTAAATAGAATTGTAACTGGGGATGAAACACGTAACAATAGTCCATGCATTGGGTTCATAAGAGCTCTCCACCGGTCTAAAGAAGGCAAAAACGCAAATTTCTACGGGAAGAGTGATGGATACAGTTTTCTGGGACGTGGAATTAATTGAGTATATGCCAAAAGAGACTACAATAACGGGAAATGTCTACCAAGATATAATTAAGGAATTAAACACTGCTACGCGAAGAAAGACCTCACAGTTTTGCTCAGAAAACTCTGCTTCTGCACAACTGCAGTGGTATAACACACGAATTGTTCAAGTAGTAATTAATGAATGCGGCTTTAAGGAATAACATCCACCCTACAGCGACTATTATCATTTTCCAAAACTCAAAAAACAATTGAGAGGGCGTCGATTTGTATTGAATAAAAACGTGGAAAACGCTGTAGGATCGTATTTTGCTGTTTTACCAAAAGAATTCTTTTTCGAAAGCATAGCGCGTTATTAATGAAACGTTGAAATAAGTGTGTTGGTGTTAATGATTCTTACGTTAAAAAATAATTTTTTGTTGTTTTTCTAACTCGTTTCATGCATAGTTAATTAACATATGCATAAAAAACTCCCCGCGTATTTAGTCAAAAGTGAACGATCTCTATGGCCCTTAGATGCTCCAATTTTAATAAACTGTATCTTACTGATGTTGACGACTAGTTATTGGTTCGCATATACTTCACTACTTCTTCCAATTTACTGTTTGTTTCATTCCGAACATTCATTGTATTATTTGAATTCACTCCAATCCTGTATCATCAGCAAACATGACAATATTAGGCACAGTCAAATCATTTACATATATTATAGGTATACAGTACAAGCCCCAGGATACTGATAACGGTTTATATTCCAGCATGTATACTACATTTGATAAACCAACTAAGAAGGTTATGTTAAATAAATTGTGTGGCATCAGAAGGATCAACTGTTCTGTCATAAAAGAGGAATTAAGTATGACGTGTTGTTACTCAGTAGGTGATGTTTTTACCCTGGTATGTTTTAGAACTTTAGATTAAAGCCTGGGATGTATTTATGTTTTCTACATAAATTTCAGCAAACATACTGTAATGTAGGAAGATAATATTAGTAAAATAAATTAAATTCTGAAACAAAAGCTAATTCTTTAGTAGAATAAAAGAAGAAGGTCAATCTGCAGAATTAAATAATTCATATATTTTACAGTAATTTCGACTGAAATTAACGCACTTCTTCTAGAATGTTCTTATGCAATCGATTGTGATAGTGTCTATTATATTCAAATCTCCTTCTTTTCCCAATAATAAGAAAACCTGATAATTGAGAACTGATATGAAGATGACACTAACAATGCTCAATTTACCATTAGTAATAGTATATATTATTTGGGATTGCATAGGAAATGATCCAAGAATGGAAAATGCAATTTAATCCTACATCATGAAACCGCTCTGGTTCATGCATTCCGGTATGAAAACAATCGTTTTACACGAGTTGTCCTTTCGTCAGATATGTTAAACAACTGAAGTAATAACTTGAACTTACTTCTAATGGGTTCGAATTTCCAACCCGGCAGATTGTATAAAAATCTGTTCAATCAAAGATTGGTACCTCATTATTACCTTAAGTAATGAAAACTTCAACAATTTTTTAGTGACATTCTGAACACATAATTTACTCACTAGATAGCTCCAGTATTTCTTAACACGCTAACTGCCTCTTCCTCTTTCAGTATCTAATTAGTTATGTTGCAGCACACATTTTTTAACTTCCTTTGTTCGCCCATTCCATCCAGTATTAGATTGACAATCTACTTTCAAACAATGTTCACTTTGGTTATACGGATTACAATAATTATGACTTTTCAATTTTGTCTTTAGTAAGTGTTTATGTCTCTCCGTTTTGAATCATTTGCGTTTCGATTATTTACAATTCCCTTTAAAAAACTCGATCTTTATAATTATTTTCTTTTGTTAATTCCTGTCAGGCTAAATCTTCCTGCATCATATATGGCAATACCGTATGTGTCAATTTTCATTAGGTATAGGGATTCAATGTTTACGTGCGATTTATACGTATACAAATAATATGTGGCAACGTGTGTCACCCCTACTCTCCGTCACCAATCCCGGCAACAATCGACATTACAACGATTTTCTCCGATCTTCCCACCAGATTTTACATTCAATCTTTAGCTGCGAACACGTTGCGATCTAGTCTGCCATAAAAGCCGTCTTATTACTGGAACGGGAAACATCAAATGGCCGCCGCGATCTCCTGATCTACTAGTTTATTATTATTTTCAGAATCCTTCTTTATTTATCTTATTTTTAATTTTATTAGAATTACGCTTTTGTGTGTGTCATGCAGCGTGAACGCAGCTTAATAATTCTCTGCATTTATTGAAAGGAAAAAGAAAAACAAATCCTTGCAACGCGTAAATATTATTTCTGAACGCATTACAAACACCCAAGTCGATGGTCCAAGAGTTACTGCTATAACTTGAGCTTGTATCGGTCGCGCTCGCATTGGAAAGGAAAGTAGCGGTGCCATGTTGTCACGTATTGCATGAATTAATCGCCTATGGCTAATGAAAATTGACACATGCTGTATATTAGAAAGTGTTCTTGATAATAATTTCTACCTAATTTACGATATCTTTTTCACATTGTTAAACTTTTCTTACTAAACCTTATACGTATACTATTACTACTATTCCGTCAATTTTGCTGATAACTTCGTTTAGTCTGGTGGTAAAAGACGTAATACGAATAAATGGGAAGGGAAGGAACGTTATTTAATAAAAGCCATCAATACCTTCTCTGCGCTGATGCTAATGACTGTTGGTAAGAAACAGGAAAAAGCAGAAAACATCACAAAACAGCGTATAAAAACTGTGAAATATATGAGTCTGGAATTGAATATGACAAAAATAAAGTATATGAACTTAAGAACAAGCATGAAAGTGACCGACGGTGGAAGAATATATATATGCAAGTGCACTGGTAACCAATGAATGTAGAGTTACGTATCGATAGGTAATACTTATGCGAAAGGTTTAAACAGAATTGTAAAATCCAGAAGTAAAATACAAAATTAAAAATATACAAATACACCAACATTTTTTGGCGAAAAGCCTATAGGCGAATTTGTTAAAAGCAGGAAATTACATTGATTCGGACTCCTGGAACGGATGGGCAAGAAAAGAAATGTGAAGAATATTGCTTGCCGACCCTGATGAGTGAGAAAGAGATGACGACTGAGCAAGAGATGGATAGAAGCAGTGGATTTAGATCTTAAGAGAAAGCAGGTTGGAAATTGGAGAGCACTTGCCAAAGACAGAAAAAAGTGAAAAGTGTGGATACCTAATTGGTTTGTTTACGCTACACTTTTATACTGCTCTTTAAACTATTATCTGTATACATATTCTGACTAAATATTAGTCGATGTCACCATAGTCTTAAATAACCTTCGCCTTGCTCTTAACTTAACCAATGCATGTTAAAGTGAATGCAAATAGATAATGCCTCTAGTTATTCCGGTAATCCGCAACATCGATGAAGTCGTTTTAACCAGTCAAAATTTAAACATCCGATTGGTCAGAAGGACTTCTAAAATTCTCAGATATATATTAAGTTAAACCTTCTCTCAATTATATGGTACGCCACTGACATAAACAGTTTAGTGCACGGATTATTATTATATGCGGTCTTGTTGTGTCTCTTTTCAGTTTTCTCTGAACATGGTCGACGAAGCTAGAGACAATCACGAGCAGCAAATAGAAAGAGCCGAAATAGCAAATTTGGTTAGATCTAGGATGGATAGTTTGAACTTGCCTGCCGTTGACTATAACGATGTTAGCGAAAAACGAAATAGCTTATCCTACGTTATAATTAACCCTAGCTGTGATTTAAATTTAGAAGAAGGCGATATTATGTAAGTAAATTGCTTATTTATAAATCCATTTTGTTTTATGTATAAATATATATGGGAACACCAAGGTCCATATTCTTAAGCTAGGCATAAACACAAAAGATTACAGCAACAAGAAAAACTTGTTTTTAAATATAATATGTCTATAATTGATTTACCCCGCATTTTAGCAATTTTTACATTTCACAATTTCCACGCCTGCTTGAATTCAAATTGATTGTCAAATTTGACAATAGAATCTCATGAGCGCTGGGGTGCGTTCTGATTTGACGCCGAACGTTGTCCGGAAGGCAAAATTTTACACCAAGTCGTTCATATTTGTTGGCCGTATATGACTGTCAACCTCTCGGGCATTCAGAAATTACATCTATACAACGTCCGGATGGCAATTTCTCAACCAAGTTTAGAGTATGACGAAAATGATCTGACTTGCGCATTGGTAATTGCCACAGCACTTTGTAGAAGTTTGTCGGTTTAGGTTATATTGATTATATATTTATTAGACAATATTTAAAAGTAGGTATAATTTCATGTGTTTCAGATGTAACTTTATTGTATGTGGCCGCGTCGCTTGTTGAAAATGAATATACTGAAACTTAATACTCTAAAATTTGTTTGAAATTCTCAGTAATTTCTAGAAAATTTTGAATTTGCAGGAATAATTGCATTTCCATTTCTTCATCACTGCTCGAATCGGAACTTTCATTTTCATCGAAAATGTGGAAAAAGTGTTCCATTATACCACAATAAATTAATAATTAGTGTTTAGATTATGTTTCAAAACAATTTGGACTTCAAAAATATTATAAATGGTCGAGAACGCGTCAATGGCCGTTCCGATTTAGTAATTGCACTTTATTTTTTATCATAAACAATAATAAATACGTTACAATTTTAGGAAACCCCATTACTGTTATTACTGTAAACATAATCTCATAATTATGTCACCAAATGAATACATTTTATAAAAGTTGTTCAAAATAGATTGACACTTCTCATGTTATTGAATACATTGTGGAGTGTTTCCGGTGTAATATTTTGCAATTCTATTGTAATTGCCTCTTCAAGTTCATCGAGATTATGCAGTCAGTCTGTTCTGTAACATTGTATTTTTTCATGGCCAAAGAGAAAAAGGTCCAGTGGAGTTAAATCAGGAGAACTTGCTGGCCATAGATTTCGACTAATCAATCGGTCACCACAGTATCCTTGCAAATAATTAATAGTTTGTTGCGCAGTTGCCCCATCTTATTTGAAGTACCCCAGGTTTAATTCATCTTCATGAAGGCTGTTAATTATGGATTCCAATATTTGTTCTCGGTATCGTATTGCATTAATTGTATCATGAAAAAAAATTGGTCCTTTCGACATTGCAACCCAAACACCAACTTTGATAGGATGGAGACTATTTTCAACAAAACATGTGGATTCTCTGTTGACCAGGTACGGTAATTTTAAGAGTTGACATACCCCGACAAATGGATCCAAGCTTCATCCAAAAAGAAAGTGCGATTCAAGTCTTCTTCATGTAATATTTCATTAAACCAGTTGCAATTATTCAATCTCTGCTCAAAGTGATTGCCACGTCAATGTTGTAGTACAGAAACTTTAAATGAGTGCATATGTAAGTTTGTTTTCAGTGCCTTATGAGTACTTCCGTAGGAAATACCTACAATTTAAATACATAATGCTGTATATCGAATTACGTTTAAGTTAATAAGATCTCTTTACCAGTTTGAAGAGACAGCTTTCGTACAGATTTTGTGGGACTAACTTCCATTCGCTGCCTAATGTCTACGACAACATCTTAAGTTAAAACTTTTGGTACTTTTTCAGGTTTACATTTGCTAACACTCCCCGTTTCCTTAAACCTTTCAATCACCCTATTGCAATGACAAGTGAATGTGTCCACGTTTATTTCCAGTTTTCCATCTTCCGTTATAAATTGCTGAAAACACGATCCCAATGAATATTTCCATAATCTATCCTCTTGCAATGTGGGACATTACGATCAACGTATCCTGTTCTATCGTAAAAGGCATGGTATGCGAGGTATATTGTCTTGAAATAGACAGAAAAGTACAAAACACTTCAATACATTCTGGTTTTTACATTTGACATATAAATTTAGTATAGGCAATTCACGGAAGTAAACATTTCCTAGTTTTTGATAATACTGAGACTTCTTTGTAGCCAACCCAGGACAGTTCAAAATGCTCACGTAGTACATTGAAAACGACTATCCAAAGTCTATCGCTGTAATAGGGACATAGGATTCTTTAGTGCTGGCACATTTATGCCCGGTTCGGAAAAATCCTTTTTTCCAGTAAACAACTCAACAATTCAGCGTATAATACGAATTCCTGGAGTTTTATTTAAAACTGCTTCAAATGAATATTGGCTAAATCTACCTAAATAGTTGGATCCATAAATGCGTGTTGAGCATGTAACAGCATCCAGTAGCCGTATTATAGTTTTAACGACGTCAAAATGTATGTGATAATAGGATGCTGATTGTATCCATGTGCCCCAGCGCGTAGCAACAGGTTGTGGTGGTAGTGTCACATGTGGCAGTCTTACACGAAATAATGCTTACCTGCAGGTGCCTTCACAAAACCTTTCTTGACAGAAGATGTCAATTTATCTGCAATCGGGTGGCATTTTCTGACTTCCTCTAACACTCGATGAAGAGCTTGTGCGAAATATGTAATATGCGTCATACTACTGTATGTTTGTTGTAAGAGCCGACACCATCCACCTTCATATATTCAGCTGCATCTGTCAATTAATAATACTTTTTCTTTATTTTTATCGTGCTTTTCATTCTATAGCGATTTCAAACACGAAATAACGTTATATGACACAGATTCTGCTAAGTTCATTCGAATCTCTCAGATGCAAGTACATGTGTAGACATTGCCGTGTCGCTGTCCATCGCCCCAACCAAAATATTTGCAATATTGCGGTTCTTTAATATCAGTAGTTTCATTTACTGGCATCCAAATATGTGTATTGCTTATCTCATTGACAATTGAAGTTTTAATTTTATCGTTAATCGGTGACAAATAATATTTTCTCAAAATGAATTCCGCGGACACGCGCAAGGCACTTTATTTGCCGTTAACACAATTTCGTAAAAATTAGTAAACTCAGAATAAATCACCATATTCCACGAATTGCTACACACTTCTAAGTAGATCCGAATTAAATACTTTCTGTCGTTCGTAAACAGTTGCAGTGCCAACAATACGTGCTTTATTTGTATCTGACGATACATGTTTCTCTACGCAAGTTTTCAAAAGAACACATGTAACAAATAAAAGTAAACAATAGATTGGTCCGCTACACACAACGATTACACTTTAACTAAAGTACTTTGGGAGCAAAAGCCCGTCCTTCAATGTTGCCTACATTCGCCGCGGTAGATGCAACTACTTTTATATACACATCGTAACTTGTAAACATCGTTACTGAAGGCAAGGAGGGGGAGCCAGCTGCGTCGAGTGGACGAACTCGAGATGGAAAAATTCTTATAATATGTACATTAGAATGTTACAAAATGTACAGCTTGTTATGTATTAGAATCTTATATCGGGTGTTCAAAAAAATTCGAAGTCAAAGTAATCTTTGAAAATTTAAAGTCATGTCTGAGATAGAGTAGAGTCTGACAATTATTGACAGACAATAATTGACATTTAATATTTAATACAAATCAGACTTAAGTTAGGACACAAGATTTTTTGTTCAATACCTACTTGACCTAATTTTTCTGAAGACCCGATATACAGCATGTGTCAATTTTCATTAGCCCCATGTACCCCTTCTTTCCTTTCCAATGCCAGCACGACCGATGCATGCTCGTAAATACAAGTTAGCGTGGTTAGCAGTAACTATTCGACCACCGGCTTGGGTGTTTGTAATGCGTTCAGAAATAATATTTACGAGTTGCAAGGATTTGTTTTTCTTTTTCCTTTCAGTAAATGCAGAGAATTATTAAGCTGCGTTCACGCTGCATGGCACAAACAAAAGCGTAATCCTAATAAAATTAAAAATTAGGTAAATAAAAAAGGATTCTGAAAATAATAATAAACTACTAGATCAGGAGATCGCGGCGGCCATTTGATGTTTCCCGTTCCAGTAATAAGACGGCTATTATTGCAGACTAGATCGCAACGTGTATGCAGCTAAACATTGAATGTAAAATCTGGTGGAGAGAAGTGGGAAGATCGGAGAAAATCGTTGTGATGTCGATTGTTGCCGGGATTGGTGACGGACAGTAGGGGTGTCACGTTGCCACGTGTTACTTGTATACATATAAATCGCACGTAAACATTGAATCCCTACACCTAATGAAAATTGACCCATACGGTATAAGGATGCATTTTGAGTATTAGTAATAAAAGGCATGTTTTGTTTAATGTACTTATTTCCTCAATCTTAATTACAAAAATTATACGCGTGAAACCATTCTAAAATCAATCATCAACAGTACAACAAACACTAATGAAAAATTATTGGGGAAAATCCAACAATAGATTAAGTAAATTTAGGGAAAGGAAGCTCAACAACGTTTCAAATAAATAGTTAAGAGGGATCTCTACTCCCAACCGCTGAGGCCACTGTAGACAGTTTGATTTCCCTATGAAATTATCCGTAAATATTAATCAAGTTTTAATTTTTTTTATACCAAATGAAAGAGAATTCGAATATCTATGTACGCCTAGTAATATTTTTTCTAAAAATATTTTTGAAATTGTCATAATTAGTTGCAAAAGTAGGTCAATATTAGACATTTTGTCGAATTTATTTTGAAATAAATAAAAAGAAATTCAAAATTTTACTACTAAGCGTACGTAAATTTGAGTTTTATCTACAAATTGATGTAATTTATTATAGCATTGGTTGAAATTTGATCTTAATTTTAAGGGGAAATCGAAACCCCTGCAGTGATAATGTTTATGATTTTTGTACATTATCAAATGGACTGGCCCGCCCAGTAGAGATCCCTATTAAGTAAACTTGTTATTATTTATAATTTCGTCAGACGTTTCTTTTAGTTTTCGAAGACACAGTTGTATAAACATTTCGGACAAGTATGCCTACTTTCCATCGCGAGTAATTTTTGAGTCGCAACATTATTTTAAATTGACTGAAGGTTCAGTTCACGACTGGAAAACATCACTTTTAATATATCCTCTACATCCTACGCATGGCTACTAGTAAACACATCTCGCAAACTTTTACTTAACAGTAATTAAGTAAAAAATGCAAGCATTCACTCACGGAAATAGTTGCAACTCAAGAGTCAAATTCAGTTAAATATTTTTTGGAGCAGTATTTCACTCCGTGGTTTTAGATGGTGATAAAATTCAGATACTGAATCAACTTTTATTACAACAAATAATTCTGTTATATATACCATTATACCAAATATTTAATTCTAATGAATTTATTTTGTGTTTTAGATATTTGGTTCGACCAAGTCCGTTCTCCGCACAAAAGACATTCGAAAGGCACAATAGCAGGCGAAAATCAAATATAAGCTTTTGCTCGCAAATGTTCTTATCGCAGCTAACGACATCGGCACAAGTAGGCAGTCGAAGAGGATCTGGACTAGGTCTATCCGGATATCAGTCGCCGAGAGCACCTCCTTTAGTAACGACCAAATCTAATTCACTATCACTACCTGACAGTCCAACTGTAGCCAGTTATCAACGTGGAAGATCTAATTCACTTAGGGTCATTGATGATATATTGCTCAGAAGATCGAATTCATTAAGACACGGTCTGACTGGTATTGACGGAGGAAGACGAAAAAGTAGCCTGGAAGATGTGGGATTATCACATTTTTCCACCTCTATGAATTACAGTAGTATTCCAACGAAGATATCGTTAAATAGGAGTATTGATCTTGAAATAACCCCTCCCGAGGAATCGAGTCCACCTATAATATCAAGCAATACAGCCCTGATTAATCCATTGGTTTCGTCGGGAATGCTGTCAAACGCTGGTAGTACACACAGTTTAACGCAAAGTAGCTTACCTGGAGCTATGAATTTACACCACAGTTTGTTGGGTATCAACATACCGAGTTCTAGCTATTGTGACTCGCCAGTATCACAACAAACTAGTTTACTACAAACACCCTCACCATCGACGCCAGATCCTCAGCATCTGCAGGGAACTATTGTATGATATAACCCTATGTGGAGGAGGAAATTAAGTGGTCTTAGAAACAAATGGATTTAAATCCTCTCTTCCACAACTAGTTTCTTCTAATTATAGATTTTTAAAAAAAATGTATATTCTACCGCAATTGGCCTTATACGGACTTTCTATTGGAATAACATTAACGCTTCAGGGTCATGTTTAGCCGAACCATATTAAATAAAAGTTTAAGGTGTGGTACTTAAAATTATTCATGCAGATTTAGATGATAATATATTTGAGCAAGGGTAACTGCATATAATTCGGTCTCCAAAAGATGTACCCACTCCTTTTTTCTTGTCCGGTTTTAATGTTTGAAACACTTATTTCAAATATTACTTTATATGATTAAATAAAATTATTTGATGAATATGTTTAATGATGCAATTTTATTTTTAAAAATCTTATTCTTATTCGCATTTTGAATCCACGAGCACCCTCTACTGGAAACATGTTAAAAGTTAATTTCAATACCACAAATTATGTTTCTATTGGTCTCTACATTTCTAGCATCATGGTTACTGAAAATTGTAAACCGATTTTTCTTCTCCTACCACATAGAAATAAAGTAATAATGCCATTAAACACAGTGTTCACTAAAGAACTCCAATAGTTTTACCAAACGTAAGTTCAGTATTCTAAGCTTCACTCTATGACATCCTATTAGCCCAAATAAAGTTTTATGAAATATTTAATTAGAACATCTATTTCCGCACTGCATTACCTTGATTTTTTACGTAATAAAAGCTTTTGACATTGACATTTTCGAGTATAAATTTTATCAAATAAGTATCAATGATAATAATAAAATAGTAATCTAATCTATTTTGTCTAATAGTTATTTACGAGTGAGAGTGCGAAAAGACTATCACATAACGCATTACCATAGCACGAAAAACTCTTATTGCGCGAATGCGCGGAAAATGTCTTCACCCAAGTGGTTTTTACAATATTTTTTGCACGAACCTTAAGGGTCCTCGCTAGTGGATCTGTCAACAATGGCAAAATAGCAGAGTTTAAAATCCAGACGGTTTTGTTGATTTTAAAGAATCAAATTTAGAAAAAAATTATCGGATTACAGAAAATTAATTAATATGTCAAAATATTAAAAACCAGTTTTCTCAAAAATCCTTGGCAGCAGGTTTGTTTGCTTGGGTTCACGTTATAAATTGATTAGAAAGCTACCCGGCTGTGCATTTATTTTTCGTTCAACTATTCTTTACTTTGTTTAAAATGAATATAAAATAAATTAAAATTAGGCAACCCACATTACAATGAATTGTTATTCTGCTATAAATATTTCCCGCAGTTACAAATGTGTAAATAGTTGGTCATAATCGAATTTATATTCGCTTAGATATTGAGTTATTATTTCAAATAATTATTATATGATCCCTATGTGTAAAAGTACTCGGACATCCTTGGCTTATTAAATTATGTGCTATGCAACCAATATTATATTTCCCATTCACTAGCGAGGACCCTTAAATTAAAAATCTTTGTTTTAGTACACTAAAATTCAAAGCGAACATTACAATTAGCTGCCAATGTCAATGTCACTTAAGAGGTCGTCAAATAGATGGCGCTTACAAATTTGTCGGAAGAACTTTTAGCAATTTAGCTATTTCCGTCACTTCTAATAAAGAATCAGAGTCTTCTAAGATTTCCTTGACTTGTAACCAGTGGCGGCTCGTGACTGATGTAACTGGGAGATCAGCAGGGGCGGCTCGCGGTTTTCAATTGAAAGCATTGCAAGTGCTACTCATAGTGTTTCTTAAATACGTTTTAATCAATTTTAGTAACATCTCTCCGTTTCAGATGTCGTCATCGGAATAGGATTTAAAATTTTTAAAACTTTAACAATTTCCCCGAAAGCAGTATCTAACCCGAAAGATGTGAGAAAGTTTAATGTTTGCAAACACCCAGAAACACTTTGAATTTCACTGGAATTTTCGGAATCTTGTCCTGTTATTTCTTTCCTGGAGTAAAATATACTTAATTCCATTTTCAGAATTTCATTATTTATCATAGGGTATGCTTCACAAAATTCGTTAATGCCTTCCAAAGGCAGTGTTTTTTCATATTCCTTATAATTCCCCTTTAAAAATAATTTTGCACCACATACATGATTCTTATAAGAAAACCGAATTCTCACTTCTGAAGTAATTATATCACATACCTCTCTTGCAGACATGTTAAGATTTTCTTGATTTATTCTACGTCACTTTTTTGGAACTTCTGTATTCACTGGTTCATTTGTTATGGGTGGTAAATTATTTCTAAGTTGTGCAATTTCTTTTTCAAAATTATCTACGCATTTCTGGACTTTTATAACGTCTGCTTCAATTTTTTGTAGCTGGCTAAATACAATATCTACATGTGGAATGACTTTTGAAAAAAAAATTAACCAAAACAAAAATGAGTCATCTTCTAGCCATTTAATAAATCCAGCTGCTTGAGTCACTGTTTCAGAGTTGTATTGTTACACTTTATAATATACGAGACTTAAAATTCCATCGTGTTTCAGAATTTCTTGGAATACGTTTGCCAGAAACATGTTGAATAGCCGCCATTCCGTCTGGTTATTGAGAAAAAAAAAGTTGATATGCCATTTGAATTTTTTTAAAAATATTCGTACACTAGTGATGCTTGAAGCTGCTCCTTCAAGTATTTAAATAAATAAATAATCTCTATTAGTGCTCAAAGATACAGCCCACGTCAGTACAAAGAAAATAGCAATACAAAGATTTGTCTAGATAATCGTTATTATATATTATTAAATATTGGTCATGTTGTCCATAAATTTTTCTAGACTGTAGAATGCATTTTGCAGCAGATGCTCCCTCACCCTCGTATTGAACTTTTTATTCGTCAATTGCCACCAATCAACCGCTATGGAATTATATATCTTACGCCCCAGGTTCATATGTTTGGACGAATTTAGCCGAAAGTAGTCCACTTGGAGGTGTAAGTGTTGCCTCGTATTGTAGCTATGGATATAACATCTTCGTGCAAGGTGCCCTCTTTCTGCGTGGACCCTTTTCAGTTATTTCCCTATGTAGACTGAAGGTATCGCCATTATTTTATGTGCTTTGAATATTGGTCTGGCAGTTTCGTATCGCGAAACACCCACAATCGCCCTAACAGCCCTCTTTTGAGCTCGCATAACATTCTGCATATGAGTCGAGTGTCCCCACACACAAATACAGTACACAGCTCTACCATGGAACATAGAGTAGTAAGCTAGCTTTGCAGCAGTTGTATCAACGATTTTGCTGATTCTTCTTATATATTGAGGATTGCAGAGAGCCAACCAAATCCTCCACGTGTGCGTCCCAAGTAAGTAGGGTGTCCTGCGTGACACCTAGGTACTTTACCCTGCCACCATGCAGCTCGGTAAGACGCCGATTTGAGGTGAAGTTAATTCTCACGGTCTTTACTTTATTCATCATTGAACCATTTGCAGCGAACCAGTACTCTGCAAACTCAGCAGACTCATTTTATTAAGCTGATGAGAGTAGCAATATACAAAATGTGCATTTTGTACTGTTCCCGAATTTTCACGTTCACACCACCTAAATGACCACGCATAACAGCAGCTCCGGCATATGTTTGACAAATCAGTTTCTCGGGACAATCTGGTAAAATCGGCGAAATCTGTTCTAAAATGCATTGAGACAGTCCTTCTGCATCTTGGCTTTTCGGATTCGCAAACCCCCAAAACCTCTCAAATATTTTTCCATTTAGTTCATAACGTAATACAACTACAGTTTGAGTTTGAGTTGATACATCTGTGGTGTCGTCAGCCATAAGTGCAAGATGCGCAGATTCTTGAATCACTCCGAGAATATGTTCACGACAAACCTCCAACATACATTGTAAAATTTCATTCTGAATAGATTTTGATGTGCGTTTGAACACAGTCGCTTCTTGAATATGGCTATTAAAGTCACTATCAGCGTTTGCTAAAAATCAACCAATTCCAAAAATACCCCTCTATTTGTACAGTCTTTTGTCTCGTCGTGACCGCGAAGGGCAAGATTACACGTTCCGCACAGTTTTAATATGTCTATTATTTTGGAAGTACCTGTAGATTTTTGGTCACAGTCTCATTATGCTTACGGATTTGATCCGCATAAACCCTACTCAGGGATGTAGCAATATTAGTCATTCCTAAAAATTGAAAACTGACCAGATTATTTCTATGTTTGGCAATATTTTCGTGTTTTTTTTATTTTACTAGAAACGTGCTTTAATTCGTTTATCCCCAACAGACTAGGACGGACTGAGACGGGACGGGGCGCGTCTAAAAGAGCCGATCAGTGAATATATCATACGTGCATCACAAATTCTCCCACTACATGTCGCGCGGTGGTTACCATGACAACCACCGCATGAATCTGGGGCCGAATATATGAAGTTCACAACTTGAATCAAATTGATCGCAACGCAAGCAAGGGGTATAGCCGTTCGTTTTCTATTATTTTTTTAAAATATTTCGTAGAGCTAGATTATCAGGATATATGTTTTTGTCATTACAATTTTTCTCATTTTTTTTAAATTTGGCAGGGGGGGGGGCAGAGCCCTCCCGCACGAGCCGCCACTGCTTGTAACGTATGTGTGTTGAGTGTGTTGTCCGAGTAACACGTTATTGAAATGCACACATTTTAGGGTAGATTGTGAGTGATTTCTGTCCAACGTGTTCGGTCAAGGAATTTGCATTATCGGACCAGTTTTTTTGGTTGTTTTTGGAAGGTATAGGTGTTTTCGAGTATGTTCGTTCTATTTTCATCACGTTTTCGTAAGAATTTCGATGTGTTTGTTATACACATATGTTGCAGGAGGCTGAGTGCCTTCGTGACAGTTTTGTGTTTTCCTAGAGATTTATCCGTCGTTGTTTCCTGTAGACATGTTTGCTACGAAATTGACCCTTTGGAAGAACTTTATGCTTGTTTTGCACATCCTGACAATTTATTTTAATTTATGATGAGGAGGATACATATACTCTACCTCTTACGAATAGATTAGGTACTCGGAAAAAGAAAAGGAGGGGGTATCGTCAATTGTTTTAAAAAGTTGCAAATATTGAATCACTGCATGGATAATTTTGCCTGACCCTATCCATTATTTTCAATTTTAGTTAATAGTGATGTAGATAACCTAGGCCTAAGTAATTCGTTAAATCTAAGTGTGTTGTTTGTTTGCAAGTATTTTATGAAATAAGAGAATAAAAGTTTCTTCCAAATCGACCAAACCTAAAAAAAAAGAAATTTAATGGCCAATTATCAGAATCTATACCTATATAGTTTCATCAGGTACGTTGAATGAGGGATCAATTACTGTAGTTAGGCGCAGTATAGTTTGTTGGTGCATTCAAATGATTATAGAACTTGTTACGTCACGTAAACTCCTCGAAGCAAAAAACAATTAAAATTTACCTTTGTACATTTTGTAATCGAAGACTAATAATTACATATATTTTATTACTATTAAAAAAGACACTGTATGTAAATCTACTAATAAAACTTGTACTGTTCTAATGAAGCGATTAATTCTTTCTATTAAGATAATCTATATTAAGTAGTAATGACATCGTCATAGCCTATGTTTGGAATACATAAAAATCGTATAATCATTGCTCATATTTTTAATGCATATACACTGATTTGTTTTACCGCTAATTCATTAGAATTATAAATTATAATACACTCCAAAAAAGTATATTAACTTGTATGCATATATAGATAAGAACAAAAATATCAAATATAAAGTAAATAATTTTTGAACGTATTATATAATTAAAATAAAATATAAAATATTATTCTAATTATATCAATTCAACTATTTATAGGGTTGTCAGTGAATAAATAAATAAATAATATTAAGTATTGGTAATTTTACAACACAAAAAGGAATAGGAAGATACAGCAATTGATGCGTTTATTATATAAAATATTACTAAATTCTCACACAAACAAAATAAATACAACTTAATAATGTTATCTGTTACTACTTCTACACTTCTGTATTAAAGGTAGTAAAATGCGTGTCAATATTGTTATTATTATAAAGTGACTATTAATAATAATAGTAATAATAATGTGCCTATTGATTAATTAATTAAAATGTATATTAATTAAATATAGGTATAATTATATTTTTAACATTTGCAAATAAAGATAAAATTTTCTTAAAAATTCATAAAACTTCAATCACTAAAATTGATATTCTCTAGAAATCAAAGATCCAATTTTTGTCCTGGTTTTGTCTGTACATTGCATTTTCGAGAATTTGTTCGGAAAATCAATTACACACATGTTGCATATCTTCCTTGCTCTAAAGAAAAATAATTAATGTAACTCGTTGGGAGTGATATAGACAGCTAGAGAGAGGGCGCGGGGTAGAGAGAGAGAGAAAGAGAGAGAGAGTGTGGTGAGGAGGTAATGTAAGTTTCAAATAGTTAGAGTAGGTTAGTAAATGGCGGAGGTTCCTTTTCCTTCTAAGGCCAACTGGCCGTCTACGGAGGACTATATACTAGGAGGCGACACGACGTATCAACAAAGCGTACCCGTAATGGAACTTAAATTAAAGTTCCGAGCGCGTCGCTGGGTGGCGCAGTTGTTCCATTCTCGGCTACATTTCAAAGGAAGCAAATGGACAGGACATTGTTTTTAATTTATTAAAAGAAAAACAACAAAATACAAAATCAATAAATAAACAAATATTATAATTTAGACTATTTTCTTTATTCTCGGCTACATTTTAAAGGAAGCAAAAGGTCAGGACATTGTCTTTAATTTATTTAAAAAAAACATGACAGTTGTTTGCTAAAATTCCTCTCGGTCCAGGTTTTCTTTCTTGACTAATCCCTAAACACAAATGTGTTCTGAAATACAAAAAAATATTAAAATTGATTCATTTTATAAGTTAAATAAACAAATTATTACTTTGCAATTTCAATACCCTCACATGGAACAAAGTCATTTACAATCTTTAAAACTTCTGTAATTTCTTCCAGGTGCATAATATTTGTTTTAATATTATTCTTAAATATTTCCGTCTTACCAACAAAACCTGCAATAAAGTTAAATTACAAACATAAGTAAATGGGTCTATTAGATGTAATACTGACTTGAACAGACATGTCCGAATGTAAAACAACTTGTTTTTGTACTTGATAAGCATCATTCCATTTGGCAAAGATTAAATCATGAGAATGCTGCAAATGAGTCTTTGTCCATTTCATTGTAGGTAAAAGAAATTGGCCGAAATTGTCCATCGTACTTTGAAACCACCTTTTTCCTAGATTTTCCAAGACATTATTTTCGGTTTCATTGTCTCTAATCTCCACACTTTCCTTAATACCAGCAACTGCATTATCTTTATTTTGTTTTTGTTCCGTTTTTCCAGCGATTTTTCTTATAGTTGGAGCTATTCGTTCTGCTTTAGGGTTGGACAAGTAATGAGGCAAGTTAGGAAATATGCAGGGAATTGCATCGCAATTTAGTTTGGGTCGTCCTCTTTCAATTTTATTAATTTCCCTATCATTTATTTTCGTTTCAAAGCATTTTGAAATGTCTGATTGCAAAAAGTGTACTTCACAAACATCATTTTCAGCTAATTCTTTATACGCTCTTGGAATAGCTCTCTTCCATTTATTAAAAATAGTCTTATCCTTCAATTTCAGAGAGGTATTAATAATAATAATTACGTAGGTAACAGTGATTAAAAAATAACTTACCTTTGGCGCCTTAAATAAGCTTGCATTTTTTATCCCATGCAGTTTATTATGTTTCCGTTTCGATGAATAACCGGCTTTACACCCCGGCACAAAACAACTGTTTTTACTTTTCATTTTCTACAGCTCTATCCACCAGTTCTTTTCCAAACAATCGTTTAAATTACGAGGAGCCCCATTAAAACACGTGTAAAATGTGGGTGAACGTAGCCGCGCTACCTATCGTTACGACACTTATGGCAGTTCGTTCAACTAAAGTAAGGTGGGTACACAAAATTCAGATATATGCATAAGCGTTTCGCCTCCTAGTATATAGTCCTCCGTATGGCCGTCACATAACTTCGATTTACATTGCTTTCATTCAGCAGACACAACAGTTGGGCAACTGTTCAGTGATCATGTCCAGTAGACGGGCGCTCACTCTGAACATGTTCAGGAGCGGTCGCCATTTTTGTGAGCGGAAAAATTCTATGCTCACTTGGTGAGCGTATTCTGTACGCATGCGCCATTGATTCATTCCAAGACCAACCTAATACATACTTCTGAAGAAAGTTACTAGAAAAGTAATATACCTACAGCAAATTAAAGGTATTGTGCAGTAATAAATGTATTATAATATTGGAGTTCACTCAGTATTTTATTCGGGGTTGGAAAAACCAGCCCTGCCACTAAAAGCTACGCCAAAACTTAATGCAGAAAAACAATTTATTATTATTGTTTATTCGGTTTAATCTCTATAATTTTAACATATGGCAGCAATGAAAAGTACCAGATGACAGACGATGACATAAAGGTGAGCGGTCCTATCCAGCGAACACTCAACTGTTGTGAAGTGAACGGTTGGAGCGGGATCAGTTCCCGATCCGCCTGCTGAATGAAAGCATTGATAAATTTTATTCTGGTAACCTCAAAATATTGATCCTTAAGTAGCTCCATCTAGTAATAGAATAATAAACCCAAAAAGAATTGTTTCTCAATTTTTATTGAAATAAACTTTAAAATAACACTTTACGCGTTAACTTTACAATAATTAATGTCAATAATTTAAAAAATTAAATAAAAATGAAGAACTAGAAAAATTCCAAAATATATTATAGTAAATATGTAGCACACATTAAATGAAACGGCTGAATGTTTGTAGTATTAGAAGAATTTAAGCAGAAAAGTATAGACAAAATAATGTCAAATCAGTTAAATGTCAATAACACTAGGCTCCAATCCAATCATATTGCATATTTTTAGCACGTGATTTTAAAAATACTCCAAGTAGTTTATAATGTTTTGGATTGATGGCGATACTTAAGGATCGATATTTTAAGGTTACCAAAATCATAAAAACTCGTTATGTGACGGTATGATATCGTACAGCAATAGCAAAATCCTGATGGCGTTGTTTCTTCATAAATTATTGGAAATCTAAAGTATACCATATTTATCATGTTCAGATATTACTTCACAATATAACTTAGAATACAAAATAAATTTGGATTTTATTAATAGGACCACTATGCCTATATATATCTACAATAGCCAGAAGAAACTAGCAGTTATGTGTGAAGTAACATAGGACTCCTACTCAAATGGTCATGATATGGGTGACTATTTACCATGGAAGTAGATCTTCTCCAGTTGTAATTCCAGGAAGGTTAAATGCTATTGTTATTGGTACCATACCCTCAACAACGGGTAAACCCTATTTCCCAGCAACATAATACGCGATCACATACCGCGAGGGATAATGTTAGAATTCATCGGTTATTACGACTAAGAATCTTGGCATAGCATACGACAGATTACCACTGATGCGCTAATTGAACTAAAATCGTTTGCATCAATTGTTCCATTTATATCTCGCTAAAAGTCTTATTGCTGCTTGTTACGAATAAAATACGTAGGTATCTACTAAAAATTTCACCAAAATAAACCAATCTTCAGATATTGACATAAATATTTGTGTAAATGGTACACAGTTAAAGCTATTATTTCTGTTTCCTTGCGAAAAGTTGATTATATACTTTTTAAATAAGATATAGGTAATGTTAATTATTAATATCTGTATTCATTTTGTAGTCGATGTAAAAGGTGAAAGAATATATATAATACTTATATCTATAAAGGCGCAGGCAGGCAACTCCAAGGGTTTCTTACAATGTGCATTATCTAGTTCAACTCGCACTAAATATCTATTTTCAAATCCTCCAACACCAGGTCCACCACATATTATTAAAACGCCAAACTTTCAGAAAATTATAAACAGAAAATTTGTATTTTTTAGAAATTTCCAATTATATAAAATTATGCCGACCCAATGACATAATCTCATTCAAGCCAAAATACTCCAGTGATCCCTAGAAAGCCTGATCAGTGATTAAACATATCAATTGCTTATCTTCACCTATTTTAAATAATACAATATTTATATCATGATTTTAAAAAACGGAATTAATATATAAGTATTTACTGTCTTTCGGAACTCTATAATGCCAAAATCACATAGAAAATCGCGATATACACAACAGAAAGTTGCTATCAGATAGTAGAAATTTTGACCATATATTTTATGCCAATTTGGCATAAAATATATAGTGTTTTGTACGGGAGATGTCTATCCCCTACAAAACAGTGAAACCATAATAAGTAAATAGGAGAGTGAGAATAGAGCATTGGGCAGATATTATTAGTATTTATAGAAATATGGAAAAAGATATACGAACCCTGTTCACTTAACTGTCAAGTCTTTTTATATTCACAACCCATTCTAATTTTAGCCTAGAAATGCAAAACATTCGCCCGTTGATTGAAGGAATATATAAAGATGCCCAACGCTATAGTAAAATAGCGTGTCTTTCCGTTAAGTCGTCCCGCAAACCCCTCGCCGAGAAATATCATCGCTGTCTCGGGCTGTTTCGAATCTCGGATCCAAACGACTGATGCAGTCGCTATAGATCTCGGATCCAGTTTGGGTACGCTCAGTGCTATGTAGTGGCGCATCTTTATGTATTCCTTCAATCAACGACTCGCCTTAAAATATTTTTTTGCCTTTTTCATAAAAATGAAGATATCGAATAATGTCACAGTAATGCTACACCATGTATACAGGGTTAGTTTTAAATAGCGTCATTAAGAAATGGGGGTGAAAGGAAAATATGAGTAATGCCCGTACAAAAAAAAAATCGCGGTCCAATGTGTACGCAGTGACGAGAAATTTATTTTTCTTTTCTCGAGTCCGAGTCTGTCACAGTTAATATACAAACATGAATATTTTCATATAAAACATGGTAATGCACCGAGGTTGTCGACCTTCCCCACATAAAGGAGTGCTATACACAAAAAAAAAAAAACATCGCCATAGAAAATCTTTTCAATTGACATTTATTCTCTAACAAAGGTTGTAACTATTTGCATTTTATCGTTTCTTTGGAAGAACCTAAAACTGGAATTACTAGTGGTATTTACGTAAATGCGTATAGGATAATCAAAGTTATGGGGGGACTTTAACTACATTTTGGCCCTAAAAATTTAGACATTTATGATCAGTTACAAATAAATTTCTTTTTTGATTTCCAAATAGGCATTTATACGTATTCTTCAGATTCGCATAACCTGTACCTATTTAGCGGTAAACCTGTATATAATTTCAACTCTTTAAGTGACAATGCAAAATTCACAAGCAAATGTTAATTTAATTATTTCTACGGTTTATACAAACATGGGTGTTTCTATGCTCCTCACTTGTTCGTGTGATTAACAAAACAATAAGAAGAAAATTAGAATTGAGAACTTCCACCTACCATGATCGCACTCCCAAGTTGTGCGCAGTGGCACACATTTGAAATACAATTTGATATAAAAATAGAAGCTATAATAGCCTACATTCTTCTATATAGGTTTTCGTGTATAGTGTCTATATACAACGTTATAATTTTTTTAACATTTCATGTGTACAATTTTCTATATATACATGGATTTTTATGTCGTTACACATAGACTTCAGCTGAAGATTCTTTCCAAATAACTATTATTATTAATATAGTCTTAACAAAGCAACATGTTATAGCAGATATGATAATTTCTTGCAGCTATGCAAATTACGTCTTCGTAATAAGAAAATAAGAAGATTAAATGATCGTGAATATGGAAGAACAAGAAGTACAAATTTTATCCTCTTAGTGTGGTAACTGTTGTCACTATTGTTAAAAGCTCAATGATTCAGGAAAATTATGAACGAGTTCCACAATTGTGTCTTGTCATGATGCCAGTAATTTATAAGAAGGTAGAAGATTTTGTCTTCTCTTTTTTATACAAGATCTCCCTAAACTGCAGAGGAAAAATCGACAGGCAGCCAATGAATGCTATGTTTTGTCTAATGACAAATCTGCAAACAAACCATGAAATCTATTATAAATTTATATATATATACCTTGTATATCAAATGAAAGTGAGTTTCACCTATTTTTGTATACACTTTCTATTAGATACGGACAAATGGTAACCTGATCTTATTGAAGTAGCCAGTATTCATTCGCCATATCTTATCATAATACTTCAATTCGTTACATTTCTATTATCTTTACCATTCTGAACTGAGTAACCGTGTAAGCAAATTTAGGTTACATCAGTCTTCTTGGCAGATAAACAACTTAAGTTGTACTTTAGCTGAAGTTATTGTTTGTAAAATATAAATGATGGGCTTATTTGACAAGCGTTACACTCATACGAGGAGCAGTCGATTTGATGCAACATGCTAAATTCACGTATTTATTCATACCACTGTGAAACACATTCACTGACAATATAACAAATACATTTCCGTAAATATATACAAAAAAAAATGACGTCATGTGCAAAAGAGTTTCATTAAATAGATCCTTATTTATGCATATTTAAGTCAAAATATTCAAAAAATATAATATGTATATTATACATATTATGTATATATATTGTAATGGGCAATTACATAAATAATTATTATAAATGATATAATCCCAGACTAGCTCGTATTTCTAAATAATGTTATATCAATCTGATAAATCATCTAAATATATACCGGGTGTCTCGGAATTGCACGGCACTATTGTAGGTACTTGTTCTCCAGCATAAAATAAACAAAAAAGTGCATATAAGCATATGTCGCAAATTAATTTATTAATAAGATATTGGAGCATAAAGATATTTAATACAACATCCAAAAGAACTGTTTAAAGTGGCCACCGTTTTGTTGAATGCAGCATTCAGCACAACAAATTCGTGCTTCTTTAGCACATCGTATAGCAACAGGATGATTTTTGATAGTTGCTGCGGCTTCCACGATGCGATTACTAAACTCTGATGAATCTCGCCCTCCCGATCTAACGCCGTTAAGAAAATAAAACGTCAGTCTTCAAAAATATCTATACATATATTGACAAACTAATTTCGTTATTTATATACAAATGATCAATTTATATATATATGAATAATACTTTCAACAATTATATAAATAATATCTTCAAATATCAATTAAATTTCTAATTTTACAATTTCCCAACACACATCAATAATGCTGACAAAACATAATTATTCTGATACGTCTATCTCTCACTAGACAACATCTAATATTTGAATATAATGAAATAATCAATGTTAATATTGTAAAATAATTAATTATTTTTGATTTGATTAATGATTTGAAATTTATTCCTCTATTTTTGTAAGAAATGTTATTTAACATAAATCTTGACAGTTTCTATATGTCATAAATCAATTTATTAGGAGATCTGTCACATTGAGTTTTAATAAAATGTAGTAAGGTTTAAGTAAAAAAAAATTCTTCTGCTGATAAATAGTCCTCCAATTGTATTACTTTTACCAACTCGATGAATCTCTTATTAATATCTTTATTCTTAAAATAGTTCAAACAAAATCTCCCTGGCCTTCAATGTTTCCTCTTGTAACTCCTCAACAGCTAATACAATTTATCCGTTTGTTTTGGTTTTTGGTACTTGCTGGCTTACTGGATACGTATATGTCGAGTAACAACTTAATTTCAATTAATTCTGACTAATTCTTTCCTTATTACTTTCTTGATGGATATTACTTTAACATGACGTCTTAATAGATAAACTTGAGCCAAAATATTAGTTCTTCAATGCATTCCGCATGTTTCTTAACTAATATTGGATGTGTCAGGAACAGCTCCTATTTCAAAACAAATAAAACTGCATATAACAGCTACAACACCTCGTTTTCTCCTTTGACTAATACTTATTATATAAAAATATAATAAATACTTAATATCTTCTCTTTCTTTTTTTTATCAATAATAATCCCCTCTTGTCTCCAAGGTCTAAAAATCATATCCTCCATATTAATTTATAGTAAATCAAAACATACCAAACCACTATTTTCTGAATAAATTTCTATAGTTACATTTTAATTCCATTATATCATATTTTTAGATTTCAATAAGATAAGACTAGATATTATACTTTAAATTATCTAAAATTATTTTGTCACCATTTCACATCTAATTTGAACGTAATTACAATTTATAAAACATTTCTTCTTCTTTTAATAACATTTCTTTCAAAAAATCAATCTTCCAATGCATATTCTACCCATTACTCAACTGTCATCTATTGTCAGTGTCATTAAGAGTTTTTAATTGTCATTTCAAAATATTTAGACAAACATAAACCCTTATGATTATTATAAACTTTCAAAACAAAGAATACTCACATAAATTAAACCATTACAATATATATATTAATTATTTTAAATTTCTTGACCTAATTCACATATTCATGTGTATATATAATTTAATTTCTTGGACGATTTAGAGGTCATACTAATTTTAAATTATTTGAAAATTAGTTTATAATTGTTAATTAGGTAATTTCTAATTTCTTAAAAATTACCCAACAGCCCGAGATTCGAACCCAGGATCTCACAATCACTAGTCAGGTGCGTTGCCAGTTACGCTGCTGCGGGTCCTGGATTCGAGTCTTTAAATCGTATTGATATACATATACATATATATCATGTATAGTCTATTTCGAATTTCTGAACATACCCCTGTCTCAAATTACATGCACCAAAAACTTGAAAACAAACTTACGAGTATATCTGATAACTATTACTGTCGAGCTCTAAAAAGAACTGGTAAAGTATATAATGAAATAACGGAGAAATAATAGAAACAACAACAAGGCTTAACCATAAACACTGTCAGTTGATACGGTGTTATGTGGCCTTGCTTTCAACCAATGAGATTTCACTGTCAAAGTGGTCTGTTCAGAAATTCGTCTCGCTATTTTAAAAATAGACTATAACAGATGGAAATATTGCTGGTGCACCAGTTGTTGGGTAATTTTTAAGAAATTAGTATATAATTATTAACAATTATAAACTAATTTTAAAATAATTTAAAATTAGTATGACCCCTAAATCGTCCAAGAAATTAAATTATATGTATATATATTTTTTTTCACGAAGCAACCCGTTTCGATGTATGAGGATACCTGTTCGTCATATAAGAATCGCAGTACCATATCTACATGTCTGAAACACACGTGTCCATACAAATACAATAGGTTACAGGATGGACAATAGAATGAAAGATAAGTATTAAGTAACTACTTACCTACCTATGTTGTTGCAGCAATGGAGTTTAGCGGTTATTTGCGCAGTATATTATGTCTGCTGTGTACCTGGATATATAAAAAGGGAAATCCAAACGTTTTGCGATAGAGCTTTTATTCTCACAAACTTACAAAATTATTTTACTACATTCAATGCACTTGCTGATTTTTCGAAATTAGTTATCAAACAAACTCTCTCAGGTTTTTTGTGACATATGAACACACTCTTCACCCCACACATTAAGGAGCTCATCCTAGTCTTCACATCCCTCTAGCATCTTCAAACTGTTTATTGGCAAGCACTTGATAAAACCGCGGAGCAACGGACCGAAGTGTTATAGCGGACCACGTACCTATATTACTTTATGCAGACTGTTTTAGTGTTTTCAGCATCAGTCACTCCACAATTCCTCTACAGAGAATATGGCCACGATTGTTTTCTTAACGAATCGAAATTGCCGTAGAAACACAGGTGTCATATAGCCAGACTTTGTTCTGGGCTTTAATGAGCACGTCATAGTATAAGTCCAGGTTTGATCACCTGTTAAGATGTCGTTAACATAACGAAGTATTCCATTTAAAAAAATGTTCGAGCACTTTATAGTAACATAAAATGTGTCGCGCCTCCATGTCTTTTTAATTCAGCAATGGCTACCCAAAGCAAACAAGTCGTCCTCCTTAGAAGATATTCCCGCAGAATGGCACAAGTTGTCAATGCATGAATGCCCAGCCGTTTTTCTATATCACGGTAACTAACATTGACAGCTCGATAATTTTCCTGATAACATCATTGTTCTCTTGGGTAACTGATGAAGTGAAGCGTTCTTTGCTCGAAGTACCTTCACGTCCGAAATTTTCTTTCTGAAACTCCTTATAGCCTCTGAATACAGTCATATGCTATAAACAAGCAGATACTATCCCTTTCAAACACTTATTAATATTTAATACACGAGCAAGTTGTTGAACAAAGTTAGCGAATTATTTATGCCTCGGCTTCCATTTCATTATCTTGATGTTGTGTGTATATGCGAACTAATAAAATACAAATGTTTAATTTTAATTCAGACAGAATCATTTCATTAGAGTTAAATTATTGCCTTCTAGGCTTTCTAATAAATTGAGTTTTTACTCTTACTATGTATGAACAGTCGCGAGCATAGAAAATGGGCCATGTCTTAATACCAAAATTCCAGAATTTCAGCTACATATGTGCAGTCACCGTTGAAATGTCATTATTGTGAGTACTGTCATTGCATCACATTGTCACACATTCAAAATGCTACATGTCCACTTGTAGGACAGATATAAAATTTTAGAAAGAATTGCGAAGGGACGGCCCAAAGGTAAGTTGCAGAAGAGTCTGGAATTGGTAAAAGTACTGTTTCAAGAATAGTAATAAAATGGAATCGGGAAAGTGTAATTGAAAGAAAAAAGGGTAAGTACTGGTCCAAAAAGGATATCTACTGTAGAACAAGATGAAGTAATCGAGCATCCTTGAAGTCGGCTATTAAAGCAGTCGAGGTGGCAAACTTTCCCGATTCGATTGACACTGGAAGGCGTCGATTAAAAGAAGGTGGTTTAAGAAATTCGGCGGTTGCTCAAAAAAATACAAATGATCGACATAAAGAAGAACGTGTAGGATTTTCTCTTGAATTTATTACCATCAGAGATCAACATTTTTGGAATAACGTTGTTTTTACGAACTAAAAAGTATTTCAATCTACTAACAGTGGCGGGATTAGAGTTTATAGGCCCAGAAGTACTCGATATGTGGAAAAATACGCAAATAAAAAAAAAGAGTAGACTTTTTCGGTTAATATGTGGTGCTGGATATCTAGAAGCGGACTTGATATTTTATGGCATATAGAAGACAGATTTAATAGTGCTGAATGGCTGAATATATGAATATACTGATACTAATATGTTATGCTTCCCTCTGTTACACTATTATTCGCAGCTGGCAACATATATACCAACAGGACAATTGCCCTGTGCATAGTTCTCGTATAGTAACTGATTGATGATTGCTGAAAATAACATTCATGGTCTCAACTGGCCGACCAATAGCCCGGATTTCAACGTTATAGAGAATGTATGGGGTTTGCTAATGTGGAACATTCAAAAACAGCACGTGCGACCTCAAAATAAAAACGAACTATTGGAAATCGTGAACACAGCATTGGAAGACATATCAAACGATTATATTGACAGGCTATATGCAGTGGCGGCTGGTGACTACGTTTTGGCGGGGCACGTACATAGACAAGACTGCCGAGCATATTACCGATAATAAACGAATCAGTCTTGTCTATGTACGTGCCCCACCAAAACGTACTCACCAGCCGCCACTGGCTATATGAATCTATACCGCATAGACTGAAGTTAGTTGTTGCTGGAAATGGAGCTATAACGAAATATTAATATAAAATGAAAGTTGGTGTACCTAATTATAAATATTTCGGTTGTAATAATGTTATTAATCATTTTATAAAATATTTAGTAAAGTTACAATAAGTATGTAGGAAGTGTTGATTAGACTGCAATAACTAAACTCAGACATATAACTTTAGAAGTGTCATTGATTATCATTTTTAAAGATAGACATTTCTATGTAAAATGTCCCGTTTTGCGTGTTCGCGACTGTACATATAATGTTTGCAAATTAATGTTGAATCCGTGGTTACATTCTACATGATTAGGAACTAAATATGTCTTCTTATTGACATATTTCATGTTCTTTTATTCACCCTTCGGAAATCCTGCCTGCCTGCCACACGTGCACACCATTACATTCTTCGCAAATTAACTTATACACATCTGAGTTTAACCTTTTGTCCAGGGAGGAGTAAGTTGGTAGGTTAATGTAGTTATCTAAATGCCATAATATAATAATATCGCGTAATAGTATATTATGCAATGAGCATTTAATGATAGCTATTAAGACACGAGTAAGAAAATTACAATACGAGGCGAAGCCGAATATTGTAATGAATACGAGTGTCTTAATTAAATGCAAGTTGCATACACTATTTTTTCTATGGCCCATTAATAAAATATTATTTTTTGAACATTCCATTTCATAGATTGAGCGTAAAATTTTCCGTACATCTTTCCGAATTTAGCTGGAAATAAATTGTTCGTGGTTACTATGGCTTGTTCCATAATTTCTGGTGGACTCTAATTTTACATTTCACTGTCATTATCCCTCATTTTTACCGATTATATTTTCAAAAAAGCACAAACTTTAAATACTTACTAGTAAATTGCAGAGAACTGTCACATTTAATTAATCTTTATATCTGTCAGATATGCAGTCGCCATATTGAATATTGTTTGAATATTGGAATATCGCATTCCTATTGGATATAAACTTGTATCATAATGAAAATCTGTATCGTAATGGACATCATTAAAGTACAGGTTCAGCATATTATCTAATAATACAATTAAAGTAGAAAAAATGTTTAACTCACCCATTACTGAATCTGCCTATTGCAAAGCGTTCCCATGTGTCAAACTGTTCTTGTGATTTTAGCACTGTATCGAGTTCCGAAATTCGAAAATACTTCCTGAATAACAATATATTTTCAAATAAATTATTATTAACCCAATTAAACCTTTATATTTTCCAATAAAATTGGTTTAAATATGACGCCTGTATTATAAATATAATATTGCAATTTACCTGACTTGCTTAGTCGAAGCCGCCCATAGGAGATTACTTAGTCTATAGAAACTTTTCGACTAGCGTTGCTTAGTGGCTACAACGCGTATAGAACAAGAGACTGTGGTATGGTCCAATATACTATAAAAATGTGTTGAATTAAAACTGTAAATAATAAAGTGATAGCCTCCACAAAAAAAAAAGTACATACAAAAACAATTAGACAAAATTTTAGAATTAACGCATCATTATCCTACATTCTTTTACTAAAGAACATATCAATACCTATAAAAATGTAATAAAATTGATAAAACGTATGATTTCTAAACTTAATAGTTTAATAGACACATATGTTGAATCGTTTGTGCAACCGACTCTGCCAAAGTATGAACTATTCCCATCATAGTTTCCGGAAGTAAAACACTATTACATGACAAATTGAATAACGGTATTAAATATTATTTTTCTATATTTGTAATTTATTTAATTTTTGGCTATTCTGTTTAATACACAAGTATTGTTATCCAAATTTGTATTATTTGGATAACAATCATAACAAATGTCAAAATCAAAAGGTGTATGAATATTACTATTTATGACAGTCCCGAAATAATTTTTGTAGGTTATATTACCTACTTGACAAAATTTTTTTGCATCATCTCTAACTTGACGCCATTTTAATTTATCGGCGCATATCGGTTGCCAAAGCGATTGAACCATCTTAGCTTAAGATTGTGCTAATGTGACTTATCTTTTATAAAATTTTATAAACGAATCCTTTACGATTTATTCACTCATGTTGTAATTATCTCATACACAACATACCTATAAACATGTGAATATTTATAATTTAATAGGAAAATCTTTAGTTTTTCATGAAATAAAAATACTTATCTGTATAGCAATGTAAATATACAACACATATAAATTATTATAGATAATTTTATACTTAATATATATGATAATGAACTGGAGCGTGCATGAGATTTAAACTAAGCTGAAAATAACATTTTAGATTAAGTACGATTTATTATATTACTTTAGTATTGTAGAGCCTGCATTTCTTAAATTGAATATTTTTCATTTTCAAAAGTGAACCACTAATAACGTAGAATATTATATTACATATACATATATATAAGCAAATTTAAAAATTTTATTATCTAAACATTTAGAAATAAATATTTTAATGAAATTAAAAATACCATGTTACATTACATTCTAATATGTGGTGTTCTGTATAACATTTAATGCTGTGTTTGAATTGCTCAACTTTCTGGGGGAAAAATACGATATTCTAATATCGAATAGAAATACATTCGTTTTTTTCTGTTTAAGCAACTGTACCTAACACTGAAAATAAACTTGAAATATGTTGACTTTTAGTACATATTTACTTCTTATTTCTCTAAAAGCAAAAACAACTATCAAAAAAAGGTCCCAAACTCGTACTGTAACGCCTAAATATATTTTCTGGGGTGCAATAGTGTCAACAGACGGGAAATACTTTTAATAGAACATAATTTGAGGAGAATGTAGGTAATTAAAAAATCTCATTACATCTTGATAGGTACCATGCAGTACATTAAAACACGTAAGTTGAAAAAATAATATGTTAGGATTCTAGCTAATAGCTATATCAGAGTATTCAACCATACTAGGTACTGTACAACAGGGCCTTGTATTGATCCTATTACTAGAAAACATTTTATTACAACTCCGCAATTCTCATGCCTTTGTCATTCGGAATTTCTACGCCCGGTGTGATGTAGAAATATGGCCAATTGTGGACTTAACCGTATTTTCAAAGCATAGAAATAGGTCTGGACAGCTTTTGTTTTCAAGTGAAGATATGCTATCACAATAAGTACATTTTTGTTTTACAATCAACGCTACGTGATTGTATTGTTGGTAATCGTCACTTCACATATCCTGAGACCTAGCCGATGAGATGCCTCTCCCACAAGGTGCGCAGTGAATCCTTATAATGTTAGGATAAGCACGAGCAGCCTGCAAAATTTGTCAAGCGCTACACATATATGTATCTCTTTTCAGTATATTACAAATTCTTATCTGCATTTTCTCATTCGTCCGCCTAATGTATGCGATGATGAACAAATGTTATCATTTCTTTTTCCGAATACTTTCTCTGTCACGCACTGACCTATAACTCTGCGCGACTTATAGCTCGAGGCTCCTCCCATCGGCCAAGACTCAGTCTATGTACTGTACAGATGAGTTCATCAATTTTTGTACGGAGACGTTTCCAGTATATAAATTCATTCCATCTGTCATTTATTTAATCGTATTTCGAATTACATGCTTTAATGACGACTTATTTTTTTCAAGATACCACAAACTAAATTAATAAAAAAAGACACCCAAACGTTTATAAACATTTGTCATAAATTACGTCTCATACCGTATTCGAAATCCTGCTAACTTGGTTGCCTAACTAAATTCAAATTTTTTTGAACCAATATCAATATTATTATTATTATTTACAATTTAGGATACATAAATGTTCATGTTAGTAAGTCGGCAACTTGGAAACCTCTTCCTTCATTTATTCTACCGCTAGAGTCGTGCCTAAATAATAATATAATTTACAAAATATATATCATTTTTTAGTCATACTATTATAATCATGCTTACATAATCTATCATTTATATTCATATGTAAAAGTTGAGTAGTTTATGTCGATAATTGGAAAATCATTATTATATTACATATTAGGAATTCTTTTTACACATTTCATTTTGTTTCAAAGTGATATTTTCTCAGCTATGATAAAATGAGGACGGGCTATAGATAGGAAATAATTAACTGAAAACTGTGATGCAATTGGCAAATTAAAATGTTTTATTCGCAAATAGTAATTTCAATAAAAAAAATCACTTGTACAATTAAATGGACTAGTCTTTGTGAACTAAATTGCGAATCATCTCCTTGCTGTTTCAAAAGTTCGCTCATTATCTTCTGTGCACCTTAAAAATCTGTTTTTACTTTCTTATACGTAGTATAAGGAAGTATTGTGATGATGAAAATTTTCGACCTCGAGATTTTTGCAGATGTCCACGTTTTGATGTCCCCTGATACCGAAAAAGTGGTTTTTAAAAAATGTCTGTGTGTGTGTGTGTCTGTGTGTGTGACCACGATAGCGGTCAAACCGCTATAGGTATCAATTCCAAATTTTATATTTACAAATATAATCTCCCTCTTGAGATCTGATTAGATTTTCAGTAAAATCGGCAGATCGGAAGTAGTAGTTTACTTCAGTGAAAAAATCGAATTTCGGCAATTATTCGTCAACTACTAAGTTTAAACAAATTTATAAAGAATTCATATGTACTTAAAATTAAGTTTGAGACAAATTGTCTTAAAAAAGTTTTTCGAAATTCCAACCGGAAGTAGGTCTTATACTCTTATCGAAAATCAGTTTTTTGCGAATATCTCGCAAGTCATGCTTTTTAGAGAAGTATGTTCCGAGTATAAAAGTATTTAGAACATAATTTTCAATATCTTTTGTATAAAAAAAATTTCAAAATTCAGACCGGAAGTACCACTTTTACTCTTATCGAATAGCGATTTTTTGCAAATATGTCGTAAATTATACATTCTATATATATTTATCAAGAGTACAAAGGTATTTAGAACTGGATTTTCAATATTTTTTGTATATATGAAATTTGAAAATTCGGACCGGAAGTAGCACTTTTACTCTTAGCGAGTAGCACTTTTTTGATAATATCTTGCAAAGTATGCATTCTATAGCGATTTATTAAGAGAATGAAAGTACTTAGAATAGGATTTTGAATAAGTTTTGTATACAAAAAATCTTAAAATTGTATAGTTTCAAACGCTCATACGTATAAGAAAGTCGTGTGGTGGCCACACCTCATTTTTTTTTTTTTTATTAAAGAAAATATTCTTGTGATTGGCAACTCTTAAATGCCGACCGCATCTTATTTGAAAAAAAGAATTGGTGCCGACTGAAGCACACGAGCACGTTTGGTGGATTTAAATACTAATAGCAGTAATAGCATAGATGACCTGTAGTCACTATTTAAATATGGTTAAATAAATGTTCCGATGATCATAGCATACTAAGTACTGAATATATACAACACATAAAATATTTTCTAAAGCTTTTCAAATACAGCATTAGTGAAAATATTTTATAGGTATTTATTTTGAAAACGAGTGAACAAATAAGCAATTTTATAAATATTTAATTCTTATAGTCATATTTAACTTTCTAAGTATTGAATATTAAATTACAAATAAGAAAACCTTTCTGATTATAATAAGTTTATTTTTATCATAACTTGTGTTTGCAGCATTTACTTTTTACACATAAATATATTTTTATTATTAATATGGAGTTTTATTTAACCAACATTGCCCTTATTTATAAGATTATATTAAAACAATATTAAGAGGAGCGATTACCTATCGAAAACTAAGACATCGCCGTTTTGCGTTTTTTAAACTTATTTTGTAATTTTAGAATATCAAATTTGGGTTAGTGATGCAAAAGGCATAAATTTATATGTCAATGCCAGTTTTTCTACTAATTTACTTTCTTAAAAAAGTTATGTGTTTTAGAAACCACAAAAATACATGAACTTGATTAATGTCTACTAAGGTTGGTACACAAAAGAAAAAACAACCTCTACGCGCCAGCTGCACATCTGATGAACGATATAAAAAAAAATCTTCATGCAATTATTTTTGAATATAAAAAACAGTAAACATTGTCACACATATTTCACACGAGTGTATTTGAAGCTATTGCGTCGCCTATCCCCACTTTACGGTATCTCTACCGGTCCTAGCCAAGACGCAAATCTACGGCTATTCCAGACTTAAATCCAAGTGACAGTTTGTAATTAAAAAGAAATGTCATATATACCTATAATATTCGAGTGTATTATAAAATAAGTTATGGGCAAGCGAAAATTCGCTTATTATAAAACATCAACAGTTCCGTAAGTACTCATTCTTTATACATTATGTTTCCCATCTATAGTATTCCTTTATCTATGACAGAATCTGTGAATAAAACCGAAGCGCTGTGATCGGAACCGAATATCGTCTAGCTCCACCTACTCACACCCCCTTGCGTCTACCCGTCCCGCGAGTAATATAAAGCGGGGTTTCACACTGATGCAATTAGTTGCAGCGATTTCTCGCATGTGAAAAGTTGCACGAAAATTCGCGTTCACACTATGCAATTAGTTGCAGCAATTTATCGCATGTGAAAAGTTGCACGTATTAGAGCGTGTTCTAATTTCTGAAAAAGTTGCATGCGATTTTTTAGTAACTTTTACGCTGCCAACCTGTCTTATGAAATGTACCAAAGTACATGTATTATTTTTCTTCACTATACATTGAAAGTAATGATGACATATAATTATTTCATGTTGGTAGTATCACAAAAAAAAATTGCATTTGTAAAAAATTGCTTGTGCTTCCTGATCAGTGTGAACCAACCGTGCAACTCTTAAGAATTGTACCGTTCATGCAACTTTTCACATGCGATAAATCGCTGCAACTAATTGCATCAGTGTGAATCCCTCAGTAAATGTCCCTCTTAATAAATGAATATTTTATGTACTATTGGTTGCATACATACGCGCTAGTAATTTGAGAAGTTTGGAAACGTCTTCCTTTATTTTTTTACTGCCACAGTCGTTCCTAAATATTTAATTTACAATATAAAATCACTTTTTCTATTTCAGTGCTATAAAGTTCACTTTACGACACCTGTTTTGGTAAAGCCTTACTTATAGCATGTTAATTTTTGTTTTATATTGATAACTAAAGTACCAAACCAAGTTAATGCCGGCTCTAAGCCAAATTACGCATCCATTTCATGCATACATATATGAATTTTTAATTCGGATACATGTATGTTTACAATTAGAAACTAGTTAAAAATAATTGAATAACAAAAACGCTTGGAAAAATATATTAAAATACAAATAGTTTGTAACATTAATATTAACTAACAAATCAGTATTAACAATAATGTCGTTATTGTCATTATTATGTTTATACTGTAACCATTACTGGTTCGTCATTGTTAAAACCAACTAGATAATGTTTATCATCACAAAATATTAAACGTTTATTTCTTGACACCCACACTGGTTTCAAATCCATATTAAAACCAAGCAAATAATCTATAGAGTAGCTTTCATTGTACATCCTACGTTTATGTTCAATAGCGTCGTCTTTGTGTTTCTTTTTTGATGACTCGTTTACATAATCACCAACTCCATTTAAACTCAACAAAAAATCTTTTACGCTTTTGTGGCCATATTGGAAAGCCATAGGTGCTAATATACCTGTTGGTCGTTTGCCCTCTCGAGTTCGACAAATGGAACAGTTACAAAGACCTCTGCATGGTGGACATTCCCACCTTGGATTTAGCAATGCTTCTCTTGCATCTTCTCCATAACGATTCTTTAAGCAAACGCCACAGAATTGGCCACGAACTCCAACACAGTGAGGACCTCTGCAATATGTCTTGCTATCCAATGTTTTCTGTCTACACTGGTGACAGCTAGTTCCATTTTCTGAAGAATAAACTTTTACAATTACCCTTGTTGCTATTTTCGCTAAATATTTTTCAGTAATGTCTTCTACTGGCACAGATACAAAACCACTACTTTTTCTATATGAGCTTGGTCTTTTCCTAAACACTACTTTTTCAAGGTCAATAACATCATATGAACCAGTTTGTCTATTTTCATTATCCTGAAATAATAATATAGTTATTACTCAGCTACTTCTATTTAGTTTTAATAATGGTACCAAATCATCTACTAAGTCTTCAGCTGAATATTTTGGGCTAATACTCAATAACCTATCTGATCGCCTTCTCTCAAATGGAAGTAATCCTGTGAAATTAAACGTTGGATCATCATTATGTTTCTTTTTCTTAGAAGATCGCTTTGGTGTAACATGCTCGTTTATTTCTTTTACAGACTCATCAATATCATCTTGCCATTGTGATAACTAAAATAATAAGACTGGTTACAATATTTCTACAAACCAAATGCAATTCCAAGAGATAGCTTGTAACACTTATTTATTGTCACTGATGCCGTTCGCAATTTTCATTTGTTTAATTCTCTTTTATTGAAATTGTCATAAACTATCTGATGGATAATATACCATTGATTCAAGTTCTTTTCTATTTCGTTCTCTTATTCGTTCAAATTCTGTAATTTCATCTTCAATATCAAACTCCATTTTTAAATATTAACTATTTGAATCTACGGCTTCTGTTCAATTAGACTTTTAAATCGATAATACTAAAAATAACAGTACATATTTTTTTCCATATAAAATATCATACACTGGACCGATATATCCAACAAAACACAACACGTAACATATGTGTTAGAATACCGATATAAACAAATTTATCCCGCCAAAACCTATGTAGTCTAGTGTAGCCAACGTCACTAAATTAAAATTTGACTTCCCCTGGCCTACCACTAGAATATTATTCAAATTTTATTTTTATCTTTTTCGTACTTATACCTATTCAGTCTAATCTGTGCTATTCAGATATATGAAAAGAAAGAAATAAAATCTTTATTCAGTAACGCCTAATGGCGTTGAACAAGTCACACGTATTACACATTGTAAACAATTGTAAAATATTGTAAAGTACAAAACAAAACAGATTCATTTAAAATAAAACAAAATAGCAATAAATATATATACAAACAAACAAAATATCAAACAGACAAAAAACAGCCAAATTCAATGTTTAATTTTTTGTCAAATTTTAAAGTAAAATTTAATTTTTAAATTAGAAAAAATCAAATTAAACTTTATTTGAGAAGAACTCATTCACAGAATAGAAACACATCCCTTGCAGATATTTGCGGAGGCGCGTCTTGAATCTTTCGGGTCTTTCCTGCTTCATCTCATAGGGAAGATGATTATATATTTTTGTGGCTTGTGTAGCCGCACTTTTAAAAACAATTGCTTTTCTAGTTTGAGGTGGTAGTAAGTGCCCCTCTTTGGTACCGCGAGTGTCATATCCATGCACCATCTCTCGTTCCCTAAAAAGTTCATAGTTCTGCCGCACAAACAACGCGCACTCGAAAATATAAATTCCGGGCAAAGTCAATATTTCATACTTTTTAAATAAGTCTCTACATGAACTTCTAGCATGTAGCCCAAACACACTGCACAAACATGATTTCTGCAATTTGAAGACTCTTTCAGCCTCCACTGACACGCCCCCAAAACATGATGCCATATCCTATCCTGTTGTACACATACGCATAATAAGCGCACAGCCCTGCATGAAAGTCCGTGTATCGACTTATTACACGGAGAGCATAACTAAAGGACGCCAACTTAGAGGCCAAAACTTTCACATGTTCTCTCCAGTTCAGCTGACCATCAACAACTATTCCAAGGAATTTGGTATTGTCACATGAATTAAATGTTTTTTTCTTTATGTACAAAGTCATATGGTTCTCCCTTGAAGTAGGCAAACTTTATAAACTTAGTCTTGTCCATGTTCAACGCCATATCATGCATATTAAACCACTCTTCAAATTTGTTTAGGGCAGTTGTTGCCTCATTTTCAATGTCACGTTTTGCTCTAATTATGACAGAAGTATCATCAGTAGGCTTAGGATAATTATGCACTAAACTTCAAAATGTGCATACAAATATGCACCAAAAACTTTCAGAATATGCAATACTTGCAATACAATTATCCTAAGCCTAAGGATAATTGTATTGCAAGTATTGCATATTCTGAAAGTTTTTGGTGCATATTTGTATGCACATTTAGAAGTTTTTTAGTGCATAATTATCCTAAGCCTAATCATCAGCATATACGATAGTCCGATGTGTCACTATGCTAGAGAGATCATTCGCATACAGGAGAAACAGGAGCGGGCCCAGTACAGAACCCTGAGGAACACCACGCTTCACCTTTAGCCAGTCAGAGTGAAGTATATCACCAGTATCCGGATCAATTCCCTCAACTCTCTGGTGCCGATTATGCAGATATGATTGAATCAGTTTTAATGCATTGCCCCTTACTCCCAGATCTTCAATTTTTAGGATCAGATTATGCCAGGAGATAGTCAAAGGCTTTCGACAGGTCCATAAATATGCCGACCGTAGTTTCGTCCTGGTTAACACCGTCGATTACTTCACATATTGTTTGGTAAATTGCCCTATCAGTGCTTCTACCCTTAATATATCCATTTTGAGTGAAGGAAATCACATTGAATTTTTCAAGGAGAGTATATACGATTGTGGATGACCTTCTCAAACACCTTTGATATGTTTGATAAAATGGCGATTGGACGATAATTGTCAATATTAGTTCTGTCACTCCTTTTATGTATGAGTTTGATGGTAGATCTCTTAAGTTCATCAGGAAAATTTCCCGTGTCAAACAGAAATTTACGAGATGCGCCAAAGGATACGCTAGTTGTCGTGAGCATGCCTTGATTAGCCTAATCGGTATTTCGTCATGTCCAGCAGATTTGGCATCCCTTAGGCTGTGAATTATATCGCAAATTTCGAGAGGCGTTGTTGGTTTAAGAAACAGAGTTTGGCTGCTTTTGGTTATTTATTTGTAAAGGTAAGTCCCCTCCAAATTTCTCACAGCCATCTACAAGATATCTGTTTATTGATGTCAATTTTACTTGTAAACATGTATCACTTGATAGAGTGATATCTTTGAGAATGTTAGCACAGCTCTCTGCTTGATTAGTTTTACCTGTAATTTGGTTAACCAGCCTCCAGGTAGCACTGGTCTTGTTTTGAGAGTCAGTTATAAACCTCGCATTCGCAGTGCGCTTTAAATGGCGAACTTCTCTCTGTAAATTTTTACAGAATGATTTATATTTCTCAGGATTAATCACGTTATTTAGCATGTCTTCATATAAAAGTCTCTTTGTCACACTTTTTTGGCTGATGTCATCATTAATCCAGTTTTTGTGATCATTATATCCTGTATTTTTAAAAGTCTTTTTTAGACAAGTTATCTTTATTTTCTCAGAGAGGATATCAAGGAATTTTCCATAGCTAACATTCACATCCCCCTCATCTAATACAAGGGACCAGTCTGTAGTTAGAAGGTTGACTAGATTTTGCGTGGAATAATTTCTCCTGTCTGTGGAGATGCCCGTACATCTATTCGCAGAATCAGTTGTCATTGGTAAAGATATCATTTGTGTTCCTCTCATTCGCAATCATAATAGTTTCAAAAGCTGATTCTGAACACCACTAATCGGCTGTGATCTGCAACTTTGAAAGCAACGGCCGACCATAAAATAGTAGTCGATTGGATAATTAGACGAAGAATAAATAAAGAAGGATTGAAACTATAAAACATAACTAAAAAACAATTGGAGGACGAAAATTTTGGAGAAGAAAATTTAACTAAAGAAAAATTAGAGGAAGAAAATTTGGAAAATGAACAATTGGATGAAGAAAAACTGGATAAAGAAAACTTAGCTCAGGCCAAGCATCCGTAGATATATTTATGCAGCATTTCAAGTATCCCAAAGTACTAAAACAATCTAAAGAGGGATTCACACTGATGCAATTAGTTGCAGCGATTTATCGCATGTGAAAAGTTGCATAAACGGTGCAATTTTTAAGAGTTGCACAGTTGGTTCACACTGACCATAAGACAGGTTGGCAGCGTAAAAGTTACTAAAAAAATCGCATGCAATTTCTTCAGAAAATAGAACACGCTCTATAATACGATTAATACGTGCAACTTTTCACATGCGATTGCGATAAATTGCTGCAACAAATTGCATAGTGTGAACGCGAATTTTCGTGCAACTTTTCATAAAACTGGAATTGCTGCAACTAATTGCATCAGTGTGAACCCCTCTTAACGTGAAACCTAAAAGAATACAACATCGAAGAAAAAATATTCTAACCAAAATTTGAGATTGGTCACATTGTATGAGGGCTCAAAAAGTTTATACGGGCCTGTGAAAATGCACACGGTCAATTGGTGTACTAATGGCCGACTATTAGCAAATATTTTGTTTTCAAAAGAATCACAAAGAAAAAATATGCTTCATCCAAAATATTCTCTGTCTTGTTTATACCGTAATTAAATATATTGGTTTCACTCTCAAGATTAAATCATTAACATAATATGAAACGCCTCAATGTTAAAAGCTGAACGTTGACGTTCCTCAAAAAAGGCCGACTACTGGCGAATTCACATTATACCACGATACATTATAACGTATGTGATGAAAATTGCTGTCAATATTATTCTTTATTTCCGGATTTTTAAATTTTCATATTTGTAAAATGTACATACTCATTTTTAATGTGTCGATTACCTATTAGTTAAATAAAGTAGGTAGTAATAGTAGTAGAACGTTTAATATAAGCAGTTTTTAAATATTTAAAATTTTGGGTAAATACAAAATTGATTGAGAACAGATTTCTACAACAAAACATCCTCAAGAATAACCATTTATTAAAGTTTAATAAGCTAATACCACATCCTACTATGTATAATTCAAAATATGACTATAAGTAAAATGAATAGAAATGTGTACCTACCTTTATAAACATTTTTTCCGCGTTTAAGTCTTTCTGCCATCCAATATGCGAAATAAGAACTTCACTATAAAAGATTACGAAATTAAACTACCTGGCCCGGTAGACGTTGTTCTGCCCTTTCCTTGACTCCACAAATTTGTATTATTTTGATGACAATTATAACAAATGTCAAAAGGTAATTATGACAAATATGTCAAAATGTATGAATATTATTAAAAATAGCAATACTCGGGGGTGTGTTGCTAAGCCCAAAAAAAGCAGTTTTGTAAAATTTTGGATTTTCTTTAATTTATCATCCGATTGGCACCAAACTTCACAAGAACACTCTCCAGACTCCAGACAATGTTAGAGTTTTCCTGAAATTTCATCAAAATCGCTTCAGTGTTTTTGGATTCTATAGGGAACATACATCCATTTTTATATATGTATACACTCTGTTTATTTAATTCCGCGGACCACCTTTATACCGCATGTGTAAAATCATATTGGGGATAGGATATATGTATACTAGCCACACCGGCAACAACGCCCAATCGTGGCCGTAGTCATGCTACAAGGACACAAGGGATGCTTTTGCGCATCTCTGGATGACGCGCATTCGACCTCTAGTACTACCAGTTCAATAAAGTTGTGAATTCACAGGACACTATTTCAATAAAGTCCTTTTTAACAGAAATACAATACAACACAGTAAAGAAATAAAAGCACAATTCTAATTAAACATTAATTCTTAGTAAATTATTATATAAATTTATTAAGAACGGAATTCTAATGAAAATAAAAAATATACTCTACGAGGTAAGATCAGTAAGTACCCGTGTTTGAAGACAGGTGGCGCTGCTGAGGGAAGTTGGCATTACCGTCGTGTACTACCATCTGTCAGACAACACCACAATAAATTTCAGACTGATTCATAGGTTAGTTTTTATTTGGCAGCCAGTTGTATCACACCTGTTTCGTGTTTCTCGATAAAATGGAAAAAGAGCAATATCGATCCGTAATTCGCTTTTTATTTTTGGATGGAAAAACATGCGAAGAAATAAAAGCGAAGTTGGATGCTGTCTATGGGGACCCTTCACCATCTATGACAACCGTAAGATATTGGTTCAACGAATTTAAACGTGGTCGTACATCTGTTTTTGATGAGGAGCGCCCAGGCCGCCCGGCAGACGTGGTTACCGAGGAAATCGTTGAAAAGGTCCACGACATGATTCTCGGTGATCGCCGAACGAAAGTGCGCGAAGTAGCAGAGGCCGTAGGTGTGTCGTACGGAACGGCAATTAATATTTTACATGATAAGTTATCGGTGAGAAAGGTGTCGGCCCGATGGGTGCCGCGATTGCTTACGGTGGACAACAAGCGGATACGGTTGTCAATGTCGAAGCAGTGTTTGGACCTCTTTAAGAGAAATTCGCAGGAGTTTTTGCGTCGAGTCGTCACCGTCGATGAAACCTGGATCCATTATTATACGCCAGAGTCCAAGCGACAGTCAAAACAATGGATTTTTCGGGGTGAATCTGCTCCGAAGAAGGCAAAGACGGTCCCATCGGCCGGAAAGGTCATGGCCACGATTTTTTGGGATTCCAACGGAATAATTCTCATGGACTTTTTGCAGAAAGGAAGAACGGTCACGGGGTAGTACTACAGTGAATTATTGGACCGATTCGATATAAAATTGAAGGAGACACGGCCCCATTTGGCTAAGAAAAAAGTGCTGTTTCACCACGATAATGCACCAGCACATTCATCCAGAATTGTCGCGGCAAAGTTGCATGAAGTGCACTACGAATTGCTGCCGCACCCACCGTACTCGCCTGACTTGGCTCCCTGCGACTTCTTTCTGTTCCCCAACATGAAAATGTGGCTCGGGGGAAAAAGATTCAGCTCAAACGAGGAGGTTATCGTCGAGACAGAAGCGTATTTTGCAGAGTTTGACAAATCGTATTTTTTGGAGGGGTTAAAGATATGGCAGAAACTTTGGGAAAAGTGTATTGTACTAAAAGGTGATTACGTTGAAAAATAAAAAAAAAATTGTGAAAAACTTGCGTCTTCTTTCCTAACACGGGTATTTATTGATCCTCCCTCGTAAACAATACTAAAAAATAAAATGTTATTGCATAGGTTCAAAAATGCCTCCTTCAGCAGCAAGGCATTGTCCGAGCCTATCATAAAAATTTTCTCGCACATTACGAATCACATCGACTGTTACGGATTCAAAAGCGTCTATGATTAGCCTTCTCAAAATATCTAAGTATTCTAGCCTGCCAACTTGTGCACTGTATATTTTATTTTTGATGTATCCCCACAAAAAGAAATCATTTGGTGATAAATCAGGAGATCGCGGAGGCCAACGAATGTTTTCTGTTCCACTAATGAGACGATCAGGAAAAGTATTCATCAAAAAAATGCTTTACTCTGACCGCATTATGTGCAGGACAACCGTCCTGTTGGAACCAAATAATATTTTCATTTGTCTTTTGCGTTACGGTTTCACAAAACTCCATTCTTCTAAAATTGTTATCGAGAAATATTTCTTGCGTTTTCGAGTATTTGAAACATTTTAATTTATTTCGCTTCTATATGTTCGCGACGGTTTTATTACTCACACCCAATTCCTCAGCAACACTTCTGGTATATAGCGTATCCTCTACTTCGAGAGTGCTACAAATCATTATATCCCGCTCTTCTCGTTCCTCAGCTTTTAGTGGATTTACCTCTCTAGGATTGCACTTTGTGCAATTATTTAAACAAAGACATTTTTCAAAGCTATTCAAAATATGTAATATGCTTTGTTCACAGGGTACGGGTCTGTCTGCAAATATTTACGGAAATAAATTTATGCAATCCTTTGCAGAATGACCACTATAGTACCATTTAATAATTTGCAGTTTTTCTTCTGGTGTGTAGCGAGGCATTGTTACCATTGGCCCCTCCTCTCACAAATACAGAACGACGCTGTTCGACACGATCTCCAGATACAATTTTAGTTGTTAAAGGGAGTCTTGGAAAATGCTTTCTGTCAGTGAGTTCAGTCAGAGTTGTCAAGTGACATTTTTTTCGCGTCATCCAGAGATGTGCAAAGCATACCTTGTTTCCTTAAGCGCTTTCCCGTTAGGATGAGAATAAGTACAGAGTTACCTCAATCGCAACTTCTACTACCCCCGCATGTTCCTTTTGTTAGTGTCATTTTGATCTTCCTGGCACCGGTGTTACTTACCCCCGCCCCTCAAGTACCAGCTTTAAAAGTGGTTCAGAACGACCCACGTATGCTCCGTTATATTTTATATCAAATGTAATTTGGTTATTGTCTGTTTTGTAATGCGTCTTATGTCATAATCTCTCTTATTTGCGATAATAAGTAAAAAGCTAAAAATAATAACTACTCGACTTCTTAATAATTAATTAAAATACGGCAACAACCGCAGTTTTGACGCAACTACTGACTCATCGCGCGTATTTAATCGCCGAATGGCGGCAATTTGAAATAAATACACACGCCAAATTGTTAAGCACGGTGATAAGATAAGTCAGTGAAGTGGATGCAAACAACCCTCATTTAGTAAATACGTCACAATAGATAGGTCTGTTGAACTGGATGCAAACAGAATTTGATGACGCGCACTAAATGAGCGTATACTATACCTGTCACAGCTAGGGCATTTGTTTGTTATACAGTATTCTCGATGTACGAGGCAAACGCACATTCAAATTGTCTGTGAATGTTTCACACTTGCAGGTTAATTAAATTATTTTGGGCAGAAATATTAACATTAGAAAAACTATACGTCTATTTATTACTATATTAACACGGATTATAACATTTATATACAAAAACCAAGGTTGTACACTGTACACGCGTTTATTTAGTTCAAATTGCTGTCATTTGACAACTGAATTCGATCCGCGTGCCATACCTATAGTCAGTACTAGCGTGTAGCGTCTAAATTGGAAGTGATGTTCAATGTTGTTGTGGGAGACCCATTCCGAAGTCTTACCATTATTTGTTCCGGCGATCGTAGGTTCATTTTAATCTCGGTCATTTTGACCTAGTTGATTTTAATCTCTAACTGGAAAGCCCTTCTTGTACCATGACTACGGCCACGATTGGGCGTTGTTGCCGGTGTGCCTAGTATACAAATATCCTATCCCCAATATGATTTTACACATCCGGTATATATCTCTATGCATAACATAATGTACATAACCTATATCATAAATTTGTCGGAAATAAATGTCATCATATATTGCATTGTTTACATATGGCTCTACTTGGTGGTCGGCGGAATTAAAAAACAGAGTATAGATAAGTACGATGAGATCAATCTCAAGTGAAGTGTGGTGGTATCTTAAAAATCCATAGATTAATTTATTTTCTTGTTAGACAGATACCTATTCTGAACACGTACAATCGCTGTCATTCTGTTCCAATATATTGTTTTAATATCACATTTTACTTGCTTTTTATTTATATGTCCCTACGTTTTTCGAAATCTATCTTTATAAAGATTAAATATTCAGCTGTTTGGTATGTGTTGTATGATTTTTACGGCTATATATGGCGCCTATAGATGAGTGTTTCTCAATATCACAAACTAGCCAATGTCGCCAACTTAAAATTTAAACCTTCATTTGGATTGATCAAACTGTATTAATCGGCAAGGATTTTCTGCGGCATATCAAACAATAACATTATTTTTTCTTACTTACAAATTTCAGCAGGTTTACTTTAAATATCCACAGTCCAATTCGTAATTCAATAAACATAAAGCCTAAAATATAGAGAATTAATGTATGAAGTTTGTAATGTGGCTTTGACTTGTAATATGTCGTAGACGTGTTTTCGGAAATAGTTACTAAATGGAATATAATTTAATGAAGAATATCAGTTTATAGATTACAAACAACAGAGCATATGCATGTACGGTAAAGTTTAGATTTTTAGTGTAAAACAACTCCTATATAAACAACATCAATTTATATATAATACTTTATTAAAAATTAACAAATTATAATATAAAAATTTTATATACATACATATGCTAGTAAATTTACAATGAAGTTATTAATGTATATGGGTTAGTAGTTGGATGCTCTTCATCCAATATTCGATATTCCATAGTGCACTTATTCCGATCACTAGTTGCATTTAGTTCGTTATACAAATGTGCCTAAAATACAGATTGTGATTTTAGTGTAATGTCATACATTAAGAGTATATTGAAAAGTGTCATTGCTCATAAAATATTGAATTACTTTAGAATCAATGCCGTGATAGCCGGTGGCGAAACCAGGAGGGGGGTTATGGGGGTTAGAAGCCCCCCCCCCCCCATCGTAAAAAAAGAAAAGAATAATTGGGTCATTAAGTACTTGTTAATTTTTAAAGTCTTGATGAATGTATTATTTTTACATCCTCTGATGGAAAGAAATAGAACCACTACCAGTAGTGACAAATGCGAAAGAAACACAGGTTTGAAAAATGGACGATCATGGCATATCTTTGAAATGACCCCCCCCTCATGGTTGAGGTCTAGTTACGCCTATGGTGATAGCAAATTATCCGTGTAGCAAATTCATAGTCAAGCGACAGTGAATTTCGATTTTCGATGTGCTATAGGAACGCAATAATAAAATAAATAAAGTATAGCTAACTAACTACAGCAGACCGATTTTCATGTGGCCGGTTAGAAGTACCGCCCTCGAGATGCGCACGAAATTCATAGGTAGGGGCATTCAGTGTTTTACATCGTTTTAAGCGATAAACACCCTTACTTGACGCACGTACAAATTCTCCCACCGGCCACATGAAAATCGGTCTGCTGTATAATGGTGTTAATTGTGTAAATGACAGAGAATTTGTAAAACATCTAAATCCTATAATCAATTTAAGTAAAAAGGAGTAAAAAAAATACGTGATACCCTATCAAAAAAAGTTTTTCTAATGGTATGTAGTTCATTGTTATAAAAATTACTTTACGTACTACCATGTTCTCGACTTCAGCAAGTGATTCTGTCTCTAAGGATGAAATGCATCTACATTACAATTGTGGGAACTAATGAACATGTGAAAAGGTAATTTAGATATGTCATATACTCCCAGAAAAACTAACACATTTGTTCAACTCATAAAATCTAGTATTAAATATTAAGAAAACAAAAGGATGTGATTTACACCGACTTCTCAAGAGTATTTGAGAGTATTAATCACTCCTTACTGATAAATAAGTTGCATAGTTTCCGTTTCTCGACTTGTTTACTTAAGCTGGTCTCGTCATATTGAACATATCAATCTAGTTATGTATTCTACAATGGATATCAGTCTGGAAATTTCATCCCTACATCTGGTGTGCCACAGGGATCCAACCTAGGCCCGTTTCTATTTACTACATTTTTAAATTATCTACTACATCGCTACCGTGTGGTGTTTCGAAAATTTTGCAAGTTTTAGAAATATATATCACTATGGGCAAAATAAATAAAATGAAGTTGCAACGATCCATTCTTCAACAAGAATCTATTCAAATATTTTATTTTGAATTATGTTCTTGAATTGTACAGTTACTGCATTCATTGATAGATGCATGAGATGTGCCTTGGGTATTTATAGTAACACCAGGCAAACTACTTGTACTTGTTGAAAGAATTTTGTGATGAAAACTGTTATTTCTATCAATTGTAGAGGTTTCGTTTGAACATCCCGGATTGTTTATTTTAGTTTGAGATCCGAGTATATAAGATATTTTAATCTTTTTGTTTAAGGAGGATTCAATATAACCCTCAGTCACAACTGAGGACTTCCAACACCCATGATTTTTTAAGGCCAAGAAATCACCACCATGATTTGCCAAATGTGTTGCACTAGATCTTCTGTGAACATTCAGGATTTGGTAATTTCAAAAAACTCACAATCTCCTTCGAAAATTTTTCGTATAATATTAATACCTATTGGACTATTATTAATACACTGACCACTGCGGTAAGTCAAGAAAAATCGCTTATGACTAGTATTAACAGGTCGTAAGTTATAATATTTCTTAATTAAATCGATCCCTATTCTATCTGTAGTTATGAGGAATCTCGGAATATTATTTTTTGTTTTAGGTACAGAAATAATGAAGGTGTCAGACTTGCAGTGAATTTCATCTACAATTGTGAAAAATGTACTTATACTTTCATTGCCAAATATATTTGACTATCCGCTTTTTGTATAAATTTAATAATATCTATGTCTCCAAGATTTTAGATTTTTTTGGAGATAACGATTCAGGAAAGCCTGTAATTTCTTATACTGCGGTATATCTACATCCTTATACAGGCTGGTTCAAATTAAGTGCGCACCATTGCTAACTTCGTAAGTTAAATTAGCAAAGTAGTAGTGTTTTTAATGTTGCCTAATATGCAGTTCATGAATAAACAATTGAATAACGTATTTCCGAGAAACATTGAATTTTTTTTAAATAGAACTCCCTATATATTTTTAAAAATATTGATTAATAATTAAATTTGATATAAAAATTTCTATGCACTTCAGTCCTAAAACGGATAATAAAGAAGTTATACATACGTAAAAATTTATTGATGTTTATTTTAACATATTATAGCTTAAAATAATGCCACTCACATACACAATACATTTCCGTGCCCGCTTAAGTACACTCTGGGTAGCTCTTAATATTATTCTTCCACCCAATTCGTTAAAAATATCTTTGAGCTTGTTCTGCAATTCGTGTACGGTATTGTACCAATGGTACCAATCCATTTATTGGCAATGGTGGTGTTGACATAAATTTGTACTAAATGACAGTTATGTGCAGGAGCACAAATTTTAGCGCATCATATAATTGGAGGTGGTCGAAGAAATCCTCCAGAACGTTACGAAGAAATTCCAGATATCTTTCTCCTGTCAACGTACCGTTATAGAACACTGGACCGACGACTATCGAACCTATCAATCCGCACCAAACATTAAAACCAAACCGAACTTGTGCCGCATATGAACGCACTATCAGTGAATTTTCTAGGGACCAGTAGTGACTGTTCTTCCTATTAAACATGCTTCTATTTGAAAAATTCGTTGCATCACTCCATAAAATACATTGTGCTCTGTTTAAATTGCCGTTGCAGAAATTTATGAACCATTGACAGAAAGTTAATTTCCTGGCTAAGTCGCCGGGTAGTAATGTTTGTGAGGTTCGGAACTTATATGGGATATACTTATGCTTTTTCAAAATTCTTTGGATTGATGAATGATCTAAACCCAATTATATCGTAGCATCCCTAATAGAAAATTCACGATGAGCTTCAAAATATGCTAACACCGTATTTTTCATTTTTTTTCTTTTTAAATAAGCAATCATGTTTTCTAAACGGATTGGATAGTTTTCGAAAGAAACGTCGTTATGGCTGCTGCCGTAAAGGATATCGTTCAACATAATGTTTGCTAGTCCTTCTTGAATTTTTACTGGACACGATGTATGCTTCCAACATATCGCATTTTTCCAAATGAGAAAGCACCATAGTCCGATATTTAACACTAAACAACGTAAATGTGGAAAAATAGAACAAAAGCACACAACGCAAAGTAAAATGATGAACTACTATTACGCGAAAAAATGCTTTGCAAAGATTTATACTCAGTACGCTGTTGACAATGTCAAATAGCATATTGTCATATTAGTCAGCATAAAAAAAATACGCTTCTACTTTAATCTACTCTCTAGAATTAATAATAACGGAGATAGCAATGGTGCGCACTTAATTTGTAGAACTTCTTTATTATCCGTTTTAAGGCAATAGTGCATAGAAAAGTTCCTATGCACTATTGCTATCACAAATTGAATTATTAATCAATATTTTTAAAAAGATATAGGATGTTCTATTTAAAAAAAATTCAATGTTTCTCGGAAATGTGTTATTCAATTGTTTATTCATGAACTGTATATTAATCAACCATTAAAACACTACTACTTTGCTAATTTAACCTATTTTCTAGAATTAATAATAACGGAGTTGGCAATGGTGCGCACTTAATTGAACAACCTGTATATAGTTAAACAAGACCTCAGCGTAGAATAAATTATCCATAAAGTAGATGGTTTATATTTAGTATATTGTAAGTTAAGATTATTCTTATTTAAGAGCGCTCCGGACGGTAAAAATATTTCGATGCTCGTTAATCCCTCTCCCCTTCAGACTGCTGTAAGTAGCCACAGATGTGACAATTTGGCAACAGCGAGGATTGGTTTGTAAAGAGTGGGAATGGGTACATAATTCATCGTTGATTTATACTGACAACCAAATATTAGGAGAATGAGACGATTCGTCTCTTCCGTGCGTTTAGTGATATAGATACGAGTTGATATACAAAAAGGCATAAAGGATAAACGTAGGGCGCGCACTTATTGAGTCGTTTGAATCAGAAAAATATAGATAATACACACATAAAATTAAAATTTGGTGCAGAAAATTTCGATCCGAACCAACTAAGAAACAAATGAAAGGTTATTCAACAAAAATATATTACATTCAACACATTGCACATTATTGTTTTGATAGTTTTGACTTTTTCATTTTTCGAAATACCGCGTAAATATGTGTGATCCGAGAATCAGTGTAATAATAGTTATTTATATAAGAAGGGTATAATTTATTAGATTATGGGCAGATAGAATGTTTTAGTTATTACGATATCAAAATAAAATAAAAAATTATAAGAAAAAAAGAATTATTCATGACTGTTAAATAATACGTTCACTTGCTACCTATCAATAGATACATAATCCTATATTCATATTCAGAGTTGAGATGATTTAAATCATTTGAATAAAATGAGAGTTTAAATTATGATTTATTTAAATCAATGTGATTTTTATTTAAAAAAACATGATTTTTCTTCTTGTAATAGTCTCTTATAGTTTTTATTATATTTATATAATTATTTTAAGCTGAAAAATAAAGAAATTCGAAATTTTCAAATACAAAGAAAACATAAATAAACATAAGAAAACTGTGTGTTTCATATTAATAAAAAAATACTACTTTTAGCAATGTTGCATTTCTTAATGCTGAATGGACAAGCCCATATGATGAAACAGTTCTTTCGACATCTGCAGAAGAAGCGTTTGCATACAAAATCGGAACAATGATATCCAATGCTTGATTAATTTCTGGAACATTCTTCTGAAATCTCCACCATTTTTTATGTAAATAGATTAAGACGCTTTTATAAAGTATCAGTATTCAAAATTTAAAATAATCCAAAAAACACGGTTTTTTATAAAAATCTACGATTGTTTTCTAGGGGGATTTCTAATTGGAAGGCCTCTTGTATAGCGGGGATCCACCAATTCTAGTAGTAAGCACATGTAAAAAAATTCTTCAAGTTTGGGAAGCATTACATTTTTGAAAAAATCCGAATCTCTCCATATCTACAAAATAAAGTTTGACATGTTGCTTTTGTACCGACACAAACTTATACTTTCTTCTTCCACCAGCATGCCATGCTTATTCCACACAACAAAATAGCACATTTTTCTTTTAGTTATTGCTAATTGACTTTGCACTTGATATCATGAATCATGGCTTCTTTTTAATTTTAATTGACCTTTTTCTATTGTTGCAAATTTAATTTGATTTTCTTGAATGGCCACTAGGGGATCCATGTTTTGTGAGACGGATGGACATTTTATTTCAAGAAGATTTTCTCCGATTATCCCATCAGGGTTCGCGCCCAGGTAGAAATTCTCCTTGTCGATAAATAAACCACAGTCAATAATTTTTTCGATATCCTATCGCTCTCGAAAAGCAGCTTTCGCTAATGGTTCGCTCATATTGCCATACCGTGTATGTTTATTGCCATCGAAGGAATTATATAACAATGTTTTTATTGTGTTGATACAAGATGTTTTACGGTGCAATTTGCATATACTGCCAAAGTTTGACGCGGTAACTCTAACAGATCTTTCATTTATCCTTAGAAGTTTTTTGGCTTCTAGTCGCACTTTCGATGTACAAAATGTCTTCATTTGATTTTTTCAAATCCTGAAGGAACTGTTCCCGTTTTCGGTTGTATTCCTCCATTGAAAAATCATCTCTTACTGATTCATTAGCCTCTGGGCCATAATCTTTATCACAAGTCACTACAGAGTGTCTTTTCCTCTGCTGGTGTTAAATATTTGTCGTTTCACTGACTTTAGTAGCCGTTGTTTAATTTTTTTTTATATACCGTTTAGTATAAGAATGGGGACTTGTTTGAGTCAAAGCTTTATGTAATACTCTATGAAATTCACCACCCGAATTGAAAGAAATAGAAGCAGCTTCACAACGCATTTGATGTGAGCCTCTTAACGCAAAGTTTATTCGCTTTCCTCCCGTAAATTTGCAGACAATGCTGTTGTAATGTTGTGTTAAATTGTTGTCCATATTCAATATTAAACTGCGAGTATTGACACTCAGACGCTGTAAACATGCTTCTGAAAAATAAATTGAAAATCGGCAGTTCGTTCTATGGTGCATACTGCTATTCCCCGTAAATGACATTTTTTATCGCGGTCAGTTGTTCCTATTAAGAAAACAGGTAACCTCTGCCAAATCAATTTATACGTTGCATCTGCGTGGATAATGATATTCTTTTTTACTCCATTTTCTAATAGAATTTTACTGGTTGCCATGAATCTAAAAACACCGTCGTCCTCATCGGTTGTGAAATTACGATAAAAGCTTTGCTTCGTCCATTGGGGACAGCACTATTCTTAAGAAGCCAACTTTACAGTTCACCAAGAGATATTGTTGGTGGACCGTAAATGGTTTTTCTTAATTTAGCCAGAAATATTTTTATTTGGTTTATATTTGGTGGTGGATTATATTTCTGGGCAAGAACATCCAAAATTGCTTTCGGTTTTATTTTTTTTGGTAAAGAAATCCTTGATTTCGTTCTTTAGTTTGTCGTTCATTTCGGTACCGGCCTTTGTTGCAATAGAATCACAAGAATGACTTACTTGCGATCGAAATAGGAGAACATTTTCACAGGATGAATCCAGAATTAATTTAATACCAGTTGCACATTGTTGTCCTCGACATTTAACTTTATTACATCGAAAATACTTAACTACACCAGACTCAGTGTTGTTTGTGTTTTTTAAGCTCCAACAAGTTTCCGATTTGACAAAATCTTCTGCATCGTTACGGTTAATGAAGGTTCTTTCGTAATTCCATGTTATGGATCTTTTCTTCGCAAGTTGTTGCTCATTTATTCGGAATAATGTTCTTTTACTCATTTTAATGCGCAATTACTCGTGTTAAGTTGAATGTATTTATTTACTAGCTTATTGATTTATTACTGTAAACAAAACAATTATATAGTGTCCAGAGTTATTTTTATAAAAAAGAACTATTTTAGTAAAGATTCATTTTGTTATCTGAGGGGTAATTTTTTTTAAATAATGGGCGCTGATGTTTTTGTTGGTACGCATAGATTTTGTAGTGTTAAAATACGTACACTGAAGTTCATTCACTTAAAATGAATTACAAATTTTTTTTTTACTGCAAGTTCAAGTTTTCAAAGGATCTGATATTTATAGTTCGTTTCACGAAATATGAGCGACTTGTATCAGGTGATAATCCGGATTAAAGAGAAACCCTTTCCTCGAGCTGCAGCGGGTAATTAAGAAGCACTTGAAAAATATCAGGTACGGTCTACAGATAATTAGAAAGCAGCTCGAGGAAAGGGTTTCTCTTTAATCCGGATTATCACCTTATACAAGTCGCTCATATTTCTTGAAACGAACTATACAAATGGATTAGTAACATTTAAATAATGCACAACTGTAAGCTGCATTTATTTTTAACAATGCTCGTTTAAACTGTAGTTATTAATAGGGGTGCTTTGATATCTTTTTTTGTATTTCTTTGCTAGTTTATTCCACCTTCGTTATTGTTGTAATGTTTATTAAATAATTTTATGTGTATTTGCGAAAAATCGAAAAAGTAATCTCTCATAAGTCTGTTCTTGATTCTCCTTGTGAGCAGAAATAGCACATTCCAAAATCAAATATATTAATTTATCGATGAAGAAATTGTTTCCTTTTAATTGGTCCCAACACCTGGTCCTTCAAAGATTTTTTAAATAAATGGTTAGCAAATGTAACACTAGTACTGTTTTTCAAATAGTAAAATATCAAAATCAAGTTTATGTCAAAAAGGTCCTGTTATTTAAATTTCTGGAAAATGAAATGAAATGATTTTTTTTATAAAAAGTATAAGATTACTGAAATTACATATACTTATGCATATTTATAAATGATTTTTATGCTATACCATTGCAAAAATATAGATATATTGCCCGGTATGTATACAAAATATGTATTATATATTATTATTATTATTTATTATATGTATTTCAAACACATACTACTCAACAACGTTCACCTCGTGTCTCCGTGTACTCTAAGTCTGACATGTCTATTATAAGCCAGCCGTCATACGTCAGTGTATTCTAACCATATGATTCTAACTCATGCACATCTTTTAAAATCGTATATTGCCGCGTTTGTGCACAATTTCGCGGGCATGCGGATTAGTTCAGACCAGTGCATTTTAGAATCGTCTCACGAGATTTATGTTAGCAACGTTGCCAATGAAGTTACGAAAATTGATATACACCTTGCCTTCGCCAGAGAGCAGCACCTCCCCGGTCCAAAATTTGCTAATCGTAAATTACGTTTGAGTAATTTATAAAACATTTAATATAGCTGATATGCAGTATAAATATTCTACAATAATTCATTCAATTTGTCTATCCATTTAATTTTTTTTTTAGCCACTAATAAAGAAATAAAAAATGTTTTTTGTTCATTTTAGAAAAAAAAAATAGATACACATATTCAGTATTACTTTTTAAACATGTTTGTGAAAACCGTTTTCGATTTGATGCAGAAATAAGCTGGAAAAAAGGAAATCCGTAATTCAAGCCGTCCGGTGGCCTCTTAAGCGTTTTCTGATATAAAATGAAGTTCTTTTTCTTTACACCAATTTCATTTACATATTACACTCGCCCATTAGGACACTCCTCGCTGTGCTCGTGTCCTACTAAGCTTGGGCGCGTGCAATAAGGCGTGTCTTAGAGGGGGTTCACACTGATGCAATTAGTTGCAGCAATTCCAGTTTTATGAAAAGTTGCACTAAAATTCGCGTTCACACTATGCAATTTGTTGCAGCAATTTATCGCATGTGAAAAGTTGCACGTATTAGAATATTAAATTCTAATAGAGCCTGTTCTATTTTCTGAAGAAATTGCATGCGATTTTTTAGTAACTTTTACGCTGCCAACCTGTCTTATGAAATGTACCAAAGTACATGTATTATTATTATAACTAATTGCATCAGTGCGAATCCCTCTTTATGACACGATGCGGGGTAATATACTATATTATTATTATTATTATTATTAAAAGCTATATTTCTTAATCCGTTGGACGGAAAAATAAAGCAATTTTGTGATATTGATACATTGCGAGTGCATATTGTTATGTGCATTATGGATTGTTGTTCTGATTTAATTCTCCTTAGTTCACCTGCGATCTAATTCTAATAGATGTTTGTGGATGTATGTTGCATTCAAAAATATAAGCAAATTGAAAATGTAATTATTGTAAAGCGTAAATTTGTATTTTTTGAGATTAGTAAATACGCACCTGCAAAAACAATACATTTTTAACTCTAGAAAAGGCCTCAATTTTCTGAAAATACATTCTCGCCTTATTCAAGATATCGGCAGCATCGGTAATGGATTTCCTTCTTTCTTCATCAGTTTGGATCTTCGAATACGCAACTATACACTTCGCATATAGCAATAAGGCTCTACCTCTGTCATAATAACCACCATGCGCTAATATCTGAACCAAACAACGATCTATTACGCTCAGAGCCTGCGCTGGCATACCCATTAATAACTGAACATTAGCAATATGTAATTCAACCAATGATGAATAGTATTCTAAATGATAATCGCTGCAGTATGCCAATGATGAATTTAGTAGAGTTAAGATTCCTGGCGGTACGAAATCAGGAAAACTAGTCGCGCACTGAATTTCTGCTAAGAGTATCATGGCTCTAACTTGGATGTCTATTCGGAACCGTCTTTTACCTTCTTGGCATTTCGATAAAATTTGATTAACACAATAATGAGCTCGACTGAAGTCACATTTACTGATATACATTTCTGCCATTCTCAAACAGCTTTCCCATTTGTTCAGGGCGGCTATCTTTTGAGCAACACCCTCCGCTTCTGTAAATTTTTCATGATAGAGGAAGTACGTGAATTGAAATATGTTTTCTGAGAACATCCATACGTTCGAAATTGGTTCACTCGGAAATCTTTGCCTTGCATAATTAAACAGTGTATTAGCAATTGCATATTCGCCTTGATGGTATACATATGTTGCAATGTTACACAAAGCCTCACAGAAACCTTCTCCATAATAATTTCTATTTAGAGATTTGTTATTTGTATTAAAATTTAGCAACAATTGTGACCACAAAGAAGACATTTCTGTCTTACCATAAAATAACCAGAGGCTTGACTTTTGAGCAAAACTATGTGATATCAAATCTAAATGACTGTGTTGATAATTTATTAAATCACTTCTTGTTAATGTCTATAAAAGAAGCAAAAGAATATAAATATAAAAGATAATATTCGGTAGATAAAATGTATATGACCTACTTCAAAAATTTGCTTAGGATTCCCACATGTAACACCACCATACTGCCCAAAAGACAATATTCCCAATGACATTATATATGAAAGATTAATCTCTAAACTCTTCAAAATGGAATGCTCTATTAACTTATCTCTATTACACTGTGTTAAACAATATAGCCACGATAATGCATGCTGTAAGCATACATTATCGTTAGCTTCTTGTGCCATTTTAATAGCTTCTTTTAATGTAGTTAAAGCTTCATCCCTAAAAATAATCTTCAATTATCTTTTTAAAATAGATATCTACAGCTCACCGCATATAAGTTGAGCGGTGAAGGTCATATGCGCAATGGACAAAGGGGTGAGTGGTAGTAGCGGGGTGTACACGCATGCATTTGTCACAGCTCTATCCATCTCTATCGTGCAATCTCTCACTTCTTGATCTGCGCCGATGACAGCTCAACTTATATGCGGTGAGCTGTATAAGAATATTATTGAAATATTCTGATGTTATTTCAACATCTTATTAAACTATGACATCAATAATTATATTAATGCATACCATATCATAAAGTAATGTTAAAGCAATTTCGTGTACTTACTTATGATTGAAATAATAATGCAGAACAGCTAGATTGAGAGCTGCAAATCTATAGCTTTTACTTTTATCTTCAGCCAAGCCCTTTCCATTTACTATGGTGCTTTTGTCAAAACAATGATATAAACTTTCAATTGCTCCACAAAAATCTTTCACACGTAGGTAATTTAGATAATCTAGAAAATGCTGCGAAAGAATAATTAAGTGAGATACAAACTGTATAAAACAATACATAACATGGTAAAATTAAGCAGAGTATTCATACTACCTAATAACGGACACTGATTGAATTAATTTCTATAATACATTCATACTACTTGTTGAATTCATTCAACAAGTAGTATAAACAATAATAGGATTTAGTGATACTTATGTCATATACTATTCAACATTAAATTGATGCAAAAACACTCACTGCTTCTGACAAATCATTATTTGTTTTTAATAAATTTCTAATTTGTTTATGCAATTCCATAGGGGACAATGCCTTCTCTTGATTATTTGTTAATAAGGTTGCCTGAGTTGCTATAAAAAGTTCAGCTTGTCGTCTTGACCATTGATTTCTATTTGAATACCTTTAAGAAAACATCTTCAGCAAACATTAACATATTAATAATTTATTATATTACCAGTCTTCGGATAACATTCTGTTTTTTGGAGGTGATACATTTAAACCTTTTGATAAACATGATTGATTAAAATAATGTTTATAAGATTCCAATGTAACAATTACTTCAGAAAACGTTAGTTTGTCAAAGAAGATAATAAATCTCCTCAAAAAATATCCTAAAAATAGATCATTTTAATAACTGTCATATCAAAATAACATTTACGTACCTACAACACTGTTTCTAATGTGAATAGTACCACTTTTCACAGTATTTTCTTCAAAAGCAGGTAATCTGCCAATTGAATCTATAATATCTAATAAATATCTTACTCCTACTGTAACTATATTATAAATTAGCTGTTTGACTTTCTCAACTAAAGTGTTATTTATAATATGGTCAATATTTAACATTAAATTCAGTAACTCATCAAGGGCAATATCTGGGCTCTGAATTAATTTTAAAAGAAGAATGCAATAACACCTTATTATCTTTTTCCGTTCAGTTTCTGTAAGCTGTTGAAATTCATCTGAAATGCATTCTTTAGAAGATGCTTTACTCTAAGCTACAAAATATACCTGATTCTCGAAGATTGCAGAATTCGTATATTAAAACAGAAACTGTAATGCGATGCGGGGTAATGTTTTCTTTCTGACGCTTCTTGTTACTCATATTTGTGTCTTTAGTATTTGCCATTATGATATAATTACTATTCGCAGGTAAAAATTTTTGAACAGACAAGTTAAAAAAATAGAGGTTAGAAACAAACTTCAAAATTTCAAATCGGTTTTTCTTTGAACCGCCATCTATTGCGGATAGTTGTGTATTGGAAAGACAAGTGCAAAGATTTCTTTTCGAATTATATATATAGGTTTCTATGATATAGGTATATATAATTGACAAAAATTCTTAAATTCGATCATATTCCAAATAGTAAATCATAGATGGAGTAATTGAATCAACTGCAATTTTTTTTTAATATAAGGGGCGTCTACAAGAAGTTTTTATGTTATTCAACGGGCATTGTAACATACCTATTCCTTAATTTTTTCTACCACCAAAGACGTCACTAAATATTTAAATTAAAAAAAATATCATTTTTTAATCATACGGTCATGTTTACGCGTAAGTGTAACAGTGCTAACATGATGAAATTTCATTAATAATGTGCATTTTTAAATTCCTATTATGTTAAAGTTAATTTACGTGTATAATATTCAAAATCCGACAATTGGCCGATAAGTAAATGAAATACAGTCACAGTCACTTATTTTATAATAATTAATATACTTATATATTTATTGAAATACTATCAAACATAAAAAACGATGATGGCTTGCGGGCGAATTACAATATCTCGCTACACGTAGCGAAATCAGAAAGGCCGCATACTATTGGGAAACAGCTAATTTTCCCAGCATTGAAGAAGTTTTAAAAACTGTTCTACACATATCTGCCTATGATATACTCAAAAGAATTCCTTTGAGCAACAACACATTGATTTGTTTGCTATATTTAACGTTGTTAACGTTCATTTACAAGGTGACAGTCCACATTTGAAAAAAAGTCCATCATTGCAGACAAATTGCCAGGATGATGACGTTTCACCCTTCAATCTTTAAAAGTCCTTCACACAGACTTTGAAACTAGATTTGAAGATGTATTGACTATGGAAATACTACAGAGGATTATCAATCCATATGGTGATGTAGAAGAAACGGATGTCATGTTACAAGAAAAACTGATCAGAATCTTCACCAACGAAGAACTAAATGTAAGGTTATAAAGGGATATCAGCAATTTTGGCTTCAAAGAGACGTAACTGTTGCATATCCTGCATTATGGGCTATCGTGAGAAAGTTTGACAGTTTTTTTATCTTCATATCTTGTGGAAAATAAAGGGATTTCATATCGTCTGCCAACCTCCTTACAAAAGAAAAAAAAACAATTTAGAGAGCACTCGCTGCGGAGATTCGATAGCTTTTGTTTCATACCTCGTGGAAAAGGGGTTCCAGGACGGCTGCCAACCTTCTTACGAAAAAAACAAACAAACTGTAAAGCATTCGCTGCGGAGATGTAAGATTAAACCTGACAAAACTGAAGCTAAATATTGAAATTTTGTTATCAAAACGTCAAGCTCATCCCTGCCATCAACCTTTAAAAGTCATTCACACAGACTTTTTAAACTAGGTTTAAAGAAGTATTGACTATGGAAATACTACAGAGGATTATCAATCCAAATGGGACGTAGAAGAAACGGATGTCATGTTACAAGAAGAACTGATCTGATTATTAACCAACGAAGAACTAAACGTAAGGTTAGAAAGGGATTTCAGCAATTCTGAAGCTAAATATTGATATTTTGTTTTTGTTATCAAAACATCGAGCTCATCCCTGCCAACAACCTTTAAAAGTCATTCACACAGACTTTGAAACTAGGTTTAAAGATGTATTGACTATGAAAATACGACAAAGGATTATCAATCCAAATGGGGCGTAGAAGAAACGGATGTCATGTTATAAGAAGAACTGATCTGAATATTCACCAACGAAAAACAAACCTAAGGTTAGGAAGGGATATCAGCAATTCTGGCTTCAAAGAGATATACCTAACTGTTGCATAGCCTGCAGTATGGACTATCGTGAGAAAGTTTTTGATAGTTTTTTTTTTATCTTCATACCTCGCGGAAAAGGGGTTCTAGGTCGGCTGCCAAAATCCTTAAAAAAAAAACAAACTGCAAAAACAGGTTTAAAAACACGTTTAAAGTTGATGCATGAATTTGTAAAAAATCAATATTATTAAATCTACCGAAAACAGAAAAAAAAAAAAAATCGGCACCTGGTCAACGGGTCAATAAAGTTTGGGGGCCTTTCAAATAAAGTGTTCGGTTGCAATCACATTTCTACATTTTACAAGAATGCTGGTTTCATCTTAACCGATTGTTGCACTAAAAAACAATTAGGGGAAGTCGGGGTAAGACGGGGTACTTAATAATTAAGCCAGGATAACTTGAAAATAAAATTATGCTGAAAGATTAAAATAAGTTCATAATATTAAAAATATATTGCAAACTACAAAAATGAATAAAAAAAGAAGTTAAAAACACACAGCTGTGGATAAAAAAAATGTTTATTCTGTTAAGGTGAAAATCCCCATCTTACCCCACGAGTGGGGTAAGACGGGGAGGTAATTATTAAATGATAAATACTATTGACATAGTGCACAAAGATGTACTACTTCGTCGTCTTCATCATCTTCCCCCGCGCATGAGCAGTGCGCCCATTTCTTACACTGCCAGCACTGCACCCACCCTTCGTTAGATTCTGAATATAAATAATTACAATACAGACACGCTGCATCATCTTCTTCATCCTCTTCTGAGGAACTGGACGGTGATGATTCTTTTCTTAATCTTTTTTGTTGAGTCCGTGCAAACACTTGTCTTTTAACCGTCTTTTGTTTTTGCTTTTTTTCCTTCGTCTGAGTACTTTTCTTTCCTTTTTTGTCAGTTTTAAGACTTTTACGTTTCTCCTGTTCAAGTTTTTTATCGATATCTGCTTGAAGCTCATCTTTGTACGGTGTACTCGTTAAAATAACACTTTTGCCACGTTTTCGATTTGGACGCTCTTTTTTGCTGAGCTCTACTGGTATTGGCATTATATCTTCAGGAGAAAAAATCTTTTCGGGTGTAGAATGTTCTGGATAAGATTTTGGTGTTGCTTCGGGCGATATATGTTCTTCATCCCGTTGGGGTGAAACGACGGACGATCTTGGACGTTCTCTGTTAATCCATTTTGAACAACCTGGTAAATTTCTAGGGTCTGAGGTCTTTTTGTTTGTAATAGTTTCGTTGTTAGCTGGTAGACATTCAGGGTCTATATTTGTATTATTTGTAATAGGTTCCTCGTCAGCTTCCTCAGGAGGTGGACGGTTCGTTGTTTCTGCTGGGGCGAAGTCAACGTCGGTAAACACATTTCTGTCACAAGGCCAGATACCAGTCTTTTTGAAACCGTTCATCGCTGTTAACATGTTCGCTGATTTAATGAAAGCATTTCCAAACAATTTAGCTATTTGGAATTGGGTAACCACTCGCCCAGGATTACTTCTTAACCATGTGTTTACTTCTGCTTCGTAATAAGTACTTAGCGGTTTCATAAAGCACACATCCAGTGGTTGAAGACGGTGGGTGCAGTGTGGGGGAAAACATAGTAAAATAATTCCCTGATCTCGAGCAAAAGCAATTAGTTCGATGTTTTTTGTGTGCGAATGATGTCCGTCGAGTAATAGAAGTACTGGTGATTCTTTACACGCACCGGAAAGTTCAGCAAACTTTTTAAACCAATTAAAAAATATGTCAGTCTGTATCCAACCACTTGGATGGCATTCAGCCCATGCACCAGGAGGGCAGTCATTCATTAATTCCGGATTTAATCTTACCCTAGGAAATATAAACATGGGTGGCAGGTATCTTCCAACTCCATTAAAACATATTTCGACTGTTACAGTAACGCCTCTTTCGGCTGACGTCAGCGCTCCCACTTGTTTTCGTCCCTTTTGTGCAATTATTTTGGATCTTGTTTTTGGTACAATGGATACCCCGGTCTCATCACAATTCCAAATTTGTTCTGCGGTCAGCTTGTACTTGTCAATGACATCCACTAGTAGGTCAAAGAATTGGTTAACTGCAACGCGGTTAAAGCCCATTGCTCTAGCAGCACTAGTGTTTTCGGGTCTTCTAATGGACAGGCTTGAATGACGTTTTAAAAACAGATGCACCCAATCTCTTCCTGCCATCTCTTTCTCCTTGGAGAATCTATGTTGTTTCCCTAATTTTGTAGCCCACTGGTAGGCCAACGTTCTGAAATCCATAACTGTTAACCCAAACAACCTCTCTTCCATCTTTTTCAGATATGACACTAACTGCTTTTCTTCATCTTCTGTAAATGTGGTGGTTCTAGGACCCAGAGATTTTACTACTTGAAATTTGGTCTGGTCATTTGTAGTTCGCTTCTCTTTAACTTTCCTCTCCAAAGTTGTCTGGGGAACACCAAACGACCTGGAAGCTTTAAGGTATCCCATTGAGCCCGAACACACTGCTTCAATAGCATTTTCCATGCACTCAGGATCCCAATTTCCTCGATTGGACTTTCGTTGATAAATACGCATCTGGAAAAAAAACCTGTATTTTACAAGAAGTTTTTTTCCCTCTCAAAGTAGGTATTTTATACATTTGTGGTAGTTTTTGAAATTGCCGGTTATTGTATGCGTATTTTACAAGCTAATAATTTTTCCTTAAAAAAACTTTTTACAAACAACTGAATGGTAAGATGGGGTACCTCCCCATCTTACCCCCAATTGAAGTACCCCATCTTAACCGCACTGTACATTTTATGTTTATGCCTTACGACACATAAATAATATATTAAACGATCTCAATATATAGGTACCAAAGTACTTAATAGATTATGTACTTTCGGTACCCGAACGATTACAGTTATAATTCTAAAGCCACCTACCTTACGATCCCTCGAAAATCACCCAACAAAAATAGCAATCGGTGCAAAATAAACACTTTTGAACTTATCACGGCAACAGCTTGCTTAATACTGAAAGGCGGGAGCTGCACTCAACAACACGTGTTCAACGGTATGTAGTGAACGCAACCGCTGTAAGATTTGGTAGATGGCAGTTCTCGTTCAGGTTTAAATGTCGGTACCCCATCTTACCCCGGTACCCCGTCTTACACCAAGTTCCCCTAATCCGCTAATTATTGATGTTCTCGAAAATCAACTGGATAGATGATCCTATTCGAAGAGGACGAATTACATTTTCAACAAGATGGAGCTCCTATAACTAAGTTCTTCCAGGACGGCGGTGACAGTTTATTTCCAAATAAATGAATAGGACGAAGAACCTTTATAGGATGACCAGCCAGATGGATGCGTGCCGTTGAATTCAATGAGATGTTTTTGAAAATGTACGCCGCAGTTAAATAACTTTAAACAAAAATAAAACATTTTAAGCAGTTAAAGTTTGTTTGAGAAATAGATATTTAAGTTTAAAACAAAAAACAAAAAATTAAACAAACCAAAAGATTTTTTTGAAAATCTTCAAAACGTATTGATCAATTTTAAAAGAGTAAACTCCAAAATGTACTGTTTCAAATTACCTTTAAAATACGTATTACTCGATAACCCTTTTCATTTGAGATTTTTAAGGGGGTAGCACCCGGGGGCAGGGAGTTAAAGTGGGTGAGTTAATTTTTGCATCAAGAAATGGCCCCCACGATAATAAGGAATTTTTCGTAGATTTCCAGAAATTTAGGATGGGAAGTTTTGAAATGAACACCTGTGTATATTGGTGTATGTTATTTTCATAATAGTATTTTGTTGTATAATATTGAATACCTAAGTATAAAGGCGGATCCACATCAATAAAAAATTATCTTGTACGTTGAATTTTGAAATTCAGCAAAAATATTTGCGGCGCAAATTTAAATCTGGTTAAGTATTTTACCAAGTAAATATTTATCTTGTGTGTTGTACGGCCGAATCCACGTGTGCAGATTTGTTCATGCAGAGCGCAATAGTTTCCAACAAGAGAGCCTGTTATTATATTAATAAACACGTGTCGGGAGTATAGTCGTCGTAAGTCGCATAATAAGATAACCAATAAACGACTAACAAAATAAATACAATAAAATATCATGGAATGGAGCAATGAGGATTCATTGAACCTCATTCAGGAATATTCAAAACATGACTTGTTATGGAACTCAAAACACTGTCAGCATTAGAATAAAATAAAAAAGCTGATGCCTGGGCCACAATAGCTAAAGCATGTAGTATTGGAGTTGAAGAAGCAAAGAAAAAAATGTCAAGCTTGTTGGGGGCTTTTTCATAATTTTCGGTCCAATCAAATTAAGGAGAACTTCAAAATCTGCTTGTGACATCCGAAGAAAATTGTAAAACAGTCCTGTTGTCTCATCAGCAGCTAGTGTTCGTAGTATTTTTTCACCACCATTTTGTCTTCTATGTAAAAAAAGCTGTGTTGTCCAGTAACGCCGTTCTGTGCTCACTCTCTTTGTGCGGTGTAGATAATCCGATATAATTATGAACAATGCACATTTCTTTTTTAAAATATGAGACATGATCAATCACCCAAACATAGGTATTTACGCAGAAATATGAAACAAAACTACAGATGAACTCAGAATCAAGTCCACATTAACACTACTGTGCGACGCAAATCTCTTTGAAGTTGGCTGGAAAACCGACAGCACAACGGATAGCGTGCGTTGTTCGTCATGAAACTATTTGTGTGCATTTCTATGCGGCGCACAGTCCACACCAACAAAAATTTCAACGAACACGAGCAAATTTGTGTCAAATACAACGCACAACGCAAATTTTTATTGATGTGGATCCGCCTTAAGGTATACGATTTATACGTGTCGCTATATCGGTTTCCGTAAGCTAATATTCTGATTTCATTAGAGAAACCCGTCGAACCAATCTTTAAGCGCAGTTTTATTGTCTTTAGAGAAAGGATGCTGTAAGTTCTTTTGTCGTCATAAAAGCATATTTTTCAATTATATTGGAGATATTTCATAAAAATATTTCGACAGCGTTACAACATGCATTGCTAAAATTTCTTCATCTATTGTATATAAAGACAATTGTACGCCCTATTGAAGCATATAGCATTATTTACTTATCAGTCTTCTTTTTAGTCTTAATCTGAGGATTAATAAACTTTTATTATTATTAATTACTTTTCCAGTTACTCTTTCGTAGGTACCAAGTCCGTATGACATCTATAAAAGAATGAAACATAAAAAAACTAAATTTATAACTGTTTATCTTAGAGGTAATATATAGCTATCATAATCCCAAAATGCATTTTTACTCTTAATTATGAACAACACTTGAATCATTGTAATTAATCATTAACACATTACATGATCTAAAACTACCACTTTTTCATAATTCCTACATCACCGACGAAATAATGCGGCTGCTTACAGTGCATCATGAATTTATCATGAATTACATCTACATATAATAGATGGCATACGACGGCAGACGTTCACCCAAGAGTACGCACACAACCTGTTATTTAAATAAAAATTATAATTTTTGTTTAAATTATTTATTAATGTAATGGTATTGTATATTCGGTTATGTTCTAAAGTAATCTCAACACAAAAGCAATGTTTAGTTTTAGTTAAGAAGAATATAATATCAAAACAGAAATACATAAAATGCGTAGGTACTCTTAGGATACGTGGTTTACAAGAGTACGCAAGAGTACGCATGAACAAAAAAAAAAATTAAACTGAGATAAATAGTGTTACTCTTAACTAAAATATAAATTCTTTTAATAGAAAAACCAAAGGTTTTTCGACAAATTTGCCTGGAACTTGGAAATGGCAAAATCATTTTGGAAGTTACTGAAGACGGGCCAGGAATATTTAAATCAATTTCAACCAAAGAAGTTGTGTGTATTGGACTTTGATCGGGAGTTTTTTACCTTGTGTCTTCAGCAACATTTTGTTGGGTTTTAGATATAAACACAGAAAGCGGTAGTAAATTTTCCTCTTCGCTAGAATCAGTAGTTGTTGCATCCTGATTATTTGTGCTTTTGTTAGGTTTTGTTTCAGAGCCTGATTCAATATTAGGCTTGTTTGTTACTTCAGCTGGTGCGAAATCATGTTCGGTAAAGACATCTGGGTGGTATGGGTACAACCAGTGCATGCAAGAGATTTCTTACAGATTTGAATGGTTGCTACTTTTGAATAAGCTGCATGGAAGAGAGCTGCCATCTCTTTCATCGTGATGACTTTTCAGACATTATTAACCATCCATTTGTCACATTCGTTTGAGAAGGCTGATTTTAGAGGAAAGAAAAATCCTCGATCCAAAGGTTGGATCTTATGGCTTCCATGGGGAGGCAATGTCAAAAGAACAATGGAGTGTTCTCTAGCAAGTAAGACAGCCTCGAGAGAACAATGGGATATGTGGTTATCTAATGTTAATACCACAGGATCAGCTTCGGTTGGTTTTACGAAATCGCAGAAGTGTTTTAGCCAAATTAGAAATAATTCCGAATTCATGTATCCCGTATACGAAATCATTTTTAATGTACCTTCTGGTGCTCCATAAAACAGTTCTTCTTTCATGCGCTTTCTGGCGAAAACAAGTCCCGGTGGCACCCAGATTCCTGAAGCGCTCATACAACAAACAGCCGTTACCAGCTGGCCTCTTTCAACAGAGACTACTTTTGAGACAGCCCTTTTACCTTTGGCAGCATAGACCTTGGGAAGCTTGTTTGGGACTGTCGAAAGCCCTGTCTTGTCCATGTTAAAGATTCTGTGGGCTGGAGCATGTATCTTCTCATAAACACATTTCAAATTTTGAAAAAATCTGCCACATTGTAGGTATCTTATTAAACCCACTAATGCGAGCTAGGCTACATTTTTCTGGACTTCTTACCGACAATAAATTCCGTAAGGCAAAGGCTTTAACCCAATGTTTGCTGCCATTTTTCTCTCTCTGTCAAATCGGTGCGGAATATGATTCATTTCAGCATATCAAACGTAGTCTTTTTCTGAGCGAACACTCGTTGATATTGAATGATTGAGCTACTTACTGCTCATTTACTTTCCCCTTTCGCAATACGTTCTTTAGCTTCGTTTAACATATCCAGGGTAAATTTCAGCTGTCGGTTACTTTTTCTTGCATACTTTCCCATTTTGATGCACCGTCTGTGAATACATAAAAATATACCTATAGTAAATATTTTAAGCTCCTAAGAGTAAGCGCGTACTCTTTGGATGCGTACTCTTGCCATAGCGATGTGTGAGTACTACACTAATTGCATTATCTATGGGAAAATTCAACATAATCTTACAATTGGCACATGATGCTCTGTCTTACAAGCCCCTTTTTAATTGGTATTAAAATGATTTTCGCACACTTTAATATTTACCTATATAATCGTTACTTTTTAACATGCACGAATTATAAAAAGCATTGTAAAAACATATTTTTTACCGTGTTTAGGTAACCTTACGCACGAACACCACTAAATTTCAGCACCAACTATGTGGGTTGTTGGTGGAAACTGACGACAAATGGCCGTTAAATCGGCGTTGCCAAATCCAAAATATAGCCACTGCGTACTCTTAGGGAACGCGTACTCGTAGGCAAACCTCCCCTATCTATTTCACTGCTAGTGTTAAGCAAGACTATAGATAGATTGCTAATCTTAAAAACATAAAGTAAAAGTCTAGACTATATTTAGATAAGTCAGGAATACTAAACACTTCTAAAAAATTAAAATTGTTCGCCACATTGAGGTTGATTGCCAAGTATTGTCCACAAACGCCTCGCGATTTAACCTCCACCTGCTGATTTGAGTAAAATCTGAAAATGTATTAGTTGTAGGTATAGTACATAGTATTGAATCTATCAATTTGAAATATTTACAATCACTTAACTATATCACTTCTAATTATATAGAATCAATTTCTGTAGTAAAAACTTCTTATTATTACTTGTCGCTATAATATAAAGCTTGATAAATTAATTATCACTGCAAGCCGTAGAGCATTTAACTAACGAGCCTGCTACCGGATCTACGTCGCAATAAGATAACGGCTGATTAAGATATGAAACGGGGAGTCGCAATAGGGGGTTGTTAAACAGGATAACGCAGGGCCGAGCTAACTCTGTCGCAGACGGCGTGACGGTTCAGGTAAAAGAGAACACCTATAGTAGAGCGTCGGTCGGCAACGACGCTTGCGACGATTGTCCGGGCACCAGGACACTATGCTATCTACAGATAACCTACCTGCGCCTCCTACGATCTACCACTGGCTGTGTCCCTCCAGCGGGTTACCTATTGAACACCCTGTATATATGAAGCACCCACACTCATGTGCGTCCTCGTCACAATAATAAATAAATATGCAGAGGTAAAAGAAATAAAAGATAAGGTATTCGTAATATAACAAAATTTAATTAAATTTAACGTGTTGTACGGATATAAGTTTGAAATAAAAAAATTAAATTGTGAAATCAGAAATTAAAACAATGCGTTGAATGAAAGTTAAATCGGAAATTAAGTTAGACAGACGGTGAATAAAAAAAAGTTAAGCGTAGGTGACAGTTGCAAAATTAGAAAGTATATAAATAAAAAAAAAACCTTAATGATTAGACATAAACTCTGCGCATCAGCAGGAGTTGGTCGGTTGCCGAAACGTTTCTTTCACCTCACAATTAGGTGTACAAAAGTTCTCAATTACATGCCACTTGGCAATGTCAATACAAAGGTGAAATAATATATATAAAATTTAATAAGCGCAAGAAAGATTAATGTATTAAATTAAAGTCTTAGCCTAAAGTGTGTAAAATTCGCTAACTTATAAATCAAAACAAAACGTCAGGTTTGCTTACATGAACTACGTTAAATGAATTTGAAAGTTAATTATTGGCAAGACAAGAGATTAAGGCAAAATCTTACAAGATTACAGCGAAATTTAAACGTACTAAATTATAAACAAATTATAAATTCCAAAATTGCAATACTTCAAGTAACCTACAGTCATTGTAACGGCAGAGTAATCACTAGGTATATTACTGATCGTCTAACATCTACCCAAAAGAAAATAATGAGATAAAATTTATGAATTTTCTAGATTAAGTTTAAATTAAATAATTTCCTCAAAATAAGGCTACAATAATTACGGTAGTGACAAATACAAAATTTCAGATCAATCTGATTATTACAAAAAAAATTAATAAAATTAAAACGGTAAATTAATCAGGATTATATTGTGACCTCGCAGTTGACTAAGAGGTGCGATAGGTAATAAACCACTCAAAAATTCTTGGTTCATAACTAGGCGAAATAAGTCTTGCACTCAAACGTTAAGTCGTCGAAAATCGGTCGAAAATATATAAGGTAAAAATTTACAACCTTATTTGGCAAGATGGCTGACGGAAAGACGCTGCAGATGTTCAAGATGGCGACGTCTCCCTTGTTGGAGAAATTTCCAATTCCACAGGTGGGCTGGATGTTGGATAAAACCCCTGTAGTGGGCGATAACCCCAAAAATAAGACTTCGGAGGGCTCAAATGGTCGTCAAGGGAATCCTAACGGCCTTTGAGGGCTTTAGTGCCCGTCAAAAGAATCCTAATAAAATTTAAAAAAAACCCAACGATAAAATCCCGAAAATTTAACACAGAGCTCTGAAAACTTACCCCAATTATGAAGAAATAATATGGAGATCCCACGGTAAGGACTCAGAAGTCACACATAGCACGAAAACGATTCAAAATCCACCTCGTGGCATTCGTAAATTAGATAACGGTATTGCGATAAAAAATAATTCACGATAAATCACCTAATAAAGGTATCGATAACTCACACTTATCTCATTAAAGCCGCCTAAGCGTTAGTCTAACTTTTTAGACAAAGTGATAAAATTCACCAAAAGACAATAAGCATATCGTGCCCATGCACTTATAACAAGCTCGACTTCTAAAGTGACCTAACCGTGACCTTTCCGGTAGATACGTTACAACCCAAGATCACGCACACTCAATGCGTCACTAGAAAGGATTCAACCTAAAGGCGGGAGTTTTCAAATAAACATAATAAGCACACAACTAATCTGACAATAAAGGAGAGACGACATCGTGACTTAAACACAATTAAACGTAATCCTACACATATCTTGGAAGGAAGAACATAAGCGAATTACTCAACAATTGTAAATAGGAGATATAAAGTCGACCGCACGAGAGGTATTTCATGCCGGACGTTGGCAATCCGTGAGCAGATAGAACTGTACTACTTAGCCGATAGGTATGACAGAAAATAAACAAGCGATCTTCCACACGTAGTTTCTATTTTTATTGGGCGAAAGGACAGAATTTCTGCAGGTAAATAACGAAATACTAAAGCTTAAATATCAAAACGCTGCAAAAGACGGTGGAAAGGCCGATCTCAAACTTATGTTACAGGAAAATTATGATCCTAACCCCTACGATGATTCTGGGGACGGAATAACAGAAGTTCCTAATACTAGAATATCGAAGATAGAGCAACAAGTGATCGACAGCAATTAATAGTATGCCTTACACTCCAAACATTTCTTTAATTAATTCTCCTTACCTTTTTTTTTTAGAGAGACGACTGCGAAGGAAAAGGAAAATAACAATAATACTCGGGGCCTGCTCGAGATTCTGTGTTTGGCAAAACGCAAAATATATGACACAGTTAGCACAATATCTTGATTATCGTTTCAAAACGTTTACAAACTACAATAAATGCATTAGGTAGGGATCGGTCGTAATATATATAAGAAAATATTTTTATATACTTAAGCAAGGCGTAGAGATAATTGCAAATGCGGAAAATACGAAACTACAGGTAGGTTAGATTAAGCTAGAGCTAAGATAATTAAAGTTAGTTATTCAGATAAAGAGGCTTTCACAAAAACAGAGTGTAAATGCCCGATCTTACACAAAATGTATCTGTCATGTTCGCGGTATGTGATTTAGAGCGGTGAGGGCTCAATAGTAGGTTTTGTACCCACGGAGGCATACTGCAGGCAGTCTTAGCGACCGGTGAAATAGACAATATACAGGGTACGCTCAAAAAGTCATGAACTTTATACAAAATTCCACGTATTTAGACAATAGGTACACAATCTTTTGCGAACTATAGACAAAGTAAATTTACAACGTAACAAATTCCCCCCTTTCCAGCGAAAAGAAATTGAACGCAGAGCAATTTCTTGCACCGAGAACTTAGGCTGACGGGATAAAGATAGTGAAAAGGGTAAGCGAGAGCTCTAAAACGGACGTTGTCTACTACACAAACGCACACATCCACACTCAGTCACAGTAACACCAGACAGCTTGGCCATAACCACCACGTGGCCCTTCGGCATTCGGCCGGTACGGGGAAGTAACGAAAAATAAAAAGCAAGGGTGTCGAGATTCTGCACAGACGCGCCCCGAGACCTGTCCAACCGACAGCCCAGCACTATTGGTAGCATCACGGGGGGAAGAGGGTGTAGACGGGTTAGATATCGGTGTGCCCGGCCGGCGGTGATCCTTACGACGGTCGAAGGCACAGGAATGAGGAGTGGGCACTACCAATAGGCCAAGATGCGGGCAAGGCAACCCCCGAGACGACACTCTGCAGACACGCGACGGTAAAAGAGACCCTTGGGAGAGGCCCTCGGTATCTCAAAACAAACAAAAATAACAGGTCAACTAAAACCGGGTTTATTACTACAGATACGGGATACAAAGCGGAATAGGGAAGAGGTAAATAAAGGTAGGGTAGAGCTCAGAATGGTGCAACTGCTCAGAGGTACGGATATGCTGTTTCGACATCCATAACATCCGGTAACAACAAAACGAGAAAAGATCGCCAAACAAAAATAGAAATTAGAGAGCAAGAGTTTAAAGTCTGGACCGGCGTTGTCCCGACTAAAATGCTGAAGGCAACGATAAACCATAAGGCTGAAGTCATATCCGATTCCTGGAAGTAACATTTTGAACGTAAGGAAACAAAAGGTCGCCAGGACACGACCTGGGAAGGCTGAGAACTATCAAATAAAGACCGTTCTTCTTTATACCTTCGCAAATAAACGTCAAATCAAGAAGAGAACGTCAGTACGACATAACCAACACGATAGAATAACTACCAAGTGCAAATTCCAGACCATACGATACGCAACACAATCCCGAAATGGTAAAGGTTCTAGAACTGCTATACGGTACGAAGTCATAAAATCGTTACTACGTAATCGTAAACAATACGAAGTCATATTCGGTACGGAACGTCAAAATCAGTACGGCAGAGTCGAGATCGGAACGAAGTCAAAATCGGTACGAAATACATAACTACCAACGTTACACGGGAGTCGAGAAATAACTTAACTAACGTAAGTTATACGGTACTCAGAAGCAACATACAGAGTTACACGAAATTAATCCACCCAATTCAATCGTCGCTGCGTGGGCTATCGACAAAACACAGGGAGAACATCCCAATCAGAACACGTAAGAAAATACGTCGAACCCACGACAACTAAAATTGAAGATGTTAAAAGAAACGGGGGGGCACTGAGAATTTTTGGGACGCCTTTTACGCCCAGGCATTAAACCCACAGGTATATTCGTCAGGCCTACCTGCAAACCGAAACATAGTGTGGACTTCCCTAGCAAGGCTGCCACTCCATATATGCAGAGACACGGAAAATCCGAAACATACGGAAGCGATAAAGGCACGGGAAGATAACTGCATAGACGGAATCACAGATACAAGCTGTGCAATGGGGCCGGTAATCACACTAACAGAAGTCGATATAAGGAAAATGTTTGCCCTGAAGCGATAGTTTCTTAATGTATCAAAGCTATTTAGTTAGTAATTGCGGGTTAGGAAATGAATTTTCCAAGATGGAACCGCAACCGCGCGGAAAAGGTCGTGCACTCAGCCGCGGGAGGAGACAACCGCAAGCAGGGGGAGGAACAAAAGGCAGACCCGGAAGATCCGACACACGAGAGGGAGAGGGTCCGAGAGGGAAAGAAAGTGATTGTTCCGGTTGTTCAGATGGTAATGAACAATAGGTGTCCGAGTCCCTTTAGAAGCCTTTTACTTCACGCAGGATCACGGTAGGAGAATTCTTTCAGCCCTCACTACAGGCCGTGAAGGTAACGGTAGGTACAAGTAACGAAAAGGCAAAATCGAGATAGCGATAATTTGTAGGCAGTTGGACACGTGAGAAGATAGATCTTAATCATCACTCGGTTGAGGTTTCAGTAAATTTGCATGCCACGCCCCGGGCAGCAATTTACCTTCGCAAGTTTTGAGTTCGTAAATGTCAGTGGAGATACGTTTACTAATTTGGAAGGGCCCGACATATTTGTCAGCCAATTTGGCGGTATAGAATTTGGCGGCATCTGAAAGGACGAAATTTTTACGCCAGACCAACTGGTTTACCAAAAATTCATCTCGTCTATGACGAGTGTCGTAGCGCGCTTTAGCACGCTCGTATGCTTTCTGCAAGCGGGATTTGATGTCACGATATAATTTAGAAAATCCTTCGGAACGCTCTATTAGTTTTTCCGGGTCGCGGACTTCGACAAGTGGAGTTCCGTCAGAGATAGGGGCATCGGAAATTCTTTCTCCAGTGAGATTCATCTCACGACCGAAGTTAATGAAATAGGGCGTATGTCCGGTGACTTCGTGTCTAGCAGTGCGCAAGGCGCAAGTGACTTTGGGAAGATAGACGTCCCATTCGCGATGATTGTCAGAGACATACGAGATCAACATGGTTTTGATAACCCTATTCACACGTTCCACGGGATTCGCTTGAGGATGGTAATTCGCAGTATAGCATGGACGTACTTTATATTCTTTTAACTTAGAACGGTAGTCGTTAGAGCGAAACTGCACGCCATTATCGGAAATTACGGAACGAGGTACGCCAAAAATCAGAAACACATCTTCTTCAAGATGTCGGATAATAGACTTGGAGGAAGCTTTACGTAACGGGAAAGTCAGAACAAACTTACTGAAGATATCAGAGACCACTAAAATGTAATTAAAACCGCGCTTGGACCTCGGAAGAGGACCAACAATGTCGCCACTGAGGACTTCCCATGGTTTAGTAACTTTAGAATGTCCACCCATACGACCAACAGGAGCTCTTTGAAGAGGTTTCGCCCTATTGCAATTAGGACAGGCTTTGACATGACGAATCACATCTCCTAACATCTTAGGCCAATAGTAGTGTTGCAATATGCGAGCGAGAGTCTTCGCAATGCCCAGATGACCACTTGTGGGCTCGTTATGACATTCTAACAAGACCTCTTGTCGTTGTTCCTTAGGAACATAGATTTTCCATGAATCGGAATCCTCAGAGGGAAAAGTGCTATTAGGCGGTACGTAACGTCGAAGTATCCCACCGATAAGTTGAAATTGAGGGTACTTCTCGGGATGTCTCTTAATTTGTTCTAAGATACGAACGTAACATTTGTCTTGGCTTTTAGGGTTGACTTGAACGATATCCAATTTGGGGACTGAACGGGAGAGAGTGTCCGGAACGACATTGAATTTTCCTTTACGGTGGATGATAGTGAAGTCGTACTGCTGAAGACGTACGGCCCATCGAGCCAATCTACCCGACGGAGAATTTAGAGAGTTCAGCCAGCAGAGGGAGTAATGATCTGTTATCACCGTAAAGTGTGAGCACTCGATATATGGGCGAAGCTTTTCTATAGCCCAGAGGACGGCAAGGCATTCTTTCTCAACCGTAGAGAATTTACGTTCGGCAGGTGTTAAAGAACGGCTTAGATAACTAATTACTTTCTCCTGTCCGTCTATGTCTTGAGTCAATACGGCTCCAAGGCCATAGTCGCTAGCGTCAGTTTGGATGATGAATTCGTATTGGAAATCGGGACATGTCAAAATCGGGGAGGAAACCAAGCGTTCACGCAAAGATGTCCAAGCTTCTTCACAAGCTAACGTCCAAACGAAGGGACGATTTTTCCGTAGCAAATCAGTAAGCGGGGAGATAACAGTAGAGAAATTAGGGACGAAACGTCGGTACCATGAAGCCATACCTACTAAGCGTCTGACTTCAGAAACATTTTTGGGTGTGGCAATTCCGATGATAGCCTTGACTTTGTCAGGGTCGACCATCAACCCACGACGATTAACCACATAGCCCAGGTACTTCAATTCGTCGCGACAAAACTGACATTTGTCTCTATTAAGCGTTAAGCCAGCGTCACGCAGGCGAGATAAAACTTGCTCTAAAATAGTTAAGTGTTTTTCAAAGGTAGGAGTGACAATTATGATATCATCTAGATAAACGAAAACGTAAGGTTCCAATTCAGGACCCAAAACTCTATCAATAAAACGCTGCCAGGAGGCAGGTGCGTTGTGGAGACCATACGGGAGACGACAAAATTGAAACAAACCTCGATTCGGCACGGTGAAGGCTGTATACTGACGGGAAGACTCGGCAACAGGAATTTGCCAATACGCACTTTTTATATCGAGAGACGTAAGATATTTGGCGTCTCGTAATTTGTCTAAGGTATTTGATACGTAGGGAAGGGGATAGGCATCTCTCTCAGTGACCTGATTGAGCTTCCGATAATCGACACAAAATCGAAAAGTCTTGTCCTTCTTAGGCACGAGAAGAATGGGTGAAGACCAACCACTCTGAGACCTCTCAACGACACCGAGAGCCAACATCTTCTCTAATTCAGCGTCGACTACTTTCTGCACCGCCGGAGATATCGGATAATAGCGTTGCTTAATCGGAGGGCTACTAGTGATAATAGTGTGCTCTACACCTTTGGCACAACCTAACACCTCCTTATCGACGTTAGGAAAATTCTGATTGATGATAGCCTCGAGCTGACGTTGACGCTCATCAGATAACACCGGTGGTTCGACATCGACAGAAGACACGTCGGGTGCGTCTGAAAATACCCAATCGCCACTGCGCATGTTTATGACGATACCCATATCTCGCCAGAAGTCTGCGCCCAAGATAAGTTGATGCGGTAGTTCAGGTACCACTAAGACGTCAAAGACCTTAGAACGATTCCTAACATTAATAGGCAGGGCAACTTCACCTGATATTCGGCATCGTGAACCGTTGGCAACAGTGCAAAAGGACATAGAGGATTTAAGCGGAACAAAACCCTTTAACACGGACCAACCTGCTTCACCTAAAATAGTGCGTGATGAACCTGTGTCCAAGAGTCCGAGAAACTCCTTACCAAAGATTTGAACCTTAAGATAGGGGCGTTCATCCCCTATGGCTTGTTCGAGTATAAAATCTAACCGGGCTCTAATTTGTCGATAGGCCGCTGTGTATACTGTACGCACGGGACGGCCACTTAGTGCGCACGTCGGGCGTTTCCCGAACACTGCGGACAAGAAGATACAATGGTCTCTGGACGACCACAACGATAGCAAAAGCGTTTGCGAGGTAAAGCGCATTGGGAGTAACGATGTCCTGTCTGACGACAATTCCAACATGTGACAGGATTTGCTGAAACGGGTGCCACATGAACACGAGGGCGATTAGAGACGGGAGTAACGGGTGTCTCACGACTTCGAGAATAACTCGGGACTGGTTCGGCATTGACATAAGCCAAATCGGGCTCGAGTGTTTTAGCACGTAAGGGAGGCGGTACATAAGCTTCAGCAGAGGCCTTGCGGGCTTCGAGAACTTTCCCATATTTAAGGAGTTCCGCGATAGAATTGACTTCAGTTAAACCCAATTGCGTTTGATAGAAAGGCAGAATATTACGTTGCAGAATTCGTAATTGAGTTTTTTTCAGGGACTGAAACAGAAAGACGAGAAAAGAGATTTTTCATGACCGATACGTATAGTCCAATAGGTTCGTTAGGACCTTGAGTCCGTTGCTTAATTTCGTCCATAAGACGGTCGTCATAATCTACGGCCTGAAATTCTTCCCGTAGACCAGCAGCTAACTCTGACCAATTAGAGTAAAGATGACGATTAGCCCGATACCACACCAAAGCACGATCCTTAAATAAATCTATAGCGGAATTGAATAATAACTGGTCTGAGGAATTACGAGCGATTTTCAGCTCAGCTACACGCTCCAGAAAAGCACTGACCGAAAAGTTCTTATGCCCTGTAAATGTAATACCCCAAGAGGCAACGGGGACGGGTTTAGGCGAAAAAGTAGTGAAAGTCGAGTGAACTGGACCAGGAAAAGTGTTAACCGGAGATCGAATAGGATCCTCCTCTTCGCTAAACTCCTCCTCACTCCCTTGAGGACCAGGGTTACCGGCAGTGGGTGACTGTAATAAGCTGAATGTTGAGGCGCGTTCAAGGGTGCGAGCCTTATCGCGGATGCGACCTTCCAGATCAGCAACGCGACTCCGAAACGCATGGCATTCTTCCACTTCCGCTGAAGATTTTGGGACGGAGTTCTGAATTCGGCGCAATACGAAAGCAAGGGCGGTAGAAATTTTTTGAAATTCGGAAGACTCACGATTCCCCACGAACTGATCGATGAGCCCTTCGATAACCGTAAGCTTAACCTTAATGGCCGCGGAATCTTCTGCATAGGTAAATGGATACGTAAGCTTAGTATCCGACGGATAAGACCTAGCATAACCTAGCAGACGTCGATACATTCGTCGCATTCCGTCCAAAGTGGATGGCACCACAGCACCCATAACAGTCAGTAAATATTCAAGGTCTTCCTTCAAAAGACGATTGATCTCAAATTTAGGAGCCATAGCGAAAGTTAATTCAGCAGAAAGTCGAAAAGAAAGAACTATAAAAGAATTGGCGGTACCGGGAACAGCAAGCAAAGACTCGAGTCCTAAGACGCACAAACAAATGCTGGCAGGCAAGGTAGTTCAGAACCCAAGATAAAATTGTAACGTGAGGTGATAACTTTTCCAAAAAAGGGAGAAAAAGAAATATAAACAGTCGAAGTTAGATTAGGTGAGGGAGTAGACGGAAATACAAAAAACTGAGCGGTAAGGGAAACTTAACGTCCACTTGCCCACCTAAAACGAGAAACGGGCTTAAATCGAGAAAATTCGAAATTTATTCCTGAAAATGATCAGGACCGAAACGCTAATACAGAACAAGTAGCTTCTCCAAAGTATAGCACCACTGTGCGGTACGACGAAATGTTAGTGGCTGAAATACTTAAAGGTAAGGAAAATATTCCGGAAGATGGAGAAAACTTGTCCAAACCGTTAGGCAACGACACGTTGTCACGTCAAAGCAACCAAAACCAAGGAAAATTAGAAAGGACGAGAAACTTCCCTGAAGATGGTAAAAACCAGGTTGAAACGTTCGGTGTCAACTTATGAGTTGATAGATGACACACAAAAGGAAAAGAAAATTTGAGGGCGGCGAAAACTTAGTCGAAACGTAGGTGCGAACTGTTGTACGTTAGGCCCACAACGAACGCATGAAATTGTTGTGAAGATAGCGAAAACTTCGTTGGAGCGTTGGGTAGCGAAGGAAAAAAGAATTTTGTTCCGGAAGGTGGAGAAAAGATGGCGGAAACGCTGGGGTGTCAATTCGTACGGGAGGGGGAAGAAAAGTTGTCTGAAATTCTGAAAATGGCGGAAAATAGGCCGAAACTTGATTGACACACACAAAAATAATAATAAAGAAAAATTGAAGATGGCGGAAAGTTGGTCGAAACGTTGGTGCCAAATTTTTCCCTATCACCAAAAGAAAAATCCAGACGCTAGGGCACCAAATTTTCCTTATTACTGAAAGAAAGGCCCCAAAAAGATTATCGAAACGTTGGCTGTTAAAGACAGGGAGATAATTTGCAAAATTCAAGAAAATGTTCCGGAAGATGGTCAAAATTTTTCCGAAACGTGGTCCACCAAGGACAAGGCGATAAATTTGAACATTTAAAAAAAATTCCGGAAGATGGTCAAAATCGTGCCCCACGTTGGGCGCCAAATTTTTGCTACCGGATCTACGTCGCAATAAGATAACGGCTGATTAAGATATGAAACGGGGAGTCGCAATAGGGGGTTGTTAAACAGGATAACGCAGGGCCGAGCTAACTCTGTCGCAGACGGCGTGACGGTTCAGGTAAAAGAGAACACCTATAGTAGAGCGTCGGTCGGCAACGACGCTTGCGACGATTGTCCGGGCACCAGGACACTATGCTATCTACAGATAACCTACCTGCGCCTCCTACGATCTACCACTGGCTGTGTCCCTCCAGCGGGTTACCTATTGAACACCCTGTATATATGAAGCACCCACACTCATGTGCGTCCTCGTCACAATAATAAATAAATATGCAGAGGTAAAAGAAATAAAAGATAAGGTATTCGTAATATAACAAAATTTAATTAAATTTAACGTGTTGTACGGATATAAGTTTGAAATAAAAAAATTAAATTGTGAAATCAGAAATTAAAACAATGCGTTGAATGAAAGTTAAATCGGAAATTAAGTTAGACAGACGGTGAATAAAAAAAAGTTAAGCGTAGGTGACAGTTGCAAAATTAGAAAGTATATAAATAAAAAAAAAACCTTAATGATTAGACATAAACTCTGCGCATCAGCAGGAGTTGGTCGGTTGCCGAAACGTTTCTTTCACCTCACAATTAGGTGTACAAAAGTTCTCAATTACATGCCACTTGGCAATGTCAATACAAAGGTGAAATAATATATATAAAATTTAATAAGCGCAAGAAAGATTAATGTATTAAATTAAAGTCTTAGCCTAAAGTGTGTAAAATTCGCTAACTTATAAATCAAAACAAAACGTCAGGTTTGCTTACATGAACTACGTTAAATGAATTTGAAAGTTAATTATTGGCAAGACAAGAGATTAAGGCAAAATCTTACAAGATTACAGCGAAATTTAAACGTACTAAATTATAAACAAATTATAAATTCCAAAATTGCAATACTTCAAGTAACCTACAGTCATTGTAACGGCAGAGTAATCACTAGGTATATTACTGATCGTCTAACATCTACCCAAAAGAAAATAATGAGATAAAATTTATGAATTTTCTAGATTAAGTTTAAATTAAATAATTTCCTCAAAATAAGGCTACAATAATTACGGTAGTGACAAATACAAAATTTCAGATCAATCTGATTATTACAAAAAAAATTAATAAAATTAAAACGGTAAATTAATCAGGATTATATTGTGACCTCGCAGTTGACTAAGAGGTGCGATAGGTAATAAACCACTCAAAAATTCTTGGTTCATAACTAGGCGAAATAAGTCTTGCACTCAAACGTTAAGTCGTCGAAAATCGGTCGAAAATATATAAGGTAAAAATTTACAACCTTATTTGGCAAGATGGCTGACGGAAAGACGCTGCAGATGTTCAAGATGGCGACGTCTCCCTTGTTGGAGAAATTTCCAATTCCACAGGTGGGCTGGATGTTGGATAAAACCCCTGTAGTGGGCGATAACCCCAAAAATAAGACTTCGGAGGGCTCAAATGGTCGTCAAGGGAATCCTAACGGCCTTTGAGGGCTTTAGTGCCCGTCAAAAGAATCCTAATAAAATTTAAAAAAAACCCAACGATAAAATCCCGAAAATTTAACACAGAGCTCTGAAAACTTACCCCAATTATGAAGAAATAATATGGAGATCCCACGGTAAGGACTCAGAAGTCACACATAGCACGAAAACGATTCAAAATCCACCTCGTGGCATTCGTAAATTAGATAACGGTATTGCGATAAAAATTAATTCACGATAAATCACCTAATAAAGGTATCGATAACTCACACTTATCTCATTAAAGCCGCCTAAGCGTTAGTCTAACTTTTTAGACAAAGTGATAAAATTCACCAAAAGACAATAAGCATATCGTGCCCATGCACTTATAACAAGCTCGACTTCTAAAGTGACCTAACCGTGACCTTTCCGGTAGATACGTTACAACCCAAGATCACGCACACTCAATGCGTCACTAGAAAGGATTCAACCTAAAGGCGGGAGTTTTCAAATAAACATAATAAGCACACAACTAATCTGACAATAAAGGAGAGACGACATCGTGACTTAAACACAATTAAACGTAATCCTACACATATCTTGGAAGGAAGAACATAAGCGAATTACTCAACAATTGTAAATAGGAGATATAAAGTCGACCGCACGAGAGGTATTTCATGCCGGACGTTGGCAATCCGTGAGCAGATAGAACTGTACTACTTAGCCGATAGGTATGACAGAAAATAAACAAGCGATCTTCCACACGTAGTTTCTATTTTTATTGGGCGAAAGGACAGAATTTCTGCAGGTAAATAACGAAATACTAAAGCTTAAATATCAAAACGCTGCAAAAGACGGTGGAAAGGCCGATCTCAAACTTATGTTACAGGAAAATTATGATCCTAACCCCTACGATGATTCTGGGGACGGAATAACAGAAGTTCCTAATACTAGAATATCGAAGATAGAGCAACAAGTGATCGACAGCAATTAATAGTATGCCTTACACTCCAAACATTTCTTTAATTAATTCTCCTTACCTTTTTTTTTTAGAGAGACGACTGCGAAGGAAAAGGAAAATAACAATAATACTCGGGGCCTGCTCGAGATTCTGTGTTTGGCAAAACGCAAAATATATGACACAGTTAGCACAATATCTTGATTATCGTTTCAAAACGTTTACAAACTACAATAAATGCATTAGGTAGGGATCGGTCGTAATATATATAAGAAGATATTTTTATATACTTAAGCAAGGCGTAGAGATAATTGCAAATGCGGAAAATACGAAACTACAGGTAGGTTAGATTAAGCTAGAGCTAAGATAATTAAAGTTAGTTATTCAGATAAAGAGGCTTTCACAAAAACAGAGTGTAAATGCCCGATCTTACACAAAATGTATCTGTCATGTTCGCGGTATGTGATTTAGAGCGGTGAGGGCTCAATAGTAGGTTTTGTACCCACGGAGGCATACTGCAGGCAGTCTTAGCGACCGGTGAAATAGACAATATACAGGGTACGCTCAAAAAGTCATGAACTTTATACAAAATTCCACGTATTTAGACAATAGGTACACAATCTTTTGCGAACTATAGACAAAGTAAATTTACAACGTAACAAGCCTTGTGAAGACCTTGTGCAAAAAAGTTAAAAACATACTTAGAAACTTATATAGGTACTCAAGGACAGGTCAAGAAATGACGGATGAGATAAAGATTAAGAATGTAGTAAGACAGAGAGAGTCATTATCGGCTTTGTTCGTTGTTCTCAACGGCGATTGGAATAATCAATAAGCTGTACAACATTGGCACAATCAACAAAAACTCTATATAAGCTATTGTATACGTAGATGAAGTTACATTTGTGACAATAAAGAATCCCAAAGAAGGGGTTTAGTTATATACGAGAGTAAGTCTTAGTATACATGCAGAGTGTAAGGAGAAAAATGAAAAATTTGATATATGTGATGGACTTCAAATAGTAAATAAACTTTTCTTAAAGTAAGAGGCTTCTAAAAAGTAAGAAGTTACGTCTGAAAAGGAAAATAAGAATTTATATGGCGGTCATAAGACCCAAACTAACTTGTGCAGCAGAAACGATGTCACTAACAAATATGAACAGGAACTGATAACGGGAAAAAAAACTACCAACCCTTGTCCATGAAATTGAGAGAATATTAAGAAACGAAAACATAGTAAGGCTAATTAAAGGGCAGCGAATTAGTTGATATGGTTATATACACAAAAGAGACAAGAAAAGGCGTAACTATAAGAATGCAACAGAACATAAGCCAGAATATAATTGACAGAAAGGAAGACCGAATAGTAAATGGATAGACCAATCAGAGATGGTCATAAAAATCTTATATGTCTAAGGTTGGAGAAAACAAACCGCCAGTAGGTATATCACGACGAGATTTCGTTAGAACAATATAGAAAACTAATAAGAGTTGAGTTTTGAAATTTCGCAAATATTAGTTACGCCTTAAGCTCTTTCGATTTAAAATATTTTTGAATTTTTGCTTCTTCCGGTTACACCTGAAATAGATATCAACTTCCTTAATTTAAATGGAATACCCCATTTTTTATGATAGATTCGTATTTCCAAATTAATTTTAAGGATAGTTTGTCTAATAAACTTTGCCTCTAAAGTTAGCCATTTTTGAAGTATCTCAATTTTTGTAAAAAAATTGACATGCAGCTGCAGACTATTACTCATAACAACATTCCCAATAGTTGAATGCATGCACATATTTAAAATTTTAGGTACCTATCATTTTGGAAAATATACTGCTTCAAATGCGGTATTATAAACTTTTCAAAATATTACAGGGTGATCAGAAAACCATGTTAAACATTTCATCCAGAAAATATCAATATCTTGTTATTTTTAAATAGCAACCTACATTTTTTCAACTTCATTGGATTGCACGTTCAAAATTAGGGGCAGTATGTATTTACTTCCCTATAACTAAACGTCTTAGTTTCAGAGTTATTTTGGAAAATGTATCAATTCCTTTAAAGTTTTATTTTGTATAATCAGTTAGGCTATGCAAATTCATGTGAATAAATAAAAACAAGTTGCAATCATATTACCTGTCATCAGTAAGGTATTTACTAGTGCTATTCAGCGTTTTCTTTGTCTTGCGTTTCTGAATCATTGAATAATAATAATAATGTCGGGATCTGGCTTTAATAACGAAGATTTTTTAAATTTAATAATAACATATGGTGAATGTAATAGAGTAATCGAAAGGACATGTCGTGTTTATGCAGAGAAATATTCAAATCGGCCAAGACCTACCAAAAGTATCTTAAGCAATCTTTCAGAAAATTGCATTTTGTTCGGATCATTCTTGCCTAAAACAACCAAAAGAAAACCTGTTGTTGATAATGAAAATGTGGTGGTAACAGGACTTGCTTACTTTACAGCACATCCTAGTAATTCTCCAAAGGATGCAGAAGCTGAAGTAGGTGCATCCAGAATGAGCATATATCGAATTTTGAAAAAGAACAAGGGCATGCTTACAAATTTCAACCTGTTCAACATATTAATGAAGCTGATTTTGTAACAAGAGCGCAGTATTGTGAGTGGTTTTTAATTAAATCACAAGAAGACGACGATTTCACAAAAAATCTTATATGGACAGATGAAGCAAAGTTTTGTAGAAATGGAATATCTAATCGATACAATAGCCATTTTTGGTCCGAAGATAATCCTCGAGTTGCTAGGCAACGACGTTTCCAAGAGTCTTGGAGTTTTAATGTATTTTGCACTATTAAACATAACAAAATTTATAGACATCTTAAGAAATGTAATAAATTTAAATTTAAATACACTGTCCGCAGAAGAAGCTCGTAGTGTATGGTTTCAGATGGATGGTGCACCAGCACATAGTACCAGAGCTGTTGGAAAAGTATTAGACAACATATTTTATGATAGGTGGATCGGAATTGAAGGACCTCATATTATAGGTTTCCACCGCGATCACTCGATTTAACGCCCCTAGATTATTTTATTTGGGGCTATGTTAAAGATAAAGTATACAGTATACCTGCTACCACCAAAGAAGATATGATGGCCAGAGTGTGAGGCGCGTTCAATAATCTAGACGGTACCATGATTCAGCGTGCCACGCGTACGAACATTTTAAAAAGAGTAAGAAAGTATTTAGAAAGAGGTGGTGATGTGTTTGAAAACGTTATTTAAGATATTAGAAACTACTGTTGCGTTTTCGGGTTCCAATAAACAACTCGTGCAATTTATTTATTTAAAACAGACTGTATATTTATGTAACTTAAAATTTTATAACAATATAAAAATATATAACTAAAGTATCACACTTAAACTACTAGTAATAAATTAAAAATTAACACTTGCATTTATTACTATTACTAATATGTCCGTATTTATTTACATAACACTTCTATTTATATCACACGGCACTACTATATTTATTTTTACCGAACGACTTATATTTATTTCTTATATTTATTCTTAAGCGCGTCGGCTATTTCTTACGGACTTTCTTAATACCGAATTACTCCGCAATTACTCCTTCGGCTACCACTATTTATTTCTACGCACTCGAGACTACTTAAGGACTTTCTTTCCCGAAACTATTCCGCAATTACTCCAGCAATGAATCCCGCAATGAATCATCCATCGGTGACCCAGTCGCCTTATATACACCTGCATGAAATGTTCTCGAAATGTACCAGTAAGTTCGGTAATATACCAGTAGAAATCTGGACTCTTCCTTGTTTACGCCAACAATACTGTGAGATGACATATTTACTACTTGTTTACGTATCGTTTTTATACGCCGCGCCGAGATGATTTATGGTCTCTGCTTTTTGTCGTCGTACACTCATTTCGTTACACTATTATTAAGACTACTTCTTCTCGATATTGTGTAATATTCATTTAAATGTTTTAGGACATTATTATAAACGATGACTTGTTTTGTTTTTATTTATTCACATTTTCCAAAATAACTCCGAAACTAAGACGTTTAGTTATAGGGAAGCAAATATATACTGCCCCTAATTTAAAACGTGCAATCCAATGAAGTTGAAAAAAATGTAGGTTGCTATTAAAAAATGACAAGATATAGATATTTTCTGGATGAAATGTTTAACATTGTTTTCTGATCACCCTGTATTATTTTGAAAAGTTTATAATACCGCGTTTGAAGCAGTATACTTTCTATATTGTTCTAATGAAATCTCGTCGTGATATACCCTGATGTACTTAGTATTTGAAGCAAACACATTTATGAAGAATATAAGGGGAAAAATGGGAACCGATGTATCTCGTAAAATATATCTAGAAAGTTCCTGTCTTGGGGCAACTAATATTTCAAATGAAATGTAAAAGTTTATAATAAAAAATAATAAATAGGTAGGTAGGTACTTATAGGTACCTATTATATAACCATATTTTCCAAGAATATCTCGCAAATTTGTAATAAGGTAATAATGGCGTCTCACAAATATCTTTTAGCAGCAGTTATTATATAGTAATAAAAATATATTTCAAGCGACCTTTTTTCACAAAATTTCTGAATAGCTATAGGTCCAATTTGAAATCGTTTGGAGGGACATTTCTTCAGAATATTTTAGAAGACTTACCTATTGACACTGTGCCCTATGAAATCCAAGTACCTAGTTATTGAAAATGATGGAGTTTGGATTCACCATTACTGAGTAAGTATTCTATGTTATATTTTTTCAGACTACTGAAATCGAGATCTATTTGTATTATTTTACAAAATGTATTGTAAAAATACAATGTAAAAATATAACAATTGTTAAATGTCAACATATTTTCCAATATAGGTTTCCAATTTATACGTTTTTGCGAAATGTTCGACATTTTGTTTTAAGTTTTTAGCTTTAAGTGTAGGTACCTACTTATTTGAAAATATAAATATGTCATCGATATGCAAATTAAAAACAAATATCCATACAAATCATACAATCAAAGAAAGTACGCGCTCAACAGAGCCGGAAGGTACAACTACATTTATAGCACATAAAATAAAACTAGTGGAGCAAACGGGCAAACTGCTCAAATACAAAGATACACACATATCACTACAACAAAATCAAAATTCTTCAATTTTCACACGAATGAAAGTGGAAGACTTACGGACACTTTCAGAATCAGAACCTGTATATGATTTATGATGCACCAAATGATTCGATACTTTTTTTTCTTTTATTATAAGATGCAAAATAAGTTTATTTTTGAGGTTGTCTGGTTTTTAATGCAAATGTTTTTAAAATTTTTATAATTAAATTTATTTCAAACATTGTATGTGTACCTAGTACATCTAATCTAAAGTTTGTTTAGTTAAATGATTTCCATTCCCTTTATTCCTAGAAAATTATCCAAAAATGGAAATATTTTTAAGAATATTTCTACTATTAATTTATCTAGGAATTTCAATCACTGAGTATACCTATAGCAAAAATTAGAATCAATTTCAGTCAAGGAAGAAGAAATATTAAAATCTCATCGACAAGTTTATGGCTAACTATTAAGCAGTACTATCGCTATATTAAAAGTAAGTTATAAATTACTTATAAAATATATACTTACGGAGGGACTACATATTTTTGAATAAATAAATTATTGAAAATTATTTTCTAATAATTCCCCATTTCTAATTTAGGTTGAATAAATTTGCCCAAATTTAATACATAATATTTCTTTTTAAATTAGCGAAACACGATAGAGAAATATCAAAAGAGTATAGTATGTTTTAGAAACTTTTAGGTATTAAATAGAAAAAGAAGTTTCTGTGAATATAGCACACAATGTCGATTCCTGTATTTGAGTGTCATCTAAATGAGTTCGTCTGGCATTGGTGTGGAGGGATATTGGGAGGGTGTGGTTTGTGCACAAAGCGAATCGCTCCACCCCCAATATTATGCGTAGGAACACAGTAATGGCGGGATATAGAAAAATGCTAGCGCTAGAGGGCTAAATAACCCATGTGCATCAGCTTCACATTATATGTGCAATTCTCTCATCGCTAAATTCATTGAATAACTACAGTATGTAGGTATAGAAATAAATTTAATATGTTGTTCTAACTAAATACTAACTAAATAAATTTAATATGTTGTTCTATATTTATATATATTAAAATATACTTACAGTGTGTTTCATATAAGTTACACGGTATTGCTGATAGGTATGTAGGTACAGTCCTTTCAACAATAAGGTTGCCAATCTAAAGTATAAATACTGTCTAATATGTATTTGTAGTTCGAGCTATAACTTTATTATGAATGAAATAGTCAATCTTCAGCAAGAGTTTCGACATAAAATATAGGGACGAATATATAGGTATATATATTCATGAAGATACACTCATTTTTATTAATATTTTTAACAGAAAGGGAATAGTTATTTGTAATCGTATTGTAAAGAAAAAGGAAATATTATTCCAGCCAACTAAAAGTTCTAGGAAATTATATGGTAAATAATACAGTTTAACCTATATTTATTAAAATAAGAAAATGGTCATAATTTATTTATTTATAAAAATAACTATATCAAGAAGAGCACATCATGAAAATGGTTGAGAAAGCACCTTTTTTTATAGTCATGGCCTACTATAGTTTGCATTAGAAAAAACACGAGTTTGTGTCATAACTAGGGAGCGGAATCGAGCGAGCTAAACTACCACGGAGCCACAGCCGTGAAAAGAAATAATGTAAACAAGTGCGTGTTGTTTACATTATATCTGAATAGCACTAATTGATAGGGCGAACTGCAACATCTGTTTACGCCCGAGAATCAGAGAAAAAACTGCCATAAAATAAGGAATTTTATGAATAAAATCCTTTCTTCATCGGCGTAGGTACAAGGGTGACGAGTTTCTAAAATTTATTATATTTACCTTATATTTCGCAATATAATATGTATGTTTCAATAACATACGCGTACATTTTTAGTTATCATTTATTTAGATCTAGAACGTTGTTTATGTTACTTTTTCTGAGATAAAAATTAATTGTCAGTGATTCCGAAATTTATTGCAAAGTCTGTAAAATATCGTCACTTAGCTTTGCTAAAACATACACAGAAATAGTTTTCATGCAGAGAATTTCGATAGTTTACAAAATTTCTTTACATGTTTAAATGACGATGCTCGAAGTATTTCTGAGTGCAAGGAACTAACACAAATCCCAAATTTATAAAATCCGTTGTTATTCCTTCAGGAACACTTTGGAAATTTGCCTAAACTAATGACATATTTTGAAAATCGAATCTCAAACTAAAAAATGAGGTGTGGCCACCATACGACTTTCTTATACGTATGAGCGTTTCAAACTATACTATATTTTTTTACACAAAAATTATTCAAAATCCTATTCTAAGTACTTTTGTTCTCTTAATAAATCGCTATAGAATGCATACTCAAGATATTCGAAAAAAGGACTACTCCCTAAGAGTAAAAGTGTTACTTTCGGTCCGAATTTTGAAATTTCATATATACAAAAAATATTGCAAATCTAGTACTAAATACTTTTGTATTCTTGATAAATATAGAATACATAATTTACGACATATTCGCAAAAAATCGCTATTCGATAAGAGTAAAAGTGGCAATTCCGGTCTGAATTTTGAAATTGTTTTTTTGCAAAAGATATTGAAAATTACGTTTTAAATACTTTTATACCCGTAACGTACCTGTCTAAAAAGCATGACATGCGAAATATTCGCAAAAAACTGATTTTCGATAGGAGTAAAAGACCTACTTCCGGTAGCAGCTTCGAAAACTTTTTAAATAAAATTGTTCTCAATTTTAATTTCAAGTACATATGAATTCTTTATAAATTTGTTTAAATTTAGTAGTTGACGAAATATTGGCAAAATTTATTTTTTTCACTGAAGTAAACTGCTACTTCTGGTCTACCAATCTTACTGAAAAACTACTCAGATCTCAAGAGGGAGATTAAACACGTAAATACAAAATTTGGAATTGATATCTACAGCGGTTATCGTGGTCACATAGAGACACACAGACATTTTTTAAAAACATCTTTTTCGGTATCAGGGGACTTCAAAACGTGGACATCTGCAAAAATCTCGAAGTCGAAAATTTTACATTACTTCCTAAAAATGGATACTTCCTAAAAATGGATTAACCACATTAGATGTGGCTATTAATAATTCCAAGTGACTTGACGCAGTTTTTAATAGAAATCCAGGTTTAATAACAATGCGGCAATTGTGTATGCTAAATACGCTGAAATAAAAGAATATTTCCATTACGTAAATATAACCAGTTGCGATGTAGAAAAGATGTTTTCTATCTACAAGGATGTACTTAATTCAAAGAGAACAAGTCTTACAGAAGAGAAAATGAACAAATAGTAGGGTATTTTGTATTTTATAATCACCAGCCACTTGTTATTCAATTATATAAATAAAATTAAAACCTCTTTAAAAATACAACATTTCAATAGCGCGCCCATGGGCGATGATTTATGACTCGCTCGATTCCGCTCCCTAGTCATAACTCAAAAAATAAAGCTAAAATAAAGAAATAGGTAAAAGCGTATTATTTACCATTTAATTTCCTACAACTTCTCCCTTTACACATTTCTTCTAAATCGAACGAAATAACAAACAAAAATTTCTGCAAAGTATCTAGTAAGCTATGCACTTTTTCCAAAAAACGAAACTCTAATTAAATAGAGCTATTAAAACTGCAATCTCTATCTGTTGTAGAGATCGTTGTGCTAAACATGGGAAAAAACTGACATTGTGCATGTATAAAAATGCATATACAGAAATTTGCTTTCTGATATTCCCTACTACAATTAAATCAAACAACTTTTATACTTTTTATACCACCCTAATTCGATGAATGAGTGTTTTATTCCAACTCCGCATTTCAAGAGGAATTTATATATACCGTTTGACTGAAATAAAAGTAGATATAGGGAAATACAGACACGCACACATGTGCATGCAAACATGAAATGGAGGGGTACGATAGTAGGGGAGTACAGATGAGTTCATATCGGGACACCGGCAGTGTTGCCAACTTGGGGGTTTTCCCCCTAGATTTAGGGGTTTTTTTGAGCCATGGGGGAAATCTGGGGGGTTTTATTTTTTAGGGGTATTTTTAGGAGTATTTGTAGAGGTATTTGTAGAGGACATTGAAAACTGTTATACTTGAGTATTGCATTATTGCAAACAAAATTAATTGTAATTTATTCGATTTTCCTACAAAAATAATAGATTTCGTCAGTTTTAAGTTCAACAGAAGAATTGTGAACTCATCCATGCCTTTTTCCGCAATCGTATCACGGTATCATAAAAGCCGTCTACCTTCTTTTTCTAATTTTACAAATATGGAAATATCATACTATGAAAACATGGAACACAACTTAGAAACACTGAAGAAAAAAGGAAATTAATTACACCTAAACATTATCAAATTTCTCTTGACTTGCTTAAAATAGAACAAAACTTAAAAACATACCTGAGTGCATAGTAACCTACCTTTAAGTGTTTGTAAACGGCTGCACTGCATGCGCACATCGCAACTGTGGACCCAACGGTATCTAATTAACTCCGACTAACTTTTTTAGGAGCTTAATGTTTTATATTCTTGGTAACCAAGATAAAAATTAATAGTATCCAAAATCACCAGATATAGTAATTTAAAAAATAATCACGAGGTAATTTAAAATTAAGAAAAACAACCAGAACTGGTGATAAATCACCAGCATTATTGGCAACACTGACTTGTCAAACAGACCTGTCAAATTAACGCCCGCGTCGTATGTGTAACACGCTAACACGTCATACAAGGATGATACATTGTGCAAAAAAAATACTTCAAGTAGAAAACAAGCGGATTGTGCTTTTTACAGCCAAAAACAAATGGAGGTGCCAATCATCGAGGCCTGCCAACAATACCCCCCGCTACCCTATGTAGGTATATTATTTTTATAAGAGAACTATTTTGGAAAGTTTAAATAAAGATTGATTAAATATATGTTAAAAACTTATAACATTTTGTTAATTTCCTGGAAACATGCGTTTGTCTATACAAATAACTGTCACAATAATATAAAGGAGTTATTTTTTTTATAACAATTTATTTACTCGTTTTTAGGGGGTTTTTGATGAAATTTAGGGGGTTTTCAAGCATTATTCAGAGCATTCAGGGGGAATCGTCTGTAGTGGGTTGGCAACACTGGACACCGGGGTACCCAGGCTTTAGTGCAAAACGTTGAAAGTTAGTATGTAGACGTTTGCTTTAAGGAATTGCTACGCTCTTTACGGCTTTTATATAATATTTTGGTAACTGATGTATAATGTATTAACATTGAACTGAAACAAAACTCTATAAAATTTGTAACTAAAATAAAATTCTTATAAAAAAATTAAATAAAATTCTCACATTTAAAACGAAACAAAATATTAAATGAACTATACAAAATTTAATGTTGAAGATGTTCAAATGTCTGTCCCTCTTGCATCAAGCAGTACCCTAAACGATTATAAAACCCATTTCGTACATTCGATAGCATTTCAGGAGTAATCATTTGTATGGCGTTAAGAATTTGTTCTCTTAAGCCATCCAAATCAATCGCTCTATTTCCTTCAGCGGTATTAATATTTGCGAGATTGCTCAGATAGTATGTACGTTCACGCTCTAAAGTTACGGAACGAATGTGTTGTCCCCGCTCTCGATCTCCCCACTATCTCCCCACACCACCGGTCTTATACATAGGTACATGTTTATGTGTGTGTATTTGAAGATGCATATTAACTTTTAACTACGACAATCTGTATACAGAAAATTGTATATCATACATTTTTTTATATACATTCTTGGTATTGGAGCACACAGTTTGTTTGTTCTTTATGTATTTCATAGTAGTTTAACAAGCCGGTTTGTGTGCCTTTGTAAGGTGCGTTACATGTGTCTTTGAGTTATCAATATATAAATGAATATGATGCACAGGCGTTCAAGTTAAAGTTCGTCCTAAATGCGCTCGACTCGTGTAGATTGGCAACCTTTTTGTTGAGATGTATCGGTTTTGTTTGTTGTTGTGCCGTTATTACATCTAGTATATACCTATATACCTACCTAGAATAGTTACACAAATGAAAACCCTGCAGCGTCTAAGATTTAATATTGTCTAGTATACTAGTATACTACAACTTGCTTGTTGAAATACGTGTATAGGATGTACTACGACAACCAAGTTGTCATTTACCTAATAGTGAGCTGAAATTGATTTTTTTTCTAGGTGCTAGATATCTGTAGTGATGTTAGTTTCGACAGGCTGGCTTATAATAGAATGCAGAACTATACAGTTGCTAACTTAGTAATAGTAAGTGATAGGGCGCTCTCATACGTGCACTTCTATCCCCTATAGCCGCTAAGAATATTATAGAAGCGCTTGAACAACAATCCTTATCAACCTTAAAACGAAATGCTGGTTTAGGTACATAGACGATGCCTTCGTGATATGGTCTCATGAAATTCCCTCAACAACTTCCTCTCATTTCTAAATTCCTAACGTTTCAATATTCTATTCACCATGAAAATTGAAACAAACGTATCCCTTAGTTTTCTTGATGCATTATTGAAGTACAAAGCCGGCTAGATGGTAAATTACAACATATTTATCGTAAACATACACATATTGACAGATACCTCAATGGTCAGTCGCATTATTATCCTGACCAAAATCAATCTGCCATTAATTTCTTAGTAAATTATAGAGACATCCCCCTAACCCAATACATAACCTAGAAATTTAACCCTAAACAATAACACCAAACATTACAGTCCTTCGTGAACAAAAATTAATTTTCAGTTTCAGGAAGAATACTTGCAAAGACTTGTCCAAAAGGGTCAACAATTTGATATACATAGTCCCATTTTGGTAGCTCTCGATCTTCTGCACTTGTGTTGATCTAAGAAAATATTTCTTCTGTATATATAAAGCTTTAATTTATTTGATTTAAAACGGTCTGGTTTATTACAAGAAATATTTAAGTGTAATAAAATTGACCCTTTTATATGGACTGACGTGGAAATTTGTTTGAAAAAAATTCTTTAAGGTGTCATTTTAAAACTAAAATTTATGAATAAATATTTATTTTATATAATATTTATATAAATAGTAAACAATGATAAATATAATAGCAAATACAACAAAAATATGAATACAAAATGACAAGAAAAAGCTATAGGAAAAATGAACAAAACAAAACTAATATTTACTCACAGAGTGGATTATGTAATTCGGGGCATTTTCCGGGACATATATTAATACGGGATACGGGGCTTTAATCCGGGACTGTCCCGGAAAATTCGGGACAAATGGTCCCTACTTTTAAAAAATTAAAGCTCTGTATATAAGGAAGAAAATATTTTTTTAGATCAAGACGATATTTCTAACAGTGTGGAACACATCAGTTAGGCAAAGAAGATAATAACAGATTGTTAATTTGATTATTAATTTTTGTTTATATTTTTCAAAGCCGAAGGTTCTGACAGACAGAATTTAGCGTTTGTATTTCGCCAAATCATGTTTGTGAAATATTTTCATATTACATTTACTACCTATATTATAACAATTTTATAGGTACCCAGGTATAAACATTTATAGATGGTACGCACATATGTCAATATAACGGAAGAAGTAATAATTTTCGTTTAAAAATATCGTATGTAACAATTAACAAAAATAATAATAATACAAACAAAACAGTTACCTATATCACAATTTCACCGTACATTCAATAAACGCCTCGATTTCATTGTAAGGATGCCTTTTACTTTCTTATACGTAGTATAAGGAAGTATTGTGATGATGAAAATTTTCGACCTCGAGATTTTTGCAGATGTCCACGTTTTGAGGTCCCCTGATACCAAAAAAGTGGTTTTTAAAAATGTCTGTGTATGTGAGTGTGTCTGTCTGTGTGTCTGTCTGTCTGTGACCACGATAGCGCTCAAACCGCTGGAGATATCAATTCCAAATTTTGTATTTACGTGTATAATCTCCCTCTTGAGATCTGATTAGTTTTTCAGTAAAATCGGTAGACCGGAAGTAGCAGTTTACTTCAGTGAAAAAATCGAATTTTGCCAATATTTCGTCAAATACTAAGTTTATACAAATTTATATATGTACTTAAAATTAAAATTGAAAACAATTTTATTTAAAAAGTTTTTCGAAATTCCTACCGGAAGTAGGTCTTTTACTCTTATCGAAAATCGGTTTTTTGCGAATATTACGCAAGTCAAGCTTTTTAGACAGGTAAGTTACGTGTATAAAAGTATTTAAAACATAGTTTTCAATATCTTTTGTATAAAAAAAATTTCAAAATTCGGACCGGAAGTAACACTTTTACTCTTACCGAATAGCGATTTTTGGCAAATATGTCGTAAATTATGCATTCTATATATATTTATTAAGAGTACAAAAGTATTTAGAGTTATATTTGCAATATTTTTTGTATACATGAAATTTCAAAATTCGGACCGGAAGTAGCACTTTTACTCTTAGCGAGTAGCACTTTTTTTCGAATATCTTGCAAAGTATGCATTCTATAGCGATTTATTAAGAGAATAAAAGTACTTAGAATAGGATTTTGAATAAGTTTTGTATAAAAAAGTTCTTAAGATTGTATAGTTTGAAACGCTCATACGTATAAGAAAGTCGTGTGGTGGCCACACCTCATTTTTTACTTTCTTATACGTAGTATAAGGAAGTATTGTGATGATGAAAATTTTCGACCTCGAGATTTTTGCAGATGTCCACGTTTTGAGGTCCCCTGATACCAAAAAAGTGGTTTTAAAAAAATGTCTCTCTCTCTCTCTCTGTGTGTGTGTCTGTGTGTCTGTGTGTATGTGACCACGATAGCGGTCAAACCGCTGTAGATATCAATTCCAAATTTTGTATTTACGTGTGTAATCTGCCTCTTGAGAACTGATTAGATTTTGAGCAAAATCAGCAGACCGGAAGTAGTAGTTTACTTCAGTGAAAAAATCGAAATTTGCAAATATTTCGTCAATTACTAAGTTTAAACAAATTTATAAAGAATTCATATGTACTTAGAATTAAGTTTGAAACAAATTGTCTTAAAAAAGTTTTTCGAAATTCCGACCGGAAGTAGGTCTTTTACTCTTATCGAAATTCAGTTTTTTGCGAATATCTCGCAAGTCATGCTTTTAAGACAAGTACGTTACGAGTATAAAAGTATTTAGAACATAATTTTCAATATCTTTTATGTAAAAAAAATTTCAAAATTCAGACCGGAAGTACTCCTTTTACTCCTATCGAATAGCGATTTTTTGCAAATATGTAGTAAGTTATGCATTTTATATATATTTATCAAGAGTACAAAAGTATTTAGAGTTGGATATGGAATATTTTTTGTATAAATGAAATATCAAAATTCGGACCGGAAGTAACACTTTCATACGTATAAGAAAGTCGTATGGTGGCCACACCTCATTTTTTTTAGATAACTTTTAGTGATTTTATAGATTTTTTGTCATTTAGTTCCCTCCATGAATTGGACGTGTTAAGTAACTTCATAGTATGTATGTTACCAATTTGAATTCATGTGTTTTGATTGTCTAAATTATGAGTGTTCTATATGTTTATGTCTTGTGTTATGTTGCAAAATACGATGGTAAGAATTTATATTGTCTCTGCAAAACATTAAACATTCAAATAAATGTTGATTAGTATATCTTAATACTTCAAATCTTTTAAAAATGGTCCTATAAAAATCGGTTCTCCTAGTGATGGAAATTATTTTTAATGGTTTCCCTTGTGAAACTAAAATCACGTTCCCACAGCAAAATTTCATATTGCGTCGATAGTAGGTTAGAAAGGACGTCAATGTGTGCATCTCAAGTCAATTTATACCGTCAAGAATTAGGCTAAGACATTTTATTGGTTTGTTTTTTATAAGTTCCAGATGTGTATTCTATGTAAATATCAAAGTAATTTTTTTCAAGTTCAAATTTATACTATTATGTTTAAAGTATAATTGAGCATTGCTCCAAAGTTGCCCGTATAGCATCCAGCTCGCATCTCGAGCGTATTCTACATTTTAAAATTTTATGTGTTCTGAATATCATTGATATAATTATTAAAAAATATGGGTCGTAATATCGGACACCGAGGGACTCCGCACACGACAGGCTTAAACGATGGCGACTTATAACCGTTATCAACATATTGTTATAATATATTTGTCAAAAAGCTTCCAAGAAGTGGAAGGAGATGTTCTCTATCACCATAGTATGCCAATTTGTCCATCAAAATATTATAAGAAAGGCAGTCAAAACGCTTGGCCAAGTCTAGAAAACCTCTCATTATTGTGTTTCCTGTTTCGAGTTCATCTGTAATGAATATAATAATATACTCCCTCCGTTCGAAAATATGGTATACATTTTGGAATTTATTTTTGTCCGGATTTATGGTATACATTTACAATTTTTTTCCGTCCACATTTACATTTCTTGTTTGATGTAACATCAGCACAAATTTTACCGTCATTGTACTGTTTTTGAGCCATTTTCCAAATTCTAGACACGGATAAACGGGTTACCCCAAATTCAGTTGCAACTTTATTTATACTGCCGTGCTTCAGCTTCTGCCCTTCTTTCAGCTGCAACAATTTTTGCAATAGACCATGACGTTGCTCACCGGGTTAATTGCTTGAAATTGGAATTCCTTTTCAATAAGCTTACTTCATTATTTATAACAATATCTGCCATTTTGTGAATAGGGCATGTGTAAAATAATTTTTCATGAAATGACGATTTAACTCTATTGACGTTTTTGACACAAACCAAATCGGACATCAGCCAACTATGTATTATAGTTGTTTACCTAACATAAGAACTGCCAAATAAGTATATTTAATTATAGTTCGTTACTAATGTCTCATTAATATTCAAAAAAATTTCAAATGTATACCATATTTTCGGACGGAGGGAGTATCTATTAAAGAACTAATAGTAGATTTGCCATCGGTAGTAATATATGTACTTTAAGGTTTGTATTTAATTTAACGACTATTCTTTTGTTACATACTCATTAACCATTTACATTGTCGTTTACGGTTCAGTTTATAGACTTTTAATGTAATGCAATCTTCTTTAATTTTATTATAAATTAAGTTTATGACCTTTCAGGAAACATTAAAATAATAGCCCTATGTTTTCTGTTAGACGCGCGACCTTTCTATTTTTGAAACACTAAAGTCAGGCACGTGACATGATGTGATGATATAGCTATTGGTTTAGACAACGTGCTTAAGTCGTAAAAGTATCGACACCAAATCAAATATTCTAACACAGACACCCACTTACACGGCAGATATTGGCTACCGAAAACTGAAATACCTATTTTACACGGATTATACAGTATGTACGATTTTCTCAAAAACCTACATATTTATGAATTTAAAAATAAATATATTGTGGTATGATTATACAGGGTGTAACAAAATAAGTGTAAAACATTTCAGGGGGTGATTCCTTAGCGAAAAAGAGATAGGGTCTTTCATATAAAAAACTTCAATGGAGCATCCCTTGTTAAGATACAGCCCCATAAAGGGGGTACATAAAATTTGTTTTACAATTTTTCTCACAAACACTAAAAATGTAATTTATTTCCAATGTAACTTTTTGTCTAATTATTTGTTTACCATTTAACAAAATAAGTGTAAAACATTTCAGGGGGTGATTCCTTAGCGAAAAAGAGATAGGGTCTTTCATATAAAAAAAAAAACCCATAAAGGGGGTACATAAAATTTGTTTTACAATTTTTCTCACAAACACTAAAAATGTAATTTATTTCCAATGTAACTTTTTGTCTGATTATTTGTTTACCATTTAAAAATTTATTCCCAATACCTTGTTTCATTCGAAACAAAAAATGTCTCTTGAATTTTTTGCCCAAAAGTAATCAGTTCGCAGCAAAAAATTATTTTACGAACAACTACAGAGATACATCGTCATAAAACGAAAATGTAAAACTAATTTATTTAGTAGGCCGCTAGTAGTGGTATCACGCTGTCAGTTTGTAAATTTTTGAAATTGAATTAATACTTAATTGTGTGTCGTTGTTTTGTTCGTAATTTGTTAGTTTAATAATTCACTTGTTATTAAAATGGCATACACAAATGAGGAAATGGCTGATATGCATTACGTTTACGGTCTGTCGCAGGGGAATGGGTTAGAAGCTTCTAGAAGATATGCTGAAATGTATCCTCAACGGCAGATTCCTTCGCATAGAATATTTGCCCGACTTCATCAACAATTACGAGAATATGGTTCATTCGACAAAACAACGCAGGATTGTGGTCGCCATCGAGAAGTTAGAACAACACATCTTGAAGAAGCAGTACTTAATTTGGTTGAAGAACAACCTACTAGCAGTACTAGAAAGATTGCTTTCGAGTTAAATGTTGATCATATGACGGTATTTCGAATTTTAAAGGAACAACTCTTATACCCTTACCATCTGCAACGAGTACAGGCACTGTTACAGCGAGATTTTCCGAGCCGTCTTGAATTTTCCAATTGGATGCTGGAAATGATTAGAAGAAATCCTGACGTTCTGAAGACGATCGAATTCACAGACGAATGTACTTTTTCTCGGGACAAGATAATTAATTTTCATAATAACCACATATGGGCTGATGAAAACCCTCACGCTATTGTACAAGCTAACCATCAAGAACACTTTTCTCTTAACGTGTGGCTCGGAGTTATTGGGGATTATTTAGTTGGCCCTCATTTTCTACCTCCTCGATTAAATGGTGAGGCATACACTCAATTTTTAAGAGAAGTGCATCCAGTACTGCTGGAGGAAGTTCCTTTGGGCGTCAGAAGGGATATGTTTTTTATGCATGATGGGGCTTCCGCCCATTTTAGTCAAGCAGCTCGTCAGCATTTAACCCTAACATATCCAAATCATTGGATAGGTCGAGGAGGACCACAGAATTGGTCCGCTCGATCCCCGCATCTCAATCCTCTCGATTTCTCTACTTGGGGCCATTTACAGACTTTGGTTTATCCTACTCCTGTTCGCGATGTAGAGGACTTAAGAAACCGCATCATCGATGCGTGCAGGGTAATTAGAGAGAATCCAGGAATATTTGAGCGAATACGTGGCTCAATGCGCCGACGTCTAGACGCATGTGTAATGACTGAAGGTGGACATATTGAACATTTACTATGATTTCTACATGTTTTATGTTTTGTTATTAATAAATTAGTTTTCTTTATTCATCTTTAATCATATGTATTTGGATGCAGGTAGTAACTACAAAATAACAACACTAATCCAGTTCGCATTTATGACGATGTATCTCTGTAGTTGTTTGTAAAATAATTTTTTGCTGCGAACTGATTACTTTTGGGCAAAAAATTCAAGAGACATTTTTTGTTTCGAATGAAATAAGGTATTGGAAATAGATTTTTAAATGGTAAACAAATAATCAGACAAAAAGTTACATTGGAAATAAATTACATTTTTAGTGTTTGTGAGAAAAATTGTAAAACAAATTTTATGTACCCCCTTTATGGGGCTGTATCTTAACAAGTTGAAGTTGAAGTTTTTTTATATGAAAGACCCTATCTCTTTTTCGCTAAGGAATCACCCCCTGAAATGTTTTACACTTATTTTGTTACACCCTGTATAACATTAGTCCTCTAGATTTATTTTCTGATAGATGGTAGTCCGAGGCCGAAAATAATTTTAAAATTGGGTTGTAATTAAGTTTTAATACAACAAAATGAGGATACCCATTTTTTGTAATTTAAACTGAAGGAGCATATTTATTTTCTTTGCTGTTTATTTTATTTCGGCGTTTCTTGATATTTGGCATAAACTCATAATCATTTCGAACTCACGAAGGTCTAAGGCCCAAGTTTTAAGGTTTAAGCGCCGTCTAATTATTCTGTATGTACATAGAGATATTAGGTACTTCTAGTAAGCATTTTGAAGAACTTTTTTTATTGGTCTTAAATTAACTTTCTATTCTTTAGATGTTTGTCTAAACTTGATCGTTGATTAGATATTGATAAAATTTGATTTTTTCATTGAAGTAAATTACTGCGTCTAGTGCACTGAAAGATTATGTTTATAAGTTGTGTCATGAGCACACACACGCCTAGAGAGAGAGAGAGAGAGAGAGAGAGAGAGAGGGGGGGGGAGAGGGAAAGAGAGAGAGAGAGAGAGAGACGGAGGCCAAATGATTAATTCTTAATATTTGGAATACAGTATTGATCCGAGGAAAAATAAGCAAAATAATAAGTGAAGTCCTGGTAGAGTTAGAAAAAAGATTGGAGGGAATAGAAATGAAACATGTGAAATAATTTTAATAAATATTTGGAGCAACAGTCACAATATATCGAAATTGATCACAAGGAGCAAGTATCGGCAAAATAATTCAAAAAACTGTAATCTTATATTCTGAAATAAACATGAAATTCTTTAATAATACGGAGATCTCTGGTGATACACATATAAACGTATTTAAAAGATAAGGCTGTGAGGCGTAGATTATGATTGGTAAGCAGAAGCCGTAGAGATGAATTAGTTGAGAGGATTTAAGTCAGCAATACTGAGATAATAGTGGAGTTAAAATCTCAGTCCACTGCAGAATATGTAGAAGGACGGTAAGTGGAACCACATGCAACGAATGCCAAATGATTGGTATATATCGGAGTAGTGCAATAACAGCGAACTTTTTGGAATCGTTTACAGTTGAGCGCATGAAGGGATTGAGGGCAATGAAAAAGCTGATGAACTCGCTAAGAGAGAATCAGAAGCAAGATTCATAGGCCCAGAACCGGCTCTGGGGGTTCCCAAAAGTATGACTCGAAACCACGTTAAAGACTGGGTTTATGAAAAACACAAGCATCACTGGGCAACAATTCCAGGACAAAATCATGGCAAGGAATTTATTGGCCAACCATGCAACAAAAGAGTCGCAGAACTACTACACATGAGCAGGGAACGGCTGCGAACAACTACGGGTCTTTTGACTGGTCATGCACCTGTTAAAGTGCATACAGGATAGGCCTGTATGATGGAGACCTTAGTTGTAGACTCTGCAACAAGGAACCAGAAACAGTCGGGCATATCCTGGTAAACTGTGAGGCACTGGATCACAGGTGGCAACGCATCTTTGGGCAACCGAACGCAGACCCAGAGATGCTCAAGAGACACCCAGTAAAGGACCTGTACAGACTTGTACAGGATACAACATTACTGGAGCGGATAACATAGATAACACAGGTTGAGCACAATAAGTCTTATTGGCTGCAGTGCAAACTGGAGACGTTAGTCCGACAGGTCTGGAGAAAAAGAAACAGTTGAGTGCACTAATTTCCTTTTTGATTTGTAAATAAATCCCGTAAATGATGGTTCAGTTCTTATACGTTTGAATGCTAATACGATTCTTTTTGCATCTAGTTCCAGATTTCTCGGTTGCTTTGTGGGCGAAATCTTTTCATGACATGACCATATTTCGGATTTGTCTTCAAAGCTGTGCTTATTAGTCTAGGCAATTAACAAATGAAAAGTAGTGTGATCATTGAATCATGCACTAACTATGTTTTATCATGTTCACATAGCCTCCAGTTTGAAGTACTATATTATGTTCTAGGTCATTATTTTAAAATCGAATAATACGTATGGTATTCTTTCATCGTGTAGAACTGGCTTTTGTTTTCTTACCTTTAAATCCAACAATATATTTTTACTGCCATCAGTGTGCTCTTTGGACGCGAAAAACTATAAGAAATTTTGTTTAAAATCTATATATTGATACTCCATACAATACGAGATACCTTGGTGCTCTCACTGTGCCTACACGTAGAATCTCGTTATTTGAAAGGAGTCCTGTCTACTCTTCTATTCGTATAATAGATAATAGGATCACTGAGGATATGAGAAATATTGATGGCTCGTTTGAATTTAAGAATGCATTAAGCAACTATTTTATACAGAGCTGCTTTCATGAGGTCACATATTTTTTGAATCCTGCCGGTTGATGAACATTTGAATTTCATAATTTTTAACGAAACTCATACCTTATTGGATCGAATGGTGAATAAAGTTCATTATTATTAAATATAATGGCAGTTAAATAAATTGATAAGATCAAATTGACAAAATACGAGAGAGAGGAAAAACGCAGAGAAGAATAATAAAAAAGGTAGGGTAGGGTGGGGCAGATTCGGACACATTTCTTCAAAATGTCATAACTCCTAAACTAGATGATGCTCAGAAACAATTATTGTGTTAGGAGGTGCCGCAGACATTTAGGAAACTACTTGATTTTTTTATCTTTCGAAAGCATTCCAAAGGAGTGAAAAAAATGCAGAAACTAGAAGACAGCATTTTTCCGAAACTGCCCCAAGGTGGGGTAGATTTGGACTTGGGTGGGGTGGATATGGACATAATATTACAACCTCGTCCAGATGCAATAACTATATGTATTTAAGTATAAAAATGTTTACTGAACATCATAATTCGAAAAAGAAACAGAAAATTTAATGTGCGATGCTTGCCTAGCTGTCCCTTTAACCTCTTGTGGCTTTGGAAGCTTGGAAATTATTTCGTTTCTTGGTATTGGGCTGATATCATCGATAACCGGGTAGCAAAAGCCCAAATTCTCGCGTTTCCTTAAAAACTTCACTAGGTATTCGTCACAGTCCAGCAATTCTTGGATAATGCCAACAAAATATAGAACCTTTTTCTTTGTAGAAAATTTGACGAGAACAAAGTCTCCAACAGAAAGAGGTTCATCATATAGAAGTTCATCTGGCAAATTGTCCAAACTATCTTCATCAAAATCCATATCCAGGTCTGAGTCAACGCACATGTCTTCAGTTAACTGTTCCTCGGCACTTTCCTCTGAATCAGAAATAACTTTTCTCTTTGCCGACTTTGTTTTTCTACCCATCAGATTTCTTGTCGCCGCAAAAACATTTTCACAGTGCTTCTTTTTCTTGATTTGGGTTTTCTTTTGGATTTCATTCTTTTCTGGCGTGTTGGTGTATATACGTGAGCGTCCACGTTTGCGACCCCTACTATTTTCAGTTCTTGTTTTGAGTCTTGGGAAAGGTCTAACAACTTCTGGACTCAAAACTTCCGATTTTTGTTCTTTTTTCACCGATAAATTCTCCACTTTCGAATTCCAAACCTCAGATTGTAGTTCTCGTACAACTGATGACATTTTTTCAATTTCGATAAATACTCTTGTGAGAACTAACTCAACTAACTCAGCTACAACTTCAGTAGATGTAGGAGCGGCCGTCGTTTCTGCTGGTTTAATGATTTCATTTGAAATTATTTTAATTTGCCGAACCAAATTTGAGCTAGAAGGTCGAGGAGTAGGAGGCCTGTCTGTTAATTCAGCAGTGGCTTTTTGATCTTCATTTTCATATTGTAACACTCCAGCAAAATCGGTATCGTCAAAAGCTAAGCGATGTAAAGGCCAAATTCCTGGTTTTTGGAAAGCTTTGATAATATTAGAAGGAATAAATGAATGCAGATATGGTTCACAACTTAATTTGCATATTTAATATATATATAATATGAAGTCGTTGAACGAAGTCTTCAGCTTAGCCTTGAACGGACCATAAATTCCGACATCTAGGGGCTGCATCCTATGGGTGAAATGTGGGGGAAATGACAACATAACTATCCCATGCTCTCTGCAAAAGTTGATTGCATCTAGTGAAATATGTGTTTCGTGGTTATCCACTAGTAAGAGAATTTTGTTGTCTACAGAGCAGCTTGTATATTGGCGAATGTGTCTTAAAACATTAACAAATATTTCGGCAGTTATCCACCCATTTTTTGACGCGTAACCTTTGGCACCAGTGACTGATCCAAGCAAAAAATGATCTTTCATTCTAACTCGTGGAAAAATGTAAACAGGTGGAATTGCCGAACCAGTAGCAGTCACAATACCACAAAATGTGACCAGTGTTCCGCGTTCGGCAGAAACACATTGACTAACTTGTTTCTTTCCTTTCTCGCAAATAACTTTTGGTGATTGCATAACGGTGGTAATACCTGTTTCGTCGGTGTTCACAATTCGGTCCGGAGTAAATTTATATTTTTCCAAAACATTTGATAAGTTACTGAAAAATATTTCAACATTGTTTTTTGTGAACCCTGAAATTCGACCAATGCTAACGTTTTCTGGTTTTCTATATAAAAGTTTAGGGTGCCGCTTTACAAAGGAACGCATCCATTCAACCCCAGCTGATTTGTTATTATGCCAGTTAACTGGTATGTCTTTCTTTAGAAGTATTGCATATTGAAAAGCCAAAGCTCTCGTATTGCTATAAGTTAAGCCAAAGTTCATTTCGGATGCTTGACACACGTATCGTGCAAGACTTGCTTCTTCTTCGGAACTGAATATTTGACGCGAGGCATGTTTAGATTTGCTTTCAGTGGCCTCAGTATCAGAGGAGTCTTCAATACCTGATTCATCTACAATTTCTCTGGCTTGTTTTTTAGCTTTTTGTACGTGGAAGAATAATGTCGACTTTTTCAGATTATATCTGATTGCCGCGGCTCTAATTTTCATTTTCTTGGCGAGAACAAGGCGAACGGCTTTTTTTTATATCTTTGGGATCTATCATATGCCGATTTGTTTTTCGGATATAATTACGAACCATTCTGTAAACAAGAAACGCTAATAAATTTGGGAAATTTAATTTGTGGGGTAGTTTTGGACATTTGGGGCAAATTTGGACTAGTCCTGAACTGCCCCATTAAAAATATCCAAAACTGCCCCACTTGCAAATATTTCTTTCTAGTCGAAGCAGAGAGACGTAGAAAACTTTATATTCTTCAACTAAGTGAGGTTATGTACACTAAATTTAACGTAAATTTGTACCCCACTGTTCGCGATATCAATATTTATACTAACAGACTTCCAGAAGCTTACAAATAAACATGCAAAAACTTACTTTCAGTTATCGAATATTTTACAGCCACACAAAATTCGCAAAAATCAAGCTGCGTGACTCTGCTTCCAGCCAACGTTTACTTATGAAAAGTGAAGCGTACCAAGGAGAATGCAGATTATTTGGAGCTTATTTACCCGGTAAATTTGAAAAGTCCAAATGTGCCCCATGTCTAAATCTGCCCCACCCTACCCTACTTGGAATGAAAAAAAAAACACGAAAAAAAGCAAGAACACTCGAAACGTTCTATAGAAGAAATTTATCAAATAATTAAGGCGAAACAAACCCACACCATTTTATGGTAGCATGATTATGTGCGGGTAGCACATAGGATAATCAAATAGATCAGTGTAGTTTATTATTTTAATGTTTTAACTAAAGAAATATACATAAAGCACTTTTTTTTGGGAGGAGGGGAAACCCACAAGGGCTCCCAAGATCCTGTACTTTCTCGGGGAGTGTGAGACTCTTACTCACTAAAACCCCTCCTCATGTCAGCAGCCAGATGGTATTGGCTTCCGGCATTCTTCGTTCTGGGCGCTCCTTGTCCTTCCCGTCCTCAACCTCTCTGTCTCTCTTCTTCTTCCTTTGTTTTCAAGATCTTAATGACTGCTTCTTCCACGACGCACCAACTTTCCCGGTCCCGCAGCATGGTCGGTACCATATTTTCTATTGTCAATCTGTCGCCCAGTCGGAGCTCCATCATCTCCCGTGTCTCCCTCCATCTTGTGCATTTCATGAGGGTATGCTCTGGAGTATCGACTTCTCCACAGTAAACACATTTGTCGTCATATTTTATCTTAAATCTGTGCAGATAGGTTCCGAAGTACCCATGGCCCGTCAGCGCCTGGGTTAGGAAGTAGCTCACCTCTCCGTGTTCCTTTGTCACCCATGGCCCGACACAGGGGATGTGCCGCTTTGTCCATTGTGACGTCTCGGTCTCGTCGTCCCATTCTGCTTGCCATTTCCTCAGTGTTTCTTGTCTCTTCTCATCCTTCCTTTTCTTTTCATTGTCCCCGACGCCATATTCCCTTTCCAACACAAGTAGATGTATGGGGACGAGGCTTGCTACTACTTGTAAGGCCCTAGTGGCCACCGTGTGCTATACTGGTTAGGTCTCTACGATTTCTAATCGTTGTCTTTGTGTTTGGGTAACATCTTTACGTACTCAGCACAGGTTGAAGTTAATATGCCAGTTACGTCTTGTGTTGTCAATATTTGGGTTTTTGCTTCTATTCGAAGCCGTATTCTTTCATCGGTACAATTTCTTTTAATTTCTTCCAATATTTTTTTTATGAGCCAATAAGGAGTTCGAACGGGGTGAAGCCATGGCTTCTTTGATGTGTAAAAATAGTAGCACATTGTATTTGATCTACGTTCCTATGTATACCATTTGGCAGGATCGTCAATGGATAATTTTGCAAGAATAGATACTATCGAAGAATTCAGCCGTTCGATCCGTCCATTTGCTCGGGGCGGACCTGTAGTTTTATTATACAATTTAATTCCCTCCTCTCTGCAATAGTCACCAAATTCCTGGGAAATAAAAGCAGTGCCGCTATTAGAAATAATTATTGCTGGGTTTCCAATATATTTTGGTGAATTTGCAGTTGGCAATTAACTCTCGGCTCGTGGTCCAGTTTGTTGGATACAGCCAAATAAATTTAGTGAAACTATTAATGATGGCCAAGATGTACTTGTAATTCTTATTTGTTGATTTTAGAGGTTCTAAATGGTCAGTGTGGAAAGTTTGCATGCGTATATCTTCTTTTGGAATAAGATTTAGCAGATCTTTTTGTTTTCCTTTCTTTCTGTGTTCATTTATCTTTTCTTTACGTCGTCGTAATCTTGGTATTTCGTTTTTTATGTAGAGATCGCCTTTAGTATTTGTTGATGCGTCATTTTCTTCATTTCGTCGTTTATGTATCCACCGCAATTGATTCGTCTTTTGTTTATACAGCCATTGTCTTCCGTCTTTTTTTCTTAATTCGTCTTCTACTTTATGTATCGATCCTGGGTGATTCGTCTTTTGTTTATGTAGCCATCGTATTTCGTCCTTTTTTGGTTGGTTCGTCTTTTTCTTTATGTATCTATTCCGAGCGAGCTCCAAAATTTGTGGGATAGAACATAGGATAATCAAACAGATCACTGTGCTTTAACTAGTTCAATGATTGAACTAAAGAAATAGACATAAAAGATATGTTTACTAGAGTACGCCTTAGTGCTATATTGGTTACCTTACGACTGCCATAAAAATTAAAAAAAAGTAAAAATATATTCTCCCTACAACTATACACGATTTCAACCATAATTTTAAAATATTACATACACAGAATAAAAGTGTCCTTTTAAATAATTTAGAAGTTTTAGAAATCAATAAATTCAAAAACACGAACCTATTATTAAATAACCAATTAGAAATATCAAACTCCCAACTTTTAAATTTATTTTAGAACCCACCCCCACCAATGTCAACAAATATATAAATTCAAATAGCTCCTAAGTTTAGTTAGTATTATTTACTTGATAAAGCCACAGTGTGTGCGAAACTAGTCGTATTTTTGTTAATACAATTTTTGGAAATTTGAAACACCTTGGTTTATTTCAAGTGTTTTTGTGCATTTTATTAAAATGGAATTCCAACAAGTAACAACCAACTCTATCAAAATGCTATCAATATTTCTACTAATGTATTCGCATCTACATCGTAATCAAGTAATTATGACATAGACATTTTTTGTTTTAAAATTTCTAACACGACATTTTTGTTGTATATATATATATATATGCAATGTATTACATAACACAAGAAAAATATTACACTACGTTTAATGCACACACCTGTTGTGTGAACTTAAACATTGTTCAAATACTGATAAAATTAGCAATCAACAACACAATTCATGTAGGTGTAATCTTCGACATTGTCTGATTTTGACACATATACAGACAGGCACACACATACACACACCTGTTATTGAAATTATTTACGCCTCTGAATAATATAAGATCTGCCGTTCATATGAATCAATTTATTACGCTTCAGTAAACTGGGGTAATTCCCCAGTCTCCGATTATACGCTTCCATGCCGATTAAATCTCACCCTATATCAAGTTAGAAGTAATATATATGGCAGTAACTAAATATGAATTATTTGCAGCCCATCATCATCGTCTATTTGCATACCCATCGTACTCTTTTAATAATTTCCTGTATTATTTTTTAATTGAGAATATTTTCAATGCTTTGCGCCCTTTGTACAAATAGAGAGGAATTTGGCAGCATTCTTGTTCTTGGAATTTGGGATGAATCGATATTTTCTGTTAAAATATTTGTACTGGGAGTATATTTTCAGATGAATTTTTAAAAACAGCATCAGATAGATTTTACTTATTGCTATTTAATCGAATGAAATACAGGTTGATTATGTCTGATTGGTGGTTAACCCGTATTTTACCAAAGGTAAAACAAAGTAAAACCAACAATAAACTATTATGGTATCTAAATAAAAAATAATGTAAATAAAACGATATAACTGGTAACAAGGTAAATACAACACGTAACAACTACTAACAAACAAACAGAAATTAATAATTCACTAGCCGAACTTAATTTATAACAATAAAACGCAATTACAGCAAAGATAAAATACAGAAAACGACTTTTTATGGACTTTTGAAGTAGAGATTTGACGTTTAGTTCACAGCCATTTTTTTTTTAAACCAAGGCCAACCAACTATTAGATGCCCCCACATATTGCATGTTATAAACATGAGTATATCCCATTAAAGGTTTATAACTTATAAAAATATTATAGGTTAGATTTAAAAAAAAACGAGAAAATAACCAATAATGATCGATAACTTAGACACGACATATTTAACACCCTGTATATTTATTCACTTTGTTCAACCTCAAAACAAATAACGTGTTAGTCCATAAATTAGTAACACAAGAGTTACGTGAGGTATTCTAACCATTTTCAGACTACAGCTTAAAATGTTAGATGCTGCAACTGTCAACATTTCAACAAAATTATCAATAAAATCAAAACTAACAGTCTGAAGTGCACATATCCATATGTCATTGAAATAGTTATTTACGAACCAAGTGCGGTAAGACTATTTTCCCGCATGAGCGCACATTGTAAGCACGAGCGACCGCAGGAAGCGAGTGCTTTTAATTGCGCGAATGCGTGGAAGATGTTTTCACGCAAGTGGTTTGTACAATATTTTTTGTACGAACATTAAATTAAAAAAATAGTATTGATTAATGTCATTGGTATCATACCTAACCTAAGATATATTACCTAATTAATTTAAGCATTTCATGTACGTAACTGTTACTCACCTTTCCCTAAAATTAAGTTATTATATTCTTATACATGGCAAACTTGAGGTATTTATTCTTATATTTATAAATTTATAGTACATTTATTGCGTTTTTTTGTTTAAATACAAACAATTCCGAACTGCCAATATGAATGTCGACGTGGTTCAAATAGATGGCGCTTGAATCTTGCTTAAGATGTGGCTTAAAATGTCGTCAAACAGATGTCGCCACAATTTTTTTGGAAGAATTTTTAATTTTTACTTCTATTTCCCCAACTTTTAGTAAAGAATAGTGAAGGGAAGTAGTATTTTATAGACTAAATTTTGTTACTACCAAGTTAGATTTTTTTTAAAATGTCCCAAAGTGCCAGTGTTTTTTTCAATTTTTACAGTCGCCTCAACCGGGAAAACGTATTTCCCAGTCGAGCTACACATGCGCCAAATATCACTTTACAGGCGGTGAGTACAAAAAGATAATTTGAATGGCTATCACTATAATAGCTAGAAAGTATAGCAATGTATTTAAAATAAAAAAGTTGAAAGCGGTTGCGAAAATTTGAAACACCCTGAATATTTGTAAATAAAATTACAAAATGTGCAGTCGCATACTACATACGTACGTAAAGTCTCATTACTACAGCATTATTAGTTTTCACACTAAGCTCCGCCGACACACTATTGCACCACCCGATATATGCGCACTCGTTATTCGCGCATGTTGTTGTAATGAAAATCGCATGTGTCTGAATTCTGGATATTAAAAACGTAACTACGCGAAAGTGTTTAGATGAAAGTTGTATGATTTTCAAACATCTATTCAAGCCGTGCTCACGATCTGGGTCTGGTTAGGCCCCAATTTTTTGCCACATTGATCTTTTTATTGCGGACTTTTATTATATTCTTCGGAATAGAAATACTCTGTATCCTGTCATTTTTGGGTAATAAGAATCACACAAAGAGCTCAACATTTCGGCGGAAAATTACGTGATAAAACTCTCCTTATTGTAAATCGTATAATTGAAATCCATAATGAAAAATGAATAGATCTCTCGAAACGACACTCAAAAGTCAACCAATAAGTGCATAAAAAAGTATAGGGGAGATTTTGCGAGGAAGTCTTAGAGAAATAGAGGAATAGAGAAAGCACTTTAAAATGTGCAAACCTTTTAAAGTTGGAATCCGCCATTTTGAAGGTGTCTAAAAAGCAGTAATTTGAAATATAAAAGCGTTTGTTTTTACCAAAATATATCGATGGTTGTCAGGTACTAGTATTTCTGACAAATTATCAGCCAAAGTTGGAAATATGTTGTCAAATTTACCATACAGTTGAATAAATAAAATAAAGGAATATGTTTCATGTAGTAAATAGTAATTAGTCTTTTAATTTCAGCATCGCCTAAAAAATAAAAAGTGCATTTTGGAAATATTCTCTTCAGAAACAAATTATAGTACGTCAGTTTAATATTCTTACGACAACTGCACTAGTTTCGCCTTTTAACGAAGTCATTAGGTTTGAAGCGTCTTTTACCGTCACTCGTTACAAAAAAGATTTTCACGCATCAGTTAGTTTTTATTTTTTCAGTCAATAGACCATACTTGCGAATTATTGAATTGCCGTAAGAGAATGAAAGAATTGCATGTTTAAGAGCACGATTAATTCCGTACCATAGATTTCCACGGAGTGAACCATTGAAAATGTGGTTAGGTGTGCTGAGGAGCAATTGTTTAAACGCGTACTTGGCCCAAAGCTAAAGTTGTTTGTTCACCTCTTGGCTTAAATCTTCGAGTGTTACTGCAGTCCGATACAGAAAGAACATGATAATAACACACACAAGTCCTTCCTAATGTAATTAGTTAAATATATACATCGAAGTTTGACAATTGCAACAAGTGACAACTGACCTGCAAAATGGCGATCACAAGAGAGTTTGCTTAGTATTGGATGCACACTCATCTCAGGGCATTCTCCATTTCTTTATCAAAATCTTCTCGAAAAAATACTATGGAAGACATTCTATGATCACTGTTAATATTCGACCCATATAGTTTTAGTGAGCAAATTACCTTGCAAACAATTAAGATCGTTATTACCAGAAGCAGTCAGAATGTTAATTCCACTTTGTGTTAGAATAAGCAAGGAAACCGGCAGTTATGATACAGTTGAATCAACTGAATACGAATCTGTTTATCACTCATCTGATGAAGATTACTACACATGTAATTGATTTTATCCATATAATACAAATTTATTATATTCAATTAGAAACTGAATGTTAATCTTTACTAAATGACTACCCTTTAAAAAGATGTTGATGAATTTATATTCAGATATTGAAATTCTTATAGCATTGTCGATCTCTTTTTTTTTCAGTTCCTATTTAAATTTATAGTTTATATCAATGAAGAAGACAGAGCTTGGACTTCAGTCAGAATGAGATTTTTTTCTGTGGAAGTCGTCGAAATTGTATCGCCAATCGTTTTAATTTCACCAGATGCAATCATCCTCACATTAGATATAATATAGGTACCGATTATGAACTGGACAGCATGATTAAAAAGCATTCAAACTGAAACTGATGTTTTAACCAGGTGACTGTGCATCAAGAGACTGTATAGCTCGGTTAATATCTGATGCCATTCAGGATGCGCGAGGTGTGGTTAAAATATATAACATGTGCGTTAAAAACATCAGTATCGGAAGGAATACAGTACGATGGACAAAGTGCAACTAAATTAAATACCGACTAATGTTTTCACCCCTTCATATGTAGCGAAATCTATGTCTATCTCTCACGTTTCATGCTGCGTTTTCCTCTTTTGTCTTAAAATTGTCATTCAAGCAAGTGCCATCAGATCTTAACCGAGCTATATTTCAAGAGACTGAACATCACCATATAATATACAACATACAAAAAGTTGATATTGAGACTCAAGAGACTGAGAATCTAGAACTATTAAGAAGACCGAATAATCTGCAGAAATAGTTTTGGGAAAGAGCAACTCAAGATCTTTACTTATCTACGGAAAGACTTTGTTGCAGTGCAACCTGAGGTCAATAACCAGCAACTTGAGGCCAATAACTAGCAAACATGCGCCGTTTGTGATAATCAAGTAGGTGATTCCTTAAAATGTACGCGTTGCAATGGTAGTCTGCGTATAGACTGTAGATATATTCCAAAATTGGTTCTGCAGTAGAAACAATTTGTTTACTTGGTTGACGGCAGATTCATCATTTTTAAGATCAGATGAAATTTCAGAATCAGTGTACTGATTCTGAAATTTCAATTAGTTGAACTGGTGCATCCTCGCAGAAATTTGTGTTTTTTGGTTGCAGCAAAAATTGCTGCACAAAATCATGTTCACGTATATAACACGTACTTTGCTTATGCAATAAATAAGTTATACTTTCAAAATATATTTTTTATTCTCATTCATTTTCCTCACAATAAAGCTCAATACATTTACAGCTTATATTTTTCTTTTCACGTTTTCATCTGTACAACTAGTGGTGATACATTTAAATTGCTTAGAAACAGTTTTCAGCAAATTATGACGTGTAATATTAATTAGTCAGGTATTGAATATTTTATTTGCTGATTACTAGTTTTAAGCATTTTTTCAGATGTTAACCAAATTCGTATATTTGGCCTAAAATATACATTCTTCAAGTTACAACAACTCGACCAACACCTACAAGTAGCTCTGAAGATTTATACAAGGTGTGTATAAATTGGCGGACCCACTACACGTGGCGACATTCTTGGTCAAATTTTGAGTTAATAGTCCTAATCCCAAAACGATGTATTAGGCTTCCTTTGTCTTCAGAATGAATTTGAAAGAAACATACATTTGGTAACATTGAACACGCATGTGCTAGTTATAATCTTCGGAACATTTTTACACGTCGTCATGTGAACCTTACATTTTAAATTTAAAAAAGAAACAAACGAAATAAAATTGGTTTCTTAGATTACATATTTATTACGAAAATATTACAAAGTTTAAAAATTTTTTGATAATATTGACTAATTTTTGTACATCTTCTTGATAGAAATCAATGTAATTATTACCTACATAATTGTTCGAATTGAAATCCATCAGTTTGTAGACATAGCTGCAATCTTTGTGGTATCGCTTGTACTATTCGCTCAAGTCTTTCTGGTGTGATTTCTAATACTGCGGATTCAATTCGGGCTCTAACTTCGTCAGCGTCCTGTGGAGGTGTAGCGTAAACTTTACCTTTAATGAAACCCCAAACAAAAAAATCTAATGGATTGAGATCGGCGGATCTCGCAGGCCACAAAAGGGGACCGCCACGACCAATCCATCTGTCTGGGAAGTGTTCAGTCAACCTGTCTCTTATATTACGAGCAAAGTGCGCAGGAGCTCCATCATGCATGTAAATCATATTACGGCGCACGTTCAGCGGTATCTCATCAATAACTTGTTCTAAAACATTTAAATATTCACCGGCATCTAGGCGATTTGGTAAGTAAATTGGTCCAACTACCCTGTGGTTTATTATACCCCGCCAAACGTTAACAGAAAACCTTCTTTGGTGACCGTATTCGCGAAATTCATGTGGATTTTCATCTGCCCAATGATGAAAATTATGAGTATTAAACACACCATCTCTGGTAAACATGCACTCATCACTCCAAAGAATACGTCTTAAAAAGTCACCTTCCTGAATTCTATTTAAGATTGTATTGCAATAATTGATTCGAAATAAGTTATCATTTCCGTAAAGAGGCTGAATTTTAGAAACATGGTATGGATGAAGCAAGTTTTCTCGTAGAACCAAATGAACAGTCTTATTACTGGGAATATTTAGTGTAGAAGCTAATTGACGGGTACTCGCAGAGGGATCTTCCTGTATTGTGGCTAGAACTTGCTCTTCTAGTTGCACGGTACGCCTTTGCCTTGGTCGACCGCGTTCGCATTTCTTGGAATAAACGAACCTGTTTCACGAAGTCGTTGGTCCAGCCTTCGAAATAAATTTTTACTTGGATGCCTCCGATTTGGAAAACGCACTCGATATTCCTGCCCTGCCATGCTAGCATTTCCACGACAGAAACCGTATATCATGTACAGTTCTGTGCAATAAATTGGCGTACACTTAATATACGCTTATGTAAATATGACTTTTGTTTGAATACCTGTCATGTATGACAAATTGAATTGACGCTATAATTCCATTTGTCAACTTAACTTAAGCCATTTTCACAATGGCAAAATAATGTCAAAATTAGCAATAAGACGTGTACGCCAATTTATTGCACAAAACCGTACATATCGGCATATTCGTTGAACGTAAAATTCATAATAAACAAACAGAACAACTAGTAAACACGAAAACCCGAAAACTGATTAAAACTATACAAATAAACACGAAAAATAAGCAAGTCGAATGAAATAGGTAGATTACAAAGTGTCAAAATTTGACAGTAGTAATGTATTTGACTAGAACAACATTAGGCTGCCTACTTATTGTATTACAACGTTGTCAGATGTGTTTTTCGTCAAAATAAGTTAATATAAACAAATATTAAAAACAAACTTTAAAATCAAAAAGAAAACTTTAACGAAAGGATAATAACAACAATTCTTCTTTCTTCTAAATTGTAGCTCTTTCTGTCAACAAATATCAAGTAATAATGCTTATTTCAAGACTGAAAGTCCGAACTTTAGGAACCTCGTGCAAAGATATGGAGCATGGTACAACATTTTCGTATTAGGATTTGGGACTCCGAATTTAACGAAGAACATCGCCGCGTGTAGTGGGTCCGCCAATTTATACACACCTTGTATTGCAATAGTGGAAGAAACATCGGCATCTACGACTAACTTCACGCGGTTCCAACGCGGTAACTCAGATCTACATTTATATACCAGTGTCGATAACAATATTTCGATATTAATAAGTCATTGTAAAATAGTTTATCGATAGTTCCTGATGTATTTGTCCCACATACGAACACTTGGGTTTTCCTGTCCCTAAAACTAACGGGGGAGAGGGATCCGTTAAATTTTAATAGGTATAACGTTGCATGAAATTGCGATTAAAAGAGTTAATGGGCAACAAAGCCTTGACATTGTAGATTAACACCCTTTCCGTTTTAAATATGAAGATTGATGAAGTGTTGCTGCAGGTGGTCCGTTTAAGACTTTACTTATTTGTACAAAGGATTACGAGTCACAGTAAAGTAGCAACATTAATTCTGTAGCTATGTTCTCTATTGTATTCGATGTAAATATGATTATTCTAATAAATATCGATTGCTTTACACACTTGCAGATGGTTTCTAACATGATAATAGATGCAGAGATCAGATTTGGTGTAGTATTACATCAGTAAAATTCTAATAAGGTTCTGGTTGAATAAGATTTAATCAAAAGGTAATGACAACAAGAATACTTGAGTTTATGTCATTACCAGTTCATTGATGTGTACTTTGTAGCATCGCTATATCACTTTTAGCATAGGATTTGTCGATATACGTATAATTGACCGTTTTCATGTTTTTTGAAAGAGTTTTAAAAGTATCGTACAATTATATGGACATGATGAAAATAATGAATTCTTATTACAGAAAGGGTAATTTCTCTCTTTCGGCAAATATCAAACTCTCTTCTTATTTGTATGTTTTTACTAAATTGATTATATTTTATTTAATAGTGTAGCGTTTTCGGGGTCGAAATAAACAACTCGTGCAAATGTTTTAAAACTGTCTGTATATTTCCACACTTAAAACTAATCACAATATAAAAATATAAAATAAATGTAACGCACTTAAAACTACTACGAATAAATTAACACACGTATTTATATCTATCATTACTATTTATGTCTGTAATATTTATGTAATAAAACTGCACCGCTCGCTTATTTATTTATTTGAACTGCTCGACTACTATTCAATGAATGAATTTCTTACCCACCGGCGGCATTTATATATATGTGCAGACAAAAGGTCTAGCAAATTCTGGCTCTCTTCTACCATATTCCAGACTTTCCGTCGCTTCGCAGTACATATGTGTAGATTGATTTACGACCTGTTTACCGGTACGCTTTTTGTCGCAGCCCGGAGGTCTGCTTCTTTTTGCGGGTTTGTTTCGTTACATTGCCCCTTCTTAAAAACACACTATTCCATGTTCTTGTTGTTGGCGGATGACGGAATCTACATTGGGACCCACGGGTGCACCCAGTTGTCTTGTGAAAATGGCAATCCACCGTCTTAGGTTGTATAACGGGCTGATTGGGCCGATAGCTGCATACGACTATTTCCATACCAGTATGCCGAAACACCACCTCCAGCATGTTTTTCTCCATTCCAAACGGTCTAATCCGCAACCCAGCTTCGGAATGGCCAGCCTCTTAATGTTTTGTTCGAATGCACGTTCTCGTAAATCAACAAGGGACTCCCATAATGCATGATAGGTCGGCTTTTCGTTGGAGACTTCTTTTGTGACCAGGTAAAAAATAGATCGTCCGTCACGCTTTATCTCCAAAGTTTTACCAACCCTTGGCTTTTGTTGGATCAGTTCATTGACTCCGCCATATCTCCTCTTGAATTCCACGGCCACCCTCTACGCATACATAGGTCCTGGGCTACACAGTGAGCTAGGGCATAATCACAGGGTACCGTAAAAATATTCTGTTGCTTCTCCGTGGTAATTCCAAAACGAGCCTTCCTAGTACTAGAATATTCTTGCATAAAATTCCCATAAGTTGGCTCTCTATGTTCTCTGATAATTTGTCGCACATCCGTTACTTCGCCGTTGTTACGTCCATGGTATGGGACCATTTGGTTAAATTGCACCACCCTTGACTTACTATGGGATGTTCGTCGACGTCTTTAGGGCCTATTGATGGCGGCATAAATTGCACATTTTCGGCACCATTCCTTTACATCTCGTGTGCAATTCACCCAATAAAATCGTTGGCGCACTTTATCGAGTGTCTTGTGTACGCTGCAGTGTCCTACGGACCTGTCCTTGTGGAGCTGTTGCAGTACATCAGGTATCCTGTTCTTAGGGATGACCACCTGTATCCTTTGCCCATATCCATCTGGGAGGAGCTACTTCTTGCCAAGCCGGTCTGTGACCAGTATCTTTCCAAACCATCAAGGAACCAAGGTCTTCATCAGCTTCCTTATCGATCCTCAAATTGCCAGGTTGCAACTGATCGTCAACCATGGTAGTTCTAAGCGTGTTGGGCGATTTTCCTTCTACCCGGTTGCAATGCCTGTAGTCTTCTAGACATGGTATCCTTGAAAGAGCATTAGCGTTTTGGTATTTCAGAGATGCAATTTGCGCTATTGCTTTTGAGGCTCTATGATACTGGGTCGACCATTGCCTCCGCTCATCGACCCGTTTTAGTTTTCCTGCTTGCTCCGCTATGGGTTTCTTGGGCTCCTTCTTGCATTTACTACGAACATGGCCCCTTTCACCACAATTCCAGCGTCGGAGCGTTCTTCTCTTAGGTTGCACCTGATTCACTAATCGTCGGACTACCTGCTCTAAGGAGTCTTCGGCTTCTGGTAGATCCCTGACAGAACATACTCTTGCGGAGTTTCGAGAGGCTAGCTTTGCGGTTTCGAACTCCAGACTATGTGCCAAAGCATCGATTAGGGATTTTGGTCTTGCCAGCCTCAGTGCTTGCTGTGTATCGCCATCTCGAAGACCATCTATGAATGTCTGCACAGCCAACTGTTCCGAGAAGCTATCTGGAGCCGTTGTATATGCCAGACGAACAAACGGGCGATATCCGCTTCTAATTCTTGGAGGCTTTCACCTTTTTTCTGCAGACGATTCTTCAATTGTATATGATAAACCTGGTCCAGGTGCGTGTCCATATCTCATCTCAAGACTTAATTAATTGAGGGTAGTCTTGACACTCTTCTGGAAGTAAGGTCTGTAGAACGTCACTGGCATCTCCTCTTAACGACACAATCAGGGCAGTAGCTTTCTCCGGGGACGTCCATCCATTTGCTCCTGCAGCGGCTTCTGTCCATAATAAATCAGGACTTCTGCTGAAACTATTTGTATAACAGCCAAAGTTCTATGCTTAATTGTTTCATTTTCACATTTAATAATCGTTTGCATCTCTCTAAATTTTGTGACTGGTTTGTCAGTAAACACATAGGTAGGCAATGTCTGCTTTGAAATGAAATTCTTTCCAGTGCATCTACTTAAATGAATTGCTTTTCTGGTCATTTTATTTTATTCATTTTGCTATTTTTTAACTATAATGAAACTATTTAAATAGCGGCGTGCTTTCCTATCTGTCATTTTTGCTATTTATAGTTACTAGTTATAATCAATATAACCTCCACTTCATGGTGACAAATTAGTGTAATTACATTTCTATACTATATGGTTACGAGTGCTGTAAAATGATATGCACAACAATAGAGTAATAGAATAAGTTTCGTTATTTTTCGTCATATACCCTCGTGTTTATTTTCTAACACGAATTTCTACGAAATCCGTGATTATTATTTTGCAAAATATAGGAATCTGTATTTTGTCGGGATGTACAAATTTTAATTTAATAATTTGTCTTCGGTCTTTACATTTAAACTGTAATAAAATAAACCACGACACGCGGCTACCGAAAACATATTGCGTCAAGGGAGATCTCCGTGCAATATGCTGCCAGAAGATTGTATTTACCCTAATCCGGCGCGCACACGCACACACATATGGTGGGTAGAATAAAGTTAGGGAAGGAAACAATAAAATACGTACTTACTAAGATTTATCGAATTCAGATTCTATTTTATTAGAAATCATTGCGTTGCGGCGAAATACTTTTACATTTTTTCCGGTTTTTTGCCAAATAATACCGGACCAATTCGAAGATATTTTGTTTGATCATTCAGTATCTACGTATAAACAAATATGTAATTTTTTAGAATTGAATTAACTAATAAAATCGTACGAGTATATATAGAGAAATAATATATGAATAACTGCAAACTCTCGTAAACATCATACACACACGGATTTAAACAATACCGTGCCTTCAAAATCTTACCTCATCAAAGTAGGCGCCTTTTTAAGTAATTATGTAATCAATGTTGGTGTACATGCTAAGCTTTTGAAAACTTCAAATTCTGACAGTTATTATAGACGCTCATATTTTTTAAATTATTTTATCGCCAAACGTCAGTAAAGCGATACATTACCATAGTATTTTACGGAAGTAAACAAACACTTGATCGTACTGCAAAATAAAATTACTTTACCTGCCGCTAATATCTGCCAACATAGTTATGACTATATGACATTAACCATATATCGTTTGTCACAGTCATAAACTGTGATAAGTTATTATGTCATACAATACAATTTTTACGGTTGGCGATAAAATTTGTATGCACCATATCAGTAGAGTGACTTTATTAAACTCGCCTGTTACTCGCCTCGCTCGCTTGGCTCTTAAATCAGACTTGTTCGATAAAGGATCACTTTACTGACTTGGTACATAATAGTATATTAAAATACAAGTAACAGAAGGCCTTTCATTCCAGCATGATTTCCAAAAGGAAAGAATGCTGGAATGGCCTTCTGTTACGAGTATTTTACACTATTTTCTCTGTTTCGGATTGTATTTATATTATTTATTTATAGAAAAATTGTTAAAAATATTCATTACGGGAAATTTTGATAACGTGATGTAGTCAATTGGTAGCAATGATTTACATTTATATTTGACAGTTGACTTTTGTAAGAATTATTTGAATTGAAAAGTTTGTTTAAATTAGAAAAAGATCTCATATTATCTGTGGGCAGAATGTCAGACGAAGAGCGTCAATCTGCGACACTAGAATTGCGGGACGGGGCCTCCAACGCCATAAATAATTTACTACCGGGTAAATCAAAAAGCAAGTATGAAAAAGATTATGAAAAATTTATGCCACCAACCTATTTCTACTAAAATAAAAAGTTACCAAAAATCGGTGTTAGAATGGAGTCCATTCTAACACCAAAATGGCTGCTAGAATAATGTTGTTCTAACACCGAAACAGAGAAACAACTTTTATTATAATGTTACAGTTACAACATAAAATATTTATTATTGAAAGTTACTATAGAACTGGACAAAAATTAGAAAATGGCGATTGGGTTTATTTCATTACAATTCCAGTAACTTACGCACAACTGCAAAAACATATTCATGCTTGTGTTATTAAATTTGGTGAAACAGGGGCAATAACTCGTAAACAGATTGTATAGAGGATATCCAACGTCGAATGGACAACTCACCCAAAAAATCAATAGCAAAGCTCTCTCAGGAAGGTCAGTTGTCAGTGGAAACTTGTTATACTATTTTAAAAAAGGACTTTGCATATAAAATTCAACCAGTTTCGGAACCCAGACAGGTAGAATTTGGTACGAGAACACGCAGTACTGCCAATGGTTCTTGAATAACAAAAAATAATGACATTCCCAACAAATACTTCTTTTCGGATGAGGCTTGGTTCCATCTTTCAGGATATTTAAACAAGCAAAATAGGAGAATTTGGCCCTCATGAAGCCCTTATGAATTTGTAAAAACTACGCCACATCCACAAAAAATAGGCGTCTGGCTAGCAGTTTCAAGAAGACTAATTATTGAAGAAGAAGTGAATTATTACAGCCTTTTATTAATGAACTCCATAATGTTGAACTTACAAAAGCATATCTCCAGCAAGATAATGCACCAGCGCAAAAATCTCGAGAAACAATAGCTTTTTTGCAACAATTTTTCGATATAAGAATTATTAATTTTCCTTCAAGATATCCGGATCTACAATTTTAGACTAATTAATTTTACCATATTTAAAGAATACTATTTTCAAGGCCAGGCATTACACAATCGAAGAACTTTGTAATGCTATTCTGGATTCTTGTGCTGACATAACCCAAGTAATCCTAATAAATGGCTTTGAAAGTATGACACGTAGAGTTTAATTTTGTCTTCAAAATAATGGTCAACATTACCAACATCTGCTTTAGTATTATTTCCTTTTAATTTTGACTATTGTAATAAAAAAATTTTCAAAAACTAAATTACTAATTGTTACATGACATAACCATACTCTCAAAATTATCCGTTTGTGTCTGATTACGTGCACTGTCACCAACCATTAAAAAAAGGATGGCCGTTTCTAACGAGGAAAGTATTTGAAGGCACGGTATGCGCAAAGTAGGTATATATAATAATATATGTAACTATACAACGTGGAACAGCTCCACACTAAGTGAACATGGAAAAAATTCCATATTGTTCATTTTTGTAAACGTAAATTTGGCAAGAGGTTTGATTTATCATAATAATGGATAAGGTAGAAATTTTCGTGATATTTTGACTGTATTTTTTCTAAATGTACCCACATAAGTAAGTCTCTCCTCAACTTTTAGTCTTTTTACTAATGAGATGCTTGTGAACCAGTTATCTCCTGTTATGTTCCGATTGGTATTGGGTATTGGTTTTCCAAGTCTCTGAACTATCTCCTCTGTTTTGTTACTTTTGTCATATACCCCTTAGTACGTCTGGAAATTTGTCACAATATATTCAAATAAATCCCTAATAGGTGCAAACTTATCCGTCATCTGCCTTACTTCTCTAGTTTCTCTGTCATCAAAACGAATACACCTTCAAAGAGATTGGAAGCGCTTCTCACTCATAGCTAAGTAACATATCTCGATACCACTACCTTTTGAATTATTCCACATCGGATGTGTTCTTTGCCTAGAACTTTTCAAGCTACCTATCAAAAGCAAGATTCCTGTTACTGCTCGAGTTTCTCTCTATCTGTCAATCATCACGATTTCGAGTAAAATTTGCTTGTATGTACTTTATTTACATATTTGTATAATACGTCGTCAACCAAAAACAGGTTCAGGCAATCAATCTCCATTTTAGTATTCCAAACACTTCTTTTACATCCTGGTAAATGTATAACAATATTATGAGCGCGTAATAGAATATGTGTCTTTGGACAGACTTTTGCCCACTTAGTTGTGTTGTCCTTTCCAATATAATAACTATTATGCTGTTCAGTTTCAACTGATTCGCCGTCACTCTCTTCAAATTCTTGTTTGGATTCTGAATCACGTTCGCTGCCACTTAAGGGCAATAATAATAATAATATGGCGCTGAGAAATTAAAATTTCAAATGCAACACAATCACAAATAATACCTCCGAATGAGTCACAACCTCTATGTTCACTTACCTGCTATACTCGTCACTTAGGCTGCCGCAACTCAGTGAAGATGGGATGGGTCGAAACGACGTGAAATTAATATCAATAGGGCGCCACCGCGTGTTTAAAGCCTATCGAAGTAAACGAACGCGGATAGCAGATGGTATAAAAAATCCGGTGGAAATAGGTAGAAACAACTCAGCAATAAAACAAACCTAATTCAAACCACAAAATCTAAATTTAAGTTCCACAATATGAAGGAGAATATTCATATGTATAAATATGTCAATTTAGAAAAAGAAAAAAACAGTTAAATAGACAATTTAGAACAGTACTAGAAAATCCAAAAATATATAGGGTGAGTCATTTAAAAAAAATAATCCTAATGCATATCCGGTGAAACCGGAAGTGCGTCAGACCTGCAAGTATTTTTAGAATATGCGCCCCAAGCAACCATAACTCTTCCGCCTATTGCTCTTTCTCTTATTTAAAATATAAAGGAGCAATCGAGGAAGCGGCCACTAATGACTCACCCTGTATATGCATTAAAGTTTACTAAATTAATCAAAAGTTTTTTTTTAAAAACAAGAAAAGTCCCTACAATTACTAATTAATAACAAATCTTATCTTAGCTTGGTTTCCTCCAACTGGTTTGAACTGCGATGTATAGGATAGACCGAATGATGGCCAATATCTAATGGTCTGGGACCTGTAGCTGTACAAAATCTAGGCACCTCCTTCAAAGCGATTTAACAACTCAACAAATTATGTATTGTATGTATAATTGCTTTGTTTGTTGACATATCCCATACTACAATGTAGTCGAGAGGACAAATAAATTATTATTATTATTATTATGTATTATTATTATTATTATTATTATTATTATTATGGCGTCACCAAAATTTCAAACGTCACACCAAAATTAACGTCTCCAAAATTCTAATGTCCAAGTTCTAAACGTCCAAAATTTAACATCCAAAATTTTCCTGATTGATGGTTTTTATATTGTTCAATGTGCAACTGATAATATTAAGTCTTTGATACATGACGAACTCACATGTGATTAAACAGACATATTCGGCAATGGCCGATACAAGAAAAATTGTGCTTCAAAAGAATCCAATACATATAACAAAATTTCCATAACAGCATTTCATTCATTAAAATTCCGTTGTTAACACGATGTTAATGGATTTACCATATTTATACCAAATAATAACAATCAAATTAAAAAAAAACCGAAATTATGTGATTTAAATTACAGACACCTATAACAATAGATAGTTGACTTAATAGCGAACATACTTAAGTTAAGTGATTCAAGACAGATGACGCTACGATATCGGAAAAAGTACAAATAATATTAAAATATAATAAAACAGGTAATTAATATAAAGTAATTAAGCCTGCGATTTTTGAACCATTACATCGCTCTCTTCAACAATATCTTCTTCAAACCAGTCGGATAACGCATTATACAATTTCAACCATACTTCTGGATCAGAACTTGCTTCAGTTCAAGCCTTTTTGGGTGCAGATGCAGGCGTACTTTATGTTAAGCCTTAAATGTAATAATTTAGAACAGTGAATAAAAGTATATGTGGTGTTCTCACTTTTTTTATAGTACTCACAAAACTGTTAGAATATAAAATAAATAAAATATAAATAAAAGTACAAAGATTTATGAATAACGAAACAGGTGCACTTAAAATCGCGTGGTCTACGATCGTAGACCAACAGCTATAAACTAAACACACAAGGAAGGTAATGAAGTATAATAACCGCAGACAAGCAGTACATAACCTAAACAACAGCTACAAAGAACGATAAAATAATGTCCGAAAATGCATATATTTTCGGACATTAAAGAAAAATTTCAAAATCAGCATTTTACTTGGGGATAATTTGGTTGCCTTTTTAAATGCATTATGCTTGTAAAACATATTAATACTAAAAACATATATTTTTAATGATATTTTTTTTTCTAGTTATCTACATTTGATAGTATTTGAAGTGATTAATGTTAGATTAATGTTTCAAATCTAGCTATATATTAATGTAGCAGGAAACTAAGATCCTTCTTTCGTCTAAGTGTGGAAGCTTCTTTTCTCTATTCTCATAATCCTACACATAAGTACATATATATATTAATAATATGCGGTTATTTAGAAAGGACGAACTTGCATCTTTAAACCATTCTGCTTCATGGAGACACAACTAGGGTGAAAGCACTTAAAACCGGAATTTACGAAGGGCATAAGACCGTGCGGAGTTCAGAAAATATGGCGCCATGTCGGGTCCGTAATAAGACTTTATTATCCTTTATAAACAGGTAAAAGTGACTGGCGCGCAGGAATGAGATCTGGCATATTCCGGGTCTCCGGGCTTAGCTTTACTGTCGGTCGTTTACAACGAAACGACAACTGACAAACGCAATATCAGAACTTACGCTCGGTACAGACGTTTAATGTGGAATGAATTAGAAGTAAATATCATTTGCATTCGTGCATTTGCAGGTTAATTTTCCTTCTCTCTTGAGTATTTCAGTGAAAACTGCAATTAAGTATTAAAGTAATATTAAACTAAAGGGAAAGTATTTCATATTACATCAAAGTTTAATACATATATTCTAATTCTTTTAACTGTGCCTTTAATGTTAATTTTCTAGTGAAATAATGTCCTGCTGGGCACTATCGATAATTATTCAAATTATTTTTAATAATAAATGTGGTTGACAAGCAAAATATAGTGCATCATGAAATAAAATAAATTTAATAAAATACTATCAAGGTATAATACAAAATATAATTATAATTATTTATAATATGCATGTATAATACCCAAAATCACACTATGTAAAATGACATACAAGTTTTTTTTAGAAAAATAAGTGCTTTTATTTGTTTATGCTGTTATATACGTATACTCTTTATTTGACCATTCTAATCGAAGTATTTTAGCTATATTTAAAATCGTTTTTGCAAATGTTGGGTTTTACCCTATTATTATTCATTTTTCGAAAGCATTTCTAAACCTTTTGGACACATTTGTTTTCATTTACAGAATCGCAATGATTTCTTTTTGCAATGAATAATTAACAGTACTAAGTAATACGAAATAAAATCTTTTCTCTGTAACAAAATAATAGAAATAATAAGGTGTGGCTACCACACAACTTTCTTATACGTATGAGCGTTTCAAATTATACACAAGTTGTTTTAAATTATTTTAAATACCTTTATCTTCTTAGGCAGTTCAAATTTAAAAAAAAATGTAAAAAAATTATTCAAAATTCTATTCTGAGGACGTCTATTCTCTTAGTAAATCTTTATAAAACGCATACTTTGCAAGATGTTCGAAAAAAAAAGTACTACGCCCGAATTTTGAAATTTCATTTATACAAAAAATATTCCAAATCCAGCTCTAAATACTTTTATGCTATTGATAAAATACACAAAATGCATAATTTATGATATATTTGCAAAAATCGCTATTCAATAAGTTAAAAAATGAATTTTTTTCATACAAAATGTATTGAAAATTAAGTTTAAAATACTTTTACACTCGTAACATACCTGTCTAAAATGCATGACTTGCGAAATATTGGCAAAAAACTGATTTTCGATAAGAGTAGTAGGGCTACTTCCGGTAGGAATTTTGAAAAACGTTCTTAATAAAATTCTTCTAGAAGTTAATTTTGAGTACATTCGAATTCTTTATAAATTTGTTTAAACTTAGTAGTTGACAAAATATTGGCAAAATTCGATTTTTCATCGAAATAAACTACTACTTCCAGTCTACCGATTTTACTGGAAATTTTTTAAAAACCACATTTTTGGTATCAGAGGACTTCAAAACGACATCTGCAAAAATCTTGAGGTCAAAAATTAAAAAGAAACAGACTCAATGTACCTTATATGATTATTTTTGATATTTTATCGACGACTAAATAATAAAGTAGGTATTATATTAACCACTATTGGCTAATAATAACACTCATAATACCCGGAGGGAATAATGAAATGCGACCAGGGAATAATGTGCCATAACGTTACCATTATTCCCTGCATTCCGCCAATAAGAACATAACGTTCCTAACGTTGTCGTAGTAACGATAGACAAGTCCGGCCATTTTACTAACTGTCTAACCGTCAAACATCATGTGCGACAGATAGGCTCGGCGAAACAATATTCTCCACTGGATGCGATTAACGATTACGGATGTAAACAAATCAATTTTCCAATAGATGTTTGTTTACGTTTTTGAAAGGCTAGTAATACACCACTTTACCGAGTGGTGCAGCACTGTAAAAATGTAATTGGAGAGGTGGAATCGGTTTCGTGTCGAGGTTAACCGTACGTTTTAGATGAATATAAGGAACGACATGTAAATTTTGGGGCAGACGGCCGGTGAAAACCGCTCTCTAAAAGAACCTTCTCGAAGTAGGTGGAAACCTCTTCTTAAAAACACAGAGTGTTTATATTTAGAAATATTTCATGAATTAACTTTATTTTTGAACTTAGAAAAGTTTTTATCATTCGGAACTTGTAATATTTTTCCGAAATATTTAGTCTTAGAACAATTTCGATAAAAGCGGGACTTGCAAAATTTTACTGAATTAAATTTTATTTTAACTTAGAAAAATTTTCATCATTCGGAACTTGTAATATTTTTCCGAAATATTTAGTTGAACTTAGAAAAATTTTCGATAAAAGTGGGACTTACAATATTTTACGAATAAAATATTTATATTAACTTAGAACAATTTTTATAAATTGAAACTTGTAATATTTCACTGAGATATTTCTTTATACTTAGAACAATTTCGTTTAAATAAGACTTTAATATTTTCAGCGAGTTAAGTTTTTTTTTGAACTAGGATGTTTTATTCTTATACGCGGGGTCATTACACCGTGCCTTATGGTAGAACATTTTTAGTAATTGTAATGATTTAGTTTAAGATTTAATGAGAAAGTATTTGTTATCAAATTGGAATAAAAGTATAGATATAGTATACTTGGTGTTTGAAACATTTATCAGTTAAAAGTATTAAGTTAATTAAAAGTTTTTTTTTGTTATCTTTATTTTGTAGAATTTTTACTGTCTAAAAAAGCATTTATCAATACAAATCGAATATGGATGAATTTGAAATTTTATATGAGGAATTAAGATGATTTAATGGTGTTTATTTTTGTTCCATATCTTGTGTTACATATTTTTTTTGTGTGGTGTTTTATACTGGAGTTGTAGAACGAGGTTAGTAATTTTTCTTTATATATGTAAATATATTCTTTATTTATTTTATACTTTATTGTGCATGTGTATTGAAATTTTGACGTGTGGGGTCATAAGTCAGGGATGTGTGCAATGAATTAAGTAGATGTTTAATTCATAGCATGAAGCCTTGATTAATCCTAAAAACACGAATTAGTTTTGGTGGTACTGTTTCGGGAGCGAGCAAAGGCGCTGAGCAGTACTAATCAGGACTGAGTCAATATTTTTAAATACACAGAGGCATTTGAATTGAATTTAAAGACATATATGCATTAAGGGATGAGCAGGTTGTTGCGTACGTTAGGTGTGTGTTCAACGAGTTGAAAGGCATACTCGTGGGATGGAACCTTGGGGTACCTACCTATGTGAATTTGTCATTTAGTGATACTGTTCGGAAGCGAGCTAAGGCGCTGAGCAGAATTAATCAAGACAGAGCCATTACCTTAGTGTATATATTTTTGCAATCGATAAACAATATAATTTTGTTATTTATTTATAATCCAGTATAATTCATAACATATAATGGAGATTTTGATATGTTGATTGTTTTACATTTAAATAGAAATGAATTAAGATATGATAAATGTTCAGTAGAATATTTTTTTTTATCATATTGATTATAATTGTCGTATTTATTTGATTATGTTATCATAACATGCACAGATTTAATTTAATGTTTAAGATATTGTTAATTATAAGTATAATTGTTTTACTTGTGAATTAGTATTTTAATAAATTATATTATAAAGTTTCTTTTTGTATTTTTATATATTTTATCTGACCTGGACACAACTTGAGAGCATTCGTATTGGAGAAGGAACATTGTTATTATTTTCTGCCCTGAGTCAAAAATTTCTTTAGTAATTTTAAAACTGAGCTAGTGATGTGTGAAATTGCTAAACCTACTGTTTTGCAGAAAATTATAAGATTTTAGTCTAGCATAAGGCCTAGAACTAAAGTATATGCTTGATTCTGCTCTTGTTTATTATTTAAATTAATTAATTTATTTTTATGCAATCATTAATTTGCAAGAGTCACAGCAATACGTATGCATGAGATTCCCTATGGCTAATGTTATTTAACAAAACACGCAGTAACCGTTAATCATTTTTCCAGAGTTTAGGTTAGAAAATAAGAATAACGATAACACGTTTGGCTATCTAAGTTTATAAGTGGAGAAGTTACCATTTCCCGATATGAAACTGGACAAGAGACTAATTATTATTGCAACAAACTCCATCAACAGATAGCACATTACGTAACAATATCACTTAAAACAGTCACATATAGCAATGCTTATCTAACGAAATATGTTCTTTCTGATGCGCATTTCCTGTGCCATGATATTTCTCCTTTTTTTTTTATCAACATATGCTTTATTAAATTTGTATTTGGACATAAGCACGTGAAAATTTAATTTAGTCGACTTTGGTGCATGTATCTAACAATAACACCAATTGTTTATCTTATCAAAATTACCGGTTTATAGTATTTAATAAAATAATTGATATCTATTATTTACCTGTCATACTTAGCCTTCCGATGAGAATTATTTTATAAAAGCGGATCAAACAAAACTGATAACTTTTTTTTATTATAATAAGTTGGACAACATTAATGTGCGACAAATATTTATTCAGACTTATGCACATATTGATTTTCGGATAAGAATAGGTGGAAATTAGAAACGATTAGAATATATATGCACATTGTGGATGGTGTTACGGTATTTGTTTCATCCCTTCATGTATAGATGCACGTATTAAGCAAGGAAATATGAATATGCTGTTGTACCTACTATATTTCATATGTATTTGTATCGATAACTTTTAGGTAACATAACATTTTCACTTTACTATTTTTTTCCCTCAAAGTAATTTTAGAAATTGCGCGAATATATAGATATTCAGAAGAAGAGATCGGAGTTAATGGATACTGATTTGATTTCAATATTCCTTTGAACTACTAATATAATTCTACACTATTTTAATATAGTGAAACTTTAATCTCTTTAATTTATCCATGAAAATATAGCAATTAGATGAAAATAAGGCTAGTTGTGACAGGGCATAGGTTATATATTGCACACTCAATTTTCATAATCTTTTTATGTATCATCCAAATCGCAATTTTGGATTACAAAAAACATATTTTTGTCAGTGCAGCGTTCTTGTGCACATTGATCGCATCTTGAACATTGAATCCATTGAAAAGTTGTTGACCTCAGTAAGGCATTTGAAACAGTTGACCACAATATACTTTTAAAAAAGCTGCATTATTATGGAGTAAGGGGAGTTTCGCTAGAATTAATAAAATCCTACCTAACTGATAGGAAGCAAAAAATAGAATGGAATGGAAAAAGATCGCAAATGAACACAATCATTTACCATTATTGTTAATTATATATGTGAACGATGTGTCCAGTTACGTATCAGATAATATTGCGGGTGTCGGAATGTGTCTCTATGCGGATGACACTACTATTCTGGTGAAAGGTGAATGCGAATGTGGGCTCGCTATACAATCAAACAGAGCTTTGGAAAAAGCAAATGGTTAGTTTGCTGCCAACAAACTTAAGCTAAACAAAGACAAAACAAAACACCTAATACTGAAGTACTGAAAACAAGACCAGGTGAAGGGATAGTGGTAAAATTTCTGGGATTGCGTGTAGATGAAGAATTAAAGTGGAACAACAATCACGTGGATCAGCTAGCAAGAAAAATAACATTAGGAATTTACCGCTTCAAGAAAATAGCAATCATAGCTACACAAGAAGCTGCTATACATACTTACCATTCCTGCAGAACGTGTCTTTGTTCTACAAAAGCGAGCAATAAGAGTCGTGACTCGTGTCGGGGGCATTTTCGGCGGAATGGAACACTTACCTTAGCATTTGTGTATATATATATATACAATTGAAATATATATATATATATAATTCTAAATTTTCTTGACCTTAATTCACATATTCATGTGCATATATATATAATTAAATTTCTTGGACGATTTAGAGGTCATACTAATTTCAAATTAATTTAAAATTAGTCTAATTGTTAATTAGGTAATTTCTAATATTTTTAAAAATTACCTAGCGGTCCAGGAATCGAACCCGGAATCTCCCGATTACCAGTCAGGTGTTACTTGTTATATGTATATGTATATGTATATCAGTACAATTTAAAGGAGTCGAGACCGGACCCACGGTAGCGTAGTGGTTAACGCACCTGACTGGTAATCGGGAGATTTCGGGTTCGATTCCTGGACCGCTGGTTAATTTTTAAAAATATTAGAAATCATGCCCTGAAATATATACATGAACACAATCGGGATTATGCTTCGAGTGAATGGCGACAAACATGATTACTACACCAGGCTGCGCAAAGACCTGCGCATTTCCCAGCATCGAATTGCAACAACTCAGAACAACTTTCACTACTGGGGCATTAAATTGCACAATCATTTGCCTAGCAGCATAAAAAATTTAGACACTAAGAAATTTGCAACAGGAGTTAAAAGTGCCCTTATACAAAAAGAATACTATTCAGTCGAGGAGTATTTGCGTGATGAGCTGGTGTAGCCTGACTGTCCTCATTTATTAAAACTAAGGCATCGCCCTTTCGCGTTTTTTGAATTTATTTTGTAATTTTAGAATCTCTAATTTGGGTTAGTGATGCAAAAGGCATCAATTTATAATTTCAAGGTCAGTTTTAGTACTAATTTATTTTCTTAAAAAAGTTATGTGTCTTAGAAATAACGACAAAAATGCATCAATTAAATTAATGTCTACTAACTAAGGCTGATACACAAAAGAAAAAAAACAATCTCCACGCGCCAGCTGCACATTTGATGAACGATACAAAAAAAAAAAACTTTCTGAAATTATTTTTGAAGATATAAAACACTAAATAAATAGTAAACATTATCACACACATTTCACACCAGGTTTTTCCAAGCTATTACGTCGTCTATCCCCACTTTACGGATCTCTACCGGTCTTAGCAAAGACGAAAATCTATCGGAATCGGTCGGCTATTCCAGACTTAAGTCAGAGTGACAGTTTGTAATTTAAAAAAAATGTCATATACCTATAATATTCGAGTGTTTAATAATATAAGTTATGGCCAAGCGAAAATTGGCTTATTATAAAACATCAACATTAACAGTTCGTAAGTACGTATTCTTTATACATTATGTTTCCCATCTATAGTATTCCTTTATCTATGACAGAATCAGTGAATAAAACCGAAGCTCTGTAACAGAACCGAATATCGTCTACCTCAACCACTCACACCCCCTTGCGTCCACCCGTCCCGCGAGTAATATAAGTTGCATAAGGTTCTATTTGTTAGTAAACGCCCCTCTTAATGTACTTTGACAATGATATTGTACCTATATCAGTATGTAAAGCAGATCTTTATTTTGAATTATTTAATACAGTAAAGACGATTATCTATCTATCATATTTGAAATTGAGTCTTCTACTTCCAAGCTTGACTGAATTTTTGTATAGCTAGGGGTTTCGAGAATGTGAGAAATAAATGAAGGTGAAATTCGTAAAGCTACCATAGTTACAGGGCTGCCAAATGTTGAGGTGCGTTGTCTCACGGCAGCTAGTCTTCCCACCGACCGTTAAAACAATAGTATACCAGCTTGGGCAATTCCCTCGCTATTCCTCCCCCTTTCTATATTCTTTCGTTTTTCGAGGCTGAAGATGGTGATATTTATGGCCCCGGTATAGATGATGATGTAATCAATTGTTATGCGTCATTGATAGACAGCGGACGTGACAGGTTTACATTACGACGGAGCAAGGAAATAATGTAAACAACACCCAGTTACTGAATAGCACTATTCATATGGTGAACTGCAACATCAGTTTACTCCCGAGAATGCGAGCAAAAAAAGCCGTCTGTAAAATATCGTTACAGAATGCCCAAAAAGTCCATGTACAACGTTACTTAGCATCGCTAAAACATACACAGAAATTGGACCCGTTGAAAGCTGACAATTTTAACGAAAAACTCTGTGAAGCTTTAATGGCGGCTAATATCCCATTGAAGAAACTTGACAATCCCACTTTCAAAACATTTCTTCAAAATTATACTGGTCGAAATGTTCCTGATATCCACCTTACGCAAATATTATGTTTCTAAGTGCTTCACGAAAACAGTAAAATGTATTAGAAGACATCTTTCAAATCAGTATATATGGATAAGTGCCGACGAAACTGTCGATATATGATATTAGGACGCTGTGTGGAAAATGGCTGGTGTACTACATCCAACTATTCCATATAACGCATATGTAATAGCATCTAAAGTTATAAATACAGTTGATGCGGAAACAGTTGCTAAAACCATTGACAAGAATTTACACAAAATGCTTCATTCGGACGACAGGTACAGGGAAAAAATACTTTTATTTGTTAGTGACACTGACGCATATATGTTAAAAACAGGCAGACTATTAAAGGAAACATATCCTTATATGCTGCATATTACTTGTGTAGCACATGCTCTCCACAGAATCTGTGAATATATCAAAAACAGGTATCCGCTTTTAAAAAAGTTTTCAGAAAAGCACCATCGAGAGTAGCTCTTTACAGGGAAAAACTTCCATCTTTGTCACTGCCTCCCTCGCCAGTAATAACTAGATGGGGAACATGGTTGGAAGCTACTAGTTTTTATGCAGAGAATTTCGATAGTTTACAAAATTTCGTTACATGTTTAAATGACGATGCTGGATGTATTTCTGAGTGCAAGGAACTACAAAAAATCCCAAATTTAAAAAATCAGTTGTTATTCCTACAGGAACACTTTGGAAATTTGCCTAAACTAATCATATATTTTGAAAATCGAAATCTAAAATTAAAAGATGGATTAACCACATTAGATGTGGCTAATAATAATTTCAAAAGTATTCCACATAACTTCGGATGTAGCCTTCGGCAAAAGTTAGACGTAGTTTTTAATAGGAATCCAGATTTAATAACATTGCGGCAAATGTGTATGGGGACAATGACACAAAATCTAACTGCTAAATACGCTGAAATAAAAGAATATTTCCAGTACGCACCTATAACCAGTTGCGATGTAGAAAGGACGTTTTCTATCTACAAGGATGTACTTCATTCAAAGAGAACAATCTTACAGAAGAGAACTTTGAAAAAGTATTGCTAGTAAATATTAATACTCCTTTACTCGACTTGAACTACAAAATGAATAAATAATAAGGTCTTTTGTATTTTATAGATCACCAGCCACTTGTTATCCAATTATATAAATAAAATTAAAACCACTTTAAAAATACAACATTTCAATAGCGCGCCTATGAGCGAGGAGTCATCTACCTTTCATGTCCGCTCCCTAGTCATAAGTTCAACCGTATCAGTGTAGCATGTATGCTAACCCCATTTTTGAAATTAGGCGTACATTTTTCTCAGAAAATATTATAACTATTGACTTGCGGTCTGGCAAACATATTGAGGAAAACCTTCTTCATGGTTAGAACTAGGATTATTCTGATAGTTTGAATATTTTAGCTACGCCCTCATGTGTTTTTTGAAAATTTTCCAGAAAAATTGAACTTCTTTTTCCAAAGAGCTGCGATTTCCATATAAATGTTCGTACTTAATTAATTCTACTTCAGACCATGTACATTTATATAGATTACGAAAATATTTAGTTTTTCTGATTCAGATGACTAAGATCGCCGGAACCCATGCGCCCGATCGGACGAATGTCTCGCGACACGACGTATACAGAAGCACAATAAAGTACTTCAAAAAATGTGTATGGATGCCTGAAATATGTTTTAATATTGAGAGTTTTTGCAAAATTAACTCCTAAAAATGAAGGTCAGAACTAGGGTTTGGGCTGTAACACCACCTTAAGTGTGTCTTTGCTTCTAACTTGAAGATTTCCTAGTTTTGAAATAGGTAGTATAACAGGCGGATAAAATATTTGATTACAACGGATAGACCATCTAAATCACCCATAAAAATACAAGTGTTAATCATCTTAGGTGGTGCTTGCATTCGTTCCATATATTTGTTTATTAAATGGGTTTAAAGAATGTGTTTCATTAAACTCATTTAATACGCAAATATAATATAACTTTTATTTACTTCCATGTGTTTTTTTATTTATACTTTATTTACATACAATTTGTCCTAATATCAGACATTAAGTATTTTCTTTGCTCATGGAAGAAATCAATTTCAATGAATTTCTTTCTTTTTGTCAACTAGACAAATATCCTATATGACCATGATCAAAAATAATAAAAAAAATCTAACATGACAAATAAGATTTATTTACTAACTAAATTTAGATAGCTGGATAGTAGGTTTGAAGTGTTTTAAACGTCTTGGTTCAGTGGTTTTTTCCATAATTGATTTCACAAGAACGTTGGGATGTACTTTGACCCTCTCACTGTATTTCTGACTATACATTAAAAATCCACTCTTCATTGATGGTACTTGTAGATCTCATTGAATAAGTAAGTTTGGGATATACTACGGTGTACTAACTATTAGGCGTATTGCTTGCTCTTTCCCAAACTTGTATACCTTACGTCCATGTAGGCTTTAATATAACGTTGTACACTAGGAGTTTGTTGCTAATTGATTACTTTGATTTTCCACCTAACATCCAGTAATACTTACTGAGTTGTATTCCAAGTTGTTTTCTTTTTGTAACTATATGCTTCCTCCAGTTCAATTTCCTGTCCAAGTGGATGCCAAGGTATTTGACAAAGTCAGTATGATTGAATTGTTGGCCATTTAATGTTACCGCTTTATTTTTTGTTGTGAGTGTTATGTGGACTGATTTATTTTCATTGGTGTTTATTCTCCAATCTTCCAACCATTTTTGGGTTGCATTAATATGTCGTTGTAAATGTCCTTAAATGGGTTTCTATGGGAAGATGCTGTCGCTGTATCATTAGCAAAAGTAGCTAAATTACATTACATTTTGGTCTTAGGCATGACAGCTGTATATATTATATATAATGTGGGACCGAGGACACTACCTTGGGATACTCCAGACAATATTAGATTTAACTCCGAAATTTCGTTGTGATGTTCGACAAAGTAGTATCTATTGGTTAAGTAAGACTTTATATGGTATATCTGGTGCGAAAATACTTTTTAAGTTTGTAACACAGACCTCATACCAGAATTTATCAAATGTCTGGGTAAAGCCTAAAAACACAGGTGAGCAATATCTATTTCTATCCAAATCCTAGTTTGCTTGATTGAACAACTTGTGAACCTGTTCTATAGTTCCATAATAACTTCTAAAACCGAACTGGGGATCAAGGACTATTTTATATTCGTCAGGGATAATCTTCATATTTCGTAAGAGTGTCTTTCGAACAACTTAGACATAATTGGCCAAAGACAAATCGGCCTGTAGAAGCCAGTTTTCCAGGCTTTGAAATCAAAACAAATCGTGTAACTTTCTACAGGCCTGGAAAGTGTTGGATTCTCATAATAACATTAAATATCTGAGTGATCGCTTTAATAGCATTTCCTGCAATTCTTGTAATACTTTCCTGTAATTAGATCGAAGGCGGGTGCTCTCTTGGGCCGATTTCTTTCTTCATAGCTTGTTTAATTTTTTGTTGGGCGATATTCTTTAGTGGTAAGGTCATCTGGTGTGGTGTGTCAAAACTTTCCTTAATTGTCCTTTCTAGTTCTTCCATATGTAAGTAACTCAGTAGCGACATCTTTTCTTTTGGGAAGAAAAAGTATAAAATTTAAAGAATATATTTTGAAATTTAATCAAATTTGTGCACTAGAAGAACTTTAATAAAATAAGTACTCAACTGTTGATAGACTAAGCAATGAGTTATAGAAAGTAAGTATTAATTTATTTTTTAAATAAAAGAATTTATTTATAAACAATGCTAAACATAGTGGGATTACACTAAGTGTGCACGGTGTGTATAAATTTTTATAATAGTATAATTGCAAATGATTGTTTATATTTATATACACACAAGCACCTATAAGCAACATTCAAAACAATGAACACACGGAAGTGTTCCAACCTGTTTTAGTCTTAACTGCCTGTGATGTGATAGTCAACAACGTCTTTTTCTTCTTCTTGTTGATCTTTTAAGTTAGGCCATTGGCCTTTTACTAATAGTCTGGATAAGATTAGATCATGATGATGATGTGAGGTGGCTGAGCTCTAGTGAGGAGTAATAGCGAGGGCGAGGCGAGGGCGTTTGTTTGGCAGGTAATCCTGCAGATCACACTTCATTTCAGCTGGGAGTGCTGTGTCTGGGTTGTTGTCCATCTTCTGATAGAATTCCGTTGTGATTTGATTAATGAATTCTTCTATTGGTTGAGTGTTTGTATCCCTGTGGATTTGGGAATTTCTTGTGAACTAGGGGGCTCTCAGAACCATTCTCAGCGTTGTATTCTGGATGACTTGCATTGCATGTAAGTGTGTGGGGGCCGCATTTAGCCATATTGGTGCAGCATATGTAAGCATTGGCTTAAGGATCTGGGTGTAAATTCTATGTTTCAGTTTGCTCGAGAGTAAGCAGGCTGCTCCCAGGAGAGGCCATAGTCTTCCGCGGGCTATTTTTATCTTTTTGCAGACGTTCCTTACGTGGTTGGAGCCTTCGGTCTAACGTTACCCCGAGACTTTACTTGTGGGGTCCAGGGAACTTCTTGATGGTCGATGTATAGGTGGCCCGTTAGGGGTTTGATTTTCCGTCGGATGACTATGGCCTGGAATTTTTCGCCATTGATGGCGATTCTCCAGGTGTGGCACCAAGTGGTTACTTTGTTCACTGCGAGTTGTAAATTATTGAGGGCTATTTTTAGGCTAATGGAATTTGCAAGTATGGCGGTGTCGTCTGCATAGGTAGCTGAAAGAGTATTATCGGTTTTCGGAATGTCGGAAGTGAAGATGGCGTAAACGTGTGGTGAGAGGGCTGAGCCCTGTGGAACTCCTGCTGAGATGAATCTGAAGGTAGTCAACAACGTAGACGACTAGAATTATTCATATGTGAACTTGTATAACAAATATCTATGGTTATTTCCTTCACCCGTCAAATTTAAATTTTGTCAAATCACAATCAAAACTGAAGTTGAAATTAACCAATGAACGGTACCGGTTCTTGATATCAGCGACTATTACAAATCGACTATTCAAATGTAGGTAACAAATCAAGTATGTATTTTTTCATTAAGTGGCAAACGTGTCAAATAGATGAAAATGTCCGACAAAAAGAGATTTAGCGGTGTTTCGGATGAAATTATTGATAATCACATCGATTTGACAACTCCGATAAATACAAAGAGAAGTAAAGGCAGCGTCTGGAGACAGTTCACGCAGTTTTGTGACGAATGCAAGTATATTTTGGACGAGTCGACGCCAGTAAGTAAACTGAACGAAATTTTGAAAGACTGGGCATGGAACATGAAAAAAGAGAACGGAGATGATTATAAGGAGTATACTGTAAAATGTATGTGGAATTCTACCGCCAAAAGCAGTGGCGGCTGGTGAGCGCCTTTTGGCGGTGCAGTTGCGTGGACGGGACTGGTTCGTTTGTTGTCGGTGATATACTCGACATCTGGGAGTACATCGCCGATAATGGGCGAGTCGGTCTTGTCTGTGTGGTTGCTCACGCCCGGAGCCGCCACTGGCCAAAAGTCTTCAAGAGTTATATTTTAAGAAGCATAACATTAAAATTGATCCTTTTCAAGGAATTGAATTCAAAAGTTCTAGAGATGCTCGTAATAGCAAAAGACGAGTACTGCAAAAACATCCAGATAAACGAAAGCAAAGTGCGACCTCTTTAAGTATGGACAATTTATTTGATATAATAGACCATTGTGACGAGACAACGCCAAATGGACTTCAAAAAAAATTCTACTATTTAGCTTCCGTGGAATTGGCATGGCGTGGAGGGGAAGGTGTCAACTGCTTAGTGCATTACTTCAAAATTGAATTTAAATCTGATGGAACTGAGTCGGGTAGAGTAGAATATAATCCCATATTTAGTAAGACCTGCCAAGGAGGAAACCATAAATGCGCGGACAGTAAATGATTGATGCCAAATATTCAAAATTCAGATCGTTGTCCAGTCAGAATTTTTAAAACATTAGTTGGGAAACGTGGGCCTAATTTTACCTGCGATCGGCTGTTTTTGACGTCTAATCCATTTTGGAAGAAGAAAAATTCCTTCTAGTACAAAAACTCGCCTATTGGGAAGAACGAAATTTCGAAGTGGACCAAACAAGGAGCAGAATCTATTGGTTTAAATACCACATGTCTCAAAATTACCAACCATTCTTGCCGTTCAACAGCTGTATCACAATTAGCCAAATCGGGAGTGCCCGAACAACAATTAATAAAAATAACTGGTCATGCCAATTCTTCCTCGATTCAGCCCTATTTACAGATGGACCAACAGCATCACCAACAGATTTTAAATCAGTTACGAGGGAAACAAAACAAGGGACTGGAAACAAGACTTTCCACCTCATCAGCGACGATCGTGAGAAAAACAGAGTTTGTAAAATCATCAGCAACACCAGGAAATATAACATACAATAATTGTGTGTTCAATTTTGGTTCAAAATAATTTATAGTTCTCTTTTCTTAACAGATAATAAAATATGCTTATTTTGCACATTTTTTACTATGAAACTTGGTTTAGGAAATAATCTTAACAAATATAGCTCGAGCTTGATAAGTAGTCGACTATTACATTGTTTCAATTTTTCTCGTGTGCCTCCTAATTTGACTTAACCAAAATTGGCATTAATAATTAAAGACTAAAGCCCTCGAGCTAAAGCTCTCGTGCTCTAGTCAAATTATTAATGCCAATTTTGGTCTCGTCAAATTGACCGTAGCGCACACTCGAAAAATTGATCACAATAAAATAGTCGACTATTTGTCAAGATCTCGTTATATTATCTTTGAAAATATCTAAGGCGACATCTGTTAACTAATCGCGAAACCAAGGTAAGGGTCAAAAATTTGTACAAAATCTATGATGCATTTATTTCATTTTTCTTCTTTACATTTCTCTGTATCGCACTGCCATGCACTTGTCTCTTGAGCAAAAGCAAGTAGCCTTTGAAGGGTTAGAATGTTTATGGTATATGATTTCTTTTATTCTTAAAATTCTATATCATTTTTACCAGGCAATACTTAAGCATCTACTAAATACAAGCATAGTAACAGTAATCACACAAATTGCATGTACCTATATAGTTATTGTCACAAACGGCTTACGACTGATGAAGAAGGTACTGTAAAAGCCATAGAATGATTTTGGAATAATTTCGAAATGTAGTCAAGTTCATATGTACATTGTGGGCTATTTATTTAGTATTCGTGTTTGCTACCTAATTGATCGAATATCTTGACAATAATAAATATATTTTTACATTAAAAGTCAATATCAATGTATGTATTGCTTTCAAATTTATCTGGTAATGTAGCCCATTTTCCTTTACGGCCTTGATCTCAGGTGGTTTTTTCCACGTTATATCTTTGTATAACCAGCTGATCGTATAAGTGGTGAGTGATTTATTGACATTGATAATGTAATGAGTCTTGCTTGTAATATGTTTGTACTTTTATATTAGTTCCTATAAGGATATTAATATTTATATAACTAAAAGGTAAATAAACACCTGTGAATTTATATTACTTTTATATTATATGTATACAAAATACAATACCTATTTACCGTGTATTATATTCAAATAGATATATCTAATAAAACAATGTATCTTAACAGCACTTTTAATAATTAATTAATAAATGAAACTCGACATACGAATTTAATAATGAGTTAATTGATATTTTCAATATATTCATTGTCTAAGCACTAAATATACTTTGATAGCAAGAATATTTTTCTTAGTAAGTGTACATATTGCCGTGATCCCTATTGGTTAGGCATTATAAAGTAGTTAGACAATTAAGTATTAGAATAAGGAAATAATTTTTAGTGGTAAACATAATTGTTGAAAAATTAATTATGAGCTGCATAACCGCAACGGCGTAACATTATAATGATGGGTATATGGTAATTGAAATTGAAATAAAATTTATATGAAAGGTACAAAAATAAACACGAAAATAAATTCATGTATTCTATATTTATAAAAACGAGCACAAGATGTATTTTCAGTATACAAAGGCCGAACCAAACTTTTTGCATTGTGTAAGAGTGGCACTAAATATATTGAGAAGTGAACCACTTTTCAAGCTTAATAATGTGTTAAAAATAAATAACACAGAGAGAGTGATGATGAAAGATGGAACAGTGAAAAGAGTTAGTCATTTGAATGCTGTAAAATTGTATGAAAAAGGTGAAATTAGACATTCACGACATGAAAACATCTTTCATCATGAATAGACGTAAGAAATAAAATAAGTTTATAAAAGATTGTTATCTGTTAGACATTTTATGGTCACACTTAACAATACAATAAATACCTGATACTTATATTTAATAGTAATTTTAAAAAAAGGATATATAGAAAGGTGTTTTTTATTCGACACGATATAATACAGCAAAAACTTCAGAAATAGCCGGATAAATCTGGTTTAATCCAGAAAAGTTCCAGAAATAATGGGATAAAATTGGTTTAATTTGAATAAATCTACAAAGAAAAGAATAATGTTAATGTTGTTAACAGCTGCGTACAAATCAACCTACACGAAGATGAGAGAAGGTGGTTCGAAGACAAGGATAGAGCTGTCAAGGTCCATGTTCCTGACAAAGTAATCATAAAAGGAAGGATTCCATCTGTATGCAATGTCTTTTCGATTATTTCTAACGAAGTTGTCTGCAAAAGAAAAATACGGATAGTGTTAAATAATGGGAAAAGGAAGTATTTAAACAATGATGAAAGAGGCAACAAATTCATTTACAAATACAATGAGGGATGGCGTTAATGGAAGAAGAATATACCTACTCAAGACAAGGAATCGCGAATGTGCACGGACATTAATAATAAACAAATTGTGTGTGTATATTTTGTGCAATTTCTAACTGTCAAAAACAATATAGGTATAGTTCAACCTGGGGAAAAACTTGAAGAAAACAAATATGAGCAGGACAATGCCATCATAAACATTAGTGCGTGAATTGTAGCGCTGCAGACGAATAGTTGTGTTTTTTCGATGACCGAGATGATAAAAAGCCGCGAACGACGATAAAGGAGAAGAAACTGCCGATCTTTTGAATTATTCGAACGTAAAAATTTTGTTTCATGCTGAATTGATTGCAGGCGTACAGATACACTGCATAAAATCATTTTTAGTTAAATGTATTACGTTATTTTTGATTTCAATAAGTAGTTTATTACATTATAATTAATTCATTGTTATTTTGTTTAATTTCATTATTTTTTTTATTATCAAAATGGTAGATAGAAATCAAGAGGAATTTGATGAAATGTATGAATATTATAAGTAAGTTTTTCTTGAAATAAATTCATAATAGATATTTGGTGATGTGTGGCGTATGCTACGTGAAAATGTTTATTTTTTTTAGCAAAGCGTTTAACATCGTCAATATTTTGAATAAAATATTATTTTCTTTGCTATAGTAGATTAATTTAACAAATCATGGGAGTATGGTTAATGATGTGAAAAGGGCATTAATGGCACAACGTGAGAATGTTTCCTAGCAATGTTAACTGTGCATTATTAACAAGTTATTAGATAAAAATTTAATAAAGATTTCAAGCATATTTAAATACGTAAAGGTATAAGCATTTTTGATGGACAAATAGCCAATTTGTGGTATGTAGAACGTGTAAATATTTGCATATGACGATTGGTGAGAGTCTTATCAAGGTGTTTTCTACTTTGCGAGATTTTAGATCTCCAGAGGCATTTCGTGCAAATGAATGTCTTTGTTGAAATAAAATTCAGCGTCGTAAAAGAAAAATTTTATTTCTTTGAAACTCTACGATATTAAAAATTTGAAGATAACAAGGAGTAATATTTTTATTTTAAATCTATATAATATATTGAAAGCAATTTGTTTTTCGTATATATAAAAATTTACATTTTTTTTTCGTTTGTGATTGAAAAAATAAAAAGGAGAATTTCTTTTACAGCCACATGTGACAAAAGAATTTCTTTACTGATGTTGTTATCAAGTATTGAGTTGAATACAAATATTTTATGAGATTTAGTTTTTTTTTTTATTATTAACCTTATCCTATTTAATTTTAAATAAGAAATGTTGTCGACAAATAAAGGAAGGATCACTGCTAGAACCTACAAGAGTAATATGAATGTTAATAGGGATTGAATTTATAAATTTATTGAAGTAGTTTTTTTTAACATGTCAACGCAATCTCTGCATTTGTTATATATTATGCTGCTTTGTATTATCGTTGTTTTTGGTTAATTTCTGCTGGTACAAGATTACTATATTTTAATTTGAAAGCAAAGCTACTACAATATGCATATAGATGTATATATCAACATTTTGAAACAACATCTAATATTATATGAAGCTTTTAAATTTTATTATATTAGCTAATGTTATTTTATAATTTAATGATTCTATATAGTAGAACAACTACTAAACGTGTCACTTCACATTTACTTAAAACTATTTTATACTAAGCAACAAATTGAGTTGGTACAATAAATAGTTAAGGCCTTTGCTAATATGATTTTCAACCTAATCAAGTTATTTTTACATTATCCAGTGTTTCAGAAGACGAGCTAATAAAAATAACGTCGTCTTTCAACCAGAACTGTACAACTGACGATGACAAAATTTCAAGTATATTAATGCACGATGCACGATTTTAGTTAATCGTCAAGCAATAATTAAAAGTACTTACAACCAAATTTGAGAACTGCAGGCCAATATAAATTCTATCCAACTTTGCAAAGGTTTTCGAAAAAAGAGTTATTCCTGTACATATATCAAGACAAACTCTTTCATTCTGAATGTCACAGCATGACTTTATTCATGGACGGTCTACAGTTAGAAACCGACCCACCATAATTCGTTCTGTCTCTGAGGAACTGGATACTCATGGCTAATTGGACGTAATCTACGCGTTTGACATAATCACACATCATGATATCCATTTCATTTTCAGTATTTGGATTCAGTTTGTCATTCCTCAAACTATTACATTCATATTTAACGAATATGTGTTTCATAATGGCATCAAGTCTTCCGAGTTTACCCCGTCATCCGGAGTGCCACAGGGCTCTAACTTAGGACCCCTATTACTTATTACATAGGTATATCAACAATTTACTTAATTCATTAAAGTGTAACGCGCTCGAATATGCGGATAATTTAAAGATCTATTGCTCCATACAAACTTGAAATGATGTATCGCATTTTCAAGAGAACTTAAATCTATTTGGTGTAATTTTAAATTGAAACTAAATGTAAATAAATGCTGACAAAAATAACGATGTATTTTAATGACCAGAAAGGATCTTGGGGTGTCCTTTGATACCCATTTCAGCTCTACAGCCATATAATTACATTTGCAGTTCAGCTTCAAAAACTGTAGGTTTTTATTCGCTGTTGTAAGTTTTCTTGTTTATAAATTCACTGCGCCCATAGTGCCTGCATTAGTGGTTTCCTCATTTGAAATGTGCCTCAATTTTGACGAAACCATTTTCTCAATATGGCCAAGCTTAGATTTTTAGTTTATTGTTTGAACTATACGAAAAACCAAAATTTGCGATTTTCGCAGCGCAAAAGCTCCAGCAGTTTTTTACCCATTGACATATACGACAGTAGAAGTATTTGCCTATTTATTCTAAAATTCTATACTATAGATGCTACCTTGCATTAGGTGTTAATACTAGCGGAGGTTTAATAGCTTTGAAGGGATATGGAAGTTGGTACCCACATTATAACGTGTGTTTCATCACAACTATTAAAATATATTGGTGTAACATATTCATATGCACTATAAAATGTTGTTATTTAGGCGCTGACGACTCCAGAGGTTTCTTTTTAAAGCAACTTCACAGAAAAGTCGGGGGGGGGGGAAACGAATGTAAGGGATAGAAGATTTCAGATTACTATGAATTTATTCTGCTACTATGATTTTCCACCAGCACCTGCATTATTAAGCTTTGATATGAAATGACCCTCCACTTTGGGGAACTATATTGCCAGCATATTTCGTAAAGGGAAATGAGAAAATTTTTATTGTAGGGTTCTATATAATTCAGTAATTACAGTTCAGGAAACACGAAGTAATACGGTGCCTTATATCAAACTGAATTTTATGGAATATTAGTTTCCATAAACAACTGCCGCAGAGGGAGTGGTAGCGAGATTTGGAGATGGCGCGCTACTGGCCTGGGATGGAATAAATTTGGAGCAGAAATCCGTTATTGTAGTGATAACAAGAATTCAGCTGCAAGGTAGGAATATGGACATGATTCTGTCAGAATACTTAGTTCTTACAGTACATGGTATTAGTCCAGATTTTTTCTTCGCGCTAGATTATACATGGTCGCATACTGCTACCATCACAATAGATTTTCTTAATGACCTTTACATTTATGCAGTGCATTAGCCATTCTTGAGCCAGGCTTGCATACAATTAAACATCTATGAGAAGTATTGTACATATTGCTGTGAGACTTGCAAATTAATTATTTAAGAAATTAATTAAAGGTCTATATCTTTCAAAATAAAATATATCAAGGTTCATGCATATATCTCAGGAAATTAGCCTTACGCTAATTACAAATTTTATCACTCCTGCAAAAAAAATGTGGGTTAAGCAATTTCGCAATTCACTAGCTCAGATAATTAGATCGCAAATAAGATCTCACCTCAGAGGTAGCACTATTTTTTCTCCAAAGGATTTATTCTTTAGCTTTTTGACAGGTGAGATACATTAAATAAAATACAAAAATATCTTACAAAATTATTTATTATCATACTTCAAAAATGAACAAAATCAATCAAATTAATCTATAAATATTTATTATATAACTTAAAACTAAGCATACATAATATTTAAAAATGTAAATAAGTATAACCTACTCGTATGTGTTGAGCACAATGGTTCATACACAATAACAAGAAATTTATTATAGGTGATGACTCATACCATACTTTGCTTTGATGTTAATCCTATCCAAATGCATTTTGTCACTTCTGGATTACATTCTCAAAGCAAATTCATGCTAATGAGTCAATCAAGGCTCTATCCTATGAGTTTATGTTTTAAAACTTATCAAACGCACCTTGATTCACGCCACAACGTATTCAATTACTAATGCTCAAAAAGAATTAATAAAAAAAATATTCTGAAATCAAAAAAACTTTTACAAAAGTGTTCTTATGTGCATTACAACGCCGACTCTGTGCTGATGTTAATCTCATTCAAATGCAGTTTCTCACTTATGAATGATATTCTCAACACAAATTCATGTCAGAGGAATCAATTAGGGCTCCATTCTATAAGTTAATTCAGAGCTCAACATGTCTAATTACAATGCATAAACACAAAAATAAATAAAAATAAAACAAATTTTTATTAAAGGTACTAACCTTGTTATCTATAACTATATAAGTCGCCACACATTAAACAATTGTATAATTATATGTTCTTTCTTAACCAAATACTTAAAACTATAAAGAATTATTAAATATAACAAAATTCACTTTAAATTAACTAAACTAACTTAAAAAAAACATTACATGTCTGTATCCTTACTTTTAAAATTAAGATAAATTGTGAAATAAAACGTCCTAATATTAAATTAATTATAAACTCCAGAATCTTTACCATAACATGTAGCGCATAGCCGTCCATAGTCCAACAAAATATATTTTGAAAATTCCCGTAAATTATCTAATTTCAGTACAGACACTGTATGTTTTTACCAATCTTAAGCGATTTTTCCCACCTAAAGAATTCCCCGAAAAATACCGTGCAATACCTTTTATAAACATTTTTCTTAATAAAAAAATTAAGACATGCTCGGTGGGTTTATTATTCCCACTCTTAAATAGGTATTGCCAACCTCATGTTGTTAAAAATCACCACTTGCAACGTGGTAATACATTACTGCTTGAAAATGTAAACAAGCAAATATAAAGTTAAATCAGTGTAAGGGCATCAATTTAATATACAAAGAATGAGGTGTGGCCACCACACGACTTTCTTATACGTATGAAAGTGTTACTTCCGGTCCGAATTTTAAAATTTCATTTATACAAAAAATATTCCATGTCCAACTCTAAATACTTTTGTACACTTCATGAATATATATAGAATGCATAATTTACGACATATTTCCAAAAAATCATTATTCGGTAAGAGTAAAAGTGTTACTTCCGCTCCGAATTTTGAATTTTTCTTTATACAAAAGATATTTAAAAGTACGTTCTAAATACTTTTATACTCGTAATGTACCTGCCTAGAAAGCATGAAGTAGTAGGAATTTCGTAAAATTTTATTAATACAATTTTTCTCAAATTGAATTTTGAATACATTTGAATTCTTTATAAATTTGTTTAAACTTAGTAATTGACGAAATATTTGCACATTTCGATTTTTTCACTGAAGTAAACTACTACTTCCGGTCTGCCGATTTTGCTCAAAATATAATCAGTTCTCAAGAGGGAGATTATATTCGTAAATACAAAATTTGAATTGATATCTGTAGCGGTTTGACCGCTATCGTGGTCACAGACAGACAGACAGACAGACAGATACACAGACATTTTTTAAAAACCACTTTTTTGGTATCAGGGGACCTCAAAACGTGGACATCTGCAAAAATCTCGAGGTCGAAAATTTTCATCATCACAATACTTTCTTATACTACGTATAAGGAAGTAAAACTAAAGAAAATTTCATATAAAAATGTGAGAATGTAAATTACTACTTGACCTTCATTTAATAAGGTAGGTACAGTAACAAATTTATGCACCTATAACATATTTACATCGTTAAGGGACATTATTGTCATTCAAAATAAGGTTATAAATCTCTCTATTACTGTTACTATGATTCTTAAACCATTTTCGCATGTTATTTGGACACTTAATTTTAATTTTTATTGTCTTCTTACGCATAGGAAGCAAAGGAAATACGCCCGTAATCGTTGGAATGCGTTTTTCTAAGAAAAATGATTCATGTGAGGTTTGAACAGCTTCGACCTAAAACACAACACCTACTTCGGCCCTATGAGATTCTACCCAATGGATGGTTTTAGGCGACACATCTTTTCACCCTAAAGTTACAGATAAACAATTAGTTATCAATATTTACTTGCTATACAGGGATTATTCAAATATTAATTTTAGAAATAAAATTTTAACAACATTATTACATTGTTTTACTTACTATAGTATTGATTGTTAAACTAATATAAATTTACTGAATACTAACCTACTGTAATTTTACAATAAATATATACATACAATGTGCCTTATTTAATTTTAATCTAAGACTATCCTAAAAAGGTTAAATTAAATTAAATTAACATAAATCTAGTTGTGGTCTTGACAATATTTATATATGTACCGCCTATTTCTAATAACAAGACCACAGCGATATGTATTAGACTTCACCCAAAGCCATTTCATAATCTTCAACTACTAACCGAAGTCCTAATGCATGAATTGGACAGTATACCACAGCAAGAGATTAAACAGCTTATATTAGGTATGCCAAGTAGATGATACGCAATAGTAAACCGCATAATAGTCAAATAGTCAACAATACCCAGAGAAAATCCTTAATTTTTACTATGGCATTGTAGTTTTCTCGATGGTAATTCTTTTTTAAGAAATAAATGGTTAGTTTACTGTTGTGTGTTGTTTGGAAAATGGATGCTCCATCTAATTATAAATAGTATTTTAAAAGTTACAGTGATACAAATTAATTTTTTTCATCAACATAGGTTTCTTATAGTATTTTACATTAAAGTTTTTAAAATAAAATAACTTTAAGTGTAAAGTTAGGCAAGTTCTTGACAATTCCATTATAAAGCTTACAATTTTCTACTTTCTAATCTGAACAAAAGATCTGAAAACTAAACCATCCACGACAAGCTTTAAAATTACACAGGCACTTTTGGAGTTACCTATATAACTTTTACAAAATTGAAAGAAAAACATGTATACCATTCTGCTTTTGGAGCACAAATGACCTATGAATTATTTGTTGGAAATAAATACAGGCGGTCGAATGACTTATTTAGATATCATTAACTAGCCGAGTCACGTGACTTTGTCGTTAGTTGAATATTATTCAAAACGACCGACCGACGTCCAAAACGTATAACACCCCGATTTTACGATTGCGGGAGTGTGGCTTAGACGCGGCTAACCTCCAGAACACCCACCATCACTTTAATATATAGTTAATTAACATAAAAGATAATTAAAATGAATGGCGAGAAATGTAGAACAGCAAATAAAGTTATAAGAACAGCTATAAAAAAAGAAGCTGGGCATTATACAACGTTAGATTAACGTAATGTATGTATATATACTGGATTGCCAGTTACATGTCAAAAGATGATAACATTATTTATTTTTCATCTTTTCAAAACGTTTAATCTTTTTAAATTTTTTTGTTTGTTCAAAAAAAATTTCTTTTTACTCGATCAAGCCATGAAATTATTTTTTAAGAAATATATAGATTGTCCAAAATAACTGACTTCTATTAAAAAATATGGCCGCGTCTGCTGCAATATAGGCACATGTAGATATACAAATTATGCATTTTATCGCGTCCTTATTTGCAGTAATTGTGCATCACAGCTGGTATGTGGTGATAGATTAATTGCCTATGTTAATATATATTTTTAAAAGGTATTTTAGTGATATAAAGCAGTATCGAGTCGCTTTAAAAGAAATATAAGTATACGAGGGACACTATTTATGTATTGAGAATAGAAAGAATAATCAAATTAATTTGATGAAAAATACCTTTATTGCTTTTCAAAGTAATCGCCTTTAAGATCTATACACTTTTGCATGCGATTGAACCACCCTTCAAAGCACTTTGTCCAGTCAGAAGATGGTAGCTCTAAAACATGCGTTTTGAAGGTCTCAACCGCTTCTTCGGGCGATGAAAATCGTTGTCCACGCAGTTTATCTTTAATTACTGGAAACAAGAAGAAGTCATTGGGTGCCAAGCCGGGGCTGTAAAGCGGATGACCCATCAATTCGATCTTTTGTGTGTCCAAATACTCGTTTGTTGCATGTGATGTGTGTGAACTCGCATTGTCATGATGCAAAATGATTCGTCGTTTTGGGTTGGTTTCTCTCAATTTACCGAAAACTTCAGGCAAACAAATGGTCGTATACCACGCTGAATTAACGGTCTTTTGATTTTCGAGAGCCACCGTTGCCACAGGACCAGTTTTCGTGAAGAAAAACGCCACCCACCATTTGGTTCCTAACGCTGCGAGAACGAACAACTTTTGTTGGCTTTGCTTCAGATTGAAACACCCAAACTGCCGACTGGCCATTTCTTTCTGGCTCATAAGAATAAATCCACGACTCGTCACCTGTGACGATGTTGTATACCGCTTTGGATGCACCACAGTTGTATTTCGAAATCATTTTACGGCACCAATCGACACGAGCATTTTTTTGAGCATCTTTCAATAAATGTGGAATCCAACGCGCACACAGCTTCCGAACACACAAATGTTCGTCCAAAATCTTATGTATGCTGGTCATACTAATGCTTAAATATCTCTCGATTTCTTGATATGTCACATGACGATCTTCTTCAATTAGTTTTTGCACAGTATCGATATTTTCCGGCACAACGACCGATTTTGGACGACCTTCTTTAACTTCGTCCGTGAGCGAACTACGTCAACGTTTGAATTCAATGTACCAGCGATATACAGTGGGCGTGGATGGCGCTTCATCACCAAAAGTTGAATTCAGTTGATTGATGCATTGTTCTTGAGTTAGACCACGTCGAAAGTCATAATAAATCATAGCTCGAAAATTTTCGCGAGTTAATTCCATATTTTGGCTGAGATGAACTTTTAAACACTGCAAAAAACACAAATATTGCTCGCCCGTCAAAACTTTCTGATTACCTATAACGTCAAAAATGTCAAACTTTACGATGACAATTTCAAATTTTACCCGCCAATACCAGTGTTGCCAATTCTCAATACATAAATAGTGTCCCTCGTATGTGGTATGCCAAGGAAGTGAAAATATAGACATAGCAACAGAATATAAAGACAAAATTATTAGTACATATTAGATATTAGATGTTCCTTTTACTTTGGTCTCAAAATAAACGACAACTACTTTTGTAAAACATTTTCCACTGAGGAAAATTGACCTACCTATAAAGGGAGCTATAACACTGTTTCTATTTTAGTTGGGAAATATAGGCTTACAATAGTTTTAAAATGTACAAATATGTTGTAATGAAACAAAAACAAATTTTGAACGTATTGATAATGGAATGGTACAAACTAATTCTTATGTATCTTTATGTAGGAACAATTTTCAGAAATCACTGTATTGGCAAACTAATTGTAATATTGTGTGTGATATAGCAATAAATTCTGAAACTCTCTGTATCATTTTTTTATAATTAATTCCAAAGAATGAGTTTTAGCAAATATTAAATGCTGATTCTTTTCAATTATTACCTGCATTTATTTCAACCCTTCGTTTTCTAAGGTTCGTTTAATTCAACTTAATTTGGAAAATGTGAATGTCTACATATTCTAAATAACTTTAAAACATCCGGATTACGAGTACTACTAGCGGCCATATTGATTTCAATTTGACAACATCTTGGCCTCTATTGGCAGTGACAAGCAAAATACAACTTGTCATTGTTTATATTCTATTAGGTTATTGCTACTACAAAAAAGTTTACAACAAATCGTAATGCTTTCATTTTGAACATCCATCATACAAAAAAAAACAGTTTACAGTAGTTATTTAAAAACAGACAATATAAGCAAAGGAAAAAGACAAGGAGAAGCGCTGTTAATCACACTTTTTATATAGCATTAGAAGGAGCAACCTAAGCCACTTGATAAAATTAGCACTGCACAATTAGTGTCTGATGATGATGACATAGCATTAATAGCTAGAGAAGAAATCCTGAAAGACAAATTGATATTACTGAAAATAGAAGTTTTTGAATAAGGACCAGAAGTTAACCAGGACAATACAAAATATGCGATATATTCTAGAAGAGAAAATAAGCACATTCAGCAAAATTAGATTAAATTTAAAATCTATAAAATAGTGAACAACTACAAATATTTAGGCGTATACAGGGTTATTTTTTTATATCTTGATATAGGCTAACTTTTTTATTTGAAAAGAGAGACCTATGGTTCCTGAAGCAAAGTTTTAGGAATTAGTCCAAATAAGAAAAATGAGTGGGAAAAAATAAACGCATTGTTGCCCAGATTGGTCGCCATTTCAGAAAAACAAATTTTCTTAAATTTCAACACAGCATATTTTTAACAATTTCTAATACATCTTGAGATTCTAGATAAAATAAAGAGCATCCAAGTTTTTGATTAGAGTGGCGGTTTACGAGTTAATAGTGCCTAAACTTTAATACATTTTCCAACATTAACGGAATAACAAAGAGGCTATGTTTGTCCCTGCTGTCATAACATGACAATAAGTTCTGTGTAATGTTGAATTAAAGTGGATCGTGTTACACCTCAAGAGAAATTGAATTAATTCTTTTTCATGTTGGTGGTTTAAGTTTGCGAAAACCATGCACTGAATTCCATGTTAGACATCTCATCAAACCTCGTCCTAGTCCAGAATTTTTAAGACAAAACTTGGTTAAGTAATAATAATAATAATAACTTTATTCAGTTCATTTTACATGTCTAATGTTTGAACACGTCAGAATAGTATAAACAATATCACAGTATTAAAACTAGTAAAGTAATGGTGACACAAGCTTGAATTTGTACGTGAAAAAATCTTGTAATGTGTAAAAAGCAAAAAAAAAAGTTTTTTCTTAAAAATATTCACTGGTAACTTTTTTAAGTCAAGTGGTAAGTGATTGTATATTTTTACTAGTTGTGTAGTTGCATTCTTCTGAACAACACTTTTGGATGTCCGCGGTGGTAAAATCGAAACCTGCGTTGTTCCCCTGGTCTCATAACAGTGATGAAGTTCCTGCTCTTTAAATAATTCGTAATTTTTCTTAACAAGTAGGGCACATTCTATCACGTATAGGCACGGTAGTGTGAGTATCTTTTTTTCTTTAAAATCTTCCCTGCAAGAATCAGTTCTTCCCATTTTAAAAATGTTACTAATACATAACTTCTGAAAAATGAAAATTCTGGACACGTCCGCAGATGCCCCCCAATAAACAATACCATAGCGCAGCCTGGACTCAACATACGCATAGTACGCAGAAAAACCCGCCTTCTCATCTACTGATGTCGGTACTCCATAACCTAAGGATCCTCCCTGAAATACGTGAAATGTAATATATTTGTTTTTTCCATATTCAGCTGTAGGTGATTTTGTTGAAACCAATCCTCAAACAAACACAATGTTTCAGTTGTTTACCTATTGATATCATTATTCTTGGATTGAGTTGGTCTTTACTTGATGTAAATCCATTTTCAATGTGAAAATAAAACAAACAAATGTTTAAGATTTACACTGTATTTAATAATAACGGGCAGACAAAACAGTGATAGCATTAAATAAAGTAGATTACATATCAAAAACTAATCAATTTCTAGATCCAGAAAAGTATATCGTAATCCAAAAAGACCCGACTATAACCTTTCAAAAACAAATCATTAAGACGATTAGTAATTCACCTAGCTTGTTTAATATCAGTAACTATTATGAAAGACAGAAATTAAAAGTAATGAATCCACAACCACCGAAACTATATTCTTTAATCAAATTACATAAAGAAAATTATCCGATTACACCAGTTGTTTCATATGTTACAGCCCCAGCAGTTAAAGTTTCAAAATGTTTGATAGATATTATAATTAAGCATACGAAATTCAAACCTAAATATAGTATCAAAAATAGTTTTCAATTAATTAATAACTTGAAAGATCTTAAGTTACCTGATAACACTAAATTAATTTCATTCGATGTAAAAAACCTTTTCCCGAGTGTCCCACCTACTGAAACAGTTGAATTAATTAATAGGATGTTAGAATTTAACAAAACTAACATTCTAATAAAAGACGAGATCTTACAATTATTATCTGTATGCTTAGAACAAAATTACTTTTCATTTGAGAATAAATTTTATAAGTGTAATAGTGGTTTAATTATGGGAAATCCTTTGTCACCTTTATTAGCAGAAATTTTTATGGACAATTTAGAAAGAAAAATTTTTGAAAATAGTACATTAACTAAGAACGTATTATTTTGGTTCAGATACGTTGACGACATTTTGATAGGATACACAGGTACAAACAGACAATTGAATAATTTCTTTGAGTTTATTAATACTATTAATTCCCATATTACATTTACATTAGAAAAAGAAGTGAATAACAGTATCAACTTCTTAGATCTTACGTTAAAAAGAGTCAATAGCCCTGTACAATTTTCCATTTACCACAAAGAATCACATACTGACATAACCATTCACAACAAATCCAACCATCCATATCAACATAAATTAGCGGCTTACCACAGCATGATCCATAGATTGATTAACACGCCAATGTCTACTTCAGACTATAGTAAAGAATATAATATTATTAAACAAATTGCCTATAACAATGGATACGACCCAAATTTAATAGATAAATTAATTTCTAAGAAATTATTCAACAAAACGTTGCAAGAAATTTATCCAGTTACAAAAGACACTACAATTAAAAAGTTTAAATCTTTCACTTACTTAGGGGAGAATCAAGGAAAACTAATAAAATTACTTAAAAAACAGAAAATTAATATTGCATACAAAACAAACAATAACCTTGCAAAATACATCAAGAACAATAAAGAAAAAACTAATCACAATAATAAATCGGGAGTCTATAGGTTAACTTGTGGTACATGTACTAAGGGATATATAGGTCAAACAGGTAGAGCATTTAAAACACGGATTGCTGATCATTACTCCGCTTACATAAACCAAAAAAATGATTCGACTTACGCGAATCATTTGACAGAGAATAATCACATTTTTAATAAAGATTTTGATATCCTTCATGTTGAAAATAAAAGTATTAAATTAGATTTACTAGAGACATTAGAAATCAATAAATATAAATATTCAGACAATTTATTAAACGATAAAGTAGACCTAAACTCATCACCATTGTTAAATATATTTAGTCAGTAATACAGTTTACCTAATTTCACACATAACATCTGTTTGCAATAGATTTAGTTCCACGTACTTTTTGTATAGACCTGACACTTTGAGACAAGAAATTGTTCTTTATATATTAGTTCTTAGAATTCCTAATAGCCACACACTATATATAAGAGTCAAGTGTATGTAGATAGTAAAACTCATCACCATTGTTAAATATATTTAGTTAGTAATACAGTTTACCTAATTTCACACATAACATCTGTTTGCAATAGATTTAGTTCCACGTACTTTTTGTATAGACCCGACACTTTTAGACAAGAAATTGTTCTTTACATATCAGTTCTTAGAATTCCTAATATCCACACACTATATATAAGAGTCAAGTGTATGTAGATAGTTATTATTGTATATGTTAACCTGACGAAGCTACAGTGTAGCGAAACAGCTGTCGTTATTATTAAATACAGTGTAAATCTTAAACATTTGTTTGTTTTATTTTCACATTGATATCATTATTTTTACTTCGTATTACAACTGAGGTGTCATCAGCAAAAAGTGCAGTTGTATACGTCGTCACCGATGGTAAATTATTCACATAAATCAAAAAAAGAAGAGGACCCAACACCGATCATTGTGGTACTCCCCTCTCCACAGACACTCATGCAGACTTCATGCCAGTGCCACGATCAATCATACATTGCTGCCTACCGCACAAGTAAAATCGAATTAATTCCAGAGCCGGTCTTCTAATACCTATTAGTTCTAATTTTTGGTACATTACTTCGTAATTCACACAATCAAAAGCCTTTTGCAGATCCAAAAATATGCCAACTGTGCACTGGTTATTGTTAATCCCTTCGATTATATCCGCTAGCACCTGATAAATTGCTCTTGAAGTAGATCTACCAGATATATACCCATTTTGCTGCGATGACAAGATGCATTTGTTTAAGAAAACTGTAAGTCGCTTGAAGATAATTCTCTCTACAACTTTGGCAAAGTGCCACAAAATAGACAGCGGTCTATAGTTTTTGATATCAGCCTTATTTCCCTTCTTGTGAATTAGAATGATATTAGATTTTTTTAGTTCATTAGGAAATATTCCATTTTTTAAGCACGGCAAATTCAGGTGCACACCCCTTTAGTAATTGTACTGGTATTCCGTCGTCACCTACGCTATTAGTATCTTTCAATTCCATGATTATATTGCACAACTCCTCACTACTTGTTGGGAACATCATGAAAGTGTTGTGATTATACTCAATTCTGCTCATATCCGTTACAACATCCTTCGCCAAGTCATTACACATTCCTCTTAATTGGTCGTTAATAAATGTTAATCGTTCTTCATCAGTGTTACCATTCGCTTGTATTTCATTCAGAAATGAGTTTTGTGATTTCACATCCGATGTTATTGTTCTAACCAGATGCCATGTTGCTTTAACTCTATTATGGGAAGTATTGATAAACTCTGCATTAGCTTGTTTTTTTGCATTTCGTATATCTAGATTTAATTCTCTACAATATGACCGATAACTATCGCTTGATATTCGTCCATACACAATATCCTCATACATCTCACGTTTTATAGATGTTTTGTATTTGATTTCTTCCGTGATCCATTTCACTCATATTACTTTCTCTGTCTCCGTTTTAACCCTGCATACTTCATCATACTTTGCCTTTATCATTTGAATCAACTCGTTGTAACACATGTCTATGCTTGTATAAGTTGAAAGCTACAGGAAGTATGCGTCCAAGCATTCGACAAAGAAGTAAAAATACTGCGGTACAAGAAAATATTCTTTTGGCAAGTGTTGAAAACCCAAATCGACCTATAAACAAGATTGCGCAAGCAGTGGGCTGCTCTCAGACTACAGTTTGGACAACCTTAAATTCAAGTAAATTCCATCCCTATAATATGATGAGTGTACAGCAACTTCATGACGATGATTGTGATCGGCAACTGGAATTTTGCGATTGGTTTTTGGAGAAAAGCGGCTACAACCACATTTTCAAAATTATATCTTATTTAGCCATGAGGCTTCCTTTTATATAAACGGTTTGGTAAACCGGCAAAATTACAGATATTGGTCCGATAATAATCCTTAACAGGTGGAGACAGATCAATCCTAAAGTTAATGTTTGGTGTGGCATATTTAACAACAGAGTGATAGGTCGCGTTTTCATAGAAGGGAATTTAACGGGTGCAAGGTACTTGACATTGTTACGAAATCAATTAGAAAACTTTATTGATGAGCTTCCTCTAAACGACAGACGAATAATGTATTTTCAGCAAGATGGTGCACCACCCCATTTTAGTGTAGAAGTTAGAGCCTACGTTGATGAGCTGCTACCTGAGTGTTGGATTGGAAAAAGAGGACCAGTAAAGTGGCCTCCCAGATCTCCCGATCTCGCTCTTTTAGACTTTTTTTCTGGGACATCTGAAGAATAAAGTTTATGTTATAGCTGCTGTGTCAATTGATGAATTAAAACTAGCCATACAACAGGAAATTCAAAACAAAACCTCTCAAATGTTACATAATGTTAGTAGAAATTTTGTTGAACGTATTTGTTGCAGCAGAACCCAACAAGGAAATCAGTTCGAACATTTTTTTAAAACATAAACGTTAGGTAATTAATTTTTGTTACTATTGCTATTCTTTTAATGTTGGAAAATAAATTAAGTTTAGGCACTATTAGCTCGTAAACCGCCACTCTAATCAAAAACTTGCACTCTTTTTGTTTTGTATTGAATCTCAAGATGTATTAGAAATTGTAAAAAAATGCAATGTTGCCATTTAAGAAAATATGTTTCTCTGAAATAGCGCCTAATCTGGCAACAACGCGTTTATTTTTTCCACGCATTTTTCTTATATTTGGACTAATTCCTAAAACTTTGTTTCAGGAAACAAAGCTCTATCTTTTCAAATAAAAAAGTTAGCCTATGTCAAGATTTAAAAAAATAATCCTGTATATCGCAGGTATTCAGCGATAAGAATACATCAGTAGAAATCACCAGAAATATAAATATAAAACTGTATAGACCAGCAACCAGACCAAAATACCATAAGCCTCGAAAAAAATATACTTGACAAAAAAGATGAAGCAAACAATTGAGAGTACACGCAAAGAGGATATTAAGGCTATACGCCCGGCCCCGAAATCGTTTTTCCCATTTCCTAATCGTATTTTTCATGAAAATCTTACCGAATTTACACACTAATTTAAGAAAAAAATGCCTTTCAATGGATAAATCGTAATTTTTTCGAAATTGTCCAAAGGGCCCTAAATAAAAATAAAAATGTAAGGAATTTCAAAAAACAAGTCTTTATTAAAAATTATGTAACACTCAACAGCAATACATAAATTTTATTTTTTCTTAATTTTTAAAAATAAGGTCACGAAACGGAAAACAAAATTTTGAAACTTGGGCGAAATTCACTGAAATCAAATAGAGTATGTGGTACGCTCGCACATGGTGGCGAGAGGTAACTCCGCCTACCATGTCGGGCAGTTTCTACGCAGTTTGTAAAATATTTCTGAGATCGGTGTATGTTAAGAAAGTAATCGTTACTCGGACATTATTTTATCGAAACCGTTGATATTTTCTTTACAATATAGTGTACATATACAGTGTCAGCGTCACAATACTTCCTTATACTACGTATCAGAAAGTAAAAGCAATATATCTTCCCGTCCCTAACGGTATACCTGCTAGAAGCACATGCTAGGACTCACACGGCTTGCGCGCAGGGAGTATAATTATTATATTTGACTCGCAATAATTTGCTTCTGAAACGATCTAGAAATTTATTTCTTGCACAAAAAATAATTTTGGAATGTTGGCTTTATTTTGTTTCACATATATATGGGTAAATTCTGAAAAATAAGATTAGTTACTCGATAGCTGAAAAATACCTTACACAAATTGGTGGTCTACAAAAACTTTTTTTTTTTATAAAACTTACACACCATAAAGAAAAATCGAAAACACTAGTATCATCCAAATACTTTAGAGTATAACCTTAAAAAAAACAGATCCGTAGCTCTCTGCATTGCTGAGATATCACGAGATAAGTATTAAAAATTGAAGAAAATGGAAATTTTAATATTTACACAAAAAAACGATTTTTCGACCTTTTTGCGATTTCGATTTTATTTTCCAACTCAAAATTTGAATCCGGCAGGTGATTTTACATATTCAGCTTCACTTTTTTTGTGTGTCTGAGAAAATATAGATTGTCTAATTTAGGGGGGGTTGCTTCCCGACTGCCAAACATGTGGGCCAACCGGCGATTATCTGAGACCATAACGCAGCCATAAATTACAGGCAGATTAGATTAGGTGACAAGTTCTTTTCTCTATCTTTTTCCTCAGCATAAGACAGAGCACGCGGACCCTTAAACATTTGTCTTTTATTACATTTGCACGAAAAGCAGTGGTACGCCTATTTCAAATCGAACTCAGCTTGAAGCGGGCGTTCAGCCTTAAGAAAGATTGTTAGATCAAAAAATGTATGAGAAGCCTTATATGGTGGTCTGTGAGTTAAAAGACACAATGAAGGGTGAAGACAAAGTAAATATGTGAAAGCATAAAAACTACGTTCGTTTGGCCACATTAAGAGAAGAGAATTCGAACAAATTATACGAAGAGTCACAGAATGGAGACACACAAGGAAGACCAAAATTGGGAAAATTTAGTTTACGTCGACATAGTAACATTAGGGCTGAGAGATTGTAGGACGATGATCGCAGATTGAAAGCAATTGTACGTCGTAGTGTAAATCGAAAAAAGACACATCAATTTATGGAGAATAAAGAAGGGGTAAGCCAATGATTCCTTTCTGTTTTGAATTACTAGATCCAAAGCAGAAAGGAATTACAAAAGCCCTAGAAGGCTGGTCGCAGGTCCTATCTCAAACAGGGATTTTTCGTGACCTATTATACATGATATTCAAAATATAACCAATGCCTTCAATAAAACGAAGCCAAAAGTTGCATTATGTGTCGTCTATAAAATTCAAGTCTTTTTAAAGTCATATGAGAATATATTTTAATTCACATATTTCAATTTATTTCTTTGAATTTTGTGTGTTTGTATCAAATTTTATTTTTACTTTATTTGTACATATTTATATCAAAATGTTATTTACAGCAATAAACAATAAAGTATTAGTTTTCGATTATGTGGTGTCTAAACTTTAAACATTTCAAAACCATCCATTATGATATTCACTGTTTCCCTTAATTGCAAATTATTTTCTTTAAAAAGTTCAATAATTGTACATAACCTCTTATATGTATTTACCTATGTACTCGTATATGTGTATGTATATGAAAGATGTCGAGTGTATTCGTTCTTACTATGGCCCCTTCTTTTAGTGGCCCATTGACGTGCTTGCTCCGACTTTTAATAAAACTCTTGTCTGTTTCGATCTGATAGATGACTACACCCCAGTCAGATATTAAACTTACGTGGGTGGGTAACGCCGGGGGTCGAGACGTGAGGGGACTGAATTTACTGGAGATCAACTTTTCAAGGGGAAAGTACTCTTCAACTGTACTGATGTCGACGCGACGTGCATAGCTTGGGCTCAGTTTGAACTAGATCGAACAGGAAATAAAAGAACAAACATGTAAACTCTCGATATGATGGAGCATTGTACCGTTGTATAAGTTAAAAGTCTTTTTACTGTCTTATACGTAGTATAAGGAAGTATTGTGATGATGAAAATTTTCGACCTCGAGATTTTTGCGGATGTCCACGTTTTGAAGTCCCCTGATACCAAAAAAGTGGTTTTAAAAAAATGTATCTCTCTCTCTCTCTCTCTCTCTCTCTCTCTCTCTCTCTCTCTCTCTCTCTCTCTCTCTCTCTCTCTCTCTCTCTCTCTCTCTCTCTCTCTCTCTCTCTCTCTCTCTCTCTCTGTGTGTGTGACCACGATAGCGGTCAAGCCGCTGTAGATATCAATTCCAAATTTTGTATTTACGTGTATAATCTCCCTCTTGAGATCTGATTAGTTTTTCAGTAAAATCGGAAGACCGGAAGTAGCAGTTTACTTCAGCGAAAAAATCGAATTTTGCCAATATTTCGTCAACTACTAAGTTTTAACAAATTTATAAAGAATTCATATATACATAAAATTGAAACTGAGTATAATTTTATCCAAAAAGTTTTCCGAAATTCCTACCGGAAGTAGGTCTTTTACTCTTATCGAAAATCAGTTTTTTGCGAATATTTGGCAAGTCATGCCTTTTTGGCTAGTACGTTACGGATATAAAAGTATTTAAAACATAATTTTCAATATCTTTTGTATAAAAAAAATTTCAAAATTCAGACCGGAAGTACCACTTTTATCGAATAGCGATTTTTTGCAAATATGTCGTAAGTTATGCATTCTATATAAATTTATCAAGAGTACAAAAGTATTTAAAAATAGATTTGCAATATTTTTTGTACATATGAAATTTCAAAATTCGGACCGGAAGTAGCACTTTTACTCTTAGCGAGGAGCACTTTTTTGATAATATCTTGCAAAGTATGCATTCTATATAAATTTATTAAGAGAATAGAAGTACTTAGAATAGGATTTTGAATAATTTCTGTAAAAAAAATTCTTAAAATTCTGTAATTTGAAACGCTCATACGTATAAGAAAGTCGTGTGGTGGCCACACCTCATTTTTTACTTTCTTATACGTAATATAAGGAAGTATTGTGATGATGAAAATTTTCGACCTCGAGATTTTTGCAGATGTCCAGGTTTTGAGGTCTCCTGATACCGAAAAAGTGGCTTTTAAAAAATATCTATGTGTGTTGCTGTGTGTGTGTCTCTCTCTGTGTGTGTGACCACGGTAGCGGTCAAACCGCTGTAGATATCAATTCCAAATGTTGTATTTACGTGTATAATCTTCATCTTGAGATCTGATTAGTTTTGCAGTAAAATCGGTAGACCGGAAGTAGCAGTTTACTTCAGTGAGAAAATCGAATTTTGATAATATTTCGTCAACTACTAAGTTTAAACAAATTTATAAAGAATTCATATGCACTTAAAATTAAAATTGAGAACAATTTTATTTAAAAAGCTTTTCGAAATTCCTACCGGAAGTAGGTCTTTTACTCTTATCGAAAATCAGTTTTTTGCGAATATTTCGCAAGTCATGCTTTTCAGACAGGTACGTTACGGGTACAAAAGTTTTAAAACATAATTTTCAATATCTTTTGTATAAAAAAATTTCAAAATTCAGACCGGAAGTACCACTTTTACTATTATCGAATAGCGACTTTTTGCAAATATGTCGTAAGTTATGGATTCTATATATATTTATCACGAATACAAAAGTATTTAGTGCTAGATTTGCAATATTTTTTGTATATATGAAATTTCAAAATTCGGACCGGAAGTAACACTTTTATTCTTAGGGAGTAGCACTTTTTTTCAAATATCTTGCAAAGTATGTATTCTATAGCGATTTATTAAGAGAATAGAAGTACTTAGAATAGGATATTGAATAATTTTTGTGTAAAAAGATTCTTAAAGTTGTATAGTTTGAAACGCTGATACGTATAAGAAAGTCGTGTGGTGCCCACACCTAATTTTTTATAAATGTATTTCCAATGCTTCACAATATATTTTATTTTCGACCTTTTTCCCACAAATTCTCAATATTATTTAATGCTTTTGCTCTAAAGAATCTTTTCTGATATTTGAACGATCTCTGGTGTTCTTAAAATATAGTTTCGAATTTCTTCCACACTCTGCAGACTCTAATTTATAAAATTCCGATATTTTAAATTTACATATTCGGCCTTTAGTTAATATGGATTACCACAAAGCAACGGTCAATAGAACTATTAATTAAGTAAATTTGATGTTTTGCGTTTTTACTTGAAAAATTAGCTGTTAATAAACACTATACTTATATTCGAGACCAAACTAACCAGCATGTTCTTCATATTGGGAGTGCCACATGGCTGTGATCTAGATTCCTGACTTTCCAACATTTATATGAATGACTTAGTTACATTAATAATCCGATAATCCGACAATTTCACCAATGCAAATATATCAACAATTTCTTTGTTTATCATTTAACAAAAGTTTTGTAAATTTAAAATTCAGATTATCAAATTCATTTAGTTAAGTATATTATTCGTTTAAATCGTAACTTATTTTTTCACATTTAACAGGGCTTGATATATGTATTTCTGCTTTTAGTAAATATTGATTGTTAAAAAGCTAATAAAATTGTTTCTATAATTTATATATATAAAACTGCAAAAACTATTAAGTATAAAATACACGTTTCATACGACATTTTGCTCACTCGTTCTTTTTAGCAAACGGGTCACACACAAGAGGCTCATTTTCTAGGCTTACCTTTTTCGCAAAAAGTCTTATGTGACTTCTGTTTTAATACATCAATTATTAAATGTCTGCTAAGTGTGGGACACCTCTATTGTCCTTCAATGTTTCATGTTTCACCCTGGAGAAGATGGTTACTACATTATTTTATTTAATAGATAAATAAGTCAATGAAAGGATTAAACTCTTTTTGGTGCTATCTACGTGTTATAATTTATTTCTATAATTGCCGCTTCACATCATTTGAAAGTGTAGATATTTATTTACCAGGGAGGGAATTTCTGCACGCGGTTAATTTTCCATTCATAGTTTGATTTACAAACTTGACGCCGCCAACAATATCTAGATAAGAGTTTGTGTCTATATATTAATATTAAAAGCAGAAAAGTAAATAAGTTATTATAATGTTGTGTGTGGCGTACAGCCATAACAGATACGGATATAAACATTTTAGAGTATTAATCCTGTACGTAACGCGTCCTATTGACGGTCGGATTATGTCTCAATGTTGGAGCGTGTCTACTGACTACCGCCCTTTAATATCCACGACCACCCGCGGTCATGACTCATTGTGTTCACCATTAATAAACTGAGGACTATACTGAATTCACACTGAGATGCCAGGTTATATATAATACATTAAATAGTGCCAAATATGTATATATATTAGGCAAAATTTAAGAAGGAAAAAAAATAAGAAATAGGTTCTATATATCTCAATATGCACAAGTTCATATTAGCTCATTATGCATATAGCGAATATAACGCAACTGTCGATAAAACTTAGTAATAGATATATAAATACTTTCTTATATGTAGTATAATGAACTATATATAAGGAGATTTTGGCAGATGTCCACGTTTTGATGTTCCCTGATACCGACAAAGTGGTTTTTGCAAACATGTCTCTCTTCCCCCCTCTCTCTCTCCCTCTTACCACGATAGCGGCCAAAGGTCTACAGCTATCAATAGCAAACTTTTATTTATTTATATTTTTAGTATAATCTTCCTCTTGAAATTTGGTTAGATCTTACTAAAATCGGTAGACCGGAAGTAGTAGTTTATTTCAGTAAAAAAATCAATATTTTTATATTATATTAGTTTAGACAAATTTCTAAGGAATACAAAAGTACTAAAAAAGTAAATACATTTGCACTTCTATTAGAAGTGCAAATGTATTTAGATCTATATTTAGAACTCTTTTGTATAAAAGGAATTATAAAATTCGGACCGGAAGTAATTTTTCTACTATTATCAAATAGCAGTTTTCTGCAGGTATTTCGCAAATTATGCATTCTATACAGATTTATTAAGAATACAAAAGTATTTGCAGCTGCATTTAAAACAATATTTATATAAAAAAAACATATAAAATTCGTACCGAAAGTAACACTTTTACTCAGAGGTTTATTTTATTAGGATGATACAGAATTTAAAATTTAATTTAGAACAAGTTTTGTATACAAATTTCGGAACGCACATACCTATAAAAAAGTCGTATGGTGCCCACACCCCATTCTTTTAACTTCTTTGTGGAGGCGATTCGGAAATAAAAGTAATGAAATCTACTAATATATTTTACGTTTCGACATATATCATTTTTTATAATTGAACAGTTTGTTAATGCACATCTAGCTTGTTTTCATTGCTCAAAGAGAATGATAATGGTAAAAATACATTTTGTAGGAAAAGTAAATTATATTTAAGAAAAGAAGAAGAAATAAATATAAAAATGCATTTATCAGTGAGAAATTTTATAGAGGTTCAAAAATCTATAAATGCTGGAACACTTTTGATTGGAATAATTATTTCTGAAGAAGACCAAAAATATAGGCCGAAACGTAAAATAAATATGTATAAATAGTAAATTATATAGTTTTTATTTCAGAACTACCGAATAAATCCATAAAGAAAACCTAATAAATTAATTAGTTTACGGCTAATAGAAAGAAAGTTATTTACCAACACATATCATAACTACTTTTAAAAAAACGATTATAATGCTTCCTCTATTTTGACTTTCTTATACGTAGTATAAGGAAGTATTGAGATGACGAAAATTTTCGACCCCGAGATTTTTGCAGATGTCCACATTTTGAAGTCCCCTGATACCAAAAAAGTGGTTTTTAAAAAATGTCTCTCTCTCTCTCTCTCTCTCTCTCTCTCTGACCACGATATCGGTCAAACTGCTGTAGATATCAATTCCAAATTTTGTATTTAAGTGTATAATCTCCCTCTTGAGATCTGTTTAGTTTTTCAGTAAAATCGGTATACCGGAAGTAGTAGTTTACTTCAGTGAAAAACTCGAATTTTGACAATATTTCGTCAATTACTAAGTTTAAACAAATGTATAAAGAATTCAAATGTACTCAACATTAAATTTGAGAAAAATTGTATCAAAACACTTTTTCAAAATTCCTACCGGAAATAGGTCTTTTATCGAAAATCAGTTTTTTGCTAATATTTCGATTTTTAGACGTGTACATTACGAGCATAAAAGTATTTAAAACGTAATTTTCAATATTTCTTGTATAAAAAAAAATCAAAATTCGGATCGGAAGTAACACTTTTACTTCTATCTAATAGTGATTTTTTGCAAATATGTCGCATATTATGCATTCTATGTATATTTATCAAGAGTACAAAAGCATTTAGAGCTTGACTTGAAATGTTTTTTGTATATATAAAATTTCAAAATTCGGAACGGAAGTAACACTTTTACTCTTAGCGAGTAGCATTTTTTTTCGAATATCTTGCAAAGTATGCATTCTATAAAGATTTATTAAGAGTATAGAAGTACTTAGAATGGGATTTTGGTAATTTTTGTATAAAAAATTCTTAAAATTCTATAATTTGAAGCGCCCATACGTATAAGAAAGTCATTTTTTTATTTACTAGAGGACAAAAAACACTCGTTTTCTGTGTAGAATTGCAATACATTTTATTTTATTTTACAACCAATTAATATTTAAAATTTCTCAGTGTACATACATACATTCTGTTTATTTATTTGTTGTATTCAAGTACGACAAGGCAAAATGGATTACAATACATTCTTATTTTCTCGTGTTATAAATCGTCTACGTAATTTCGGTGTTAAATTACTTAAAACATGGATTAAGCTATATTTTCTATATAAAGTAAATTTAAATAAACATTTAAAAACGAAAAGATTAGAAATTTATATATCCGTTTCTAACCAACAATTACGTCTTCTATAGTAGCTATAATTGAAATGATTCAGCCTTTACTTAGTGAAACTCATATTTTACAATTAATTATTTGTTTTTTATTTATCTCCTCTTTACATAAAATCTTCCTGCTATCATACATTAAGTGTCTTTTTTTAGTGGTTATGGAGGGAAGCAATTCCTCTGAATTTCTCCCTATTTATCAACTAGACAAATGAAGACACGAGTGGATAAAGGGTCTATGTGACATTTTAATGAAAAATGATATTTTTGGGTGGATAAAGGATTTAAGCGAGTAGGATGTTTTCCCTACTAATACCGTTCGTCTATTGTACAAAATAAGAAAGTTATATATTGATGAAAGATCTATGTTCACCTATGTTCTATCATTGCCACTGGATGAAGGGTTCAAGTACATTGTATTGTATGAACATGAATCCTTCATCCATGATTATTCTATTGTCGGGTACTTCAATCCTTCATCCGCTAGAAACAATCGCAAAATTCTTCTGAATATTGACAACACTGTACATAGTTCCGAAAAGTGAGGTTAAATCGTATTAGTGTTAGACGCAGTACTAAATTCGCTCGTGAATTTCTCCATATTTTGTGAAAAGAACTGTGAATATTTGTATGTGCTCAAGGAAAATGAGTTGCAAGATGTCTGCAAGAACAAAGTTAATAATAGAACGTGCCAAAAATATCGTTTACACTGGTAAGTATCTAACCATAAGTTTTCAAAGAATGACTAGCTATTTCTATCAAAGTTGGCAACGTATTCAACCAGTCGTATGCTCATTTCGTATGCTTATTTCGTATGCTTGTTTTCCAAAATGGTTCAGAATATGAGTTTACAGATTTATAGATTGTTCATAAAATTGCCATGGAACTTTTCAAGAATGACTACTCCATTGATATATTAACTTGAAAAACTATATGTAGTGTTTGATAAAGTAAGAATAGGTTCTTTTGTTCTAGATTCTGGCGAGTCAAGCCAGAACAGTGTGCCTTCGACAAGTAAGTTCGTCAGAGAAAATAAGACAGGAACATTATCAGTGAAATATGCTGATAGTCAATTTATTTTAGATACGAATAATATTCCTGGCCCATCTCGTCTGACACCTGAAGAGGAGTGTTTTCACCGTAAGTTTTTGCTTTTGTTTCAACGAATAAAAAAGTATTCGATTGAAATATGTGAATACTTTTGTTGTTTTCTTGTAGATTTCTCGGACAACGGTTCTTCTGATGATTACATACCAAGCTGCTCAGATATAGAAAGTAGTTGTGATTCTGAATCTGACGACAAATTCATCAAACGAAAAATAAGTAATACAACCGAAAATCCTGTCAGAAATGAAGAAAAGCCTGAAGATTCAGAAACTATGGAGATTTCCCAAAATATGCTTCGGTATGAAGATATAGTAGAAATTGGCGAAGACAAAAGTACTCAACGACCAGAAAATATATTCAAAAAAATTACACCTGTTGAAAGAGTTAAGAAAAAACTATTTCAGCTACCAGAAAAAACTTTCAGGAAGCGTCAAAGAAATGTAGACGAGTGGAAAAGAAAAAACGCGGCAATATCCAGACAAAGGGGAGAAAGTTATATTTCTCAGAAAGGAAAATTGATGCCATGTAAGAGAATTGAGGTGGGTTCCTTATGTCAGAAAACTATATGTAAACTAAGATGCGATGAATATTTTGATGAAGGAGCAAGAAACGAAATTTTGAAAAAATACTACTCGCAGGATGTTAATTCAAAAAATGCCCTTCTCTTTAAGAGTCTTTCGATTCATCCTGTTCAACGTCACAGGAAAAACATTAAAAAAGCGAAATCCTTCTCTTTCAAATATACAATTACATTTAATAAAAAAGTAAGTCAGGTTTGTAAAACAGCACTATGTGCACTTTATCGAATTTCAAATAAAAAAATACAGGTCATTCAGAACAAACTTAAAAGTGGTTCTTCTGCGCCAACACCAGACAAACGAGGTACTCACACTAATAGACCAAAGAAGGTACCTGAAGAAGTGGTAAACTGCGTTATTAATCATATTGAGCAATTCCCCGCGGAACAGTCTCATTATTCGAGGAATAAAAATATTCACAGAAAGTATTTGTCGCCTTTGCTAAATGTACAAAAAATGTTTGATCTTTATATCGAATCATGCAGGCAAAATGATCTTTCAGAGAAGTATTTTATAAAAAAATGCACCTATCATAACATTTTTTCGACACACTTTAATCTTTCATTTGGCGAGCCAAAAAGTGACACCTGTGGAACTTGCGATGCCGGTTTAGATACTGATGATCATAAAGAAAATTATAGATTTGCATTTGAACAAATGAAACGAGACAGAGAATTGGCGCAATCGAGTGATAATACAGTTTTTTTGACAATGGACTTACAGCAAACAATGCCTTTGCCAAAACTGACAACGTCCAAAGCATTCTACTTGAGGCAGTTGTGGTTTTATAACTTCAGTGACCAAATCTGGTGATAAACCTTTTTTTTTTACTTGGACTGAAAATATTTCCACAAAAGGAAGTTTGGAAATAGGTAGTTGTCTGCACACATTTGTCCAATTATTTAAAGTTGCTACACGCAGACGAATACTCAGCATCTTGTGATATGGTCCGACTCATGTTCTGGACAAAACAAAAATTTTAATTTGATTGCTCTCTATGAATACTTCATTTTAAAAGGATTTTTTCAAATTATAGACCATAAGTTCCCTGTAGTAGGTCATACCTATCTGGACTCCGATAGAGACTTCGGAAGAATAGAGAAAGTACTGAGGAAACATTCCAACATCTATACTCCTGGTGAATATAGAACAATCATAAAGTCAGCCACAGTGAAAAACTCTGTAGTTTTTAATATGGAAAATTACTTCAAAAATATTGAAGAAATTGAGGAGAAAATGCATTTGTACAATAGAAAAAAAAATGTTTTAAATGACCCAGTATGTTTTCGCGATGGCGTCAAGTGGATACGCGTCGAAGAATATGGAAGTTACTTATACAAACATACTCTGGATGAATATACGCCTTTTATGAAAGTAGATATTATGAGGAGTAAATGTAAAGAAATTGAACGGGAAGACTTTACTCTACGTAGTGTCACGCTAAAACAGAATAGAATATCCGAAGAAAAAATTGCGAACCTGCAAGAACAGCTGGTGTATGTTAATGACGAATCTAAATACTTTTATGAAAACATTATAAGGGAAGATGGAAATATTGTTGGTAAAACTTCAAAACAAAATGTATTGCAAAGAAGAAGCAAGTGAACTTTTCATTTTGAAGTTTTATAAATGGAGTTTTGTGTTACAACATCGATATCCAATCAAATCATTTGATTTTTTTCTCAATAATACGTTTTTTCTCATAAACCCTTTATCCACTTACCCATTCAAATATGACTTGAACCTTTCTTCTATTTTCCATTCATGAAACTAACTCTGTTTATTTGAAGGATGAAGGATTCATGTACCTTTTTTGTGTGTTTTTTTTAAACTGTATTATAATACCAGTGTCAGATGTACTATGCAAAATTGTGTAATAAAGGTCTATTCAAACCACCGATTATTTTTTTCATTCAACGCAATACAAAAAACTGCGGCATCAAAAACTTTGAACATCATTTGCTCTAAATTAATTTTGTGTGACTTGAACCCTTTATCCACTTGTGTCTTCAAATATCCTATACCACTATGATCAAAAATTAAAAAAAAAAGTGTTCTAACATGACGACTAAAATATATGCACTAAACTAACTAACTAAATCTAGATAACACGTGAGTGGTTTTGAAGTGTTTTCAACGTGTTGATTCAGTGGTTTCTTCCTAAATTGATTTGACAAGAACGTTGGGATGCATTTTGCGTTTCCCACTGTATTTCTGACTATGCTTTAAAATTTCATTCTTCTCTAATGATACATGTAAATTTCGTTGAATAACCGAGTTTGGGACATACCAAGGTGCACTAAATATTAAGCATAGCACTTTGTTTGGATAGCGTTGGAGTATTTTGATAATAGAATTGATTGCTGTTCCCTAAAGTTGTATAAAGTAAGTATGGTTTTGTACACTAGAAGTTTGTTGTTAACAGATAACTTTGATTTTCCATGGAATTAATTATGACACAAAAATATTATGAGATTTTCACAATGTATTGCTACATAATATACATAATATACAAACAATAGCTTCGCCAACAAAGCTGCATCATCACATAAGTATATCTTTTGCAATAGCTTAAAATGCTACTGCAATAAGCCACGTTGCTCTTGTATTTTACGCTTAAAGTCACTTCATAATGACTTGCTCTTCAGATGCAATGTGCTGGATGCATTGCACTGTTTTTGTTACACTTTCTCGATGCAAGAGTATTGAACTATTACTAATGCTTTATCTGAAAATTGGGCACGTAGAATAAACCAAGAGCCATTTCATTTCACAATATGTTTGTCATTTTTTGTCTCATAGCTATACAAAAATCATTAAAAAATATTTCTATGTATTTTTTGAAATTTTTGTAAACCTGCATTAAATAGACCTATGAGTGAAAATCCAGTTATATTATTATAATGTCCTTATTTTTATTTCAGGATATAACCTGATATTCACATTTCTTTTAAAACGACTTGATAACGCTTTTTAATCGGTAAAATTTATTTGAAAACACACAATTAATTTATTACCAAACACAAGCTGTTGGATGCGAAAATACTACAGACAAATAGTAGTGAGCGCGATAAAATTAATAAATTGTACGTTTACATATGGCCTACATTTTAACAGACCACCATATTTGCAAGTACATAGAAGTCCCTTTTGTGAACAATCTTATATTAGCAGTATATATGATGTTCTCAGATATTTACTTGTCGAAATACGTATCTGGCGTATTCAGCTTGCATATCATTTAAAATATAGATGTTTACGCTTATCAGGTCTTTGTTAAGCATTTTTGGATTCAAAAATCTATTGAATATATTTATTTCCAAAAGATTACTAAGGATAGCTGTAAAGTTTTTAAAAGTTCAAAGCTTGGTAGTGAATTTTCTTTTTTATGCAATTGAATATGTGCTTTATACAAAAATTTAATAAAAACGTTCTCCGGAATACCCCAAAGGGTATTATTCTGTACGTTTCATCACTTTAGGCAAAATCGACGACATTGATTCCATTTTTGCGATGGGTAAATTTAGACGGTTAGAGTACATTTCCTGAAGGAATTGAGTGCAGAAGTTTTCCCATGCTGATAAATATTCTAGTGGCGTCTACAAATAGAAATTCTCTCTCTCATTCCGCCTTTGCCGCAGGCGCAGGGCAGGGGCAACGCGACGCGTGTGTTTGCACTAAAGCGTCGATCAACAACGCGATAGATCCTCTTCTCTCTGTGACGTTTTGCTGCCAGCGCGCCTACCCGTGAGAAACGCAGAAAAGGGAGAACAATACTACCAGCCAGCTCGTTGATATTTGGCTTATCCTTATGTGAATGTGTTTATCTTTTCGAGGTACAAACTATTTCAAGATTATATTTGAATAAGTTTTATCGAATATATCAGAACGAAATATGTGTTTTTAAACTATGGTGATATATTTTAGATCTTAATTAGCAAAATAGAAACATTATTTTTAAAATACCGGAAAAACAATTCGTTAAAACTAAGATTAATCTGGTAGGATTCTACAATAAAAACATACACACTGCTCAAAACAATTAACGAATATTGTATGAAAATAATTATTAATTAAATGTAAAGAACTCAATTATTGAAAAAAAATTGGTAAATGTTTGGGTTGTATGTTGAACGAACTAAACGCAGTAGAGAAACTCTATTTTAGGAAAATTTATCTTTCACCAGGGAATTGGATACGCATGAATCAATAATAATAAATAAGGGTTAATTAAAAAAACAAAATTTAATTAACCCTTATTTATAATTATTGATAATAGTCAAAAAATTCATTATTTGATTCTCCCGATTTAGATATTTTGAGATTAGAATAAAATGCACACATTTCGTTTATGCAGTCAACCAGGATAGACGAAAGCAGGTAAATCATGATCGTAATTTGTGAAAGATAGTGTTTACTCCCGAGCAAACTATTAATTCACTTTTTTGTTGTTGTACACTCTGTATATAATATTTACATTAATATTGGAACCGGAGCCTTGCTTGAATTGCCTGTAACACATCTGCTGTTTTTTAGATTGTAAATTGTTCTCAATATGCACTCGACTTTTTCTTTATGGTACCTTATTTTAATACTTTATGTTACTCACCGAAACGAAGGGTCACTTGAACTAGCCTTGTAATAAATCTTTTTAGGCATTTAGAAATATTTAAAGATAGTTCAACTGTAATTTTATGTACTTTAGTTTACTCATCCCTTTGTGGCAATAAATCAATATTTGTTTTCTATAGTGTACATGAATAGGTTAGCAAGAAATTGTATTTTTGTTTTACTTCTTAGAAACCTCAGTTAGATATTATGCGAACTCTGCTTGCAAGAAAAATTCATATTTGAAATCAGTTCCTTAAGATACCTCTAAGCACACGTTAACAAGGGCTCCGCATTTTCTGTAAAACCAATTCAACAATACAGTTTTCAATGCGTAACTTCATTCTATAATATTATTAGTGTGATACGTGTTTATTTTAATGATTACAAATTTATGTTAAACATTTATCATTTTGATTTGCTGAGCTATCTTCGACAAATATACGAAGTTTTGTGAGTTTGTGTCTTTTAATCCAAACAACTGTCGCCGTTCAATTAACAAATATAGCCTATACGGCCTTACATTAACCCGTGGGTGGCGAGCTCATGAACATACCGCATTTGACATAACAATTTATCAGCGTCAAATAGTGCTACTGTTCGCAACAACAGATAGAAAAGGTGCTTCTTCTTTTATAAATTACGGTTCTGTATCAATTCAAGCGTTTTTCATATGTAGTTTCTTTAGTTGTTTGATGCATGATTAAAATTCGTAAGTTATGCCATTTTGCGTCACCAATTAAGAAGAGTGAGATTACAGCAGCTTCAAATTGTGCAACTCTATTAATAATTACGAACACTATTCAATCGACCTTCGAACTATCTCCTCCAAGAGCCGAGAATTGTTTGAAAGCGTAGAAATGTCTTTATGAGTGTAAGTATGAAGTAGTATATGTAAGAAAGTTCAATTAAACATAGGTACGAATAAGTAACAAAAGATATAAATAACGATTTTCTTGCAAGCATTTTGGAGAATTGTTTGAAAAACAAACTGAATAATTCCTTCATATTGTAATGAAATAAGTCCACAAAAGAAAAGTAAACATCGGCGCGACGCACCGTAAATAAGTCATAAATCAACTGCACTCATGTACTGCGTCAGCGACAGAAAGTCTGGATATGGTAGAAGAGAGCCAGAATTTGCCGGTATATCTCTAGACCTTTTGTCTACAGATATAAATGCCACAGGTGGGATAAGGAATTCATTCATTGAATAATAGTCGTGCAGTTCAAATAAACATAAATAAGTGAGCGGTGCAGTTTTATTACATAAATATTACAGACATAAATAGTAGTGATAGATATAAATACGTGTGTTAATTTATTCGTAGTAGTTTTAAGTGCGTTACATTTATCTTTATATTTTTATATTGTGATTAGTTTTAAGTGTGAAAATATACAGACTGTTTCAAAGCATTTGCACGAGTTGTTCATTTAGACCCCGAAAACGCAACAATATATAAAATTTATATTGCAGCGATCTATAAATTTAAATGGAACACAGTACATTATTTTATTCAAAGATTCAACCATAAAACTTACTTTAAGCAGAGAACAACGGCCATAAAGATGCGACAAAAATGTTAAAAGCGAGTCCCTGTTTATTGAGTAGGCAGGGCTACCGTTGTTATATGGTGTTGTCATTGCCGCGTGATTGTCTATCTAGCTAAACATCTGGTTAGACTGGGCTTGGTTTGTTTCCCATTAGTCTAGTCACATTGGGATTTTGTTAATTTAAATAAAATGCCTGGTTATTGTTATGTAGCTTAGGATTGTTTATATAAATCTGGAGAAGCAGTTTTCAACATATTATACAATATAATGAGCAACATCAGTTTCTCTCATCCTTGTTGTGAGTCTCCCATAAATTATATCAAAAAGTTGTTGCATAATACATAATATTTTGAAATTCTATACTTTTTGTCGACCATCCGTATTATATTGAAGACCAATATCCGAGTAATTATTTTGTGTTTGTATTATTAATCTGGTCAAAGGTAATAACCGAAAAAAGGATATTTGCTATATACTACCATGTATATAGTAAGACTCATTTACTGTTCGCAATGTTTAGTGGGCTGTAAATGACACTAATGTAATAAGTCCAAACTTAGAAAAAGATAATGCCATAAGATAGGATTTCGAAGCCACTATTAACTGTAGAAAAGATACTAGTACAAAAAAAATCAAAATCATTCTAATAAGGATATGACAAATGTTATATTATCAGTTGATAAGGAATAAAAAAATAAGTTACTGTTAAATACTTATAAAACATCATCTTTCACAACCTACTAAATACTAATTTTCTTTAAGATTATTATTATTTAATACTGATAAAATGCGTGGAATACATTTTTGTTATTATTTAAATTTCACGAATATCAGCACCAAAAAGAAAGATACACACTTCTCCCTGCGATTGCATATATTAATCCAGATGATCGTGCACCATATTGCGTTCTTATAGGGGTGCATTTTTTAATGTTGCCCTATGATATGTAGAGCAAAAAGTTAGGCAGTTCACCCACCAGAATATAGACATGTTATTAGAGAAAGATATGAACAGGTGTCAGTTGATAGAGTGAAATATTCTATCGTGTTAGGGCTTCCTTTAAGAATTATTAAAATTTTCGGTAATGTGGAAATTTTGCTAATCAATTTAGAGAGAAGCACATGATAATTTAAATAAATTAAAATAGCGTGCAAGAGCATAACAGTTTAAATTTTATGTGTTACATTTGATTTTCGATTTGAATCGTGTACACTTATTTAAATATTTTCTGTGTTTAATATTAAGAATAAAAACAACTCATGCAACAGGTAGATAAATTTTGGACACTAATTTCAGTCCTGTTAATTCAACATTGGAACTGTTATCTAAAATATTCAAATAAAAAGAAAGTTAATTTATACAGTCCACGTATTGCTTACCATAAGTATTAAGGCAATGCTACTCTTTATGGTCAAGTTCATTAAGAAAGAACAATAGTAATTGAAATATGTGCTTCTAATTCTATAAAATGTATTTTCTTTTATAACCAAGAAATTACACGATCGAATAAAAACTTTTATGGTTTTTTATTGAATAACCCGATGGTAGATAAAGGTAGATTAGGTTGTAATCTTTTTGACGATTTTTTTAAAATCTGGCACAACATGAGCCTATCAATGGTACAGTAGAAATTAGTCTAGTATTTCAGCTAATTCCTTCACAAATAGGGTTTTCTAACTTACAAATTTTATCGTAAATGGCTAGAACGACTAGTAGGTACATACCTATCTCAAAAACGTCAAAGTAGCGCTAACTATATAAAAAATAAGTATGTTTCTATTTAAAACAAGAAAGTTTGCATTAAGTCTTATCCTGAAAGGTAGAGGACTACAAATACTTCGGGTAGAGCGGCTATTATTATTTATGATAGCCTTTCAATTATGCGTGTTTGCCTAACTGTAATGTCTAGGGACCCAGAAGGCTACAAATTTCAGTGTAAGTACAATTATTCGCATTAGTATAAAGTTTGAATATAATATACTACATTATATTCTTTGTTATGGATCAGGCTTACATTTCAAGTATATACATAGCTGATCTTGGGTTTTTTGTAGTGCAAGTACATTCTGCTTCAACTTTGGAAAAAAGTACAAGCTGTTATAGGCTATAACTCACATTTATAATGAAATAAAACATAATTATTAAGTTTTAAAATTATATTGTAAACACCACATTGTGGCTTCTTCATCAGGTGGGTGAAAGATACAAATTAAAATTTACAGATTGGTACCTATGTACCTATATTATTTATATATATTATACAGAGTGTCCCAGAAATAAAAAGACGGAGTAGCAGAAATCGGAAGCTAGATTGTGTAAAAACGTACCCTCAAAATATCAAGTCTTTATTCGTGCGCAGACGGCAGAAAAAAATAATAAAGAATTCAATTGGCCTTACGCCGACCCTGGACTAAATATGCACCTGCTTCACTTTCATAATCGGTCCTTTTCAGGTCCACCATATTACTTGTGTTAAGAAAAAGGAGGAGGAATAGATACTTCATAATAAATATCAAACCATTAATTACTTTAATTTTACACCTGCTAGAAAAAAATAATTACATTCTTGATATTTACTGTAATCTAGAAAAACTACGATTTATTGAATATTCTAAAATAATAATAATCAGCTGTTTCCGACTACAAACACATTAAAGAGCAACAACCTTTCTATTTTAAAAATAAAAACAATGTTTCATTGCATGCAATAAAGTGGGTCGCCCATCTGGCAAAAAATATGTTTTGTATGAATGAGTACAATTTAACGTTTTTTTCCCCGTTTTATGCAAATAAAAGCGTATTTTTCTATGAATGCGTGTTCGTTTCTATTTACAAATGAGCATTCTTACGTGTATTTATAAACATAGATTCTGTGCCAGGTCCGTAATGTAATTTTTTTATCTAAAATACAACATAGAAAATTAAATTTTTAATTTCTTCGTTATTGCGGTATATTTGGACCTGTTTCTGTTCGGACTTTACATACCTGCTACTCCGTCTTTTTATTTCCGGGACATCCTGTATATGTATAACCAAAACAGATAAACAGAAACAAAAATAATATCATTCTGAGAGGGCATAGACAGATTTCAAATTTAAATTGAGGAGAGGGAGTTATTTAAATCTAATTAGTCGTTTAAAATTACACTTAATTTATTAAATTTATTAATTCTAAGCTCTCTTACATATTGAATTTTTTACTTTTATCTAATACATGTAATGTTTTAAAAGTAGTATTGAATGTGTGATTATTAAAAGTTAACTCTGCCTTTTTGTACTAGTAAAATTTTTCGTGTTTTTTCATCTTGTTTCCAAAATTCTCCCTGTCAGTCCTACATACACTTTTTTACAGTCTTCTATGAGTTTAATCTATTGTCCGTTTTATCTTTATTCTTTTTTATTGCTTTTTGTATGGAATTGTTTGTTTTATATGAAATATTTTTTTGTTTTTTATTACGTTCCCTACTGTCCTTGAAATTTTACCAATGTATGTAATGGAATTATAACTATGGTTTTTACTTCCTTTATTATTTTAAGAATTTTGTAATACAACCTGTCCTTTTAATATATCTCATTTCGTCGTGATAGTAGCACAATATTGAGCTGCTCCATCTTTTGCAATACACCACATTCTACTATCCTCTGCCAACCTTTTCTAATACTGTAATTCTACACCACTTGTCTTGGTACTATGCGTGCGTACTATGGGTGCGTATGCATAAAAGTAAGGATCTTATTTTAAACTCGACAATATTTTGCTACTCTACGTCGTTGTACATTTCAAATATAGTTTCTGTTGTTGTATATGTATATACAAATGTTTCTGTGAATTTGATTCTATACTTCTCTACTAGATTATTAAATACCTACTATTTTGAATGATTTTTCTCCTGCAATTTCTCAATGCATATATGTAATAGAAGATATGAGTTTGGCATAGGCTGACTTAAATAATGTACTTGTAATGGGTTTTGTTTGAAGTTTCTGATTACCAGTTATGGCAGCAATACTTACAGCAACTTTTTCAGTGGTAAAACATTTACATCAAGTCATGTAATATGACAATACAAACAAATATATACACACTTCATCTGACATAACATGCAGAAAATTTCCAACACGACAGTTTAAATGAATATTTTTTGGAACACTTGGAAGAAAATTTTGATAATTCGCTGGAACTTAAACTAGAAATAAACGCTAAGTTTGAAGCTGTTTTCAGACTTTTATGTCAGCAAAAATAAAAATACTATCTTAATGGGCATCTGTTAAGCTTTATCGAACGTTTTTAACGTTTTTCAACCATTAAGCTTGTTTTTTCCGCGAGAGAACACACTTAAATACTATTACAACATGCTTGAGAAAACGACAAACCATTTGTGTCACAGACAGGAATGGATGGTAAAGGACTTAAAAAATTGCGAACCTGACTACCAATTAAAATATCAAAAGTCAATGTTATTCAGTATTATCCTTGATACGGAGAAAAGGTAAACATGTCGATATCGACGAGGTCTGGTAAAATATGCTGTTCCAAAAGGGAATGTTAAAAATTCACGCTTAATGGAAACAGTACATAGTTTCCCAAAAATATATATAGCAAATGTTAAAAAAGAAATAAAGTTAAGTCGCTCTTAGAATGTTTCGAGATACCTGAGTATACGAAGAAATTGTATGAATATGTAATGGCAGCAGAAAAATCTGGTAATAATAATGAGATCAAAATAATTAAGAAATACAACGATAGTGAAGATATTTAGCTATTGTCCATTGTCTGCTCATGCAGATGTTGAGTTTTGCCAAAATTCCATTACTTTCTTAATTTGTTCTACCAAATTATTAAACATTTTTTAGTAGTATATAAAAGAACGAATGTCAGAAGACACGTCTTATTGCATGAGCCCAAGACAAGACGAGCACAACCGACATTTGACGTAAATTCAAAATTTGAATTTATCGCTATTTTTATATTCAATATTTGATACTTCTTAAATTTAATATAAAATGAGTACAAACATTTCATGTACACCACCTGAAATTAGAGAAAATGCTGAAAATGCCGTGAATAATTTACTTCCCAGTAAATCTCATAGCAATTATGAGAAGTAGTTTATAAAATTTAAAGAATGGTGTAAAGAAAAAGAACTTTATGTTATATCAGAAAACGCTTTAATTTCCTATTTTCAATTATAACACACTAAATATAAACCATCTACTTGATGATAGGTTACACCGGAGCTTGTAGACGAGACGAGCTGACCAATATGTCTGTAGATGACATTGACTACAAGTCTGATACCATCATTATTTATGTAGCTTTAACAAAAAATAATATTCCGAGATTCTTTGTAGTTACAGATACAATATGGATCGATTTAATTAAGAAACTAATCATGGCGGTGATTTGTTGACCTTAAAAATAGATACAATATGAATGGATTTAAATAAGTAATATTATAATTTACGGCCTATTATTACTATTCATAAGGGATTTTTCATGACTTATCGCAATGGCCACTGTATTAATAGTCCAGAGGGTATTAATATTATAGGTAAAATTCCCAAGAAGATTGCGAATTTTTTGAAATTGCCAAATCCGGAATTGTTTACAGGTCTCTGTTTTAGAAGATCTAGTGCTACATATTTGGCAAATCATGGTGATGACTTGTTGACCTTAAAAAATCATGGGGGTTGAAAGTCCTCAGCCGTAGCTGAGGGTTTGAATCTTCCTTAAATAAAAGGATTATAATATCTTATATGCTCGGATCTCAAACTAATACAAACATTCCGGGATGTTCAAACGAAACCACTAGAGTTGATGGAAATAGCAGTTTTCATCAAAATATTCTATCAACAAGTACTAGTAGTTTACCTGGTGTTATTATAAATGCCCAAGATACATCTCACGTATCGATCAATGTATACAGTAACTGTACAATTCAAGAACATAATTCAAAATAAAATATTTAAATAGATTCTTGTTGAATAATAGATCGTTGCAACTTTATTTTATTTATTTTCTTCATAGTGATGTATATTTCTAAGACTTTTAAAATTTTCAAGGAACACCGTCCGCACAAATTATTATATTCGTAAAATATTTTCCTTCGTTTCTTTTTGTACACGTATTTTACACATCGTACATTGTAAATATAAATTCAATTTTGACTTTTTGACATTAAAATTACAAATTACAAGTAGTCACCCTCGAAAAACTTAATTGAACTAGATAATCTATAAACGCACACTGTGCGTTTATAAGTTATAAATACATTATTTTCGATGCGTTAATAGCGTTATTAACGCATCAGATTAGAAAATAGTATATTATGCAATGCATTTAATGATAGCTATTAAGACAGGAGAATGAAAATTACAATACGAGCCCAAGGCGAGCACAATACATAAATAAATTAGAATAACCAATCTGACCGATGTTAGCTACCTGTAAACGGATAGGCAGTTACTTTGGGTGTTCCGCACTATTTTTACGAATATTAGTATTTTGAACGAAAAACTGTTTCTCATTTTCCTTGTCTTACTCTAAGAAATAATTTAGTTACCTAAAACTGATAATAAAGGAAGAAAAGGAAGTAAAAATAGATAGATAGCACCCTTTTTTAATAACTTGAATAAGGAAATGCAATCTGAACACCCTAAAATACATTGTCTATATAAAAACATACTTACTATTATAAAAACGTTATTCGATTGTTTCTTAAAAAAGGATTACCTTCAAGGTGTTTCAGTGGCAGGCGTAGATTTAAAAAATCCTAGGCATTACCTGCATTACCTACAAACAATATCCAGCGCGTCACTTACCAAAGAACAATTCTCCTTTTTTAGACTAATATGCTTGGATTTTTATGTAGAAGGACGTGATAAAATAATTAAACGGTTTCCTTTAAAGAATAATGTTTTGGAAAAATTTCAGTTTTTAAATTCAGTAGTTGTAAAATCAGGATCAATTGGATCTATTACCGACATAGCACTTATTTTCCCGGATTTTTTATACAATTCCGATCTTCAGACTTTCGACAATGAATGGCGTATTTTAAGAAATACTAACGAAATTAACTCTTTTTCTGATAATGTGGAATTATTTTGGCAAAAAGTAGAAACGACGACATTCGGCGACGGAACACGTAAATTTAATTGTCTTACAAAATTTGTTTTTAATTTACTTTGTTTGCCGCATTCTTCGGCCAATGTTGAAAGAATTTTTTCTACGGTCAATAATTTAAAAACTAAACTGAGAAACAAGCTACGTACGGATACAATCAACGGGTTAATTCTTGCTAAGCAATACATTGGAAATAAAAGTTGCTTTGATTTTCCAATAAAATTGAAAAAAAACTAACTTTGCGAATGGCTAAGCATACACTCTATGAAGATGGCGAAAATGAGTAATTTTGTGTAAAATAGGATTTTTTTTTAAAAATTCTTTTTAAATTTTATATTCTATTTAATGTATGTTACTTATATATTGTTGTAAATAATAAGTAAAATAATAATAATAATAATAATAATAGACTATATATTTGTAAGACCTCCGTTACAAAAAATTGTCAATATTCTCAAACTTGTAATGCATTACAATTGTCAGATCATGATAAGTATAAATAAATAGCGTAGTGTATACTAATACTAACAACACTCTTAACAAATAACTAAGAAGACAGAAAAAAAAACACAAAATAATAAAATCAAATAATAAATCAAATAAGATCATTAGTATATAGAAGAGGAATGACTAGTGTCTAAGGAATTCTTCTATTGTGTAGTATTCTCCATTAATCAAGTGGTTCTTCACTTTTCTCTTAAACAAGCTGATTGGGGGGCCCTTAAAGCTCGGCGGCAGGTTATTGTATAATACCCCCAGTAGAAGATGGATTGCTGCGCGGAACACACCCTATGATGTGGGATCCTCAGCCAGTCCCTCTCACGCGTTGAATACCCAAGATTGTACCCATTCGTGGTAAAGGCCTCCTTATTGTGTTGTACATACACCACTGCTGAAAGTATGTAGATAGATGTTAATGTCAATATTCCTTCCTCCCTAAATCGTGTTCTACATGTTTCATTCACCTTCAAGCCACACAGCATTCTGATGGCTTTTTTTTGTATCACAAAGATCCTCCGAGCCCCCGCAGATGTTCCCCAGAATAGTATCCCGTAGCACAAATGCGAATGAAAGTTCGCGAAGTAAACCAGCCTTGCTGCCACATGAGTTGCAATATACTTTAATCTTTTGATGGCATACAGTGCTGAGGACAAAGTGCGAGCCAAACCATCTATGTGCTGATGCCATTTCAAATGCGAATCAATAGTGACACTCAGAAACCTTGCAGAAGTATTTTGGTTCGTATTTCTGGTACTGAAGACAACTTTTTGAGTTTTATTTATGTTTAACTTTAACTTGTTGGCGGTGAACCAATCACTCACCACTTGCACTGCGTTTTCCGATCTTAGTTTAGTTTCCTGATTGGTTTTCCCCTGCACCACATCAGAAGTGTCGTCTGCGTAAAGACACAGCTCTGCCCCAACCACACTAGTCGGTAGATCATTGATATATATATAATAAATAGTAGAGGGCCTAGTATGTAACCCTGAGGTACTCCAAATTGTATTCTCTTGAGCTGTGATTGTTTGTTGTTCCATTCCGTTAGTTGCATTCTATTTGCCATGTAGGATTTCAGTAAGTCCAGAGGTACCCCCCTTACTCCATAATGCATAAGCTTCTCGCATAAAACATCAGGACTCACAGTATCAAACGCCTTGGTTAGATCCAGTAGGTTGATTTCAGCGTAGTTGTTATTGTCAAATGCTTGATATATGTATTCGGTGATTTGCATTATTCCAGTAGTCGTCGAGCGACCCCTTCTATATCCATGTTGCTCGGGAGATAAATATCCCTTTGCTTCCAAATAGCCTACCAATCTCGATGCTATCGCTTTTTCAAAGATTTTGGAGATTGCTGGGAGAATACATATTGGGCGATAGTTGCTACAGTCACCCTTGTCACCCTTCTTGAACACAGGCAATACTTTTCCCACTTTTAAAGGTGTTGGAAATAGGCCATTTTCTATACATTTGTTGAAAAGTATGGTCAGTGGTGTTCTCAGTTCGTTAACAATTTCCTTAAGAAAATATGTCGAGATGCCATACACATCCACTGTATTCTTGGATTTAAGGTTCCTTATGATCATCTCTATTTCATCGGGTGCTATTGGGGCAAAGTAAAATGAGCCAGCTGTGTTTAAAGACAGAGCAGACAGTAACTCACTGTACGTTTGTGTTGGCTGTATGCCATTAGCCACTTCCTCACCCATGCCACAAAAATATTCATTCATGTCCTCCGCGGATAATGACGAAGTTACTGGCTTTTCTACATTTGTAGGCCTTCTCTCAGCATTGATCAACTTCCAGACCGCTTTTATTTTGTTGTCGCTTTTCTTTTTTTTTTAATAGTCAGTATTAGCTTTTTGTTTTAGTTCTGTCATTTTTTTACAATATTGGTTCTTGAGCTCTCGATATATTTTGTAGATAGTTTGGTTCTTAGTTATTCTTGCTACACTCGCCCACGCGTCCAGTGTGTTTTTCAACTTAATGACTTCATCGCTCACCTCACAACTCACTCGCGTATCTTTTTTTGCTTTTTTTTTTCAGGAAAACAGTACTCAAAGGCATGAACGAATCTCCCGTGAAATTGTTCGAACATCCAACGTCCAATGTTTCGTCCATCAAGAGAACCTCATCACTAATAAGTGCTTTGAATGCTACAATATTTTTTTTCTTCATAATTCTTACTTAAAGAAAGATATTCCTAAAAAAGCTGTAAATTCTTTAATCTGCCGATATTTTCTATAATCTACCGAATATTCCCGACCTTTCTACCGATCTAGTAAGAGTCAGGGTTACCATCACTGATCGTAATGGACATCATTAACGTATAGGTTCAGCATATGTAATAATACAATTAAAGTATGGGAGTAGAAAAAAGTATTTTACATAATTTGGAAAAACGCTCCTCATTTGCATTTACAACTTTATAATATGGTGATTAGTAAATTATATCACCATACACATGATTTTCATAAGACCTGTACTTTTTTTTAAAGATTCAAACATAAAATAGATATGCTTATTCAGTACTATAGCGTTTCCAGAAAATTTATTTTAGATACGATAGATACGATTCAACCCGATAAAATCCAAGTTGAAGCCGAGCACCAGAAGCTCAAAAACTTTTTCCTGTGTTATGTGCGGTTGCTCTAGCTTCAATTTACCTTACTTCAACGAACTAGTTGGGAATGAAATGCCTTTATACATTGGTTTCCAAATTTAAATGTAGATTTTGGTGCAACTTGCCATTTCAATATTGCATAAACTCGAATTACAAGACTTCGTGTATTGAAGGTATTACGAAATGAAACATCGTCTTCAAAAGAAGTACGGGGGCTGGATATACATTAAAGCATAGACGTGCATAAAGCTTGATGTGACGCCCGAATGCTTCAATGATTACGTATATCCCGCAGCGTAGAACAGCAAACAGCCTCGAGAGGCGTAAAGCAGTGTATGCTGAGTCAAACAAGGCAAAGAGAATCGTTTCGGTGCGGTACATCAAAAGGAATTCTGTCTGGTTGTTGTTCAGCGTGAACGACTTTTTCATTTGTTCTGAAACATATTGCATTTACCCCGTTATATATATTTTTTCATATCGTATTTTTCTCATATTTTGTTTTATACAAGAGAACGATATTTTTCAAGCAATTCATTTTTTAATATTCTGTTCTTATACGAATAAAGAAAAGTGACTTCTGTATGCAACGTAATTATTTTATTAAATTCAACATAATAGAATTTATAAATATTGACCCTGAACGCTTTATAAATATATTTCCAGACCTAATAATAATAATAACAAAAATAACAATAATACTAATAATAATGATTTACTAATTAACAAAATTGTTCGAAGAACATATTAAATGTTAAATAATTAAATGGAGTTATTCGGTAAAATTGAAATAACTCAATATTTTCCTTTATTTTAAACTTATACCTAAGTTTGTCATGTATAAAGGTAATTCGTTATATAATGTAACACCCATAAACCAAGGAATTTTCTAAAACTGAATAGTAATATTTCTCCTCGGGTATTCGTGAATATTGTTTTTCTTTAATTTACTTTGTGATAATGTATGTACATTAGGGTTATGACTTTTTTGTAACCCTATGTTCCTGTGTCATAAATTGGTGAACTTTTGTCCAAAAGTAATGAAAAAGGCATTAAGTTGATTTAGGTATTAAAAAAGATCACCCCCAAACCTAAAATTCGATTTTACCATTATACATGTAGGGTAAAAAAATCAAACTATTTTTAACGCTATTTTTTAATTTTAATGATGTAATTGGATAGTACTCATGTAATTTGAGAAGCTTTTAACAGTTTATTGCTATAGCATAAAATACAAAATCAGAAATACATACAAAATACACATCATACAAAACACACAAAATTAGAAATATATGCAAAATTGCAAACATTATACATTAATTCCACAAGTTAATGTAATGAAAATGTTTTCATAGAATTTAGCATAATATGCAGTTATTATGTTTTGTTAGACAAAATAAATCTAAGTTGAAGTTTCTCCTTCGTTTTACAGACATTATTTAGATCTTGAAAACACTTGATTGCACGTTCTGCACACTGATTTGATATAGGAATTTCCAATCTCGATGGTTCTCTATTCCAAAACTTTTTAACGCAGTTTAATGCTTTTTCATGAACCTGTAAGCAGCTACATAGGTTCTGATAATCATTTGCATTGTACATTTGCTCAGTAAACCAAAGGTCTGCCCATTTGTAAGAAATGAATCTACAAATTTGGAGGAGTGAGTCTCTGTGCTCTGGCACTAAAATAAATGCCAAAAGAGCCAATATTGCTCTGGAATTCCATCTTGCATTACTTAAATTAGGTATTTTCTGAAACTTCACTTTAGGAAATCTTCCTGAGCCTTCATAAAAGCGGAAAACTCGAGTTAAATGAAATAGAAATTTCATATCATCACGCCATCCTGCTATTTCAATAATCTCTTCTTTACCATTCTTGAAATTTATCTTCAGCTGTTCATAGTTATTTATAAGTTCCGGTATAAATGAATATTCGATATTGGGTGATGTAGTGTTCTCTCCGAGAATGTCATCCATTACTAATCGTAGCACTCGGTCAAGAATATGATGTTGACAACCAATGAATTGTGGTTCTTTGAGTTTCTTTTCAGCAAACATCTTTTGTAACTGAATGATAATCCCAATCTTTCTTCCAGTATTAACATTCGTAGTGTCCGCAACTAACATCTTGATACTCTTCCATAAATTGTAATTATCGAGAACAGTTGTTATTCCTTTAACAACAGTATTCGCTTTACCGTTTGGTAGATCTAATGCTTCTAACTTAACTTCTCTTCTTTCATTCTTTAACACTAGCACTTGATATTCATGGCCATCTATACGTTTACCATCAAAATGCAATGCCCAGCTTTCTAAAAGTAGTGTTTCCTTCATTTCTATTTTAAGTTTAACAGCTTCTATAATAGTGGATTTGTAAATACCAGATTGTGAAGGTGTCTCAATAGCGATCCCATCTTGACATAACAGTCTACAAACGGCTGCTGCTTTGCTGGTAGATAACTTTGTAGATGTTACTAATTTGGTTGCAATTTTCGTTTTGTTATACTTCTTACTTGTACTTGCGGACTGTTCTGAATTTTCGGGCTCTTGATATTCTACAGTGTCAATCTCATTCTCTGTTTCGGAAGATGACGTTTTTGTTGTTGCTGCTGCTGTTGTTGAAGGTGGCGCCAAAGAACTTTTTCTTCTTTTGGATGGGTGGATAGATTTGAAACTAGCAGCTTTCCCAGTTGTATACCCAACTTGTCCTTTGCTTTCGATCTGCAGATGATATAACCTCTTATCCTCACTGCACAACCATTCACCATTTTCTTTTGTGATATCAAAAACTTCATTTAATGGATCATATTTTCCTCGTTTTACACATTCATCGTAGGTCTTGAGCACTTGATCTAGTTTTGCTTGTACGGCTTGAATTGATAAATAGGGGAAATTTAATTTCTTTTGCCATAAACATGTTATTTCTTTCACAATCTCTTTTACACGTTCTTTCCTTCCTTTGATCGATGCTCCAAGGAACAAATAGCGACCAACAATTTGGATTTCAAATGTTATCCTGATGTTGTTTTCCAGTGATTGTTCTTCGAGTGGAATGCACCTTCTTTTCCTATGTGATTCTTGAAATCGTATAAGATTCTTCGTCCAGATCTTTTTGTTCTTTGCAGAGGTGAAAGCACTTTTCTTATGAGACATTTTGATTAAATAAGGAACTCAGTTATCTGTAAGAAAAACAATTATAACTATCAATAATTTATCAAACAATTATATAGTTATATAGCAATTTTTAATAGAAATTTACTTTAACATCTATTACCAAGAAAACGGAAAGATACGACCTACTTTCATCGTGACAAAGACAGGAATGGCTCGTTTATTAATGAACTCAACGTTACAAGGGAAACTTTACATATCGATTAGTGCTGCCATCTAGTTTCGGCAAGGCAAAAAATAAAGCTAACATTAAAATGAAAAGTCATTTACTACTACAATACTCACAATACTACTATCAGAAAATACTACTTATGTACGATTTCAGAAATTTCTTGTTGGGGGTGAGCTTTTTTGAAAACTAAACAGAATTAAGCCTTTTTTCATTATTTGTAAGCAAAAGTTCATCGATTCCCGGTACAGGAAATTTATTATTTCACGAAAAATCAAAAAGTCATAACCCTAATGTACATATCGGTAAACTTCTCAAATACATTGGGAGGCGAAAGGCAAAATATTAACTTTTTTTAAAAATTGGTTTGCGTAAGTACTAACATGCATTCGGAATTGATTTGCATGATCTTATTCTATTTTCCGCGGAATTTCAATGTGAAATTAGCCTTCTAGAGAAGTCACTAATTTGTAATTCAAATTTGTCATTGGATTTTCTTAGCATATTTATTATTTTCCATATAATTATCATTGTTATAATTGTGGTTATAAGTAATAAATCAGTTTTTAAACTGCAGAATATACAGTGTGGAAATAAAGTAACGGATAAAGGCAATAACTTGGATAACATTCATTAAAAAAAAAATCTCGTAGGGGTATAGCGGGATATTTTCATTGCATTTTCAGTTTCTCACGTCATTTGTTTTTCATGTTATGACCTCACCCACTTTTTTTTTAAATAACAATCTATTTTTTTTAAATTGATTTCGATGGTACCTTCAATTCCCTATCCAACGGTAGAAAACTTTTTATATGTTACATTTGAAAAAAATTGAGAAAAAGGGTCTTAAAATTTACATATTAAAAATTCACTATATTGGCAAAATCAATTTAGTTACCGGTGCATAAAACAAAAATCATCAGTTACGGCTGTCAGAATAAATTAATTTGTCAGTCTCATAATATAGTGTTATTCCATTTTCTAAATTAGAATAATTTACCTTTTGCAAACTATTTATTAATATAAATGGTACTACTGAGCAATATCCTCCGAAAGTTAACGTATGGGCAGAAATTATTGCTGACAGAATTCTAAGTCCATTCTTTTTTGCTAACAATTTGACTGAAGAGAGATACTTGGAATTTCTACAGTTCGAATTGATACCTGCATTATTTATTATTACCAAACAATAGTATAATACGCAATTAATGTGCGATGCGACGCTACTTCGGCCAAGTTTTCCCAAGAAGATGGACAGGAAAAAGAGGTCCGATGGAATGGCAGGCTAGGTCTTCAGATCTAACGCCATTAGATTTCTTTCTATAGGGGTACTTTAAAAGTAAAGTGTATAAAAATCGACCTAATAGTTAAGAAGATCTCAAGCACAGAATTTGATATTAAACTGGATTAATATCAGCTCAAACTTTTCAGAATGTGAGGAATGAGTTTTATAAGCGTCTTGGGTATTGTCAGGTGGTACAGGGTCGTCATTTTGAACACTTAGTGTAAATGTAATTTAAAAAGTGTTATTTCTAGGCTTACTTTTGTGTTTGATGTTATTGATAGAGCTTTTTTTCTAGTTAATCAACTTAGTTTTAATGTAATTGTTAACTTTGTATGGAGTAGATTGTAAATTTATAGTATGGTATTATAATATTTTTATAATTTTTTAATAAAAACGAATGTGCCGTCACTCTTTCCATCAAATATATGTGACTAGATTTGTTTAATGAATTTTTAGTATTTCAACTTTAAGACCCTTTTTCTAATTTTTTTTCAAATGTAATATATTAAATGTTTTATACCGTTGGATAGGGAATTGAAAGTACTATCGAAATTAATTAAAAAAATTATAGGTCATTAAAAAAAAGTCGGTGACGTCATAACATGGAAAACAAATGACGTAAGAAACTGAAAATGCAATGAAAATATTTCCCTTAGCTAAAATCGCTATACCTCTTCGAAATTTTTTTACACCGTACTGATGACGACCAATACTCAGAAACACGTGTCTGCGGTTGCTCTACAGCGGAATTTACCCGTTATCATTCTCTTTCTTGTTATCTCATGTATCCGTGGTATTTCCTCTTTTTTTTTTTGATAAATATATCGTCGGGTTACTGCCAAAACAAGATAAGTGCATTTTCTTGTATTTTTGGGTTAAGTGTGATTCCTTGCTTAAAATGAACAAATTATGTTCTGCCAAAACCAGGTAGGTGTATTGTAAACATAAAAGGCTAATACGCATGTCCCCAAAAGAGACAAGTGCAATATAAGAATTAAACAGCCAGTCAAAACAAGACAAGTGCTTGTATCTCAAGGTGTGATTTATTTTTATATGTTTTTATACTGCCATAACAAGTTATATGGTACTTATCTTATTTTACCTGTCTATTTTTCTCCCTATTTTATGTTTTTATAAACAAAAATAAGATACCACATATCGGGTTTTGGCTGTACTATTATAGACTTTCTAGATGTAATTAATATTATTTGTTCAGCTATTTGGTACTTAACTTATTTTGCTTGTATTAGTTACGCTGCTCATGGCGGTAAGTCATTACGTCAATTATATACAATTGTCACTTGTTTTGTTTTGCTAGTATAACTATTAAAACATAACCTAGAAAAACTGTTGATTTTGTGTCAAGTAAAAGTAATCGATAAGTGAAATTTTGCGGTTTTTAGTTGTTTATTAAGTAAGAAACAAAGAATGTCTCGTGGTAAAGCAATTGTTAACATGGTTATTCAACAAAATAATGTTACAAGTAGGATTTTTATAAGATTTTTATTTACTCTATGTTTTATATTATGGGTTGTTTTTCTTAGATGTCCTTAACAGACCTAGTAAAGATATTGCGAATTTTCCGTGTGTGGAGGAGGGTAGTTTAAATGTAAAAGATGCATGTGTTGATGGTGTTAAAGTACAGGTTGAGGTACATAGCCAATTTAACAGCGTCTGGAATAAAAACAAGGGTATGATGCTGTTATAATTTTAGTTTTGCAGCTGGTTAAGATTGACTACTTTTGCTTTAATAGGGGAAGATGCGGGAACTGCTAATACCAAATCATCTATTTTACATTTGGTGAAGGATAATTCAGATTCTATAGCAGCAAGTTGTAGTAGGCGACTTTTTTGTGAGGAAATAGCAGGAACAGTTAACAACTATCTAACCGATAGGGCGTCGTCTCAAGTTTCGGAGCAAAGACAATTTGATAATGAACTGGAAGATTTCACGGAAGATTCTGATTGCTCAGTGAAGGACAAGGATTACGTTCCGGAATCAGAATCTTCAGATGAAGAATCAGCTGAAGATACGTTTTCAGATATTCAAATAAAATCAACAGCAAAGGAAGTGCCTACACATGGTGATACTAGTAATACCACAGTGAATTCTGGTACAAAACGAAGCCGTTGGAAAAAATCAGATCCTAGTCAGTGGAAAAAAAATATAAACAAGCGCCAGAAAATCGAGATGAAGGCACCTAGACCAATAGACTGCTCTAAATGCCGCTTCAAGTGTTCAGATAGAATTTCCGCTGAAACACGATTGGAACTTTGTAAAAACTATTGGAAATGTGACTTCGTCCGAAGGAAAGATTTTATTCTAAATAATGTGGAAAGCAACATTCCTATTAGACGTCGAGTGATACATAATAGTAACAAAAAGGCCAGAACAGATTCCAAAAGCTTCTTTTTTTCACTAGATACAAGAGTACGTGTGTGTAAAAGTTTTTTCATTAAAACGCTTTGCATAAGTAAAGAAGTAATAGATCCATGCACTTAAGAACAAGGGAGATGGAAGACTGTTTTCGGGAAGCGACAAAAGAGGCAAACATGAACCCTCTAATAAAACCAAACTAGATGATATACAAAAAGTTAAGGATCACATAGAGAGTTTTCCAGTAATGGAATCTCATTATACTCGTAAATCTACAAAGCGTCTATATCTAGATTCAAAATTAAGCATTAATAAGATGTATTCGCTGTATAGAGAATTGTGTGAGACAGATGGCTCGAAACCAGTCTCGTCAATAACTTATCGAAGAATATTTTGTACCAATTATAACTACTCATTTTATAAACCAAAAAAAGATCAGTGCCAAACATGCATGCAGTATGAAACGTGCAAAGATGTAGAAAAAAAGAAAAAACTAGAAGATGATTACCAGGCTCATATCGTAAGCAAGGAGGATTGCTATTCTGCTAAAGCAAGAGATAAAGAGAGGGCTTCAAGTGAAAAAAAATTTGTTTGTTGCACTTTCGATTTACAATGTGTGTTACAAATTCCCACAAGCGATGTCAGCCCTATGTACTATAGTCGAAAAATTTGTACGTATAATCTTACAATTTATAAGATGACCCCACCCAACGCTGCATTTTGCTATGTTTGGACAGAATTAAATGGAAAAAGATGGAGTTCGGAGATTGGTACGTGTTTATACACTTATATAAATCAACAACTCTCTGATGACGTTACAGAACTATCCCTGTTTTCCGATACGTGCAGTGGACAAAATCGGAATCAAAACATGAGTGCTTTGCTGTTGTATTTGGTTCAAAGTAATCCTAAGTTAGAAGTGATAGAACAAAAATTCTTAGAAAGCGGGCATACTTACATGGAAGTTGACAGTATGCACAGTGCGATTGAAAAAGCGCAAAAATTTGTTCCTGTTTATACTATACACGACTGGTTGAACATTTTTCGCATGGCTAGAACATCAAAATCAAATAAAAAGCCCTATCAGGTTAAAGAATTGAAGTATAATGATTTTTTGGATTTGGAAAAATTATCCAAACTTCTCATGAAAAACAAACTTAAGAACACAACGGGGGAAAAAGTTAACTGGCTCAAAGTTAAGTGCTTTAGGTATCTGAAGGCCAAGCCTTGGATTTTACAGTATAGATATGATCACAGCTCCGAATATATGGAAATAAACGTTTTGGGTAAAGGACGTCCTCTAAATTTTAAAGAAATTGAAATTGCAAAAGCATACACTAAGATACGACCATTATCAATTCAGAAAAAAAAAGACTTGCTAAAACTTTGTAAAACTAACGTTATCCCTGAAGAATTTCATCATTACTACAAATCGATACCAACCTCTTCACAGGCAGAAGATGTAGTTCCTGGACCAGCAGCTGAAGATTCGGATCCTGAAGAAGACCTAGTATTGAATGAGCCAGAAAACTGAAAACAGTAAATCTGTTCTGCCAAAAAAAGACAAGTGCTAAAAATTACGTGTTTTTCTTAAATAAATTTACAATTTTCGAAGTATTTTTATTTCCTTAGATACTGTTTTTTACAAATTTCTATTAAAGTTCAGTTGGTTATAAAACATAATTGTTTTTTTTAAACCTGATTTTTCCTATCCTACTGAAGTTAAAAACCCCAATATCTCAAAAGTGTAAAAACGTAACTTATCTTGTTTTGGCAGTAAGCCGACGATATATTGTAACGAAACCAGTCTACAAAAAAAAAGAAAGGCAAATATTCGGCGCGACTGGTAAACAAGTCGTAAAGCAATAAATCATACATTTATATGTACTGCAAAGAGACAGAATGTCTGTCGTATGTTCTACAAACATCGAGAGAAAGATGGAGTTTTCGCGAATGTTTACAGATGTTTCGTATGCGTATATAAAAGCAGTTGAACCGATGGATTATTCATTCCGGAATAAGAGAATTCCTTAAGTAGTCGTCGCGCGGAACAGACCAAAGTAAAGATAAATAAACATAAATAAATAGTTCCTCGAGTGGTAGTCGAAGAGTAAACATAAATATAAGTAGTACAAAATAATATTGTATAAATAGAAGTGATATAAATATGGTACAGTGTTACATAAATAACAGTAGTGAAATGAATACAGGCGTTAATCTATTTGTAATAATTTTAAGTGCGTTACATGTATTTTACATTTTTATATTTTGATTAGTTTTATATTTTTATATTGTAATTAATTTTACGTGTGTGAATATATAGACGGTTTTAAATAAATAAATTGCACGAGTTGTTTATTGCGAACCCGAAAACGCAACCATATATATATATATATATATATATATATAAAAAAATCAAAAATGGAAATAACGCGGATACATGAAATTACAAGAAAGAGAATAATAACGGGTAAATTCCGCTGTAGAGCAACCCTAGACACGTGTTTCTGACTCATTGGTCGTCGTTAGTACGGTGTAGCCACCTGATGGTCTTCCGTGTAGCTTACATCTCCAAGGTTATCCCACCTTATTCCTTGGCTACACCGTACTGACGACGACCAATGAGTCAGAAACACGTGTCTACGGTTGCTCTACAGCGGAATTTACCCGTTATTATTCTCTTTCTTATATATATATATATATATATATATATATATATATATATGTCAGATATATGTTACAGTTTTATTAATAGTTATTGGTGTTTTAATGTTTTAATTTGTTTTGAGTTGAGCCGCTAAACCAAGAAAGGAAACTGTTTAAGTATATATTGTAACAATACCTTATATTAATAAAAGATACAATTACATTCAGGTAAATTCTATAATCTTTATTTTTATTATGTATTTAAATCCTGTATTTATTCTTGTCAATAAAAAAAAATGAAATCTTTTATATAATATTTATATCTATTATCAAATTCTCTCAGGTATATTATTTATTTATGCCCTCACTAACTCAGTTCTTGTTTTTAAAATTTAAACTAATTATTTTTATATGTAACTAACTTCACTTAATTCCTCAAAGTCAAACAGTTGCCTATATGTAATTTCTTCACTACCCGTACATATTATAATATCTTTACGTTTTATAATTCTTTATTTTATCAATCAAATTTTACTAAACAGTTATTCTCAAGTGAATTATTATATGTGTTCCAAATTTATCTTCAATTTATACTTACTATGAACTCAATATCAAAGTATGTATTAGCATACTATTCAAATAAATAAAAAAAATCACTGACAGTTGTTTTTCTATTCATAGGTTAAGGTTCTTAGCGTCATATCTGTTTCATCTATATAATTCAAGATCCTTCTCCACATATACCAAATAAAAACAAATATATCAAAACTAATTTGTTTAATAAACTAAGCAAATATTAAATCAGATGGTAGTTCCCAACACAATCTCCAACAAATATACATACATGGAAGTATCAAGCTTGTTTAAAAAAAACTCCTATAAAATTTATAAGTGCACGAAAATATACCTTTCGTGAATCGAAATGTAAGCAAGTAAGTATATTTATTATACTATTATAAAAAAATACTGTATAGTTCTTGTTTGAATTTTTAATTTCCCATACAATTTACTTAGTTTTAGTTTGCCAATCAGATTCTTTGATTTTATAAAATTATTAAATTCAGTCACAAATTAATGTTGTGAAAGGTAAATACAAAATATCTTTTCTTAATTATCTACAATGTTATTAGGTACGATTTTTTTTAAAAATTGTCTAAATTCTGTTATACTTTTACTATCTTTGAAACTGTTAAACTCAGATAATTCCAAATAATTATACGACCTGTCACAAATATTGAACTGGTATTCTTTCTTGTAATCCAAACGATTTCTTTTTAGTTCGAAGATGACATGTACTGGTTCCAAAGATGTAGATCCTTTCCTTTGCCTAATTGACTGGAATACTCAGGATATGGACTGTGATGACTGCTATCCTGTTATACCTTCAAATCTGCTATCATCTGGAATCTCGAACCGTCGAGCGCTTGTGTACTATTCCTTGATACTTGTCTTTCCACGAATTATATCTCCACCGGACTGGAATACCTGTGATCGCCTGCTATGTTAAAGTTCTCGAATTCTTCTATTTCTGGATTGATATACAATGTCGTAAGTTTATTTTTAAATTATAATCATATAATTATTCGCTTCCTTCTCAAATTTAAATTCTCTTCATTTATTTCGTTATTAGTAAATTAAATCCTTTCTTCTTGTAATTTTTAAAGTCTATTTATATGATAATAAATGGTACTATTCCTGAGAATATTTAAATCACCTAAAAAATATCTGTTTTCTTTTCCACTCTATCTTTATCACTTCTTCTACACTTTTATGCAATAATTGATAACTTTATTATGTATTTTTCGGAGAAAAACTTCGTTTTTCCGAAAACACATCTACTGCTTTCTAAAATTATTTAGAAACTTTTTTTTTTTATTTATCCCTCATATCCCTGGCAATAAATCCTTAATTTTTTAATATCCAATCATCTTTGTACACACATTGTGATAATCCAAAACATATTTTATTTAAACTTGAATATTTAAAATACCTTTTTGTAATTCCAAAAATTTATCAATTTAATTCATTACTTTATTTTTTACAACCTTTAACACACTTCGGCAAACCAAATACTCAATACTATTACGTTATTATTTTAAATGTCAAAATCTGACACTTCTCATATTTGAATTTAAGCGCGCAACTATACATCATTTTTTTAACCTTTATGATTCAAAATCCATACTAATTATCTCTATTTTTCAATAGTGTTAATTAAACAAGCTTTTACAAAATAATATTACATATACAAATACATCAAGTAATATTTAAAATTCTACTTTCAGAAATGGGTAAAATTAATGCAACAAAGAAACCTGATAGGCAACCAACCACTCGATGCAAGAAAAACTTCAACATACCCCGATATGCAACCAACTTTACACGATGCCCAAAAACATAGGAATATATCCATTTAATATTCTCACAATTATTTTAAGTATAAATCAAATATTCCCACAGCTATTTACTTTATTATAGTTCGGTCTATTAAATTTTATCAACTTTCATTTTTTTTTTTAATACTCACTTCAAAAACATATACAGTATATTCTATTAACACTAGTACTTCCCACATATCATTACTAATTCATGTTGGTGAACTACCACATATGCCCCTTTTTTAATAAATCTAAATTTCTATAGAATATATAAATTTATATTTATTCAACAATTTGAACTAAAATAATGTAATACAATTTGTACTACTTCCGTAGCATAACAATATAATCTCATATAAACCCATCTATATTTCTTAATATTTGGTACATAAGAAAACCTTCCATTATTTATCTCTCTGTATCTATTTTAATTTTAAATCTCAATTATCTACAATCAACCATTTTAACTAAACTAATCTTCATAAATATACTAATTTATACTATTATATTCAAAATTTACATCTTTATCCATTGATATTCATCAAAAATGTCATAAAATGTATCTTTTAACATTTTTATGCTTTCTATATAAGTAACTTTATTCCTTTTCTTATCCTATCTTAAACCTTCTTTGTTTTATCCTATTCATGATTTTGAACCTTCTAAAAATTCTTATCAACATTTTAATCGAAACTACTTTTAACATTTATTGGTGATTACTTTAAAGTTGTATCTGTTATTTCTTCAGATATTTAATAGCCTCTAAAAAATATGCTTTACATATGCTCACTTATTCTTTATTATTTTATTTTATATAAACTGTTCTTAGCTGAACACTATCCCTATACCTATAATAGACATTTTCGTCTACCTTTTAAAACTTTCACTTTTGGAAAGTACACAAATTATATTTTCGTTTTTTAAGGCGTACGTGACCTACATATTTCTTTTAATACATTATCATTCTATATATTTATTATCATTTTGGGTTTTATTTACCCTTTCATACATAATCTCTATAAATTATTCCATATTTTTTTATGGTACCTTTTATTATTTATTATACATAGCAAGCATTCATTATCATCTTTTCTAAACATATTTCATTGTAAAGGCTTCTTCTATCATCATATTCTTCCATTTGTATATCACCTATATTTTTTTAATGACTCTTAATGTCTTTAATATTTCTTTACCATTAAATGCTTTTATTTCTCCGATATATTTCCTTTAAATTTTTTTATAAGGTTCCTTCTTGTTCTTCTTTCATATATTTATTTTATACATTTCTTCACATTTTTGTACTTGTGCACATTTTACTAACTGTAAAATTACTTATATACTCCTCTATTATTTATATTTACAAATTTTATAATGTACGGAATGAGGAAAAATTAAATATTACTAAATTCTTTATACTAACTAACATTTTCAACTCTTATTTGTCTAAATAATTCTATCCTGATTCAATTATTTTAGAGAAAGGAAATAAAATACAAAAACCTTTGTTAGATCAACTTGGCTAAAATTTCTTACATGATTAACTCAATCAATTAAAAAAAATTAAATGCACATATTTATATTCCTCTTCTTTATGACATACTTATATAGAAACAAAAAACATTAACCATGCCCCTAAATTTTGGTTCTATTAATTTTGATGTAGCTCTGGTTAGGTGGTATCGCTACTTACCAACGGTTGTCGCCCTATGAAATTCAACCGCCATGCCCCTAAATTTTGGGCTTTATTATATACAAAGTAGCTCTGGTGGGTGGTAGCGCTATTTACCAACGGTTACTGGCCCTTCAGTACCGCCATGCCCCTAAATTTTCAATAATCTATTTTTAATCGCACCCTATTTAGCAATGTATCGAATATATTCACTTGAGCCATATTTACTTTATTCCATGAATTATTATCTTCAATTCTGCAATACATCTTGTTTACACATTTTCCAACCTTTTTAAATAACCTTATGACATCAGCTTTGGATGTAAATAAATTTATATTTTTCTGAATTTCCATATCCCATTCCAATAATTTGCACTTAATCTTCAGGATCATTGTAACCTGATGAACATTTCTTCGCACATATTTTTCTGAAGAATCTCTTATAATCACCACAGAATCATTTCCATTTACCAATTCTTTATACTTATTACACATATTAATCTTTTCATTTTTCAAGTCATTTTCCACATAAGTTGGTATTATATTATGTCCAACTTTAAAACTTCTTCCCATATTCTTTTCGTCTCTTATACCTATTTCTGTTTTCTGCTTTAAAAAATATAAATCCAAAATATTATCCTCTTCTTCTGCTAATAAAAGTGAGTCCAAATATGATCGTAAAATTTTTCTGTCAAAATCTAAGTATTTAGTTTTCTTTTGTATAGGCTTAATCGTGTAAGATTTCTTGATTTCAGCTGTATTTTGTTCCATGATGATACAGTTTATTTCATCCTTCTCACAATTTTCAATTACCCTTTCTTCAGTTATATCTATTTTGTCCTTTACACATATTTGTTTTTCTGATAATATTTCTTCTGGAATTCTTACTAAAGGTTCTTTACATTTTTCAATATTCCATTTATATTCTTCTCCATTAACCATAACTTCTTCTTTCAATTGTACAATATTCTCTGTAACAACCTCATTTAACTTGTCTATTTTTCCACTCACTTGTTCCGTCAACTTATCCAATTTTTCTTTTAATTCTCTTTTATCTTCTTCCCTTTGTCGTCTATTTTCTTCGATCATCTTGTCTATTTTACCACTCAACTCCTCTCTATTTTTCTTAGCTTCCTCGTTCGTCTTGTCTAATTTATCAAAACATTCATCCCACATGCCCCTTCTTTCTAATCTGTCTTCCTCCACTTTATTAAAATAATCATCCCACATACGCCTTCTTATTTCTCTGTCTAACTCTTGTTCTTTCCTTAATTTTTGACACATTTGATAAATTAACAACATGTCTGCTGATGAGATTGACGTCTTTCTCTGTACCTGCGATTTATCATCCCTATCTTGTATATTTACTATCTGTTGTGTTTCTTCTTCGCTCTCGCTTGAAAACTCGGGCCTATTTACTATAGAACTACTTTTGGACCTAGTATTCATTTTTACTAAATGGTGAGTGAAAACAATTCAAATATAATTTCTATTCTTATCAATATAGGTTTTACTATACTTATCACCTTTATAAATTGTTTATTTCGATTTCCACATATAATAATATAAATAAAATATTAAAAATACTATATTGTGAGTCTTATTTTAATCGCCCCACGTTGGGCACGCCATAAAATGTAACAATACCTTATATTAATAAAAGATACAATTACATTCAGGTAAATTCTATAATCTTTATTTTTATTATGTATTTAAATCCTGTATTTATTCTTGTCAATAAAAAAAAATGAAATCTTTTATATAATATTTATATCTATTATCAAATTCTCTCAGGTATATTATTTATTTATGCCCTCACTAACTCAGTTCTTGTTTTTAAAATTTAAACTAATTATTTTTATATGTAACTAACTTCACTTAATTCCTCAAAGTCAAACAGTTGCCTATATGTAATTTCTTCACTACCCGTACATATTATAATATCTTTACGTTTTATAATTCTTTATTTTATCAATCAAATTTTACTAAACAGTTATTCTCAAGTGAATTATTATATGTGTTCCAAATTTATCTTCAATTTATACTTACTATGAACTCAATATCAAGGTATGTATTAGCATACTATTCAAATAAATAAAAAAAATCACTGACAGTTGTTTTTCTATTCATAGGTTAAGGTTCTTAGCGTCATATCTGTTTCATCTATATAATTCAAGATCCTTCTCCACATATACCAAATAAAAACAAATATATCAAAACTAATTTGTTTAATAAACTAAGCAAATATTAAATCAGATGGTAGTTCCCAACACAATCTCCAACAAATATACATACATGGAAGTATCAAGCTTGTTTAAAAAAAACTCCTATAAAATTTATAAGTGCACGAAAATATACCTTTCGTGAATCGAAATGTAAGCAAGTAAGTATATTTATTATACTATTATAAAAAAATACTGTATAGTTCTTGTTTGAATTTTTAATTTCCCATACAATTTACTTAGTTTTAGTTTGCCAATCAGATTCTTTGATTTTATAAAATTATTAAATTCAGTCACAAATTAATGTTGTGAAAGGTAAATACAAAATATCTTTTCTTAATTATCTACAATGTTATTAGGTACGATTTTTTTTAAAAATTGTCTAAATTCTGTTATACTTTTACTATCTTTGAAACTGTTAAACTCAGATAATTCCAAATAATTATACGACCTGTCACAAATATTGAACTGGTATTCTTTCTTGTAATCCAAACGATTTCTTTTTAGTTCGAAGATGACATGTACTGGTTCCAAAGATGTAGATCCTTTCCTTTGCCTAATTGACTGGAATACTCAGGATATGGACTGTGATGACTGCTATCCTGTTATACCTTCAAATCTGCTATCATCTGGAATCTCGAACCGTCGAGCGCTTGTGTACTATTCCTTGATACTTGTCTTTCCACGAATTATATCTCCACCGGACTGGAATACCTGTGATCGCCTGCTATGTTAAAGTTCTCGAATTCTTCTATTTCTGGATTGATATACAATGTCGTAAGTTTATTTTTAAATTATAATCATATAATTATTCGCTTCCTTCTCAAATTTAAATTCTCTTCATTTATTTCGTTATTAGTAAATTAAATCCTTTCTTCTTGTAATTTTTAAAGTCTATTTATATGATAATAAATGGTACTATTCCTGAGAATATTTAAATCACCTAAAAAATATCTGTTTTCTTTTCCACTCTATCTTTATCACTTCTTCTACACTTTTATGCAATAATTGATAACTTTATTATGTATTTTTCGGAGAAAAACTTCGTTTTTCCGAAAACACATCTACTGCTTTCTAAAATTATTTAGAAACTTTTTTTTTTATTTATCCCTCATATCCCTGGCAATAAATCCTTAATTTTTTAATATCCAATCATCTTTGTACACACATTGTGATAATCCAAAACATATTTTATTTAAACTTGAATATTTAAAATACCTTTTTGTAATTCCAAAAATTTATCAATTTAATTCATTACTTTATTTTTTACAACCTTTAACACACTTCGGCAAACCAAATACTCAATACTATTACGTTATTATTTTAAATGTCAAAATCTGACACTTCTCATATTTGAATTTAAGCGCGCAACTATACATCATTTTTTTAACCTTTATGATTCAAAATCCATACTAATTATCTCTATTTTTCAATAGTGTTAATTAAACAAGCTTTTACAAAATAATATTACATATACAAATACATCAAGTAATATTTAAAATTCTACTTTCAGAAATGGGTAAAATTAATGCAACAAAGAAACCTGATAGGCAACCAACCACTCGATGCAAGAAAAACTTCAACATACCCCGATATGCAACCAACTTTACACGATGCCCAAAAACATAGGAATATATCCATTTAATATTCTCACAATTATTTTAAGTATAAATCAAATATTCCCACAGCTATTTACTTTATTATAGTTCGGTCTATTAAATTTTATCAACTTTCATTTTTTTTTTTAATACTCACTTCAAAAACATATACAGTATATTCTATTAACACTAGTACTTCCCACATATAATTACTAATTCATGTTGGTGAACTACCACAATATATAAGAAATAGAAGAATATCGGGTAAATTCCGCTGTAGAGCCACGTGTTTCTAACTCATTGGTCATCATCAGTACGGTGTAGCTATGGTATAAAGTGAGATAACCTTGGAGATGTAAGCATATACGGAAGACCATCAGGTGACAGAGCGTCGTTTCAGGTAATCGCAGCTGTAGAAGCCAGAAAGAGACTATTTCAGGTAATCATAGCAGTAGAAGCCTTGAAGATGTTCCTTAAAATAGTAGACGAAACGTCGGCAGTAGAAGCAGAGACGACGACGCTATTTTAACCCAGAAACTAAAAAGGTATCAACGACAACCGTGGAAGCCTACGACTTAGAATATCAGATAAATTCAGCTATAGAGCAACCGTAGATACCTTATTCCTTGGCTACACCGTAATGATGATGACCAGTGAGTCATAATCACGTGTCTACGGTTGCTCTACATTGAAATTTTCCCGATATTCTATTCTTGTTTTTTTATGTATTCGCAATAATTCTTTTTTGATTATATATATATATATATATATATATATATAGATATATTCAAATAATTGACCTTAATGCAGTTAAATTAATTGAATTGAATAAAACCCGAAAGACTAAAAAACCACCTATAAAGTATTCCTCTTTATTTAGAAAATAATGTGGGCATGATAAAATAACTTGTATTTTGAATTTTGATAGAAGTCCTATTAATTGATGTTTTACATCAATTAATTCGACATTCGATGTTATAAACATATATGTAGTTGTTTATTCAAAAGGAAATGTTTAAATATCAATAAAGCTTTCAAATATCCCGCAGTGTATCGAGACGAATATGCTTTGAAGTCATTAGATTTAATTTGGGCTATTGACTGTGTGATTATCGCAGGATATTTCACATTCAATCTTTTTCAATAGGTAAACGCTTTCCAGTCAAGTTAAACGAGATATGATTTAGCGTCGTCCCATGATGATAAAAGGGACTCACTCCCGTTTGATGCGTACGCTCTATTGGCAATATCTAAACATCGTACATAAGGCCGGTGAACGGAATAGGCACGTGGCCTTGGCGAGAAAACATTTAATACTGGTATTTGCAGCACGCGCCCGGACTATTTACAAATTGCCGGTGGTGTGATGCGAAATGTAACAGTTCAGCCCCCCTGGGAGTTATGAATGTTACTACTGCAGTGATCGACGTCTACATATAAGCCCTTGGGAACGTTTAAATAGATATCGACGTGTTGTCGGTAGTTTAGGTGGAATATAACCAGCGAATAACTTAGGTTTTCAAAAAGGTAATATAGTACCTAAGTAAATTCATCAATAGATATAATCTATGAAAAATTATAGTAAAAAATGTAAGGAGTGAGATATAACTTAAATACCAAGAATATATCCTTTACCTATATATCACAATTTAAAACTTGAATCTTTCATATTTTTAGTCTAAGTGATAAAGAGCACAATTAATTACACAAAAATGAATAACGATATATACATTCACATATTTTAAAGAAACACGTTTGCTGTTTTAAATTTTCAATAGTTGATTATATGTTTCATAATGTTAGTGAAGTCAGTTAATATGGTATGGTTCTGAATACCAATTTAGCATGGAATACGTATTTTGATACAACTGTAGTTAATAATAATAATATTAATTTATTTTATTTCTTAATACTTAATAATATGCAACAAAGTAAAGTAAAAGTAAATGAAATACGTCATATATAATACAAAGTTATTTAAAATATTTAATAAGATATTGTACTTAATACAACAAATTTAAAAGATGTAGTCCATCAATTTTATTTTAAGTGTGGGGCATGCTCTGATTTCATTTGGCACAATATTAAATAATTTTAAACCCACAAAAGCCAGGATCTTCTACAAGGAAGTCATTTTATGTACAGGAGGTAAAATACGATTATAGTGGCGGGTTCCATAGTTATGTGGCAAACTAAAATTATAACTGCTAGGATTTCTATATACATAACATAACACCTCAAAAACGTAAACATCAGAAAATGTAAAAATCTAATTGACCATGAACACATCCCTACACGAGTCGCAGTTCTAATAGCCATTTTATTCTAGCTTCCGGTAACGTTTTATGTTACCAGAACTGTACGCCGTTGCAACATATAAAATGGTAACATTTTATTCTGTCAAATGTCATACTGTCATAGTTGTTTACATTTTTCAGTCACTTCATTATCATACGTATTTCTTCCATTTTTACTATATTTATACGCCGATTTCATTTTTAACAATCAGTTGTTTTCACAACTAAATCATGCCTAAACCGTTAGGTAAGCAAGCGAAAGAAATAATTCTCTCTTTAATCGGGTATTTTGAAAAAGAACTCGATAATAATGCGCCATTGCTACCCCTAACAGCAGTTCGAGAGGTAATATTTTCTGTTATTTATAGTTTATACAATAAACGTTTTAATAATAATATGTTTCATTTAGAGAGTAGCAAGTGCTTTAAATATTCACATTGCAACTGTAAATAAAATATCATCTACATCAAAACGGGGCGTTGGACCATCTAGCCCAAAGCGAAAACGGCCTAGAAGTAAGCCTGTTGTAAATGTTGATGACTTTACTCAGGTGCAATAAGAAATACAGTATATGACATGTATAGAAACAGTAAGTTCTTAAGGATTTACGTTTATAAAATTAATATTTGAGTTTTTTACAGAACAACATATCACGCTTCATTCACTGAATATTACTCTTAAAGAAAAGGAACTCTTTTCTGGTGGCAAGTCATCTTTACGGACAGTATTACACAATATTGGTTTTAATTACAAGAAGGATGATCCTAAACGAGCTTTAATGGAACTACCACAAATTGTATTAAAACGTGTTACTTTCTTGCAACAATATGTTCGTATGAAACATGAAAATGTTCGCCAGTTTGTGTTCCTTGATGAAACCTGGGTTTTCCAAGATGGAACAATTCGTAAATCTTGGCAAAATGAATCTATAGAAACCACAAAAGGTGTGGTGGAAAAAGGTACATTATATTTCTAAGAATAACATATTCTTATCGTATGTATATTTATTATATTATCTTGTTTTAGATATATTGTATTACATGCAGGTAGTTCTAATGGATTTATTCCTGGAGCAGACCTAATATTTCCGACAAATAGTCAGTATTTAGATTATCACGGTGATATGAACAGAGACAACTTTTTATACTGGTTTGAACACCAACTTCTGATAAAAGAGCCGTCCATAATTGTTTAGGATAATGCCAGTTACCACAGTACTGTTAAAAATGAAAGTCCAACATCATCTGCTACTAAAAATGAAATTCAGTCATGGCTCACCAATAATAACATTGACTATGACGGAGCTGCTTTAAAAATACAATTACTGGATTTAGTTAAACGGTTAGTACATATATATTTAATTATTTTATTCAATAATTTCATTTATATCTTTACGTAAAGGCATAAACCACCAACTATATATGAAACCGATGATTTAGCAGAGAAGTAGGCACGTAGTTCTTCGACTTCCACCCTACCATTGTATATTTAACCCCATAGAACTAGTGTGGGAAATAACAAAAACATACTATAACAATCACATTGGAAAATATGGTAGAAAAGTGGACGAATGCATAAAACTGTGGAAAGAGGCATTAATACAAGTAACCCCAGACATTTGGGTAAATAGCGTTAACCACTGTGAAACTGAAATTCAAAAATGGTGGGATAGAGAAGTAGGTTTTGAGAGACAAGATATATTACCTTTTATAATTAATGTAAATGATTCCGATTCAGAAGACAGTGTTAAAGGATGAAGAAAAGTAGCATTTGAACTTAATATTATTTTCTTTTTATAATATGCTTATCGCAATGTTACGAGTTTTTTAATCACTAATATGTATAATAATATATAGATTTTGTGTATATTATTTTTGTGAATGTAGTCTAAAATAAATAAACTCACATGTATTTAGAATTTGTTTATATTTTTTGTAGACATAGTCGAATAATTTAAAACATATTAATAGTATTTGCTTATATTTTAAAATGTCAACCTAGTCCTAACCACAGATTATTTTCAAAGTACAGCTTGCTCAAAGCAACGTTATTTGTCAACACTGTTATGACATCACAGTGACGTTTCATATGACGTGTATCGCCGGTTCGGGTAATTGACCTATACTAAGCTTATGCAGTAATATTAACGGTCAACAGAATCAAGCGCTTTGGAGAAGTCTATTATCATAATTAGACAGAGAAGATTGTAGTCAATCGAGGTGTAAACACTGCTTAATAAATTAATATAGCATTATCTCTCGACTGACCTGGGAAAAAGTCATATTGTTTTTCGGACATGAGTTTAAAATCAAGAAAATAATTCCTTTATTTACAATAAATTCATACACCTTGGAGAATACGGATAGTGTATTTATAGGTCTGTAATTGTTAATATTACTTGGATTACTCTTCTTGAACATCAAATAACTTTTGTAATAAAATACCTAATTGCCTTCAAGATAGGTATATCATGGGAAATTTTTTTTGAACTATCTGTTGTTTTTCTATTCTTTTCCTTGTGCGTAAATAATAAAAATGCTCGATCTTGAAATTTTTGCAGAAGTCAATACCTGTCTTAAAATGAAAAAAGAACTGAGTGGGAAGAAATTTACTAGCAATAATGAACTACCTAAACGACACAGTTTCAGCGTATTTTTCAGACAAAGATAAAACATTTTTTGATGAAGGCATAAATGAGCTAACTGAAAGATCTGAAAAATGTATTAGGGTTGCAGGTGAATATATTGAAGAAGAATATAATTTTGTATTTTTATTTTCCATTCATTTCCATTTCACAAACTTAAAAACGCTATCTTGTATATGATGATGCATTTACTCCTCAAATAAGTACACCAAGAGAAATAAGTAATCGTACACTTCGCGGAGATATAAACTGGTATGGGCATGCTCGCCGTATACTAATGCATAATAAACACGCGCGTACCACCTTATATCTCCGCGAAGTCTACGGTTACTTATTCCTCTTGGTGTACAATGATTCCAGTCATACACAGGTAGAATGTGATAGAATTCTAGAATATAAATCATACATGTACATATAAGGTGTAAAAAGAATATGTCACTAACTTTGAGGGGTATCGCCCAAAATATGAAAAGTCTTAATGAACCGTCCACTTCCGCACCTATTCTTTCATTTATGTACTTTTGCGCTTATTTCTTTTCATTCGGAAAAGTTACATTTTTGTATTGTACTCGACTGACGTTCTGTCAAACACACAGCACACATGCTTACTCTAACAGTGATATAGCTGATATTAATATCATCTATTGTAATAATGGAAACCACTTTTTGTAAGAGTGCACCCAAGATGACGTGACACCAGACCATTTGAGAAACAGTGCCCCATGATTTCGGAAGACAAAGGCCAGTGTCCACATTTGAGACAGAAATGCCAATTTTAGTTAATTTTTACATTTATTAGTTGTTTCTTCATTGTCTAAATATTTATTAAGATATAGATAAAAGGATTAATTTTTTATTCCTATTGGCATTGAATATATGAAATAATAAAGTGTGTTTTAATTATAATAGTTTTTATTACCTGAATACCAATAATAGTCGTACGTGCAATCGTGAACTATTATTATGAACTTGTGGTGCGACTTATATTGGTGTCCTTTTGCATTCGCCATGGACTGAGGGCAAACAATAAGGTATGAATTGCGAAAATTGGCAATTACATGCGCATTTATATAAAAGTAATATTTTCAAATTTAAATAAAAAAATATTCACAATTCAAATCTCAATATTCAACAAACTAATATCAATCCCACGCCTTTCCCTAAAAACGTTATTTCAATCCCCACCGTTAACATCAATTTTAATACAACTGCAAAAAAATAACAAGCAATGACAAGAACAAGAAAGACAAATGGAAAAACCAAACACGACTCAAATGAAAGTGATAGTGAAGAGGAAATATCAAATAATAAAATATTTAAAATACTAGAAGAAATGAAAAAAACCATAGAATTCATGAACACCAAATTTGAAGAAATACAGCAAGAAAATAAAGAAATAAGGAAGATGTTAAAAGAAAGTAACAAAGATAATCAAAAACTAAAAGACAAAGTAAATAACCTGGAAAGAATGTTGGATGATTTGGAAAGAGAAAAGATAAAGAATAACCTAATAATAAATGGAATAGAAAAACAGACTGAACGAGAAAATGTGAGAGAAATAGCGGAAAAAATAATTGGGAAACTGGAAGAAGCTAAAATAGAATCCATAGCGAAATGTTACCGGAAAAAGGAAGATAATCAAATAAGTCCAATAATTATCGAATTTAAAACACATGCAGCGAAAGTCGCCATCCTTAAGGCAAGAAAACATCACGGCATGATCTCATCAAAAGACTGTCAACTAAAAGGGAAAAATAACATATACATGAATGAAGAACTAACAACAAGAAATAATAACCTGTTTTTCCATGCAAGAAAATTGAAAAAGGAACATAAACTGAAATATGTTTGGACAAGAGAAGGTAATATATACGCGAGGAAAACAGAGAACAGTGACAAAATAAGAATACGAACCGAGGAAGACCTAAAAGTAACAGCAGAAACAGAGAAACAATAAAGCAAGAACAACAAGCATTATCAGAATAACAATGTGTAATATGTATATGCAGAATATACGTAGCATAAAAAACAAATTTGCCGAAATACAAACCCTGCCTACGATCGAAAATTCACCGGACATACTAACCTTCACAGAAACATGGTTAAACCAACAAGAAGAATGTTTCTATCAACTCAAAGGGTATACAGCAATTTTCAATTCTAGAGCCACAAGAGGAGGCGGAATAGCCATATACATAAAGCAAGATATAAATTACAAAACGCTGATGAACATAACAATAAAGAATGTTGAAATAGTAACTATCTCATTAAAAGAACAAAATATAATAATAACACTAATATACAAACCTCCCCAAGTGGATTTCAAAACATTAGAAAACGTTTTAAAAAATAATGTAATCAATAGAAAGCACAAGCATATCATTATGGGCGACTTTAACATAAACATATCTAAAAAGGATAGCAAAACTTCAGAATACATTAACATGTTTAAAGAAAAAAACTACAAAATATTGAACAGAAAAACAAAAGAATACCATACTAGGAAAAATAACAATGAAAATGACAGCATCTTAGACCATGTAATCACAAACGTGAAGACTCAAATAAAATTGGAAATAGGACCAAATAATATATCAGACTATCACGGCATCAGAATTGCACTACAAAATACAAAAAAAAACACCGGAATACAAATATTACGAATATACCACATCAGATTATTTCAATATAGACAAAAATATTAAAGAAATTAAAGAAAACGAAATTGATACTTTTCAGAAATTATCAACTACACTCCAGAATATAATAGAATCACACCAGAAAATCCAGAAAATAAAAAGAAGAAAAGACTGCCCATGGATAAATAAGAACATAGTCAGTGAAATCAGGAAGAGAAATGATTTATATAAAAATCATATTAAACACCCCAGAAACGAAGAAATCTATAACAGACACAAAGATCAGAGAAAACACACAAAATATGTTATAGAAAACACCAGGAAAGAATATTACCTAAAGCAATTCAAGAAATATAAATCAGAACCGAAAAAGACATGGAACTTAATTAGCAAAGAAATCAGCCAAAATCAAAGTAATAACAAAAATATAAGCGAAATACAAAAAGAAAATGTAATGATAACAACTGTGCCCAAAGAAATAGCAGAAGAAATCAACAAATACTTCGCAAATATAGGTCAATCCTTGGCAGAAGAACAAATGTCAAAAAACACAAAAGCCCCAATAACAACAAAGATGAAGAAACAAATACCTGAATTAAAATTTAGATTGGTAACTCTGAGAGAAGTGACAACAATAATAAATCAATTAAAAAACAACACAGCACCAGGTTTTGATAAAATAACAACAGCAATAGCTAAAAGGAACAAAGACGTACTGTCACCAATTTTGACCAAATTAATTAACAACGTTATACATAATGGAGAAGTCCCCGAATATCTAAAAAAAACTTATTATTGTGCCCATATACAAAAAAGGCAACAGACAGAACGTAGAAAATTATCGTCCTATCTCCTTATTATCTACACTGAACAAAATCTTAGAGAAAAGCTTACAAATTCAATTGTCCGATCATCTAACAATAAATAAAATTGTGGGCTCGAACCAATATGCTTTCCAGAAGAACTTCGGTACAACATCTGCAACAACAGATTTTATAAATGAAATTAAAGAAAAAGTGGAAAAGGGAAACATAGTAACAGCACTATACATAGACATGAAGAAAGCATTCGATACAATATCCAAAACCAAACTTATCGAAAAATTGCAGAGCATAAGTATAAAAATACAGAACAAAAAATAATTGAAACTTACCTAATGAATCGTCCACAAAAAATAAAAATAAACAAAGTCGAAAGTGATGTACGTTTTGCTAAATATGGAATACCACAGGGCGGGAACTTACCACCATTACTTTACATACTGTATACCAATGATATATTTGAATTACCACTCCATGGTAAAATATACGGATACGCAGACGACACCTGTATTATATACAGTAACAAAAAACCCCACATAATAGAAAACAATATTAATAATGATATGAAGAAAATAGAAGAATGGTGCTTTAATAATTTAATAACAATTAACGAAGATAAGACAAGCTTTATGATCTTCTCAAATAAAGCACAAAAACCAAAACTAAATATACAACTTAAAGGCAAGAAAATCCAACAAAGAAAACAAGTAACTTACCTAGGGTTAGAAATCCAAGAAAACCTAAAATGCGACCGTCATGTCAAAAACCTTATCAAAAAAAAAAACTCAAAAGCAATAGCTGGAATACATAAAATTAAAAATATAATACCACCAAGCATGTGACCAGCAATATACCACGCCATGTTTGCATCTCATACGAATTACCTCGTCAATATATGGGGCCAAACAACGTTAAAAAATATAAACAAATTACAGAGACAACAAAATAGATTCATAAAGCTAATATATCGACTAAATAAAAGAACTCCAACAGCACAACTATATAATATCACTGGAATACCAAATATTGAGAAACTTATAAGAATTAAAAATATACTGCTGATACATAAAATAGACAAGGGACTAATCAACACAAAAATAAAACTACAAACCAACAATGAAATACGTAACTACCGAACGAGAGGACACACACACATAAGAGCAAAAAAACACAAAATAGTAAGATGCGTACAAATACCAACAGCAGATGCGATAAAGGACTACAACAAATTAACAACAAAAATAAAAAACATGGACCACCATAACTTTCACAAGGAAATCAAGAAGAGGATATTGAAAATATAAACAAAATCGAGCAGAAACCTGAGAGACATCCAGAAAAAAAATAAAAGAAGAGAAACAACACACAGGAGCCCTCAATACCGCTCCTGTGGGAAACTGGAAAAAACCAGGATCTTGCAATGAGGCTGAGGACCGAAGGGGACATGTTATGTACAGTATATGTGTATATGTATATGTGTATGTATGTGTATGTACATGTTTTTTTGGAATAAAATGTTTAAATATAAAAAAAATATTTGATTCAATTTTTACAATAATAAGATGTAATACAACCGAACAGATCTCTATTTCTAAAAAGGTGTATAGGAACGAGCAAGCACAAAAGTACGTGGTTTCGACATACGCGTCTGATACGTTTAGGACAGACTTTTTCTATTCAATAGGTGTATTTCGGATGTTCCAAGTGCGGTAGTTTCGAAGATATGGATCCTTACAAACGGTACTGCAAGCCGACATACCAAGATATTCTCGATAAAATCGATGACATGTAAAAGACTAGGCAAAAATCGAGATAGTTGTCAATCGATATCAAAAATCGTCAAAAAAGTCAGAAGTGATGGACAGAAGTGCATCAATTTCTGCATTGAACTTGAAGTTTTCGAGATTTTTCTTGTAAATAGAGCACCGATTCACTGAAAAAGTGTAAGATATAATTAAACGCTATACGTATGAGTAAATAATTATTTTATCTGCAATCTGTAGTAAAGAACATTCAAATTGACAGTAAAGAACTCCGAAATCGGCAGTAAAGTAAATAATTGTTGTACGATTTTGATGTACGTATGCTGGCTTGCATAAGTTGTCACTAGTTGAAAGCTGCAGTGGAACGTGGTAATAATTGTACCGTCACAATTAATATTCATAAGTAAACTAAAGATTTGTTTTGCGTTATGACAAAAGATTTCAGATAAAATGTCTACTCAAGCTTGCTAACAGTACGAATTTGCAGGTTTTTAAATGGGATCCGAGTTTTTTTCTAATAAACATTACTCCGGTTTGATAGAAAAAGGTGCAAAAAGTGACTAAACGCAATACAATCAGCAGTTACAGGAGAGAAATCAGCACATTTATCTGAAAATTAACGATAACTGACGGGTCATGTGTCGAAAGTGACGCTAGCCAGTAAAAGCTCAGATTGATGTGATAGAAAGAAGATAGAAACAATAGTAATTTTTCTTTACACAAAATAGGCATACTCTTTTGCAACAATCTATTATCAAGTATAAAACAAAATTACAATTTTGATGTAAACATAAACAGGCACATTTTTCTCAAATGTTCTTTCGTATTCTGTCCAAAAGTTCCGATTTTTCAAGCTAGGCATTTATGTCGTTATTGCCAGTGTTGTGCATTATCTAGATGATTTTATCTAGACAAGTTATCTAGATAACAGTTTTGTTATCTATCATCTTATCTAGATCACACGACAACCATTTATCTAGGTTTTAGATAACACATAATTTTTTTCGCGGGTTTTCAATTTTTTTTTGGTGTGCCTCGGAGATCGTAACGGAACCAATAAAACCACCGTGTATATGGTCTTCGACTTTCGCACAATGTAATACATTTTTCGCAGTAACGTTGGTACTGGTACTTTAGACAAATTCGATGTTGCAATGCTGCTTGTCATTGTCACTTTTACTTTTCACTTGTCATATTCTGTGAGCTTATCACAAGATAGCTGGTGTAGTGTGTAGTTACCTTCGATCATATATATTTACATGGATACCTAATACCTTGCCTAGCTCGTGTTCCAAAAAAAGCGACAGAATATCTACCGGAATGTTGCATTCTGCGCAGGCGCATGTACGTAGCGAGTGATTATTAAAATGTTTCCTTGTGAAAAGTGTAAGCAGTGACACTCAAACTGTTTGCAAAAGCGATGCTCCAAATCTAAAAAAATAAAAACATTTGCGTTGAACTATTGCACATACCATTACATGTACCCTAATATGCCCGCTAAATACTAGTATACGTACTATTAACAAATTAATTTAAATATATATAATTATCATTTACTATTGTTAAATATGTAAAATAAAATCACACTATTTTCTACAATTATTGTTTATTGATTTTTAAACAAAATTAACTTGGTGAGTTTTTTACGAATATTTTCTTTGGGCGTTGAAACATTTTTGCTTAAAAAGTGAAGCCTTATTTTAATATACCATTTTAGGAACAGCTTGATTATTTCTGTCCGATGATTATCAAAAATATCTTGATCTTCTATATGGGCAAGAATTGTTGGAGTCAAAAGTACCTCATTACATATTTTAACATATATATATTACTCCATTTTAGGGCCATATCTTTTTAAATTTATAGAGTACTGCCTGAATAACACCTCGATTTTTTTGGCAGCATGTACAATGTCATTAGAAGGCATGAACAGTTTCCCTTCATCCTTAATAAAAAGTAATGAATTATTTCGTTTGGCAGGTGCTTGCAAAACGCTTCGACACAACTGACAGTGAACAACCTTGAACATTTTTCTGACCACAAACCCACTTATGTATTCGACTACATTTACTGCAAATAAATTCAATTCGTATCTGGTGGCCAGATAATCATGGTCCCCGATTATTTGAAAGTCGTCGTCAAATTCCATTGGCATATCGTAAACTTTAGATTTTACATGGCTGCCTATATGTAAAATGTGAACATCTGCAAAATTTGTACAGTTGCCAGAAGCATTAATTTCATGTCTTACCAACATTTGACGATAGGCGCTTTGAAACTGTATAGCACTCGGGTTATTATTATGTCCCCCTTTTGACCTAATGGCACTGAAGAAAACTTCTAAATGGTCCTGGCTTAATTTGTAAGTCAGGAGATATCTCAAATTATAAGCTTCCTTTAACAGTTTATACAGTTCCAAACTGTTTTTTAAGCTTATAATTAGGCCCAAAAATCCCGTTTTCCTGCTAGACTCCACTGCTGGTACGCCATTAAGTTTTAAATTTGAAATATATTTGGATATTTCTTCTACTTTGTCTACCAACAAGTGTAAATTATTATCTGAGATTTTTTGTTTAAATTGGGTCTTTGCCCACACGTTTCTGCTATTCAAAATATCAAATGCATCATTAATAATTTTAACAAACTTGGCCGTTTCAGTGCATTGTTTAAATTGTTGCATAGACTGGGAGCAAAATATCAAGGCATCACTGACACTTTTGCTGAACAACTGAACTGCCAAACGAACATTCATTTTCTCATTCTGCCAATTAAAGTGACGTTTTGACAATTTGTTTGCCAATCTCAATCCCTCCTCTTGTTGTTTGTTATGCAAAAGTTCAAGATAATACCACTGGATAAAATGTCCATCAATTTCAAATGATTTAATTGTTCCCCATGCATTCCGAACTAGTTTAATCATATGGCATGCATCCCAGAATACAAAAATTTTATGGTTAGTAGCAGGTTGCAAAAACCATGGTTTAAAATTGTTTCCCAATTCAAAGTTGCAACCCAGTTTCTTGCACATTGAAATGTTCACTGCAGCGCCATCAAATGTAAGGGAATGACATTTAACTCCCACTTCATGTAATAAATAAAGGCATTTGTTAACTAAATGGGCCCTTTCATCTGCATTCAGACCATTAATCAAAAAATATCCTACAGGCACTTTCCAGTGTCCATTTATAGCAGATGCCATAAAAACAAGAGCGTTCTTTGCCAATTGTGAATTATCAAAATTTGCATCTTCAGAACTCATTCCCAGGTCCACATAACCCCAAAATCGTTTCCCATTCCAATGCAGGTGCTCTCGTATAGCCATTTCATCGACAGTTAAATTTACAATCGGACTTTTATCACCTTTATTTTTGAGAGCGTCAAATGCTTCTTGAGTGAAGCCTGGTTCAGCATTAATTGTCAAGTACCATTTTTCGATGGTACTGGGGTGTGGTAGGCTCTTGCTGAATGCATTTCGTACATATCGATAAGCCTTTGGACTGTAGAAATGTAATGTAATCGCAAAAGCTCTGAGATTTGGCGAATATTTCTCTCTCGTTTTGCCTTTCAACATTCTTTGTACCATTGCTGCCATTGAATCAGAGGCTCCTTGCTGTTAAACAAGATAAATATGTAAAAATAGCAACAATTTATAGATACCTATTATACCAATAAAGCAAGTTCTGCATTTTCCGACAACATATTATTTTCTTTTAAATGTACAACTAATTCTTGCAATGAGGTTACTTTCTTCCTAAGTGCTACATTTTGCCTCTTTATTTTCTTCATGTCCTTTCTTAATCTTAAAAATTTTTCTTTGATGTGGTCACAGTGCCGCTTAGCACTTCGGGGACTATTAAAATTCTTCTTCACTCTTGGCTTTCTTGGTGTAGAAGGCAAGGCAGATAATGATGTCTGACGTGCTGTATTGAAAATAACATTTTAGGAATATAAACCATTAGAGTATACAGGTGTCCCATTAATGTCGAACCAACTGCTAAATGGCGAATTCCTTATGAAAAACTGAGACAAATTTTCCTTTGCTTTCTAATGCAAACTAATGTCAGTTGCTAGGAAACAACTAGAAATTTTTATCACAAAGCTAAATAAGACGGTGTGGTTGGTCACCTTAAAATGCTTCTAACTTGAAAACTCTCAGAGATACGCAGTTTTTGTAAAGAAAAATTTCTCAGTTATTTCATAAGGAATTCGCCAGTTAGCAGTTGGTCCGACATTAATCGGATACCCTGTAAGTATGTTAATAATTGAAAATCAACAATACTTGCCAACTGTGTAAGGTTCGGTAATTGGTACTCTCAAAGGGCTAACATTTCCTCTAGGTGTGTCGGTGTTAACAGATGGAGCACTCATAGAGGGGATGTAATCTGCATTATTTGGAGTCGATCTGGTTACGTTTGTGGAGTTCCAATGACTCATGGAGCATGTAGTAACTTCCACATTTGTTGCAGCTGATGTGCACCTTTCATTAGGAATTGATGTATAAACAATTCCACTACAATGTAAATTACAAATAATGTGCTCTTTGCACAAGATTTTAACCTACCTTTTTATAGTTGATTTTGGCAGATGCAATGTAGGAATGCTTCCTTTGATTAATCTTGCACGTCCAAATAGAGTCTCTGCAAAACATGTTGCAGCAAAATGTTTGCTACAAATCTGCGTATATTTGCAAATATCATTTTCTTTAAGTCGGCATGCTTTCAACCATTGCTTTCGGCTGTCTGGCTCTGTAGGAAACCTGTAAATGTTTTTAATAGTAAATAGATAAAATTTTATGACAAGCATCTACTTACTGATGGTACGAGTGTGTATTAACTTTATTTTTACAAACGTAACAAAATTTCATTTTTCCGTTTTCACCTTGTTTTCACAAACACGAGAACAAAAACATCAGAAACTGCCAAAAGCGTTGGCCGTTGATCATGCGCAGGGCAAACTTCTGCAAGTTTTGTATATATTTCTCACAGACTAATGCATTTGTGTATATTTATCTTTCTTCAATTATTTGGAACATCAGATGTGTCTCACCAACTCGTTGCATTACGCATCCATATATATATATGATCGAAGGTAGTTACTCATGGTCCATGTTAGTGAGTGCATGTGTAGGCATGTATGTATATGATTTTGGTAAGTTGATAACTACGTGAACATTTCGTTCTAGAGAAAAGCAAATTCCACCATGAAAAGTATTCTGATAAAGGTGGCCATAATCAAAGGGATTGCACAGAGATTTTAACACTTGTTTGACATGGAAACCTACCCAGTGATTTCACAGTCCAGTGAATCCAAAATGGACGACAGCCACGATCTTTTTTTAAGGCGTTCTGCCAAGGGACAAGGGTCCGAAAAGAAGAGACGAAATGGGAACATTTCACAAATTCATGGTTATCTAAACTGTAAAAAAAAAGAACTAAAAATGTTATATGCATACCCAACTATTAAAAAAATATTCTTTAAATATAACTACCATCTTCAGCAGCGGTGACATGCAATTTCTTTTGCTTAGTAGTCCTAAAGGTTTCTTTTATCACCACGCAATATATTTGATATTAATACGAACATATAGGCAATAGTTATTTACGAACCAAGTGCGGGAAGACTATTTTCCCGCATACGCGCACTTTGTAAGCACGAGCGACCGCAGGAAGCGAGCGCTTTTAATTGCGCGAATGCGTGAAAGATATCTTCACGCAAGTGGTCAGACTTTTCTGCATGGGCGCCCAAATCCTAGTGCCACGTATTAATCGACTATCCGACAAATATTTCGAAATGTTGTTAATTTGCCGAAGCAACCATCCGACTTGAAATCAGTCCCTAAAGCATTAATAATAGTAAATAAACATAAGAATGTTTAACGTTGTGTATTACCTATATCAAAAAATCTGATCCTCATCCTTACTATATCAATCGGTATCTAACCACGTTGATTTCTAAAATAAAGTTCTGAGTTCTGAGGATTTTACTAGATTATCTATTGAATTATCTAAATAAATTATACGTTATCTGTCATCTTTATCTAGATAATCATTTGCAAAACCATCTTTTATCTGTATCTAGATAATATTTTTCGGAATTATCTGTTATATTATCTAGATAAAACAAGAAAATGGGTGTGCTTAAAACCACATGGCAGAAGTGAAAACTTCATCACGGTCAGGTTAATAATACGAAATCCAACTTTTTTTTTTCGTTCTATATTACATTAGGGTCATCCTGCATCGACGAATTCAGTTGCTGAGATTTAGTGTGCTTCTTTTGACGATATTTCTTCACGCGCGCATTAGACAATTCCCTTTTTCGTTTTAATTTGTCATCGATTTGATTTTCTTCATACATCCTGTGTAACAGAAAAGAATTAAATGATTATAAATTCGTATATAATGAGCAATTAAAGCAATGCTCTATTCTCAATGTTTCTGTTTTGCATTGGTATACAAATTATAGTAAATGCGTGTGGACGTTATTTAACACCCGGAATATACTGATCAGTTTCCGAATCATCCATATCATTTTAATAAAAATGCTAAAACTTACCTGAGCGCGAAATATTATATTATATTATTATAAAGATAATGTCTCATACACGCACAACAAATTTTTTGGTTAACCGTCCGCGAAGTTACCAATTAGCGAACGCAACACAGTCCGCGTGGGTGTATATATGTATATATAAATAGACAATATGAATACTCGCTTACGAGTCCTGCGCTGGTCTGATGCTAACGTGCCGGATTCTCACCCGTGCGGCTCGGGATCGAATCTGCTCGGGGACATGAACTTATTTATCCATTTAAATTTCAATTCAATTGAAATTAAATACCTCTATATGATATATTTCTCTCTCTCGTTCTCTTAGTCGACTCGAGCCGACTTTACCCGAACGAGCGGTACATAGCCGAGCGTGACGGCTCAGTCTTGTTCAGTGCCCACAATCAACGCAACGCGCCCAAAGAAGTTTACACTTCAAAAATGGTTATCTGTGTACAGCAGACCGATTTTCATGTGGCCGGTTAGAAGTACCGCCCTCGAGATGCGCACGAAATTCATAGGTAGGGCATTCAGTGTTTTACATCGTTTTAAGCGATAAACACCCTTACTTGACGCACGTACAAATTCTCCCACCGGCCACATGAAAATCGGTCTGCTATACAACACTGGTTATTGCTTTATTCTGTAGTCCAAATGCAAGTCAGAAGCTTTAATTTAATATTTTAAATGAAATGAAGCATTTTGATTCAGTATTGAAAACGTAAACGATATGGACGGACTTGTAATTTGCATATGAAAAAAACAGCACGTCATCTTTTTTTGCACGGAGCATATAAATTACCAAATTAATGAAGGCATAAGTCATTAATATTAAATATTGCGACCGCATATGAACACGTGCACTAGACTGCCCAAGTGTATATTTTTTTTCTATCCGCACATATACACACGCTACGTATATTGAGCATTTCAAATAGCTTCCTCACCCTATATTCTGTGTACATATGAAGATGTCTGAAATGCAATGATATCGACGGAACGAGTTAGTGCATTCTGCACAGCCACTGAGCTGCATAATTCAATTACAGTTGGAAATGAGTCGAAAATATGTCTTTATAAACGAGAAAGGGCTGTTAACATAACTTTGTCTTACTTTGATTTAATTGTATGGAAAACGTACCACTTGGGAGAGCGTAATTTTTAATTTTATTGATTCGCCGCTTGTTATTTAGAATTGTTCCTGCTAGTAAATCGGAATCATTTTTATTTCAATAGAGCTCGTCTAAAATTTAATTCACAAGATAAACATTATAACCAAGAGCTTCTATGTTGCATGGAATTGACATTTAATTATTGCAAAAAAACATTTGTAATCAATTCCAATTTTAGAATTCATATATAGCGTGTCCCAGGATTGATTGAATGTTTGAATTTGAATTTGATATTTTGTAAATAAGCCCTGCTTGGTTTGAAACTTATTTTTAGTATAGTTTCGAGTTTGTAAAATCACGTAGGCCTTGACAGTTGAGCAAGATCTATTTCGGTTTCAGGTAAAGTACCTTTCTCGTTCATAGTATGCTAAAATATTGCTAAGAAAAGTTGTTCAGAATGACACAATATGGCCCTATACAAAATTTCAGCAAGATCTACATACTTTGATTAAATCGTTATTTTTTAGATTCAACAAAATAAAAGTATATGCATTACATATCATCGGGGAGAAATGTATTGAAGCACGAAATTTTTATAAAAACATAGTATTTTAAGACGAAGCAACTTTTAGCACAAATGGCGTTATGTCCTTTCAAAATTGTCGCTACTGGTCTACAAAAAATCCAAACTTTCGGATCAATTGTAGAAGACAGTATTAGCAAAACGTGAATGTGTTGTGTGCCATTTCATATCGTTCTGGCATTATTGGACCTTACTTCATAGAGGAGCGGTTAAATCAGGATACTTATCTACAGCTACTTGAAAGATTCAGGGAAGAGTAATTACATGATGTGCAGCTGACAGAAAGATTAGCAATTTATTTCCAGCAAGACGGATGCCCTGCACATTCAACATCACGCGTAGTTGAATGGATAAATTTGGTGTTTGGAGAAAGGTCGATAGCTAGAAATGATTCCATTGCGTGGCCTCCAAGGTCGCCCGATCTCACTATACTAGATTTTTATTTATGGGGTCGCCTCAAAAACCTAGTTTACTCCCAGCCGATACCTAACAGTAGAGAAATACTAAAAGAAAGAATACGAAACGCCATACACCATATAAAAATCGAGGAATTCGGAACACTTTTAGAGAATTCAGGCATCGCACAGTGGTCTGAAACGCCCGAAAAGCTGGTCAAAACTCGAAAAAGGTTCGGATTTGGCTGAAAATCAGCATGCTTTAGTTTTTTTACTTTCTGATTGTAGATTTGAGGTGAAAATGGTAAATTGCAAAATGGGGAGTTTTAAATTGCCAGTTTTATGTTCAAAAATATGATAAAATAATATAAAATTTGGCTTAATAAATTTTGTGTTGTTTCTCATTATACTTTTTATAATTATACTTACGATAAAGACAAAAACAATTATGATAACAATAGTAATAATGATAATAATAATAATAATGATAATAATTATGATTTTTTCTTGGTAATTGCACTTTAAATAATTCAAAGTGACTTCTTCTAAGTTAGTATTTGGTTCGGATCGTGCGCATATTAAATCTCTTCAAGATTAATTAAAAATATGTAATTATGATGTGACATATACATGTGACGCGTCACATGTATAGGGCCGCGCAATCAAATACAAATAAATCAATTGCGAGGAGAATCGCAGAAAGTCGCACCTGAATTTTCGATTTTCTAGTTAGACATTCATCTGGGAAATGAATCAGCGAACAACGCGGAGTCTCGCGGAAACATAACTTTTTTGACAATTTCGGAAAATTTTTAATAACAAATTATAAAAAATTGTTTAAAAAAAGTAAAGTGTCAAAACATTATACCAATCTTCAGGCGCATCCTCCATCTTCTTGTTGAAGATATTTGCACGTTCACGAATTTTTGTGTGCACTTCAAATGTTGTTTTTCTCGTTTATTGTTGAACGTTGCACGTCGCAAGTTTTGACAACCGCGACTTTCACACACAACTACACGTCCCGTAGGCGCGCCATCTATCTGCTATTCGAGAAATAGACGCGCAGACACCTCGTTTACCGACTACCACACAAGAAACTATTTGAAAAAAAAATGTTTTTTTAGGTTTTGACCAACTTTTTGGACGTTTCAGACCACTGTGCGTCGTATAGAACGGTGTGCAGAAAAAGGTGGCAGTTACGTTGAATAAATGATTGATTGTAAAGCAATACTATTATTACATTTTGTACACTAAATTTGTGAATAAATATAATTTTATTTTGTTGAATCTAAAAAATAACGATTCAATCAAATTAAGTAGATCTTCCGCAAATTTTGTATAGAGCCATAGTTTGTCATTCTGAAAAACTTTTCTTAGTAATGTTTTAACATTCTGTGAACGAGAAAGGTACTTTACCTGAAACGGAAATAGACTTTGCGCAACTGTCAAGGCCTACGTGATTTCACAAACTCGAAACTGTACTAAAAATAAGTTTCAGGCCAAGCAGGGCTTATTTACAAAAGCTCAAATTGAGATTCAAAGATTTTTAGTTCCGCATACCTCTTGTAACATCAATCCTGGGACACGCTGTATAACGAACATTATTTCATTCGGGTATTATTGTATTACATACTACTGACTATTTTGTACCTATTTTATAGTATTTTTAATCCATCATTATATTTTATGGCCTTTAATATGATTAATCATGAGCTGTTGCTATCAATCTTGTATCACATTGGTATGAGTACTTTACGTTTCTTTGAGCAATATTTAAGCAAAAGGATTCAAATGGTTACAGTTAATGGTAACATTTCGCTGTCTCTCCCACTGGCATCTGGTATACCACAGGGGAGTGTGTGTGGGCCCTTATTATATATTATTTATTCCTCCAATATACTCAAATCTTTAGAGTTTTGCAAATTTCAAGCATATGCTGATGACACTCAATTATATTATTCGTTCGACCCATCACATTATTCAGATGCCGAGGCGCGAGTTAATGCTGACCTTAAAGCTGTGTTTGATACCTCTAAGGAGCACGGTCTTGCGATCAATCCCGCCAAGTCCGCAGTAATTTTATTTGGTAACAGGCAAAAAATTGAGATACTGAAGGACATATTGAACTTTCAAATTAATGATATTCCATTACCGTTTACGACCTGCGTCAAAAATCTTGGCATTTGGATGGACGAGGAACTGAAATTTGATAAACATGTGACTATAGAGGGCATCCACTTATGTTTTCTTTTAGAACTTTTATTTTCAGTGAATGCTAAGTAATTCTTAAAAACGCAAACAAATGGTAAATTCAAGTAGTGGAAGGGTTATGATTACTCCTTTACTAATTGAGCCCATAATACGAATTTTTCAGAAGTTGTACAATATTCGAAGAAAAATCGCAATATTTCAGAAACAATTCCGCTAATATATATTCAATGTTATTTTAATCAGCTCTTAAAGGTCTATTATAAAATATAATTAAATCCATAGCGTTCGAATTAAAAAGAAAATAAGTTGCATGCTCGTTCTCGAACAGCCTCTATAAATGAAGTAGTATATTAAAGAACGAGTGCCATAAGACACGTCTTGTGGCGCGAGCCCAAGTTTGAAACACGACGACCACAGCGAGGAGTGTCCTAATTTTTTTAATAATATTCATTACGACACTCGCCTTCGGCTCGTATCGTAAATTTCATACTCGTGTCTTAATAGCCATCATTAAATGCTCATTGCATAATCTACTATTATATTGTACAGCTTATGATTATTTACATTTTTTTTATTAGATATTACAGCAGATTATGCATTCTGCACAGATTTACTAAGAGAGAAAAAATATTTAGAACTTCATTGAAACAATATATACAAGATTTTTAGAAATTCGGACAGAAAGTAACAATGTGTTCTCAAATAAGGTATTCTAGTTTATGAAGAATTGAAGAAAAAATGTTTTGCAAATTTGAATTGTATATATGTCTTGAGTGCCCGCACTAAAGTGGAAAATAATTGACTCAATACAAAGTGGTTAACTTCAATCAAATATTGATTGACACAAGGTAAAGAGTTACTAAATGAGTGAACATTTGTTGAATTTCATTCGCTAGTTATTTGCTATTTTTGTTTCCTGCTAAATATTAGAAAGAAGAGACAAAACTAAATTGTTTTGAAATACAGCACATAACTAATATAAATATTATATCATTTGTATTGAACATATTTCAAAAAAAATATAATTTAATGAGTTACGCATTATATTTTGTACAATCTTGATTTATTCAACATGTTCACAACAGCTTTATTAAAGAAAGTCTGTATACGTATGTGTATTTGCCACAAAGGTGGGCCCTGTTGATGTTTATGACAAGAGAGTGAACTAATAAAAGCACTGCAAATCAATAGGGCGGTAGTTTTCTTATTAAATCTGTCAGCGTACCAATTCTAAATGACGACCGAGCCAGGTGGTGTGTAACTAAATCAACTCGTCACTATCTGTTGATCCGTTTAAACCTTGTTTTAAACAGGATCATCCTTTTGTCACCAACACGTGGCGGCGTGTGTATCATGGGAAGCTAAAGCTTTGTGCCTAGCAGAGCAAACACAAAAGTATTAAAGGTGATCTCACTAGGCAGTGTTCTACGGGGAAAAAAATCAATATTCCTACACAACGATAACAACAAAAAATACACCAGCTTTTATTTGGCATAGTTAATAACATAAAATCAAGATATTTCCTAAAAACAACTACATGAAACACGTGTTTATGTCCGAGTATACAGGTATTACCAAAAATTAAGGACAATCTCGCAATAAGTAGAGTACAGAGTAAAATTATTTTGTGATAACTGTATCTATTATATTAATAGAATTGTTTATTTAACTATACCTGTATCTTAAGAATTGCTAAGCGCCGTGTCACTTGTATTTAAAAAAAAAGATTTGTTGACAGCAATTATTATAAAATAAGTATAAAATTATACAAAAATATAGAATAATAAGTTTGTGATTTAAATGTTCTCTGTCCAGAATACAGTTTTCTACCAACTTAGTTAATAACACTGATGAATACACGTCCTTGGGCATAGCTCATAAAAGACCTTTCACATGCTAATGATAGAAAATATAACTAATTGATACAGGTGTACATTCCGAATAACTATAGCCAACTTACTCTATATATTACAAAAATTCCGAATGGCCACATTGTGACTCTAGTGCGAACATGAGTACTTAGACGAGACAAATTCTATACTTTTTATATAAAAATAAGTTTGTATAGAAAACTAAATGTTCTCGTTTAATGTTAATTCTATATAATGCATGCATACGATATAAAATGTTTTCTTCTGGAAAAAATTAGGTGTGGACACCAATCGACTTTCTTATCCCGCTGATGTGGATGCGGCGTTCTGGATAGCTATTTAGGAGTATCAGCGAAATCATTTTTTGTGCAACCTGTGTCGGGTGATGATGTGGTACATACAATTAGTAAATTAAGAAGCTCATCTTCTTCGGGTAGTGATGGTATCTCTAATACTTATTTAAAAGAATTTCATCCTTGATTGGGAATCCCCTGAGACATAAAAAGGGCGACACCGACATGATTACGAATTACAAATCCATTTTTTTGAATCTGTAATTAAAAATCAATTAATTGAATATTTAACTAAATATAACTTCTTGTCAGCGTCACAACACGGTTTTACCAAGGGAAGAAGTTTGGATACTGCATTGGGCGAATTCATAAATAAAATAACAACTGCTTTGGATAAATCTCATGTGGTTCTGGGTCTTTTTATTGACTTCTCTAAAGCTTTTGACTGTGTTGATCATGGGATACTACTGCATAAGCTGGATAGGTATGGTATAAGAGGAACACCGTTAAATTGGTTTACTTCATATCTAACAAATCGTAGCCAGCAGGTGAAGATTGGGGATTGTGTTTCCGAGCCCAGAAGTATTAATACCGGTGTACTACAGGGGTCAATTTTGGGACCAATTCTTTTTCTTATTTACATAAATGACCTACTTCTCCACCTTCAGGATGAAAATGGGCAATCAGTGGTTGTATCATATGCAGATGATACTAACATTTTAATAAGAAGTAATAAGTTTAACAGACGCGGAACAACATGCTCGGAGCTTGTACAAGAAGACGTGTGTGTGGTCAAAAGCGAAGAAACTGTGTCTTAATAACTACAAAACTATTTGCGTTCTTTTTAAAACATCTAGATCCAAAGTAACGTCTCATGATCAACTACACCTAAATAACGGTAGCTGTATAGAGTATAACGACAACAGAGTTTTTCTGATACAAAAACGTGCTGTGCGCATTGTCGCAAATCTTTGGAGAATGGATTCATGTGTACCAGCCTTTAAAGAACTTGGTATTTTGCCCCTGCCATGCATTTATATATACGAGCTGTTTTGTTTTGTCCATAAAAATTGAAAATTTTTTCAGCAGCAAATTGTTGACCATGGCCATGATACCAGAAATAAAACATTAATGATGCCAATACAACATAGCACAACGTTATATCAAAAGGGGATCTATTATAATGGCTGCAGGTTTTACAACAGACTGCCAGAGTGCCTCAAGGAAGAAACAAATTTTCAAAAATTTCGGCTTCAGGTTAAAAGGATTTTATTGGAAAAGTGCTACTACAGTATGGATGAGAGCCTACAAGGCATGTCTATAAAATGATTGTCGTATATATTTTTTGTTTTTTTTTTGATTTAGTGTAGCTATGTTTGACGAGATTTCATGAACACATGTATACTGCATATGTAGTTCTCTGGTTTTCTGAAATCAATAAGTATTATTATTATTATTGTTATTATTATTATAAGTATATGCATTCCGATTTTTTTTAGTTTACATCCCTTTACATTCTTAATAAATTAAACCTTACTTCAGACCTAAATCATTTGCACTTGCAATAGATCTATATAGAGTGCATAGTTTGGGTAATGTAATCATCAGCTTTAAATACCTTTGATTCTGAATATATCTATCTAGAAAGCATAATTTTGGGGATATTTGCAAACACTGATTTTCGATGAGAGTAAAAGACCTACTGCCGGTAGGAAATATCGAAAATAATTTTCATAAAAAAAATTTGAAATTGACATTTCAATACTTTTGTATTCCCCAGAAATTTATCTAAGATAGTAGTTGAAGCGATTTTGCTAAATTTTGATTATATCGCTTAAGTAAACTACTACTTCCGCCCTACCGATTTCATCAATTAGTCACAATTTTCGTTGTTACAATTTTAAATTACAATAGGTTATATAATTTTTATAGTTTTCTATGCAGAAAGATACTAGCACAAACTCAAAATGTGAACAAGAAACTACGTAAACTTGCATTTTGTATGTACAACCCAGTGTTCATTTTAATAATACAACCTTTCGGCGAATTCCTCCTTTTAAAACTAATAATAAACGATGCGATGGTTGAAACTCTCCCTTTTGCCCCAGCACAGAACGATCCTTTCTGGGAGAATACAGCGAGAGAGAGAGTGATTTTCCGCTTCTCAATCGCTTGTTTGTCAACACGCGCCCCGCCGCACGTTACGTGGGGTGTAGGAATCGGTTAGGGTTCCACAGAAAGATTGATTGATTCCCTTCGTTAAATACTTCGTCATTGAATCATATGTTGAAGGGTTAGATACACATCTACAAGGAAATATCTTATTTTATTGCACTTTATTGCAAGGTAATATGAAAAAATTTACAACTACTTAAAGTTAAACAAGGAAAGTCTTATGATGATGCAACAAAAATTATTGGAAAAGAATATATTAAATTTTTAAGGTAATTTTTGTTAATAGAAAACCTTCAATTTGGGTTCGATTTGTTCTGCACTTCTCCAACATACTGAAAAGCCTTGCAATATGAAAAATTAATTGTACGAAGGGGTTAAAAATAATGTAAAATATTATTATATTTGGTATACCTATATGACACTTTTTCATTTGCAGGTGTATATGGCAGTAATTAGAACATGCTTGCAGCCACGAGGAGGTGTTATTTAGCAAAATCGATTAGACTATAGATGATAGTTTCAGATGTAGCAATCCAGCTAGTTATATAACGTAGTCTTCACTTCTTTTCAGTATTATGTCATTGGTCAGAATTTCATATAAGATGATTTTATAATAATAATAAAATTTATTTCATATACCATTCCGCAATGAAAAAGAATAGAATACATAAAAGATAAAGGAAGCATTATATGTAGTAGAAAATATTGACAAATATAGAATGTAAATCAAATATGTATTAATGAAAATGTAAACAATAAGCATAGGACAATCGGTATTACTTATGCAGTTCCATTAAAAGGTTTAGGTCTACCATAAACTCTTCAATTATTGTAATTATATAAATAATAACGATGCAACTATGTAATTAAATGAATTACGAGTAGAGCTGTTGGTATTATGACAATATAGAATGTAAAATCAGTCATGTATAAATGAAAATGTAAGCAAATAAGCGTAGGACAACCGATAATACTTACGCAGTCCTATCAAAAGGTTTAGGTTTACCCAAGACATGTACATTTGATAGAAAATACACAAACAATAAACGATGCAACTATGTATGTGTTAAGATGTGTTTGTAGCTACAAACATACAGGTTCGGTCTGTTTTTACCTTGCATGCGAGCTAAAAGTCCGTGTGTTGAAACGAACGTTGTTGCCAGTATTTATACACATGTGGGCCAATAAGCCTTATCACAATAAGCCTTATTGGCTGCGGTGCAAAGTGGGGACGTAACTGAGCCTGTGTAGCTTATGATATATACTCAAGTACTTTTGTCTTCTGATCAAGGTTGTACAAGTTCTGTTTTGTGTTTCTTTAGCATCTCAGCGTCTATATTTGGTTGCCTAAAAACGCGTTGCTTCCTGTAATCCAGAGCCTCACAGTTACTTAGATATGTCTGACTGTTTCTTCCTCCTTATTGCAGAGCCTGCATTACCTAGCACTGAGTAGATACATACATCCTGTCTGTCCGTTCGATGAGTTCAACGGAAGTTGATCGAACGGAAGAAATGTGCGGATTCAGCGGGGTAATGACGGACTTGGCGTTACCGAGGTAATAAAAGAAGCATATTCCGAAAAGAATAACAATTCATAAGTGATCTTCCGATAGGAGGATCACTTGTGATCCTTCGTAGTAATTCTTATTGTTGTCATCTAGTGGTTATTAGTACTTGATAAATAAGTGTGTTACAAGTAGTATTTCATTGAGACAGTTCAATCTCCTTGCCTCCTTAAGAGAAAGCCAGGCCTACGGAAAATTAAAGGTAGGTACCTTTTGCTATTTTTATAATTATAATAGCGAGTGCTCCCCAGAGCAAAACCCCCGTCACGAGTTTAGACCTGCGACATTAACGTTAAAGCCCACCGTGACATTGTGGTGGAGGTTCGTTAATATCTTCAGCGTGACTTGTGGTGGTGGTGCGTTAATACCTGCACCGTGACAGTAGGTTAAAAAGTAACTATTATTCGCAGCCAATTCCTGCTCATATGTAACAGTTCTTCAGCTCTTTTGTTGCGTGGTTATCTAATAGATTCCTTACCATGATTTTGCCCGGGAATTGTTGCCCAGTAATGTTTATGTTTTTCATATATTTTTTCCATGTGGCCTCGGGTCATACTTTTTGGTACCCCCAGAGACTGCTCTGGGCCAAGGAGTTTTGTTTCTGATGATCTCCAAGCGACTTCATCAACATTTTCGTTACCCCCGATCACTTTATGTCCTGGTACTCAGATTAATTTTACCTTATGCTGATCCGCCAGCGATGTTAGTTTTTCGAGGCATTCCCAAACCAGTCTTGGTGACACTTCTTGGCTAAATATTGTCCTCAGTGCCGCTTGACTGTCAGACATTATTTAAATTCGGCGGTTGACCACGGCATTTCTATCGCACATTGAAGTATAGAATACACCTCTGCCTGAAAAGCAGATGCATACTTCCACAGTGCATAGTATTTACTCTGATTAGCAGAGTAGATTCCTTACTTCTAATGGTCTGTTGATGCTTTATTATTTTACCATGCACAGATAAAAAAAATCATTTGAATCAAAAAAATATGGAGTTGATCTAAACAAATATTGTTTTGATATGAGCCAAACAAATTCAATTTTTGAAACAAATACATGATTTATTCGGTTCAGCGTTTCTATTTTTAGTCAACTCAAATATATATTTATTTGATCCAATCTACTTAGTGCGTAGTATTTAGTATTCAAAACAAACTAATATTTGTTCAGTTCTAGTTATCATCGTGGTTGCGATTCAACGGTTGCATTGTTTGAATCAAATCCACAATTTATTCGAACGAAATATATATTTATTTCCTCGTTTATTTCTTATTTGTTTGGCATCAATAAATATAATTGTTTGATTTAAATACAATATTCGCTTGAAATAATTAATTAATATTATTATTACTATTAGATATTCTTTTGTCTTCAAATCCAAAGCGCTGCTTGTGAAGAAACAAAAAGTGTTCTTCCCAGCCCCTTGGATGCGAAGACAAGAGAATATCTAATAGTAATAATAATACCAATAATAATAGCATTAGTTAATTATTTCAAGCAGATATTGTATTTAAATTAAACAATATAGTAACAGTAATGGATAATTGTTGAATATATATACAGTGAGTTAAAAGAGATGTGACAGATTTCATTTATAAAGTGATGGGACTTGTTAATATACTGTGAAGGTCGTGGGTAAATTGCCGTATCATTATTAACTCTAAAAAATAAAAGTTATATTATTGGTGAATATATTTTATTATGAAAGTAAAAAATTAACAAATGTTTCTGTTTTAACAAGTATAAAATAACACAATAATATTTCTTATAACCGACAAACATAACAAACAACAAATGAGCGCTTATTTATTTATAACTTAAATAACAGATTTTCTATCTCGTGTGTAATGAACACTGAAGTAAATACGGACTTTCCAAAGACTGATATCAAAATACATAGATTGCCGTTATTATCACGAATTTCAAATGCTCGAGCCTTATGTACAATGATAAGGCTCGCAGCGTGTAATATTAATACCACAAAATTAATTTTATTTTCGTTTTAAACTACAGTTTTTATATTTCCAAAATGCGGAAGTACCTCGTTATTCAAATATATAACTTAAATAATATAATATAATAATAATAACTAAATCTTTGTCAGCAATGCTGGCAGATGACTCCTCGATATCAATTATATATTGTTCTTTCGATTTTCCTTCATCTTCTGTCATTGGTGAACAACTTAGTTTAATTTTCTTTGTCGCAGGTTCATTATCAGGGCTGAGTCCATGTAACTAAATGGAAAAAATAGAATGTCAAAATTGCTGAAAATATTTCTAAAATATAGAACACAATTAAAAATGTTGACCTTCTGTCAGAAAACTGATAAGAGTAACTATTTTGTTGATAAATTGATAATAAAAAAAAATTATCATATGTCAAACAGATTTGAACACAGCATGACCGACAAAATGAATATTTCTTAATACCTTTCTTAGCTCCGCTAGGCCCCTCTTTAGTCTGATCTTGTCACCTTTAATATGATTGCTAAAAAAATCTAGTTCGTTCATATCAAGACCATTTAGAACTTTGACTTCATCAATTTTATGTCCTGGAAAAAATACAAAAAAAAAAACAATCGTTTTTATGTGGTACTTTTCATTCAAACTAACTGCTAAATTGTTGATGTTCATATATATCGGGCGAATTTTTAAATTTTCGAAACGTTATAATAAATAAAGTATCAAATAGTATGGCTTTTAGGCGACTATAAATTGTTATACATGCACATATCAGTGAATTTTGGGTTGAGTTGAATTATCTTATTTCAAATCGTGGGGACTTTTTCTAATATAAAAGTAATAATAAATGTATAAATAAAAAATATATATATAAAGTTTTACCAAAATTATGTCTTTAAAATAAATAAGATTAACCATATATCACAATTTAAAATAAGAAAATTAATCACCCTATACTTACATTACAAATGTTCTATGTCAGTTTACAGTCTCTTAGACGCCCTTTCATTTGATGTACAGCTCGGTTAAGACCTGATGGCACTTGCGTGGATGACAATTTTAAGACAAAAAAGGAGAACGCAGCATGAAACGTGAAAGATATAGATTTCGCTACATATGAAAAGTTAAAGACCGACTTGAAAACATTAGTCGGTATATAAATTTATTGCACTTTGTCTGTCGTAGTGTATTGCTATCGATACCTATGTTTTTAACGCACATGGTACATATTCTAGCCACGCCTCGCGCATCCTGAGTGGCATCAGATATAAACCGAGCTTTAGTATTTATGTGACCAACGTCAAACTTGCCAGTATTCATCAATATTGTAAAATGTTAATGTCTTGGATAAAATTTGCATTGCATTTGCGTCATGTGGCCTTTAGAACACTCGAGCAAAGTGTAAATACTATAGAGCTAACATTATGCCTACATACCCCTTTCCTTTCGTGTTTTAAATGCCTAACAAGAAACATAATACACAATAAATAACTATTATTCAAGTCACTGTCATTACAGAAATAATTAAGTATATTTGAAATAAAGACTATGATATAATATAATTTTAAAAACGAAACTGGAAAATGCATGAGCAATACGCACATCAAGCAGTATATTAATATGCCACAAATATACATCTATAAGTAAACTTCAAATGTATGTATGTATTCCTCACGGTAATTCCCATACTTGAGATGGGATAAAACCGTTTTAGCCCAAGGACTTTAGCAAACAAATAAAGCAATTAATTATGTTAACTTGTATTGAATTTTTAACTTGCATTTTTGAGCGTGTTTACACCAGAACCATCTCGTCATGCTGGCGACATGTCCTTGACCCATCCCACATATATGTATTATACATTTAGGTATATAATATATAGATGTAATTTGTGTTATATTAATAAATGTTTGAAAGAAAATCATAATGTGGTGATTTTAGAATTTCAGATGAAGTTATAGATAAGCTTTCCCGAATAAGAGTATTGCTGTATAGCTTGGTACTATTAAGTAATAAAAGAAACGGTAGGTACTAAATATTAGCTGTTAATTTGACACCAATACATATAGGTATAAGGGCAGCCATTACCCAGTTATGATAGAATATGTACACGTTCCTATACGTTAACAGTTTAGATATATAATTCACACTTAACTTGAAATAAAGGCCATAAATGAGGCAGCTTCCACTTCTCCAATGATGTTTTTATTTCCATTTCGGGCAAACACAAGGAACACACGTACTACGCCATAATACATTGACGTCTGTTTACGTGCAAACTGTATACCACGCACGCGCTGAACATCAACTCAGCATTTCAAAACACCACTTATTTGCTTCAAATAAACAGATATTTGACCCAAAACATTGAGATTTCGATTGAAGAGTACAAATAAATATATATTTAAATCAAACTTGTAATCGTCAAACAAACAGCAGACTTGTTTCAAATAAATCAATTTATTCCAGTTGAACGAAGTATGTTCAATTCAACTAAATGTTGTTTAGTTTAAATAAATAATTTCCAAACAAATATTTATTAGAGAAATCAAAACGGATTTTTATCTGTGTGTGGTCTAACATCATGTCTAAAACAGTTCTACCCACAAGGTCTGCAATTGCCATGCGTCCTGCCTTTCTTTTAATATTGACGATAATTAGCTGCAACCTAAAAGCGTCCATTCTGGTCTGCCCCTTTATCACAAAGTGAAGAGGTGCAATGACCACAAGAATCTCCATAGCTGCATTTGGAGTGCTTTGTGCTGAACTCATTATATCTAAGAAGGCAAGTCTTTGCCCCTTGTGTAGTTCTTCATTACTGTCTTCACCTACCACGCTTCAGGTTAATTTGTTCTATAAAAATGAAGAGAATGTTTAAAGATATGTTATGTTAAAATGATAGATGAACGAGTATATACAGCATTGAATAATTTAGTTGAATGATTTATTAGAAAAAGATAATCATAAGAATTCATTTTTGTTTTGTTCAGATCATAGTCTGATATTGGAACCATGTTGTTTGGTGTGCATTAATTTAAAAGAGAAAAAAGTATAACAAGGTAAAGGTTCATATAGATATAATTAAACAAAGCATGTTGCTATGTTACAGTATTCTTAAAAAGAAGTTCTTCCTTTTTTATTTTTCCGTATACTTGGTTTTGTTTTAAATTGGTGAACACACAACAGTTTAAAAGAACCCAACCAAAAACAACAGCAACAAAAAAATGCAATTAAAATCAGATGGTAATATATAGCAAAACATGTTTACATAGTATAGGGGAAAAATAAAAAGAAATAAAAAAAGGTCAAATTACGCTAAATTTGGTTGCCGCTTGATGAAATTTGGTAGTGTGTGTTTTGGAATTCATGTATGTATGCTGAGAAAGACAATAATAAAGTTGTCGAAAGGTTTAGATATGTTTTTTTAAGTAGTTATATTCATTTTACTCATAGACAATTAATGTAATTAACAAGGCCGCTAATCCCAAGATATTGGTTTTGCTATTATTAACGGTCATGAAATAGCCTTAATCTCATTGAGTTTTGCGTATGTATTTCTTGGTTTAAACCAAATACATAGCAGATATGAAAAATTGTTCATAAACTTCAATGTAAATAACTTTCATAATATGCTTAATAACTATAATGTTGGGAGTCCCATGTCGAGAAGTTTTTCTATTCCTGCCTAGATTTCCATATCTTTATTTAGAAGCCATATTTGTCTTTAAATAATTTATCTAATCTATAACATTTTCTAAGATTAAATACACTTCCGTTCTGTAATGATAGTAAGGAAAAACAAAGAAAGCAGACACCAAGCAGCTAACTGCAAATTCTTTTGAGCCGAATCAACTTCGCGTAGGTAATCAATTCTTTTCGAAATCACTAATGAAAAAAAAAGAACAACAGAGAGAAATCAAATCTTACTATCAAGTAGTGCACCGTATTGCTAACACTGACTAACAACTGGGTGTAATTTATACGAAACGACAATGCGGAATATTTATTAGTTAGGGGTGCACTGTTACGTCAAAATGACGCGCAGCTGTTTGTAATTAGTTATGGCCTACTATGTTACGTACGAACTTTAACGCGTGTCAAATTCGCAATTTCATTCGGAAGAAAAGATAATCACCTGTTTTTTTTGACAAGTGGAACTGTATAGTTAGAGGAGGTCGTTGAATAGAGGGAATTCCCTGCTTTTGGGCGTTACAAACTAGATGATATTCGGTTTTACGGATTTCACTTCGATTTTAGCAGATTTATCATTATTTTCTGGGGGAAATGATTGCTTTTACACAATAGGTATATTATATACACGCGATAATACCAAAATATAAAACAAAAATTTAGAATATTGCAAACAATTGTCAATGAATAAGAATCTGTTATTTACAGTTTACATAAACTTGGAAAAGCAATAAGACTGTATATATGTATGTATGTACATACTAGAACAAAACAATCTATTAAAAAGTAAGGGCACTTAAGTAGGACTTAAGAAAAACAACGGTAACGTTTGTCATAAAAAACTGGGAAAACTACAAGGCGATTGGGGTTGGAATGATAATATGTAATAATAATTTTATTGTCCAACAGCCACGTGACTAACTAAAACAATTTATACGATTCACTTATAACAATAGTGCCTGAATTTTATTTTAGATTCAGAAGCTTGTTTATCACGTGTCCCGAAGAAATTTTGGGGGTTCATTAAAAGTAAAAACAAATTTTTAATACCTGGTTTGTTAACGTATATTGATATAAAATATACTTTTCTTCAAGCATCAGTTGTCGATGGTTTAAGGACTTTAATGACATTAACACCATGTTTATTTCTAATAATTTACCGAACATTGACAATGTAGCCAAATATTTAGTTTCATTTCGTCCATTTCGCAGAATAAAATAGCTGCTTTGAAACTTTCCAAAAAGACTGTGCTTCCATCTGTTCGTTTCAGTGGTTCAATTTGATTTTGCGAAAGTCATGCCCGATCTCACTGAAATTGGCCATCAGTGTTCCTGACCATTTGAAAGAACGTCTATGCGTGTCCTTTCTGAAAAAAGATAGTCAACCCTAGTTTCATAACTAACAGCCCATTTCGCGGTTTTGCAATTTTGCGAAATCATTTGTATCTATTTTTACAGAAATATCTACGCTCCAGCCAATATCTTACTACTTCTTTCAAACAATATTTTTTTCAGAATCAATCAACGGCTTCTAACTTAATCTCTTTCACTTGAGCGCAAATTTTTACCTGCAGTATGTATCTTTAAAGGCAAAAACAAAAAGCTTGAATTCGGAAATCTCATACATCCATGCCTCCAGTTTCGGTTGTATATATAAATAAAAAATTTGCTTGCCTTAACACTTTATTCTTTTATAAATGAGTGAAGATCTATTTCACACCACAAAATCAGATGATAAAATAATTTTAATTTTGGATGGACAGTTAACCCATTGTAGACCTGTTGATATACTAGAATATAATGAGGAACTGTGTCTTTCCAGTCACACCATCCAGCTTCTTCTATCACTATACAGATTATTCTTCATTAGTCTCTCTATGACAAGGCTTGCAACTTATTTGTCAAAACAAATCCAACAAACCTCGCATTCCAGACTGGGCCTTCCTAAATAAATAAAAACCACCAGAACAACACAATGTTGATGTTACTAACGATACAAACAATAATAAAGAACCAGAACCTAACTTAACTGGTTATCAAAAACAAAGAACAAAACGACTCTTGTAAAAAGCATACCATGCATAGTGTTGGAAAAAATAATGTAATATCTTGCACATTAACCTATGACGCGGTTCGGCAAACAAGAAAACGAAGGAAACAGGTTACTACAATTTTAACATCGTCTCAGAACGTAAAACAAAGAAAACCAGCGTTATAGACTTTCTCGAGTAGCAAAATGTGCAAAAAAGTATTAAGTCCAAGTCAAAAAAAGGTTGTGATTCATCTATGGATGACCACTTGTTGAGGAAAACGACACCAATGCCGAATGTGTAGGATATGGTGACCAATACAGCTCTACATCAAAACAAAGCGATTGCCTTCTATATGTTAAATGTAACATTTTTAACATTCTGCGTAAATCTATTTATTACGCAGAATGTTAAAAATGTTTGTGCTTGTGTGACTTTTGCCGTGCCACCAACAACCCTTCATCGATTGTTGCATAACGATCTTTACCTCAAAGCCTACAATATCGAATTGACGCAAAACTTGAAGCCGATTGACAATGCTGCGTGAATTTTGTTAAATGGATGTTTGATATGAAACAAAGTGACATAATTTTTATCATCAAATAATCTTCCCCGATAAAACTTATTTTCAGTAGGGTAACTACGTTAATAAGCGAAATTTCCTGATTCGGGGAGAAGAACAACAACAAGTTGGGGTTGGAGTAATTGGGCCATATTTTCTTCAAAATGACGCTGGTGAGACAGTCACGATAGTGTTCATTATTGTGAAATGATAACCAACCTTTTTTTAGCACTAATTGGAAAACCTGCCACTATGCAATTATTGCAAAGCAAATTTCCGGTTCAAAAATATTTCCTCAGTTTGGACACTAGAATTGGCCGATAAGATCGAGCGACTTGACCCTTTTGAATTCTTTTCTTAAAGGGTATTTAAAGAGTCAGGTCTACAGGAACAATCTTGAAACAATTCCTTACCTGAAGAATGAAATCCAACGCCACGTCACTCATGGCAAAATGTGTAGAAAAAGCTTTGTTAAAAGAATGAACAACTGTCAGCGCAGTCGTGAAGCCATTTGCGAGAATTCTCTTTCATGTGTAATGACAGCACTTTGTACTTTAAAAACCTATACCTACCTACAAAATTTCGAAACATTTTACTAGATAGAGTATTTATTTCTCAAATCAAAAATGAAGTTCCTATATTGGAGCACCTTTTACATGCACAATGCTGACGATGATTTGAATCACTTTCTACGAAGTTTTTGTCCTACTTTGACCGATATTGAAGGCTCCTGTATTTATCTTCTTCTGTTGTTTCCCTTTTGAATTCTTTTTATTTATTTTTAGTATTTCAGAGACTTCTATTTTATTAAGTTTAATTTCAGTTTACCGATGATAGTTCATCAAAACTTAATATACTGCGTAATATTTTTTATGTTTTTTTTATTGGTCTTCATATGTCTTTTTTATATGGCCCTATAGGTTGACTGGTTGGTGTTTTAAAATATTTGCTTAGTAGTTTTTGTAAAATAACTGCTTGCTTGATACGTGCCTTTATTAATTATGAAGTGTAAGTTAGTTTTAATTACGTTCAGTTTAATTTTATACATTAAAGGTAGGAAATTCAATTTACAGAATATAAAAATAAAAAATATTTAAAATATGGCAAAATATAAATTACAGATATAAAACAATAGATCACATTAATAATTACACGCATAACACTCATCCATAAGAATAAACTATTACAGTAATTTAAAAATAAATTAATCCTCGGCCAACAAACGCCAGTCTCTTACAGATACTCGCAGATGCAGGAACAGTGCCGAAGATGTCACTTATAATCTCGTCCACCATGAAATAATACATATTGCTGTGGCAACATAATTATTTGGTATAAAATAGTTGTAGTATTGCCATACGTTAGGCATTGCCAAATAGATTATGCTGTGTGCTGTTCCAACAACATAATTAATAAAAATAATGATAATTTTTATTATCTTTTATATATACATTTATTTTCTTAACAGCACGTACTTTATAAGTATACGTGAATTCTATCAGTGTACTCAACCTTCTTTTCTCCTCGTAAATCTCTTGTTTTTCTTTTATAGGGATAAGGTTCTAGCTTATATTAAAGAAAAATCAGAGACCATATAAAACATAATTGTATATTTTATTCAACATTTTTTAGAATAGATCGCATCGCTATACTATATTCACCCAAGAATTATAAAAGAAAACATAATTGAAAGAAAACATTTGTACCGTGTTCTCGGTTGTAATGTTTTGTAGAACAAATATATCGATAATGCTTAATCAAAAATAAAATATTATCCTGTTTTAAAATAAAGAAAATTTCAATTGAATATCAGTATTCTATTAATATTGTGCTAATTCTATTCCATCAGAAACATTATATTCGCACGTAATGCTCTGATAAACTTAGAACTTCGCAATGGTCAATTTTCGGAGAAGAAGCTTGAATTTGATCACTGGCAACAATCATTCGCACGCATTGCGACCAGCGTCTCAAAATCTGCCACCCAGAAACACTTCCCTTTTTGAAATATCTATTTTAAATTTTTAAGTTTGAAATCAAAATGAATTGCGAGAATTAATGATGCCTAATAAAGTGTTAGAAAATATACATTCGCACGTTATATCCTCTTAACACCCAACACCATTAATAATCCTATTTGTGTTGTAAAAAAAAACTAATGAATTCATATTACTACAGGAGAATATTTATTATCCTTGCTGCTGAACGTTATATTGAATAAATATTTGCACATTGTATTCCACACACGCATAGCAGCCTTGATAAATCTTTGTATTTAAAACTTACTTTGTATCGTTAAACATCTCCTCAAATTGTGCCATAGGCATCTCCATTTTTAAAATACAAAAGAAATATTAACAAAGAAAACTTATTATAATGAATGAAAATTTAAATACAAATAAAATTAATATGGTAATACAAAATGAATGAATTTACATTTAATCGTGGTATATCTGACCCTACGATTTCTATTTTCAAGTCCTTATCTTTTCAAAATCGCAGTCAGCATTCGTCTCCAAGTAATTAACTAATAATCTTGTTGATTCTTGTTTTCCAACTTATATACCCGGGAAAAATGTGCAACGCTCGCTACGCCATCCCCGGAACTAATATTTAGGTTGTCACCCCGCGTCCTCAGTGAGATCTCTGTCCTCAAATTGCCGTCGTGATACTAACACACACGCACTTATTGTCTTTGACAGTTTATTCACTAAAACGTCAACATATTGAAATTGTTCGTATACTTAAAAGTCTTTTACTTAAACTATTCGGTATCTTCCAAAGTAGGTATATTTTTATTAATACAATTCTTCCTTGTATTTGTTTATGAACTTGTTACCTTCTTCATTATTTGCCACATATTTCCTTTGTCCATTCGCCTTATACAATCCTTATTTTTCTTTTATTTGTTTCAGTATTCGGTAAAATTGGAAATATATTGTCAATAGCAGGTATTCTTCGTCCAACACCACTCGTACTATCACGATTCGTTCGGCCTGCTATTTCGTCGCTGCCCTCGATCCAGGACTTTTCTAATGGTGATATATTTATCTGTAAGAAACTACAAACGAAGTTTATGCCATATTTTCTTTTTGTAGGTCATCAAACCGTACAAATCTCTCTACAGTCTATGAAACATAGTGCTACACACACAAATTCATGAATGTAATTTTATTTGCTCAGCTGCCGTTCATAAAATCATTACTACTGATTGTATGATCTCGGAATATTTTAATTTATATCCTTTTTTTTATCTATAGTTATAAGTGAAGGTAATTTTATTCTTTAAGTATGATTTATATAAATCCCTCTTATAGAGTTTTATTACATTGATCACGTTTTCAAATTCGTATAATTTATTCAACTATATTTTTCTCGCGTGCAATGATTTTGTTCATACAATTTACTGCGTTCTCTATACTTAAATGTATGCAACTTATTATACCCTTATGTTGAAAACTTTAAATACAATAAAATCTGATTCTTTACTGTTTCTTTTATATTTTTATACTTAAATTAATTTTTAATGCTATTATTATTATTTTTAATATGCAAGAGATCACGGCATATATGTTGTATTTTAATATATGGTCTTTCACTATAGGTATCTGGTTAAAGGTAAATCATCTTTGATATGGCAGTGGAAAGTGCAATATTTAATACCATTAGCAAGTCATTGATAGTTCAGCTTAGAACCGCAACTACAGTCTTTTCTTCTTCAACAAACTATTCCTAATTTGATGATTCTGATGCATTTGATACACTTCGGAGACATAGGTTATGGTCATCGCTGGAAAAGAGAGGGATTCAAAAAGAACTAGTAAAGGCAGTCAAAAGTATATACACCAACACGAGCAACATAATAAGAACTGAAAGCGGATATACAAGAAGCTTTATCCTTAAAGGAGTAAGACAGGGCGGAATTCTGAGTGCCCTTCTCTTCATAACTGTTATGGACGATATTGGAAGAAATGCCAATAACCTAGCAAAGAGTATTTATGTATGCCTATAGGTCCATCACTATTCAACCTATTATAGCCAAGGTATTCTTGTATGCGGACGACTTGATAATTGCAGATCCTAATAAAAATATTGAAATATATGGCATGAAACTTAAAAGGACTTTGGAATGAATATTAATAAAGGAAAAACGTCAGTGTATTGACAGTCTCTAAAGAAGAAAAAGGAATAAATTTAAAAACAGATGGTTATCCAATAAAAGTGACAGAAAACTTAAAATATCTTGGAACCATAATCAACCACAAAGGAAATATAGAGGCAAGTGAATAATAGAATAAAAATTGTAGACTGTTTATATCATGCACTGAAGAAATACATATTTTTATGTAAGAGAGAGGTCAGCAGGGAAACGAAGACAAACATTTACAAGACAATTTTTCTTCCGACACTATGCTATGGCAGCAAGTCACGGGTATTGACTAAGAGGCTGAAATCAAGAATAACATCAGCTGAAATGAGGATTTTAAGGTGAATAGAAATAGAAATGAGAAGATACGAGAAAAACTAGGTGCGATATCAGCAATAGAAAAAATCCAGGAAAAACAACTTAGTTGGGTTGGACACCTCACAGTAATAAGCAACACGAACCCTATAAAATAAATATGGGAGGCCGGCTGGAACAAGAGGAGAAACAGAGGTAGACCAGGAAGAGAATGGAATCAGGAGATAGCGCTGCTGCTGGTGGACCGGGGAAGTACCTGGAACGATGCTCGAAAAATATCCAAAGATAGGACAAGATGGAAAAAATTCTGCAAGACAGAACGCCTGGACGCCTAACGGCAAAAGAGGATACGGATAAGTAAGTATATACATATACGGGGTGGCTGACAAAAAACGCCCCACGCTGTAGCTCCGTTATTTACTATCTGATTTTAAAAAACGAAATTTCAAATAAAATGGTTAAGTAAATACTATCAATTGGCATAATCAAAATATTATTAGGAACAAAAAGTTTGAACATGCGATAGTCAATTTTTTTTAAATGGCAATTTTTTTTTTAATTAATGTTTCGGATAAAGAATGTTTTCCTGATTTTGATGATGTATAACACGTCAATTTTTCAACATAAGTTTCAAGTGTGCCGTGGTTCCGAGGGGCGCCATCTTGCTGAAAGTACGTTCTGTTTAGCTCGGCAATTGGCAAATCATCTAAAAAGTTTGTAATGTTTTCGCGCAATAGTTGATGGCATCTTGCTTGATTTAAGATGCCATCTATGAAAAATCGGCCAATTTATCGATCACCCCAAAGACCGCACCATACATTTAAACTGAATCTTTGCTGAAAATTATTCTCAATTATAATTCTTGGGTTTTCTTGGCTCCAAAATCGATTGTTCTTTCTGATAAAAATGCCATTATTACTAAAACTGCATTCGTCCGACCAAATAATTTTTCGATAAAAATTACGATCTCGTTGTGTAACATTAAAAAAAAAGTTGCAAAATTGCATTTTTCGACCATGACCATTTTCCATTAGTTCTTGTACTTTTTGAGAGATGTATGGTATGAACTTGTGCTTTATGAGTATCGCTTGTGTTGTTTGGTGCGATACGCCGACCTCATTTGCAATTCTCCGAGTAGAAGTCCATGGACTTTCTTCCACACACAAAAGAACATCCAATTCTGTATTTTCCTTAAACTGTCGACTCTTACTTTATGGCATTTTGAAGGCTCCATATTTTCTTAAACTTTTTTCGATTCTTCCGAATTTACAACGGTCTGGAACCTCTCTTGTCGGATAACGATAACTGTAGAGTCTCACAGCTTCAGCACTATTTCGATTACATTCAAAGTATACTTGCAACATGTCGGTCAGTTTATTGCTATCCATGATAATGATGAATTAAAATCACAGAAAGAATCAGAACGTTAAACTAATGTCACACCGATACACAAATGTCACAATGACAGTATTTATTAACAATTACATACTAATTGACAGTACTTATTACTTGATGCATTTGATTGCTATCCACGGCACACTTGAAACTAATGTTGAAAAATTGACGTGTTATACATCATCAAAATCAGGAAAACATTCTTTATCCGAAACATTAATTAAAAATATTCGTTGCCATTAAAAAAAAAATTGACTATCGCATGTTCAAACTTTTTGTTCCTAATACTATTTTGATTACGCCAATTGACAGGACCATTTTATTTGATATTTCGTTTTCTAAAATCGGATACTAAATAACGGAGCTACGGCTGAGTTTGTTGTCAGCCACCCTGTATATATAAATGTATTAAAAATGAATATTTTTCTTGATGTAGAGGCACTATAATGACAATTTGACAGCAAGCTGTCATCTAAACAAATTTCAATGATTATCATGATCCATATAAAAAATTGAAATGTATAAAAATAAAAATGTAAACATTTAAGCATTGTCATTATTATGCCTCTACACCAAGAAAAATGTAAATTTTTAATACATTTGTTGTATATTGGCAAAGAACCTTGATATATTTTTTATATATATATTAATCTAGATCGAATGCACTAGCACATATGTTGTCCACTTTGTACAATAAATCCTTAAACACTGTCGGCGTATTTCTTCCCATTGCAAAAATGTTGGTAAGAGGTAATCATTCATTATGCTTCATGCTTATAAGTGATTTGTTAACCGAGTATTTTAATAGGAGATGAAAAAACAAGCCCTAATTATCAAAAATATAAAGTTAAAAAGCAAGAAAAAATGCTAGTACTAAAGCTGTTTCCTGTTAATAAAATTTGTCCTACCTCCCCAAATTTTTGGTGGTGTTTTTTTACACATGTTCAAAATATGCGCATATGTAGACGAATTACATCTTCACTGGATTTTTATTGGGGCTCTATAATGGAAAACAACTGATGCATGTACAAGTATTCTAATATTCCTACCTATGTGGTCTCTGTACAGTGGGTAGATTTATAAAACATGCCCGTCGTATGAGTGGTTAACTAGCCTAAGTGCATTGTATGTCGGTCACAATAAGCACTCATCAGACAATTTTGTTGTTCGAGAGTTTCACCGCGAACGATGATCATGTCCTTCTGTGATGCTTTCAATTCAATAAAATCATTTTTGCATGAGTCCTTATTTCGCAGAGACATATGTATGTATGGGTAAATGGATATTTTCTCGAGCGTAAGAATCATTTATGTCAATTTAGTGAATCAAAACAAACAAATTTCTACTACGTTGGCTTCACTGATTGGTTGTATACCTACGTTTTTGCTATACTAAATGTTCTTTGTTGATGTAAGTAGGAAAGACGTAATTGTAATATAGAAATTATATTTTTGACGTTCCTTAAGATTTTCACATAAATTTTAAATAAAAATTACTAACAGTTGGAGGAAACGAAGTAATTGTTATTAGACAACATATGATTAAACTCTAACAATGGTACAAGTAATAAAAAACTATTATTGTATTTTATTTCTAATCCAAATTATATCCGTATATGTAATTACTTTTTTCAAACCGTTTCCTCCTTTTCCTGATGAAAATAAATTAACTGAAGAAAAAGTAAGAATTTATAACAATAAGAAAACTAAAACAATCTACTCTTTAACCCTTTTCAAAATGCAAGTTTTTCTAGAACTCATGGTATTTGGGAAAAATTTTCTGACGGAATTACATTAGGTGGTTGTATTTTAATTTTGATATTTTTATTTCTTCTATCTTCTGGTAAAGATGTAATGTTTATTGCTTCTACCTTTAATGCCAGCCCTTAATATTTATTACTTCTGTTCATACATACCTGGTTTTGTATTTTATTTTTAAAGGTTATTCATATTTTTTAACTCTTATGGAGGAAAATGGAGAAAGAGTGGTATGGAACCATTTTTCCCTATTTTTATTATTCTGGAAATTCTTTCTGAATTCCTTTGCCAATTTTTTAATCGATAAAACCGAAGTATTCCAATTCGATAACATTTAAAGAGTTTCTAAGAATGGTACAAGTAATAAAAAACTATTATTGTATTTTATTTCTAATCCAAATTATATCCGTATATGTAATTACTTTTTTCAAACCGTTTCCTCCTTTTCCTGATGAAAATAAATTAACTGAAGAAAAAGTAAGAATTTATAACAATAAGAAAACTAAAACAATCTACTCTTTAACCCTTTTCAAAATGCAAGTTTTTCTAGAACTCATGGTATTTGGGAAAAATTTTCTGACGGAATTACATTAGGTGGTTGTATTTTAATTTTGATATTTTTATTTCTTCTATCTTCTGGTAAAGATGTAATGTTTATTGCTTCTACCTTTAATGCCAGCCCTTAATATTTATTACTTCTGTTCATACATACCTGGTTTTGTATTTTATTTTTAAAGGTTATTCATATTTTTTAACTCTTATGGAGGAAAATGGAGAAAGAGTGGTATGGAACCATTTTTCCCTATTTTTATTATTCTGGAAATTCTTTCTGAATTCCTTTGCCAATTTTTTAATCGATAAAACCGAAGTATTCCAATTCGATAACATTTAAAGAGTTTCTAGATTTTTGTGCAAATTTATAATGAAATTCCATTGTGCAGGCACATAAATGGGACCACTTTTGAGAGCCCTTTTCGTCTGTGTTTCATCTATGGAATAATCCCCTTCATTTTGAGAATGGCCAGTCAGAAATTGTGTGTGGGTGACGCAATATTTAGTGTTTGCAGTGAAACGCGTGTGCAGTAGTCGGAATAGAGTATGACGGGCTTGTTATCTTGACAATAATTTCTTGAATACCCATACAAATACGTAGAAATGTTGTTTCCTTCGCTTCCATTCCATAAAAAACAGTGTCCAATTTTTCTTCCACAGTTATGCACAGTTATATTGCACGTTGCAATCTTTGATTTATAATAATAACTATATTTACATCTAATGACGAAGGAAGAACGTCTTGCACGTTGAAACATGCCTTTACAGAAATGCCTTCGGCTGCATCTTCAATGTCCAATTCCTTTTGCGTTCTAAACATGAGGTTTTGCATGTGATGGAATTTCATTTCTCCTTCTTTTTTATTTGCGTTTTTTCTGGGGACTTCGGAAATTCTACACATTTTCCGGATTGTTACTTCTTTACGGTAAAAAACAAAATGAACATAATTTCCATAGGGCTACTTTTTCCTTTTGCATATTCCTACATTATCTCGGAGTAAATCAACTAATTATTTCCACTTTCAGCTCTACAGGTCCTCGAGGCCTTGGCTTTTATTTTTCTACTACTTTCTTCCACTTCTTCCGATCCCTCACGCTTCACTCGAGTCATCAACTCTTTCCTACTCTATATCCTTCAGCACATCCTGTAACCACTTTTTTCTTGGACGACCTCTTTTTCGTTTACCACCCTCTTCTCCGTGTAAAACTTTCTTCAATTCTCTGTTCCGATACCCGAAAGATATGTCCCAACCAACGTAGCTTTTGGTGATCGAATAATTTGAATTTTATTCGGTTTGCTATACAATGCTTCTAAGTCTGTGTTTGTTCCTCCTCCTCCTTAACTGCTCCAAAATGTTTTCTCAGTATCCTCCTTTCCCAGATGTTCAGTTTTTCTTCGTCTTCTTCTTCTTCTGTTATTGTTCATGTTTCGCTTGCGTATAGAACAGATGGCTGGATTATTGTCTCATATGTTCGTATCTTAGCTGTTCTGGATACGTTTTTTCTTCTTAGCATTCCTGCTGAAAGTACCAACTGTTATGTTTCCTCTTACAATGCGTTTTTCAATTTCTTTCTCTTCTTGCTCTTTACTGGTTAGTGTCACACCCAAGTATTCTGGCTGTTTAACTTTCTGGAATTTATATTCGTGTCGATCTGATATGAATTTGGTAAATCTATTTTCTTCTGTCACTTCCGCTCTTATTTGCATATGATTTGTCGTCTTCTCGTTCGCCTTTAATCCGTATTTTCTTGCTCCTTCCATAAATTGTCTAAATACTTTCTCTAGTTCTCTCTTTGGCTCCATAATATTGTTACATCATCTGTATATGCAATAACTTGTACTTTCTTGTGGAAAATTACGCCGTTTTTTTGGATGTTGTTTTCCCTAATAATTCCTTCCAGCACTAAATTAAATAGGTCAGTCGAAAGCGGTTCTCCTTGCCTTAGTCCTCTTCTGGTTCTAATTTGTTCCGAGAACCTTCCATCCACTAAAATTTTGCTTCTCGAGTCCGAGAGTGTCATTCTAATCAACTTTATTAGTTTATACGGTATTTGTATTTCTGCTAATGTAATTTTGACAAAGTGTTTTGTCTTCTTTTTTGAAGTTCGAGCATATGACAGAATATATCATCTCTAATCTACTGCCTTCTGCTTAATACGTTTGCCCCGTTTATTTCCTTTTAGGAAAGCAGCCGCAGTTTTTTCTTCACCATACGAATAGCTCTGACGCTAATGCGTAAAATATTTCTGAAAAGCATTTTTACACACTCGTTCTTCTTTATGTAGTACATAGAAATGGTAACTGTTATTTTCCTTGCGTCCTTTAAAAACATTTTTATGTTTAATTTGGGTAATGCTTTTCAAAATGAACCAATACTGCCAACAAATTACGCTTCTTTTCTCATAAGTGATACGATGGGCACATTGAAATTTAGTTACCTTCGTATTGTAATTTTATTGTTCGTTTCCCAGACTTATTCCTTGAACTGACAGAATTTGCCTTTGAAAATTTCGTAGTGTTTTTGCGCTGTTTTACTTTTTTAATTTTATGAATATGGTTTTTATTGTATTTTGTATCATGTTTTTAAAAACAAAATATTTCTTCATTTTTCAGTATCTCATTTTGTTCGTGTAGAATGTCTTCTCCTTCATTGTGCAAAAGTTTATTTTCGTCTAGAACAACAGCAAATCCTTTATTCGTTAAATTATTCTCATGTTCCATAAACTCCACAGTTTCCATACCAACTATTTCGTTTTCTGGCACATCACTGGTATGTCAGTATTATCCAAATAATAATTGTCACTTTTCTAAAAAAAAAGTAATTATTTGCATTAGTTTAAAAGCAAGGTCAGTTTTTAACTTACAACTGCAAAAATGATATCAACTTACAAAAAAATGATTTTGTTTGAAAAAGGTTTTTTCAATTGTTGTGAGTACTCAGTAAATCTTATCTTGGTACTGGTCAGATAACAGAACCGTATTTACATTACAAAACTCCTCATTATTTGGATTAGAACAACCGTTATCCGTAAAATTATGATGACTTCTTGGACCGAAATGGCAGCCTATACCGTAACTTTGGGCGAATCCACTGGCATTTGGTGTTTTGATTTTGAATTTTCTGTTGCTCAGTAACGGCAATTCGTTTTTGACGTGTTAATTGAAATGATCGCTCCAATATTGAGAACTACAGACCTATCGCGCTAACTAGTGTCTTCTCTAAAATTATTGAAAAAATTATTGCTGATAAAATATTTAATTTTCTAAACAAACATAATCTCATTACCCCCTGTCAGCACGGTTTTCGGAGTGGTTTCTCTACTAAGACTGGTGTTGTGGAATGTACGCAGTATATTCTTGATGAAATGGATATGGGACGATACACCGTGTTGATCTTGTTTGACCTATCCAGAGCCTTTGACTCCGTTAATTGTCATTTTGTTAGTAGTAAGATCTATAACTTGGGAATTCGCGGGGAACTGAACAAATGGATTGTCTCATTTTTAAAAGACAGAAAAACCGTTGATAGACTTGGTGACGTCAAATCGGAGGAATATGATATGGACGTTGGTTCCACAGGGCAGTGTCCTGGGTCCAATAATATTTTTATTATTTATAAATGACCTATCTAGTTTCATAAACTATGGCAAAATATTTCTGTATGCTGACGATACAGCAATTTTGGTTTCCCACTCGGATCTGGAACAGCTCAACAATAATATCAATTTAGTTCTACAAAGTTTTGAGGACTGGTGTTGTGCCAACAAATTAATAATTAACCATGATATGACGGTTATTATTGAATTTTTCAACAGACATAGAACACGCTCAGGTTTAGACATAACATTTAATAATCAAATTGTTGGGGTCTCCAGGAGTTTTTAGGTACAATTCTTGATGAAAATATGTCATGGGATAACCAGGTTGATTACGTGTGCGGTAAACTTCAGAGGGCATATTATGTTTTGCACACTTTGAAAAACATCTTGAATGCCGAATCCCTTCTCAGCGTGTATTATGCTTATGCCTACTCTATAATTTCCTATAATATTATTGTCTGGGGCCAAGCGAGGGATATACAAAGAGTGTTTCTTCAGTAGAAGCGTTTCATCAGACTTGGTTTTGATTTGCCCTACCACGAGTCTTGTAGGGACACCTTCCGTTCAAAGATAATATTTACCGTTATCTCTGTCTATGCTTATAAATTATTAATATATATTTTTAATAACAAGCATATATTTTCAGTAATAAGTGAGAAGCATAATTACAGGACTCGTAATAGAAATAACTTAGTTGTGGGCAGATCATATCACTTGTTTCATCAAAAGTCCCCACTCATAACTGGCTTTAAATTTTTAATAAATTGCCAACACACATGCGGGACTCGGGTCTGGCAAACTTTAAGAAACTGTTGAGAGATTTTCTAATTGACCACAGTTTCTATAGTGTGGCAGAGCTCCATGCACGGTTGCCATAGTCGTATTGTACGTTTATTCTATTGTATTGTATTGTATATTAGTTAGTTATGCTTGTGTTATTTGTATTGTTTGACTTGTTCTATACCATTTTTATGGTCAATTGAATGAATAAATATTATTATTATTATTATTATTGAAATGACAATAAGTTTTGTCCGAAAACAGGATATTGTCCAAATTCCACTCTAGCATTGTTTCGACACAATAATGACGTAGATGACGGTCATTTGACTGCAATTACATATCCTTCAAAGTAGAGCGTGTAAAAGAAAAGCGAACATTATTTATTTCTGCGCGAAAACTTATAGCAATTTTATAACTCTGCAATTGAAAAGCTCTGACATACAAAAGCTTATAGACAATAGACAAATGATATTAATAGACTTAAATCTTTTTAGGTATTGTAACAATAGTTTTAGGATAAAATTTGGAATGTTTTTATATAATCCTTTCCAATTATTTTGAAGTGTTACCGAGAAATAATTTTATCCACATACTTCACCCATAGTTTTATGTATTTTGTCCAAGTAATTATTGCACTTTTTAACTTGCTCATTTCATATATTCTTTCTTTTTCATTTTTTTTCTTTATATTTACGCGATAGGTATAATCAAAAGTGAGTATTTTTAATTAAACAAATAGAATAGAATACCTACAAATTTAAAATCGATATTGCCATATCGGGACCACTTTGCGATCAAGAAATTTTTGACTTCGCTGAAACAGTCTTGTCGTTCACTGAGCGAGAAAATCTGCTGAAGCGATTAAATGCACGTGTGCACGCATCGGGTGGTCAATTCAGACATCGCTCCTATAAACGGTGAGTCAGGGGTTCCAAATGTTCATTCGTCTCTTTTTTTTTTGTTATAAGCTCTCAGTTCTTTTATTTTATGTATTTAATTTTCATTCATATTTTATCAAAACAAATGACAAAGAAATCGCATAATAACCAAACTCCTAACGTCAGTGTATTTAAATTTACGTTGTGGCTAAATGTCCGCCGGCAGTGTTGCACGCATAAACTGAGTATTCCGCCAGCCGGCGGAATCTTTACGATTGTAATGACATGTCCGCTGACAAAGGCAGTGTTTTGTGCAAACACGGCGGAATGGGCGTATTTGTTTTGTCGATTTCCGCCGGTCAGTGGTATGTCACTAAACTACAAAAAATAATTCCGCAGCTGTCGTAACGGTCATGATCATAACCTAGTTTTATTTATTAAGGTACGTGTGAATCTGTATCACAGACTGCATGGAAGCAAAGATGTTTATTAACGCGGAAGAGAATTCAAAGGAAAATTTATGGTAATTTAAACATAAAGTATCATAATATATTAATTTAATACAAGAAGAAACTTTAATTTAGACTAAGGTTGAAAGGTTTGCTTTGAAAAATATGTCTTAGGAAAAAATGCAATAAAGAAAATAGATTTCTTTTAAGGTATTTTATGCGTTAAATCAAAAAATTGCCAAATTTCGCAACCCACAATTGCTTTATTATTTTCGAAATAACATTTCTTTATAATTCGTCGAAGTGAGATTAACATACATTCGTTTAATATCTGTATGCTGAGGTTGACAACCATACAAAATTCATATGTAGATGCAAGGTGTGTATAGAAATGCACGTATAGTATACCTATGCTTAGAGAAATAGTTTCGAAAAATGAAAAATGGAAAAAATGGGAGGCATTAATAGATAATAACGTAAGTGTGAAAGAGTTGATTATAAAAAAGCAGCTAGAAGAGCAGTTAGAAAGTATTTGTGAAAGTGTAGGACCTTTTCATTGTATCGTACAAAATAGTTATTTACGAACCAAGTGCGGGAAGACTATTTCCCGCCTGAGTGCACTTTGAAAGCACGAACGACCAAAAGGAAGCGAGTGCTTTTAATTGCGGGAATGCGTGGAATATGTCTTCACGCAAGTGGTTTGTGCAATATTTTTTGTACGAACGTTAAATTAAAGAAATATTATTGATTAACGTCACCTAACATGGATTACCTAATTAATTTAAGCTTTTCATGTACATAACATGTTACTCACCTTTCCCTAAAATTAAGTTATTATATTCTTACACATGGCAAACATGAGGTATTTATTCTTATATTTATAAATTTATAGTAAATTTATTGCGTTTTTTGGTTTAATTACAATTTATTACGAACTGCCAATATGAATATCGATGTGGTCAAATAGATGACGCCACAAATTTGGAAGAATTTTTAATTATTACTCCTATTTGTCCAACTTTTATTGAAGAATAGTCGAGGGAGGTAGTATTTTATAGACTGAATTTTATTGCTATCAAGTTAGATTTTTTTCAAATGTCCCAAAGAGCCAGTGTTTTTTTCAATTTTTACAGTCCCTTCGACCGGGAAGAGCCAGTGTTTTTTCAATTTTTACAGTCCCCTCGACCGGGAAATACTCTTTCCTGGTAGAGCGACAAATGTCACTTTACAGGCGGCGAGTACAAAAATTGGATTAGAGCAAGATTTGTGCGTAATCGGTCGGTCGTATTTTGTTTGAAGACTAAAATACTTTAAATGAGCTTGTCTTTTCAGCATTTCACGGAGTACAGTTAAAATTATTATGACTTTCCCTTGTCAATACTGTTGAACCAACCAGTATGTTGTCGTCGACGCGAAGCAAACATTCAAATTCCACCACCAAAGAAGTTTAAAGTACAACCTTCTACAGCCAAGATTGTGAAAGACCCTTCTGAGAGATTATGAATAAATAGAGTGAATATCGATGCAAACCTATACAATGAAACTTTGAACAAGCTTCATAAAGCAATAATAAGAAAATGTCTAGGGAAGCTTTCACGTGGTGGCATTTTGTTTTACAGCATTGCTCGACCTTATGTCGCCAACGTATTAAACAAAAAGCATTGGAGGATTTTGGAACATCCAGCTCAGATTATCGCCTAGACCAGGGGTCTCCAAACTACGGCCCGAGGGCCACATCCGGCCCGCGGACAGATTTTGTCCGGCCCGCGGAGAGCTAGCATACTTGAAAACTCCTTTTAGAGAACATATTTTTTATAGCAAATTAAATTTAGTTTACTGAAGTATTCTAATTTTATGTTGAATAATTATTAACATGACATCTACATTGATATGGTCATGGGCTAACTACTCATAACATTGTTGTAGGCTTATTGTTATTATTTTTGTGATAAGTAGGATAAAGAAACACAGAATTGTAATGAGTAAAGACATGTATAATATGCAGAAAATTTTACTTCAGTATATAATAACTAACAAATTATTGAAATGAATCCAACTAACATTTTATACATTTTAAATAAAAACATAACTTATAACAAGCATAATGACATATGAAATACTAATGAGATTTGTGTAATTGAGATTTTCCACTGACAATAGTTTGTAGTTGTGGATTAATTTTACTTGTGCCAATTATTAAAAGAGATTTAAGATGCTCATCAGTTAATTTAGATCTGTAAACATTTTTTGTGTACTTCATTTTGGAGAAGGTCTTCTCACACAAATAAGTAGCACCAAAAACAGAAAACAGCCCACGAGCAAATTTATGCAAATTATCAAATTGTGTCAGTGGAAGACTCTTATAAAATTCCAACAAAGATGAGTTTTGATATTTGTTCTTAATTATATCACTGCACTGTAGATCAATTATTTCCATTTGAAGTTCCGGGGCTAGGGTTTCAATGTCAGTATCAAAAGGATTCTGAAAAATCTTAATTTGATTCGCAATGGCATCAAAGTCCGAGAAACGAGTATCAAAATTTATTTTCAAAGCACTCAAAGTTTCGTTGCAAAATCGATAGGAAACTCAGTCTCAGTAGTGTGGCTGAATATTTCACATGTTTTAAAATGTGAAACACATTTACTTCGTAGTTGTGATTGAAACAGTATCAATTTCTTCCGGAATGATTTGATATTAGTGTATAAATCAGGAAGATGCTGGTTTTCTCCTTGCAATCTCAAATTCAGTTCGTTCACATGTTTTGTCAAATCAACATAGAATGCTAACTTCCACAGCCATGCGTTGTTTTGTAATTCAGTAAGAGGGCGATGCTTTTCATTCAAAAAAATTTCGATCACTGCTCGAAGTTCAAAAAAGCGCTGAAGGACTTTCCCACAACTAAGCCAACGTACGGCAGTATGATAAGTTAAGTCATTTTCTCCAATCTCTTCAATAAATTGTCGGAATTGTCGGTGATTCAGCCCAAAAGATCTGATAAAATTAACAGTTGATATGACTGGTTTCAGAACTTCAGACATATCCAAACATTTTCCGCACAAAGACTGTTGATGAATGATACAATGTAAGACTAATGGTTTTAAACCACCGTCATTTTCTACAGCCTTTGACACAAGAGCGACCACTCCTTTATCTTTCCCACTCATGTTTTTGCCTCCATCAGTTGTAATACATTTCAAGTTTTTCCATCGAAGGTTCTTTTGATTAATGGCCATTTCAACTCCTTTAAAAATATCTGTACCAGTAGTTGTGCCATGAATACTATTCATATCAAGAAGTTCTTCATGCACTTCATAGCTTTTATCTACTCCTCGAATATAAATCAACACCTGAGCAGTATCTGACACATCCGTTGACTCATCCAAGGCCAAAGAAAACCACTCAACATGTCCATTTTTGTCGAACAGTTGAGAGGATATATTTTCAGCGATGTTTTCTACCCTTCGAGCCACAGTGTTTGCTGACATACTGACACTTTTTAATAAATTTACCTTTTCAGGGCACATTTCTTCGGCTACTGCAATTATGCATTCTTTGATCATTTCTCCATCGGTGAACGGTTTTCCACGTTTTGCAATTTCAAGAGCCACACGAAAGCTGGCACGCGTTGCAACCTCTTGTTCAGTTTTGAGTTTTGTAAATGAAGATTGCTGCGATTTCAATCCGCGCTTCATAGCTTCGAATTTTTCTGTCCGCAAACTTCCTATATATTTTGAGTAATTTTGAAAATGTTTTGTTTCATAATGACGTTTAATGTTATATTCTTTGAGAACGGCTATGCTTTCATTGCAAATCAAACATAGCGCCTTCTTACTGGACTCAATTACGAAATACTGAATGTTCCACTGATCTTTGAATTTTCTGCATTCACTATCAATTTTTCGCTTCTTTTCTATACTACTAAATCACACACAAAAGCAACAATTCAAATCAAAATACTGTTACAAAGATGTCTTAAACTTAAACACGCACAAACACGTTTTAAGGAGGTACGCACTATTTTATTTCACAACAGTGTCATAGGAACTGACTTGTGGTTGCGCCACTAGCCTTCTTATATATTCCAATTACTGCCATCTAGAAGTGAGTGGAAGACACCAGAACTTTCTCGAACCAACGAGATTATTCTGTACGTGCTATTAGCGCCATCTGTTAGCGATAGAAGGTACTACCTATTTCCGCTTGTGTCCACCAGATGTCGTGTCACGTTACTCCTCATGGCTCGTACTCTACGACTAATCTAGAAATTACAGATAATGACAGGAAAATTAATAATATGCAGTGTTGCCGTTTTGCAGCCTTTTTTAAACGTTGCGTACTTTTTCGGACTTTTTTTCATCAGTGGACTATTTCACTTTTTACCACCGGCAACAATGATAATATGGTTTTGGCCCTTACTGGAGTAATCAGTATGGCCCTAAGGCTGGAAAGTTTGGAGACCCCTGGCCTAGACCATCTTCAGTAGGACGGAGAACAGACTGTGAAAGAATTCTTCAATCAGTAGCTACAAGACTTGTATAAGAAGGGCATTCATCGGTTGGTGAAACAATGACATATGTTCCTTCATTATGGTGCATCGTTTGTAAATCTATTTCTTATTAATTTTTTTATAGAAATGTGTTTCAACGGAACATCTCTGGTATAATAAGAATGTATACTGCCGCATTAATTGTTCGAGTTCTATATGCGATGACTCTATTTTTCTGAGCTGTTAACTAAATAATTTTAATAAAAGACAGTGTAGTAGACCATTAAAATCATTCTAAACGATAGACAATATTTGATTGGTCTAGATTTAGACTTCTCACACATGAAAACTATTTATTATTTTACACTTAACTATTCATGTGTGTAATTAATTGCTATGATATTTATTTATTAGATGTTATAGATAAGTGACAAATAAAATGCAGATTAAAAAATCAATCTCTTTGATTATTTTTTCTTATTGAAGGAACACCTGATTGTACAGTTTACCATTCTTATGACAACATATCACGTTATCTGGATACTTTCCTAATATCGATAACACATTGGAAATATCACATACATTTTTGTTGCAATTTTCATAGAGACTATATTATCAGTGACCAATTGTGCAAACAAGTTGCATTGATTTTTTTGAGTATAACCGATATTCCAGGGAACTTGTAAATACGTGGGCATAGCCCCTCTCTATTTGTTTTAATTTCATGTCTAGTTGTTTATTTCACATAACAATAAGTATAAATAAATAGACGTTGATTTTTTAATGTTCCATTTTGTACAAAGTAGATTAAAATGTCAACATTATGTATGTAGGTAACATAAAATATCGTTTAATAATGCAGTGCTATTCCATTTGTGCTTCACCCCTAACACTTGTATTTGTAGAATATCGAAGATGACTTATCATTTAATTGTAATTGAATGTCACTTACCCACAGTAATCTAATTACTATGATATGAATAGCATTTGTATAAGCAAAGGTAAGCAATAATAATTAAAAAATATTCTTTACTGAATTAATTTAGGTTTTGATTACTTTTTCATTTTCCCTATAGATTATGTATTACATTTGCATTACGCAATTATCACAATTAGGGGAACAGGGGGACAACTGGGGATGATAAGGTAAAAAATTGATATGGAAATAGCATTCAGGGCACTTAATTAAATAATAAAATCTAAGATGTTGATTGTGATGATCAGGCTAGTTTCTCTAGATCAGGGGTCGCCAAACTTTTTTGATCATCGACCCCTATATAATTTTTCGAAATCTCGATCGACCCTCATAAAAGTAATTTTCAGATAATTAAAATAAAACTATCTATTAGGTACTGTGTTTCTACAGTTATTTTATGATTTTAACCATTTGAGTCCTGAATTAAGTTTTTTACACAAACCTGCATTTTTTGGGTAGATACATGTTGCAATGTATATAAATAAATAATATTGACTAATAAAATCAAAAGTCAAAAAGGCATTTATTCAAAAAATGGTGGTCTCGCTTTGAAACCACCAGGCCTATAACCCATACAAAGCAAATACAAAATATTTATAAACATTAAACATTACAATACAGTATAATAAAGTTATTTATTTATGAAAAGCCAGAAAACAATTTCTCTTGTCAGATAAACATAAGGACACCTTACATTCCACGCATTGCCACTTCGATCTATGCGGGTTTGATTTGGTGCTACAGTTCGCACACCTTCTAGAAGTGCTATATACTGGAATATGAGCAGAATTGGCCACTCGTTGTTCCATTGAAATGATAGGTTTATACTTATTTTGTGGCTTATCATTACTCTTGCGTCCTCTTTTGGTGCAATTGCCAGTTCCGATCAGAGCAATTGCTAGGTTTAACCTAAAACTTTTCAAATCTAAACTAGACCCTTCAGATCGCTTCTGAAAAATAATATAGGCATTCACAACTGAAGTGTCAATGAAATGCCAAAAGATACGATGCCACCATTTTTTGCTCTTTCTGTCAATTGCGTATATTTTTTTCAGCATATCAGCTTTATCTACAAAGCCCATGTTACAATTGTAATCAACAACCAATCTTGGACATGCAATAACTTCTAGTGTCCCATCCTTTTGTCGTCGATTAGTAGTCTGGATTTCTGCTGGATTGTGAAAATTACTTATGAAGTAGACTGGCTTTCGATCTTTCCATTTCAAACATACCAAACCCTCGTCACACATCCTCCAGTCCGAGTCTCCTCTTTTCATTGCTTTATCATTGGCAAAATCTTTTGGCAAATTTTTCTTGTCTTTCCTCAATGTTCCGCAGCCATAAATTTTATTATTTCTCAATTGTAATAGCAGAGGGACACTGGAGAAATAATTGTCGAAGAACACTTTGTGGTAGCTGCCTTTCAACGAATTTGTGAGATCTGAAACAACTCTGTGTCCCAGACTTTTCTCTGTGGCGTTCTCAACTTTACCGGTATACAACTGAAACTGACACACATAACCAGATTCATCAGCTCTTACCCACACCTTGTAACCTCGTTTTGTAGGTTTTGCGGGCATATATTGCTTTAGGGACGATCGTCCCTTGAACTTGATCATCGCCTCGTCGATGGCTTGTAACTCACCAGGTTTGAAGGAATTTTCATATGTTTTAGATAATGTGTTCAAAAGGGGTCTAATCTTGTACAACTTATCATAATTTTGATGACCTTTCTTAGGTTGAACACTATTATCAGCTAGGTGCAAATTGCGAATAATCCACAGAAATCGATCTCTTGAAATTTGTGTCGCGATGAAAGTATCTCTCAGCTCAGGTTTTGCCGAAAAATAATCTTTGCAACTTGGCAATTTTTTTATGCCCATAAAGATATTTATCCCTAGAAATAATTTCATTTCATCTAGGGTGGTTGGACTGAACGCCTTTCCTGACTGATGGTTCTTTTGGGTCGCATACAAGTTTGTTTCAAAAACTATATCCTCAACAAAATTATTAGGGAATAATTGGGTAAAAATTTCTAATGGTGATTCAACCGTATCTTCAACATCAGGCCCAAATTTTTTTGTGAACGGTTCTCTATCCTGATAGACATTCCGTTTGTGCCAGTCGACAGTCCTCTCTGCAATCCCACGTTGTACTAATCGAGCCAACGGCTCTTCGTCTTCGCTGTTGAAATCATCCCCATGATCGTTCTGGTTGCCTTGGTCAGACTCTAAAGGTTCATCATCTACTGTAGGAACACCCTCGACCCTAATATTGTCAAACTCATCGTCCTCAGATAAGTCTTCGGAGCATATAGATTCACCATCTGACAGAATTTCAGCCAAAAGGTTATATACATCATTTGTACTAAGAGATTCTAATTCTCCATACGACCATTTCCTCTTTTGTCCTATAAAATAGAATAAGATTGTGAGAATTTTATTTACACCCAGTATTCCTAGTGGTTACAGTCGAAACCACCTTGTTTACTTTGTCAATAAAACAACAATGTACAATTTGTACACCTAACAATTTTAATAATAAATTGTACTGATATAAAATTGTAACACTTACCTGCCATAACCGCTGTTTTCAAATTTTTCAAATAAAAAATCTGTGTTTTTCACAAGCCCGCAACAAGTGGAATGTCAGTGAAATGTAACTGTCATTGAAGTTTGTTACAGGTCGCTGTAACCGTTCGTACTTTTTTTTTACGGACAGGTGGCAGTACAAGTATCCTACAGAAACTGTGGCTACGCAGATATACCACTAGTACTCTGGAAATAAAATTATGAAATGGTGGTCACTTAGCGGGACCACTAGTACTTAAAGGGTTAAACACCTATTATAGCAATTTTACATGTGTAACAATAGTTTTATGAAAAATATATTAATGTTAAAATTTAAATACCTTAATATTTATTAAATAATAAGTAAAGTTACTACAGATTTATTGCTTCTTAATCAGTGAGATGGGTGTGCCTGGTGTTTCTTTGCAAGGTTGGCTATATTGGGTTCGGAATTGATCAATTTTAATCTTAAATTCCCCCGAAACTCGTCATTTAATTTATTTCTGTACTTAGTTAAGATTGAATTTACGTGACTGAAACCGGCTTTAACTATATAGGAATTTGGAAACGCCAGCATAAATGGCTGAGCTATTTCGGAAAGTACTACATATTTTTGCATTATATTTATATTTGTCCAAAATTTGCTTGTTGTTAAATTTTTAAGTAGCGCCTTTGCTTTAAGATCAGATAATAATTCAGCAATCTCATCTTGCAGGTTGACGTCCACGTTTTCAATTTGAGCGGAAAATGGCGCAATAGTCCATTCAGGGATGTCAATGTTATCCAAATCAACAAAGCGCAGTATAAAATCCCAGCTTAATTTTTGAAGATGACATATATTATATTTTCAAGTCTTCTTCTTTTATTTCTAATTGTTGCAGATTTGAAAAATACTGATAATCCCTTCGTAGCAATAAAGTAAAGATCTAAATAAATTTAATTTTACTTCGAAGCCTAACAGTATTGTCCGAGCTTGGATAATTGTGACATCTTTTCCTTATAGCTTTGTTTGGACGTCATTAAATTTTCTAAGTCTGCTAAACAAAAAATATGGTTCTTATTGTTTTGGAATTCACCACTCAGAACAGGATTTATTTCGCTGAGAAGTTCTGTCATGAAGTCAAATAACTCAATGAGCCGTTGCAAGCATCCACCTCTAGACAGCCATCTAACTTCGATGTGCAGAAGTAATTGGTTAAATACCTCGTCGTTTTCCTCACAACGTTTGGAAAGTAATATTGATTTAAGAGGTGAGGCTTCAATTTGATTGATACACTTAATATAAAACTGTAAAGCTTTATGTAACTCTGGACTCAAATATTTTGTTACTAAGTTGTTTCTATCCAACACACAATGAATAGTACGTATACCGGGCACTTTTTCTTTGAGAAATATAGCAAAACCTCGGTAATGCCCTACCATAGCAGGTGTGCCATCTGTGGCTATTGCTATTATATTTTCAAGCGTAATATCATATTTATTTAAATATAATATACGTTTATTAATTTATTTTCAATAAAGCACCTGATATTAAGTCAATTATAAAAATATTCACAAATTTTACATACGCAGTTAGGTTTGTGTGACTTGCGTATTAAGAATTGTTTTTCCTTCGACCCCCAATCTACCCCCTGGCTCAGATCGACCCCTACTTGTGTTAAATAGACCCCTGGGAGTCTATATAGACCACTTTGGCGACCTCTGCTCTAGATGATGAATAACTATTTTTAAAAAATATTATGAATATTTAATGAAAACCAAGTTCAGCGTCATAAGTAGGGCACAGGTAATTTGCACACTATTTAATCCGTTTAAGTTTTGCTTATACGTAAATAAGGTGCCCCAATATCTCCGGTAAAATACACTCTTTCACGTTATTATTTATATATTTTCCTAGAACACGTCGTTCGGCTAATTCTTAAAATGACATTAATATTTTGGATTTACCATGCATAAAATAGTACTTTCCAATGTTATCTATTGAACACATCCTATCAGTCTGTTTAATCAATAAGATTTACAGGGGAGGTGTAATTTTCAATAATAATAATAATAATAATAATAATAATAATAATAATAATAATATTTATTTCAAGAAACGAGTACAAAACAAAAAAGTAGGTACAGGTTTGAAACATGTCATGTGAAAAAATACTATCTAATATCTAAAAAATCATCTACATCATAGCAGGAAATGACCAGCAAGTATTATTGCTGTACTTCACATTTAAAACTGAAAAAAATCGTAATATTTTTTATATAGTCAAGCAGGTTATTATAAAATCTACAGCCAATGAAATACAAACCCTTCTGAAAAACGGTTTTTCTGTGGCGAGTATGTAGCAAATAATCATTACTACGAGTATCATAGGAATGAGTATTATTACCTATGGAAAACTCAGGTTTGTACTTATATACAAAACAAAATACCTACCTCAAGAATGTACAGATCATCAAAAAGTTAAAAGAGAGTTATTTTTAAAAACGTCTCTACAGGAGTTTCCATAACTAATGCTGTATATAATTCGAATTGCTCGCTTCTGCATCAAAAAGACTCTACGAGCTTCGGATGATGCGGCCCAATGAATAATACCATACCGCACGCAAGATAGAAAATTTGAGCTATAGAATGTTTGAAGGGTATCCCCACCACAGCTCCGATTCAGTTGCCTTAGAGAATAACACGTTTTTGACAGAGTTTGGCACAATTCGTTAATGTGCAAACTCCAACCAAGGTTGCTTCCTATGGTGAGACCCAGAACCTTGACAGAAGACATTGACTCAAAACCATCGCCCATGCCAGAAGACGGTTTAAAGTTCGCCATTTTATTACCGAAATAAACAAATTTGCTCTTGTCTATGTTGATAACTAATTTATTGATTGATATCCATTTACTGATTTGATTAAGGAATAATTCAGCTTTTCGATTTACTTCTGATGGAATAGGTGAACTTAAAATGACATTTATATCATCAGGATATAAGACTATGTGAATAGTGTTGTCAAAAACTGTGAGTAAATCATTAATATAAATTAAAAATAAAGTAGGTCCTAAAACTGAACCTTGAGGCACACCAATATCAACCGGTTTATAGGAGGAGTGGTAATTATCATTCTTAACACACTGTTCACGGACAGAAAGATATGAACTGAACCATTTACGGGAAACACCATTACTGCCATATTGCTCTAATTTGTGCAGTAAAATGTCGTGATTAACAAGATCAAAAACCTTAGATAAATCTATACAAATATCTAAACAGTAGTGATTATGATCCAAGTTGATGTAAATTTGTTTTAAAAAGTTAAATAACGCAGTATTCGTAGATTTATTTGCACAGAAGCTGTGTTGATTAGAATACAGTAAGTAGAAACTGTTAAAAAAGTTAATTAACCCTTTGTTCATGAGTTTTTCGTATATTTTACAAAAAAACATAGTAAACTAATGGGACGGTAGGTCGATATTACATCAACATCACTTTTCTTAAATAGTGGCTTCACAACTGCCAATTTCAATGCAGAAGGGAAAGTGCCTTTGTTGAAAGAAAAATTAATTAGGTAGGTTAATACTGAACTAATACATGATAATGAGTGTTTAACCACAAAACTAGATATATTGTCATGACTAGTCGAAAAAGACGACCTCACGTCAGCCATGGCACTCCCAATATCACTTTCTGTAATTGGCGATATAAAAAAAGATGGTGAAGCCGATGGTGTCCTTATGGAAACGCTAATACTAGTCAAATCCATTCTAGAGAGCTTATCATTTGTTCTATCATTTAATAATTTGTAGGGGAGTGAAAGAAAATGCTCATTAGTGGAGGGAATGTGTGGCAAAGTTCTTTTTTTAATTATTGACCAGACCGCTTTAGATTAATTATCAGCTGCAGCCAATGAAATACAAACCCTTCTGAAAAACGGTTTTTATATGGCGAGTAGGTAGCAAATCATCATTACTACGAGTATCATTGGAATGAGTATGGAAAACTATGGAAAACTCAGGTTTGTACTTATATACAAAACAATGTACCTACCTCAAGAATGTACAGATCATCAAAAAGTTAAAAGAGAGTTATTTTTAAAAACGCCTCTACAGGAGTTTCCATAACTAATGCTGTATTTAATTCGAATTGCTCGCTTCTGCATCAAAAAGACTCTACGAGCTTCGGATAATGCGCCCCAATGAATAATACCATACCGTATGCAAGATAGAAAATTTGAGCTATGGAATGTTTAAAGGTTATCTCCACCAAAGCTCCGATTCAGTTGCCTTAGAGCAGGCATGTCAAACTCGTTTACCACCAAGGGCCACATCAAGTATTACACACAAGCCGCGGGCCGCATTACCTAAAAAAACTACAATTGAATCCAAACAGATATTTTATTAACATGGTAATTACATTAAAAGAAACTGTCTTTTCAAACTAACATTAGTTAAATAAAACTGCATAAATATATCATATCATTTTTTTGAAGAAACTTGGCAACGTTTATCATGAACCAAATCTTCAAAATTTGGTTGAATTTGTTGAGCTGTAGCTATTTTTAAAATGGATTGGACATGCTGGTTTGTTAATCTCGTTCTTTCCGCCGATTTATTATTTTTCAAAGTTGAAAATAGTTGTTCGCCCAAATATGTGCTACCAAACATAGCTAAAATACGCCTAATTACACATTGGGATATCGGCTTATTGATAAATAATTATAGAAATTTGGTATTCCAACTTCCATATATTTTGGTTTCAATATGGAATCCACACTGAATTTCGATTAATTCCAGTTGTAAATTATCATTAACAGTTTCAACATAAATTGATAGAAGAGAAGTGAATAAGTGAAGCTGATTTTCCCATTTCATGAAATCCAAAAATCTTTTTCGAATTCATTTTCCAATAATTTACTTTGTTTGACATATTCCGAAAATTTCAATTCTGGTGATTTTCGTAATAATAACTGGGGCAACATTCAAAATGGGATAAATTTTCTTTTTGAATTTGTTTTTGCCAAAGTATTAATTTCTGTTTAATAACGTTAATATTGTCAAATAACATAGTAACTACTTGCTGTTTATCTTGTAGTTTAATATTAAGTTGACTAAGTTGATTTGTAATGTCAATTGAAAAAGGAGGTTCTTTATCCATTGATCATCTTTTAATATTCCACATTCTTAATTTTTCTATTTTTAAAAAGTGATAATTTCATCCAGCAATTCAAAGAATCGCTTGAAAACTTTATGACTAGAAAGCCATCCAATGCCTGTGTAATAAGATAGATTGTTGTATTCACTTCCTATATCTTCTAGAAATTTTATAAATTGGCTATGATTAAGGCCACGTACACGAATATAATTTACAATTTTAGTGACATTTTTTAGTACATGATCGATATTTAAAACTTTGGAGCACAATGTTTGCTGACGAATGATACAATGAAAATGTTGAAAATAAACATTACCTTGTTCTTTGCATTTTTCTTTTAATTTTGCAACTCCTTTAAGAACGCCAGTCATGGCAGGAGCACCATCACTTGCAAGACAAACTAATTTTTTTAACGATAAATTATATTTAATCAAAATTTCCATAAGTGCATTAAAAATATCAGCTCCAGTAGTTGTATCGCGCATAGGAATAATTTCCAGTAGCTCTTCACTTACTTTTAAGTTCACATCACATCCGCGGTATCCTGCGTACCTGTAGTTTCGTCAATTGGAATGGAATAGGTCTCAAATGTTGGTATTATTGACTTCAGTTGCTTCCTTAAATTTCCGGCTATATCATCAATTCTGCTTGCAACGGTGTTTTTCTATGTGTTATTATATTTTTTGTAATGTATGTTTTATTTTTGAACTTTTAAAATATATTGTCACTTAATGTATTTTTTACATATAAATATTACGCATACTGATGCGGAGCCGGCTTCGGGCGCATACAGTATCACCAGCCGAATTTATTGTCTGCCTCCCATGTGTACGTACGGACGGCAGTGTCTGACATGTGCGTACATATTGGGACCATTAGCTCCACGAGCGATGCACATTATATATGCTGTAATCTTATGTTCGATGCAAGAGCGGCCCCGAAATTCTCGGCGCACACCGAAATAAATAAATGTGTATTTGAACTGATATTTGAGTTTTATTTTACGGTACTTTCAAACTAGGAAGTTTCCTTAACACTGGACACAAAATTTCTGCTGTTTTAAGAATGCATTCTTGAATAAATTCCCCTTCATTGAATGGTTTCGACTTTCTTGCAATTAAATGTGATAACAAATAACTAGTTTTTACAGCAGCTGTGTTATCTTCAATAGGTTTAACAAAAATACTTTGTTGTTTTTTAAGTGTCAACTTTAATTCTAACAATTTATCTTCACGAAGTTTTGCAATATATTTGTCGTATTACTTTATGATTTGTATCGTAGTGCCTTTTAATATTGTATTCTTTGCAAACTGCAATAGAGTTTCTATACATTAAACATAAACATTTATTTTTTACTTGAATACAAAAATATTGTAATTCCCATTTTTCATGAAAATTGCGATGTTCATCTTCAATTAATCGTTTCTTACTCATACTGGCAGAGGGCTTTGACATTATTTTAAGAATTCATTTAATTATGTATAAAGAAAATACTACACTTTCTAATGTCTTGAAAATTGTTGCGTACACACTTTTAGAATGCTATATTCCTTGCAACTAAACTGCACAGTAAACTGCAATGGGTTACGTTAGATATCGCAGTTTTCGTGCACTTTCGACAAAGTTCGACGGCGATAGTTCATGGCCCACCCAAGAGGTGTGCTATTGTCGCTTTTACCCGCGATATTCAAAAATGGTATTGTAATTTTTATAACATCAGTATATTCCTAAGACATCATATTTTGTTATAAGTCATAAAGTGATAAAATTCATATATAAATTTATCACTTTATGACACTTATAACCAAATAGGGGGAAATCTTTTGTAGATTAAATAAAAAAGAATTATTTTTACCTTGTATGGAAATATTTCTTTTTTAAATATTTGATACCAACCTTGCCGGGCCGCAAACAACTTGTAGTGGGGTCGCGGGTTTGACATGCCTGCCTTAGAGCATAACACGTTTACTGATCTGCAATCGCTTGTTGTTTAAAAAAATCCTTGTAGATCCTGTCAAAGCTTTTATATTCAGGTTTAAGCTGCGGATATTGTGCACTTACATCTTTTAAAAATAATAAAGTGTTCTTCATTGCGACCAAATCAGAAGATATCCACGCACTACTACAGCCTTCATCCGCTGCATGGGAAAACAAACATCATAATAATAACTGAAAACCTTTAAGAAACACTGAAAAAGCTATATCCGGGCAATTACACTCATAAACTGATAACCAATTTTCTCCCTCTAAATAGGTATATAAACTCTGCAGAGAGGCAGTACAGAAATTTCGCTTGAATATAAAATCATTGGAGTTATTGATTATACAAGGAACATATAAATTGAAATTTCGCTTGAATATAAAATCATTGGAGTTATTGATTATACAAGGAACATATAAATTAATAATTTGACCGAAATGGTCAGCTAAATTATTGTTAAGGCTGAACGCCCGCTTCAAGCTGAGTTCGATTTGAAATGGGCGTACCACTGCTTTTCGTGCAAATGTAAGAAAAGACAAATGTTTAAGGGTCCGCGTGCTCTGTCTTATGCTGAGGAAAAAGATAGAGAAAAGAACTTGTCACCTAATCTAATCTGCCTGTAATTTATGGCTGCGTTATGGTCTCAGATAATCGCCGGTTGGCCCACATGTTTGGCAATCGGGAAGCAGCCCCCCCTAAATTAGACAATCTATATTTTCTCAAACACACAAAAAAAGTGAAGCTGAATATGTAAAATCACCTGCCGGATTCAAATTTTGAGTTGGAAAATAAAATCGAAATCGCGAAAAGGTCGAAAAATCGTTTTTTTGTGTAAATTTTAAAATGTTCATTTTCTTCAATTTTTAATACTTATCTCGTGATATCTCAGCAATGCAGAGAGCTAGGGATCTGTTTTTTACTTTCTTATACGTAGTATAAGGAAGTATTGTGATGATGAAAATTTTCGACCTCGAGATTTTTGCAGATGTCTACGTTTCGAAGTCCCCTGATACCGAAAAAGTGGTTTTTAAAAAATGTCTGTGTGTCTGTGTGTCTGTGTGTGTGTCTGTGTGTCTGTGTGTCTCTCTCTGTGTGTGTGACCGCGATACCGGTCAAACCGCTGTAGGTATCAATTCCAAATTTTGTATTTACGTGTATAATCTCCCTCTTGAGATCTGATTAGTTTTTCAGTAAAATCGGTAGACCGGAAGTAGCAGTTTACTTAAGCGAAAAAATCGAATTTTGCCAATATTTCGTCAACTACTAAATTTAAACAAATTTATAAAGAATTCATATATACTTAAAATTAAAATTGAGAATAATTTTATCTAAAAAGTTTTTCGAAATTCCTACCGGAAGTAGGTCTTTTACTCTTATCGAAAATCGGTTTTTTGCGAATATTTCGCAAATCATGCTTTTTAGACAAGTACGTTACGGATATAAAAGTATTTAAAATATAATTTTCAATATCTTTTGTATAAAAAAAATTTCAAAATTCAGACCGGAAGTGCCACTTTTACTCTTATCGAATAGCGATTTTTTGCAAATATGTCGTAAGTTATGCATTCTATATATATTTATCAAGAGTACAAAAGTATTTAAAACTGGATTTGCAATATTTTTTGTATATATGAAATTTTAAAATTCGGACCGGAAGTAGCACTTTTACTCTAGGCGAGGAGCACTTTTTTGATAATATCTTGCAAAGTATGCATTCTATAGAGATTTATTAAGAGAATAGAAGTACATAGAATAGGATTTTGAATAATTTTTGTAAAAAAAATTCTTAAAATTCTATAATTTGAAACGCTCATACGTATAAGAAAGTCGTGTGGTGGCCACACCTAATTTTTTTTAAGGTTATACCCTAAAGTATTTGGATGATACTAGTGTTTTCGATTTTTCTTTATGGTGTGTAAATTTTATAAAAAAAAAAAAGTTTTAGTAGACGACCAATTTGTGTAAGGTGTTTTTCAGCTATCGAGTAACTAATCTTATTTTTCAGAATTTACCCATATATATGTGAAACAAAATAAAGCCAACATTCCAAAATTATTTTTTGTGCAAGAAATAAATTTCTAGATCGTTTCAGAAGCAAATTATTGCGAGTCAAATATAATAATTATACTCCCTGCCCGCAAGCCGTGTGAGTCCTAGCATGCGCTTCTAGCAGGTATACCGTTAGGGACGGGAAGAGATATTGCTTTTACTTTCTGATACGTAGTATAAGGAAGTATTGTGACGCTGACATTGTATATGTACACTATATTGTAAAGAAAATATTAACGGTTTCGATAAAATAATATCCGAGTAACGATTACTTTCTTAACATACACCGATCTCAGGAGTATTTTACAAACTGCGTAGAAACTGCCCGAAATGGTAGGCGGAGCTACCTCTCGACACAATGTGCGAGCGTACCACATACTCTATTTGATTTCAGTGAATTTCGCCCAAATTTCAAAATTTTGTTTTCCGTTTCGTGACCTTATTTTTAAAAATTAAGAAAAAATAAAATTTATGTATTGCTGTTGAGTGTTACATAATTTTAAATAAAGGCTTGTTTTTTGAAATTTCTTAAATTTTTATTTTTATTTAGGGCCCTTTGGACAATTTCGAAGAAATTACGATTTATCCATTGAAAGGCATTTTTTTCTTAAATTAGCGTGTAAATTCGGTGAGGTTTTCATGAAAAATACGATTAGGAAATGGGAAAAACGATTTCGAGGCCGGGCGTATAGCCTTAATACAGGACACGGTATAGTCACCTTCAGCAGGATTAACAAACAAGTTATCCAAACACACACGAACACCATTAAACACACGAGTATATTCTTGTATTGTCCAGAACATGTTGTGACTACCACATAAGTCACATAAATAATTGTTGACGCATCAGAGAAGGCACTAGGAAATTGATGTTGAAATCACCTCCGATAATTATAGGCTTGCCAATACTCTGCAAAACATCCAAAATCTTGGACAGCCTTTTCAGAAAAACTTGAAAGTCCGAAACTGGTGGACGATAAAGCTACTAATACTAAGTGAGCAACCTCAATCGCACCTATTTCTATAACATTATTTATGTTATATATCATTATGTCTTTCCTTAAATTCCTCCTTAATTTAAAAAAAAACAATGAGAGGGATTCAGAAGTTTGTTGTTAAAACCACAAGTGATTCTTGAGAGTATCACCTGAAATCCACAGCGCCAGATCAAGGCATCCACAAAATGAAGTGTAAAATTATGACAAGTTATCGCGACAAAGTAACATTACTACTAAACAATTTTAAATTTTATAGAAGTAAAGTTCTTGAAAGCAGTGAAGAGTACTGAAGATGTGTATAAAGAACTTGTATAGCAACTGTTTTTACAGTAATTACATATTCACAATATCGATGTTCAAAAGATTAACGGGCAGTTTATTCCAACATCATGCAAAAGAGCTGCAAGCGATAATTTAGCATGAAAGTCATCGAAAACAATTTGAATGGAGTTGCGGAAAAATCTTCCCACTACGGCAAAAAGAACAGATGTGTTACTCCAGCACCTATATACGCATTAATAGATAACAATATTTTTTTAATGTGAAGACATACTGCACATGTGTTAAATACGAAAGAAATGTATCAGGGTGATGGTTGACTTTAGTAACATGAAAGACTGTAAACCATTTTCCAAGCAATTGAAAAGTTTAACAATTCCAACTTTATTCCTATGAAAATGTTTAATCTACGCAAAAACCACAGAAAATCCTCTATGCAAGATGTCAAACACGCTAAGATCGGTAAAATACTAAGTCATTCAATATTTTAATACTTTAAAGGAAGCAACTAGCATGACAAATTTGGGTCAATTTTTAAACCAATTAATTTTAATTGTAATTACGCACTCATTAATGTACTTTTATTAACCTTCCATGTAATTGCAAGGGGAAAAGAAGTCTATGTCATTATTTTTATCATAATAGCAGGTGTCTACTTATGACTTTGAATTTGTTAATTCTCATGAGTAATAATCTTTATAGTTGATCGAATAAAACTGTGTTGTCATAGAAAGCTTTGATACATACAATTTTTATTCTAAGTGGTAAAATATACTTTATTAAATTTCATGCGGTATTAATTAGGGAATATCTGATACACACAATGTTACCAGCGATAAGTATATGAAATGTCATGGTGAAACCGTACATGAAACTGAAAAGAGTCAATTAGCTCGAAACCCGTTTTTGATTCGATTCACAATAGCAAAACGTTTTTCACATTAATTCCAAGGTAATTAGTCGTATGTCGAAAAGTCGCTGTTTCTGCATATTAATTAGTATTTTATAATTTGTATATATCTGTAAAGAAAAAGTGGCATTCGGTTGACACATTTGTGTATAATTAGAGAATTCGCAAATTATCATTTTATGCACACAATATAATAAAACTTCCTTTATTTGCGGACAGGTATATGAAATGCCACTGCAAAACTATACATCTAGTTTAAGAGAGTCAAATAGCTCGAAACTTATGCTTGATGTGGTACGCGATAGCAACATATTTTATAATAATTATTGTATACTATAGTAGTCAGTAGCGGCCCGTGATTTTTTGGGACGGGAGGGCACCGAGGGAGTCTGGGTGTTTCATATCAACAATTAAGTACAAGCAAAAAAATAAACTCAATATGTTATTTAATTAACTTGTATGAAAATAAAATCCATTCGCCGTTTCTTACGATGAGCAAAATGATTAATAACTGATTCATTGAAGTTTGGTGTTGATGTCAGTAATTGTTTTTCAATGGAACACATTGCTAAGGCACATAGTCTGCTTTCCTGCATAGTATTTCTAGAAAATGTTTTCATTCTCTTCAAAGTAGAAAAACACCGTTCACTTTCAGCTGTTGTCATCGGTATGGTGCAAATTATTTTCAATAGCTTCACAGATTCGGCAAATGTAGTTGTTGAATTATTTTGATAGACATGCAGTAATGTTAGAGCAGTCCCACAATTTGGTCTATTATACCAAACTACCAATTCATGCTTAAAAGCAATTGATTAAAAAATTTAAAGTCTTCACGGCCATCTGGAATTCAGTTTCGGCGAATGAATTTTGATATGTTGAAAATGAGTGTGGTTGAAAAAGAAGAGCTATAGATAGGTGATCACTAACAAAAAACGGTCATCAATATTGTTAATAATAATGTCACACACTTCTTTAGCAACCATTTTGTGTTTGTCTTCATAAAACGGGGTCTTCTGTTCCGTTGTCGGGAATGTTCCTCTTCTTTTTCATCGTTATCACTATTTTCATTGTAATAATCGTAATCAGTTGAGTTCCTCACACGCTGAATTGACGATTTAAATGATGACCCACAAGACTGTATTTTTTTTTTATTTGGCGTCTGCGGGATCAAAGCCCATACGCCACAGCGATAATACATACGTTATTTCTTATGGGAAATACTAGGAGGTGGCTTTTCCACTGGTCAACGAACAGTCTCACTTAGGATGTTTTGGGAAAGGTAATTCTTAGGGCTTTCATATTTTTATTTTCATGTCTATTACGGCCTTGATGATGACATCGTATATTGCTATACTGTTGATACGAAGCAGCAGACAGATATTTGTAGGTAAAGGAATGTTCAGGTGTACTAATGCTTTTATGAATTCATCCAGCACAGTTTTTTTTTATTTTCACAGTTGTAAAAGATGTGATTTAAGTTACCATATTCATGTCCACAAGTACAAACCGGACTGTTTAATAAGTTTAATTTATATAGATGGGCTGGATGCTGTCCGTGTCCAAATTTTAATCTTGCTATGGTCGATCTATAAAAGCGGCATTCATGAATGTTATCATAGCAATTTTTAACATTCGTTTCCGGATGTATGGATGCATATTGGGTCATTTTTCTTAAATAATTGTTCTACCATTGCTCATTCCATTCCTTACAGAACAATTGCTGATGGTAAACTCTAACTGCATCTTCTTTAGTGAGGCTGCTTCTATAAATGGTTCCACGTTCACAGGCGTCTTTTGCAAGTTTATCTACCATTTCATTAGGTGTGATCCCGCCGTGACCTTTTACCCAGAATATTTATATTATCATATTTTGTGACCTCAACTGGTTCAAAATTAATATGATGTCCAGAATAATGGGGTTCATTTGTAAATAAAATTTCTTACTGCTGAGAGATTGTAACACACTTTTGGCATCAGACATAATTACTGATTTCCTGGCTTTTAGATTAGCGCCGTATCGCACTGCTTCAAGAATTGCAATCGCTTCAGTTGTGAATATTGATGCCTCCCCGTCAAGCTTGTACATTCTCGAGATGTTGTTCTGCATGTCAAAAAGAGCGCATCCACATCCGTCATTCGTTTTGAATGCATCAGTAAATATTCTTCACGGCCATCTGCCATCTGGAATTCAGTTTCGGCGAATGAATTTTGATATGTTGAAAATAAGTGTCTTTGAAAAAGAAGAGCAATAGATAGGTGATCACTAAACAAAAAACGGTCATCAATATTGTTAATAATAATGTCACACACTTCTTTAACAACCATTTTGTGTTTTTCTTCATAACGGGGTCTTCTGTTCCGTTGTCGGGAATGTTCCTCTTCTTTTTCATAGTTATCACTATTTTCATTCTAAAAATCGTAATCAGTTGAGTTCCTCACATGCTGAATTGACGATTTAAATGACGGCACACAAGACTGTATTTTAATACTGTCAATTTGACGATGTTGTAATTGATTGTAGAGAACTTCGCAATGCGGCATGATTTTATTAAAAAAATATAACCAGTAATTGAAATCATAATCATTTAAAATGTTTTTCAAGCCTACAGCTTTCCTTATTGTCGACTGGTCACTAGAATCATCATCTATGATCCACATCCGACATGTGATAAGATCTTTTTTATATCTGAAGACACACCTTGATTTAAAGTTCCTTCTGGTTGGTGCAGCCCGCGGAAGTCGATTTTTCACAACCTCATCCAGTATAGTAGCACGCTTTAGGGATCTTGTAAAAAAAGTAGAAAAACCATCTAGATTGTAAAAGAAAACTTTCACTTGTTTGTTATGTGAGGCAGTTCGTTCAACTATCAGATTTAACTAGTGCGCGTAACAGTGATTATAATTTGCATTTTTGTAAATATCTTTAATTTTTGCCTGAACACCGTTGTTTTTACCACTCATTACTGAGGCGCCATCGTAGCTTTGGTTGCAGAAAAGACTGAAATTGTATATTTCCGTTCAACTCGTATCGAACTATAAAAGTTAACTGAGAAAATGTAGCCTGAATATTCTATCACGTTACTGAGATGTTTTTCACTTACTTTATGTCTTTTTACTTTTTCACCAAAGTGTTTTAAATCCCTAATACCTTTAGAAGTCCAAGCATGGTCGCTTTGTGGAGAATTCCTAATTAAGCACACATAACAAAAAAAAAGCATTTTGCACATTACACCCACACAACCAGTGTGGGTGTAATGGCATAAACTGTGAGAGCTTCTGTTGAATTTTCTCATCACGGTTTTATTAGTTTTCGAATTGTGGTCTTCTAGATTAATCAATAAAGCTGGTCTAGGGGGACTGAGATTTTTTAATTCTATCTTAATGTCATAGCTCAGTGTGTTACCTTCTATCATTTCGATTATGTTACTAACGTAATTCATAGTTGTATTTGCGCCGATAGAAATTACAACATACAGTCACCGTTGTATAGTACATACTGGACTTGCGTCACCGGCACCGAGGAGAAGTGCCCTCTCGCTGACATATACCCGCTCTCTACCCCCGCTACTTTCATTGCTCGATTCCTAATACAGACAGTGCAGTCGAGCGAGATGCCCCGGAGCCTATGTCAGCTGCGATTTTTAAACTCAGCGCTGAAGAGACGGACTGTTACTTCCGAAAACATATTATTTGTTATCAAACAAATCAGAAAAATTACGTACAAATTAGGTATTTATAATTAATTTATCTGTTAAAAGAAATTTGTCACGGGCGGGAGGGGGGGGCAGTTCCCCGTTGTCCTCCCTGCACCAGCCGCCACTGCTAGTAAGTATGTTAGCAAATACATATTCTATATTTCTATGATTAAAATGCAGAACCAAACGATTTTATTTCTACCCATCGACAAAGCAAATTTTATTTTTATATTACAATGAAATTGTACGATTATAATAATGCTAATAGTCTTCATTTCGTACGTACAATTCATATTTGCCATGCACAAAACGAGCAAATACAACTATTATTGGCTGGCATATCGTGTTTTATTGTAATATAACATTACTTGGAATGTTAAACAGGTGCTCTCGGTCCCACCGATAACCGCAAACAGTTGTCGATATATGAAATAAAACCAATACATTCAATTTAATAGGTTTAGATGTAGCTTCAACAACCATATAGAAAGTCAACTATAAACTTAATTAAAAAACACTGCGCTTTGCTCTAGTTTTGTACACATACCTACTTTTTCTCGCCTGTGGTGATATTACAAACTAAATCACATAAACCACAGAGAACAATTGAAGAGCTCGGGGGAAAATAGTAACAAGCCACAAATCCTGGAATCATAATATGACAAATACTCACTTAATTTTTTTCCCAACAATAAAAGCCTCTATCAACTTGGTATTGTCATATACAGGATGAGTCATTAGTAGCCGCTTCTTCGATTGCTCTTTTGTGTTTTAAATAAAAGAAAAAACAATTAATGGAAGATCCATGGTTGCTTGTGGCGCATATTGGAAAACTACTTTAAGCTGTGACGCACTTCTGGTTTCACCGGAAATGCACGGAACTAATTTTTTTTAAATGACTCACCCTATATATTTTTCGATTTTCTTGTACTGCTTTAAATTGTCAGTTCAACGGTTTTTTCTTTTTTCAAAATTGAGCCAATATTTTTTGAGTTATTAACTTTTTTTGAAAATATTTGACCAAAACACGTGTTCAGAAAAAAAAATATTTTCACATTGTTTTTAAAAGTAAAAACATTAACGTTGGTGATGCTTGTAGCCAAGGAAATTCTGCATCATTTGGTAAAGTTGCACTCGACAATACCTCAAAGAACATTGTTTTTTCAAAGCCTACTTCCTGAAATTTTCACATACCAAAAACTTATCTTTTTTAAATGAAACACCCAGTATTTACTGAGGCATTTTATTCCTTTTTTTATTCTCTTTCATTTTTGTTAACAATGTCCTATACCTATCTTTTGTAATTTCTGAGATAATCACTATAATAGCAATTAGCGGTCAATTAAAGAACTACGAGCGCTGTTGTTCTATGCAACAAAATATTCGTTCAACCAATGGAAGGCAGAAATGGCGCCCGACTTCTTTAGTCAACTGTCAAACAAAGCAAATGTTCAATCCAACTATCCCAAAAGTAATAATTTTACAGAATGAAGAGCATCGCATTAATTTTTTAATTCCGGCAATGTCCAGTAGCAGTATTTCATTCTTGACACTGTTGGTTAACATCGAAATAAAATAAAGGTTATGTTTTCTGACATATTTGAAGATGTCTTCAAAAAATTTGAAAATTCATCCGTAGATAGCGAAGATAGTCTCTCCATTAACATTTTCATCAAAGAAATAGGGTCCATTTATGTAACTACCCACTATTCCTTCCCACAGTTTTAATGAACAACGATTTTGAAAGTTTACAGGTGTGATAAAGTGGGGGGTTTTATGTGTTATAATAACGGAAATTGTGACGATGAACGTATTCACTTTAATAGAAGGTGGGTTGGTAAACAACAAAAAATTGAGAAAGTCAGTATAATTTATCTGCTGCCAATTGACAAAAATGTAAGCGATTCTGAAAATTTCTTTCATCTAACCCTGTGTATGAATATGCTACGGGTGAATTTCATATTTCCTAATTATTCTGAATTTTCAAATTTGACTTACATCTAACTGACGACTAATTTTCGTAGTACTAGTATGGGGGTGTTCGACTACACTCGCAAGTACCATGAACGTCTTATCCTCACCAGTTATTCCTTTTTCCGCTCTTTCTTTCATATTCAATACTTTCTGTTCTCTCAAACCGTCCCTTTATACTTTCGAAGGTTTCTGGCTTCGGTTTACTTCTACCAGGAATCGTTGTGCATAAATTCAGGATGATAGCAAAGAGTTTGTTTCAGATTCACTCAAAACGTCAATCATATCTATTAACTCTTCATAAGAATAATTCATTTGGATGATAACTAATAGCGATGCTTTTATAAGTTTGACATAAATGTATACCGACTTTCCTTAACAGTTGACTCAGGCAGTCAGCCGCATTCCAGTCTTTATTGGACGAATATTTGGGTGCATAGAACAGCGCCCATAGTTCTTTCATTGACCGCTAATTGCTCCTATAGTGATTATCTCAAAAATTACAAAAGATAGGTATAGGACATTGTTAACAAAATTGAAAGAGAATAAAAAAAGGAACAAAATGCCTCAATAAAATGCTGGGTCTTCCATCTAAAAAAAAATAAGTTTTTCGTATGTGAAAATTTCAGGAAGTAAGCTCTGAAAAAACAAAGTTTTTTGAGGTATTGTCGAGTGCAACTTCACCAAATGATATAGAATTTTCTTGGCTACGAGCACCACCAAAGTTAATGTTTTTACTTTTAAAAACATTGTGAAAATGATTTTTTTCTGAACACGTGTTTTGGTCAAATATTTTCAAAAAAAATTAATTACTAAAAAACTATTGGCTCAATTTTGAAAAATAAAAAACAGTTGAACAGTCAATTTAAAGCAGTACAAGAAACTCTAAAAATATATAGGGTGAGTCACTTAAAAAGATTAAGTTCCGTGCATTTCCGGTGAAACTGGAAGTGCGTCAGGGCTTAAAGTATTTTTACAGTATGCGCTCTAAGCAACCATGGATCTTCCGCTAAATGTTTTATCTTTTATTTAAAACACAAAAGAATAATCGCAGAAGCGGCTACTAATGACTCACCCTGTACAATGTAAACAAAGGAGGTGCGGTTCATGAAAAAAATTCACGAAATTAAAAAAATTGTGGCTTGTGACTGTTTAATATCAAGAAAAAAATAGTATTTGTCAAGTTTCAAAAAGTGCTCAAAAGAAAATACAAGGCTGATTAAGTACATTCTTTTATCGCCAATCGTCAGTAAAGCGATGCGTTATCATATCGTTTTACGGAGGTAAACAAACACTTTATCGTACTGTACAATAAAGTACTTTACCTGCCGCTAATATCTGTCAGCGTAGCCATGACTGATGACTTTAAAAATAAATCGTTTGTCACTGTCATAAACTGTCATAAGTTATTATATCTTTATTACTTAAATTAACAATTTTCACGATTGGTGATAAAATCTTGTATGCACCACGTCAGTAAAGTACCTTTACCGAACTCGTCTTTTACTCGCCGCGCTCGCTTCACTCGCTTGGCTCGTAAATCAGACTCGTTCGATAAAGTATCACTTTACTGACTTGTTACATAAACAACTATTATTAGAAAAATGAAAATCAAACAAAACAAAATTAGAAAAAAAAAATTACTCGTCACATTCGATCGGCCCATCTATATTTTCGACTTCGCCATCACCTTCTTCACTTGCGTTGACATTCTGGACACCAATATCAAAATAAAATTTGTGATGCACTGGTGGAATAAATGGGAGTAGCACCTTCAAATTTGCGAGCTTCTTTGGGTTAATTTCAAATGGCTCTTTGTATTTTTTCTCTAATGTGTTCAGATCTATCACCGGAAGTAGTTTCTGTCCTTTTTTTCTAATATTGACTGACTTGAACTTCTCGTTAAGAACGTGCTTAATAAACATTTTATCAGGGTGTGCATCTTCAAATTTGAAGCAGCGAACTTGTGCGAAGTTTACAGGTTCTTTTTCATCTGTTAACTGCTTTTTGTTAAAAGACTTACTCATTTTCTCACAAGAAATGATCTCATTCTGAGTCATTTCGTACACATGGAACGGATTTTTTGTTTTTGACTCTTTAACAGCTAGTATCCAGTCTTCTAGGGAATAAATTTGTCTCAAATATTTCCTATGCTTTTCGATTGCCACAAAATCAGGGTCGGAGGGTAAGTGCGTATGTCCAGCGACAAGGATATGATGTTCTATGGATTTGTATGCTTTGTTCCTCACCAAATGGTGCCATAAAGCCATCATGGACCAATTTTTATTTTGGCCTGCACAGTTGTCAGTAAAAACGATAAGATGACTGTTGGGAATTGGAGGGTTATCACTTAAGTACTTTAGCACGCAGCTAACGAGTTCGTCACTCCCTCTTTTAGCGATATTCTTCGTCGACATGTACATATAGCCTTTAATCACATCCAGTTTATTTTCTTGTGTCCTGGTCTCTGGATTTCTTTCTTGAGAGAAGTCAGCATAGCCTCGGCTTTTCGTTGGTGTAATTCCAGTTGTGTTTTTATTTCTGTGATTCTTTCTTCATCGTCTTTATGAGTCTCAAGTAAGATATGGTGTTAGTCGCAAGTTTCGCATGTGTCACTTCTTGGCAGTTTGAAACCTATATTGTACTCGGAACAAAAAATTCTACGGTATTTGTCTTCCTTAACGGGTTCAATTTTACGCTCAGTACACCATGGGATGTAATATTTCTTCCAAGGGAAGATATTGAAACATCGTGATCAATATAGACTTTGTTTGGATTTCTTGCTCTGCTATAATGACTGCTGTATTTTGGAATAGATGCGATGTAGTTGTGAACCGACTGCAGCATTGCTTTAGGTAACCTGTTCTGTCGATTTTTGTGTTTTCCACGTCCATCAGACTTGGGAGTAGAATATCCATCTCAAATCTGCTTGCAGATGTTATAAAGTCGTCTTCTAGAGTTTTGTAAACCATGAGTCGACAAAAACTCTTCTTTGCATACTTCTTGGTTTTTTCCTTTCATCTTGATGTAATACTTGAATGTGGTGGATCTTGATGAATGCTGATTTTTGGTTTTCTTTGTGTACGTGCGCTTTTTACCAATACTCTTGATAGTTCCAAACAAATAAGCATTCTGCTTATCAAACGGTTGATGAAAGGGTCAACGCAGCCGTTTTGTCTCGAATAGGAATTTTCATGAATTTGAATTTACTGCAGGAGTCAGGCTGGGTGATGACTACTGCCTACAAGTGATTGTGTATGCTGATAACTTGGCACAAATAGCAAGAGAATGATAAAAACTGAATGAAAAGACAAAATATATGAGAATAACTAGAAGTAGCTTACAATAATAACAGATATGAACATTCAAGTTTGAGTTATTTGATAACTCTATATATGTGGGCCCAATTTTAATAACTAAAACAATAGAAGTGGTGAAATATAGCAAGGAATTCAAGCGGGGTATAGAGCATATTACACAGAATTAAGAGTCTATAAATCAAAAATAAAACTTCTGGTAACCTATGCGTCAGAAACTATGTGCCTAACAAAAAGATGCCAGAAAAACTTGAAGATTTTTGAGAGAAAGGTCACGAGGAGAATAAGTGGACCAAAAAAGATAGGATAAGAACACAGAACTTTATTATATTATGTGGTCAATGATACCTTAGAAGGTATAGTAAGAGTGATAAAAGGTTAATGATTAAGATGGTTTGGACACATCAATAGAATGGAAGGTACAGCACAAGTAAAAAGAACTACAAAGTGGAAACCACATGGAAGTAGATGGGAGACCAAATGATAGAGGATATTAGAACACTGGAAGTAGAGAGATGGAGAGAAAAACTGCAGGAAGGCGAAGGTGGAGAGAGATTGTGGAGAAAGCAAAAACACGTAGAATGTTATAAGAGTAAAATGGAAAGACAACAGTGGAGTGACCACCTAGGCTAAACTGGTCAATAGGACTCAATCAAATGAGTGGCTACTACTTCATATAAAGTGTACAGCCCCCTATATACACTGTGTATCAGCCAAATGGAATAACTTCAAAAATAAATAAATGGGGCGTGTTCAGAAAAACGCTCGGACACGTCGATTGTTATTTTTAGTTGCGCATTCTTTTCAAAAGAATCCTTTTATACATGGTGTGTCATGTAACAGTGACCAGTGCCAACTTAGTTATTTTAAATGTAACAGCCTGTATATAATTCAATTTTTGGATTCTTCAGAAAATTCTAGATGTATTGCATGTACATTTTCCTATACCTATCTTCAACTGTTTCGGAAATATTAAATATTTTCAAATTTATTGCAAAAATTAACATTAAAGAAAGAAAATTTTTATTAATGTTTGGACAGCAATTGTTGGAGATTATATCATAGGTCCCTTTTTCATTGATGGCAATTTGAATGGCGATAATTATTTAGCACTACTCCAAAATAATGCCGTGCCAACTTTGACAAACTTATATCCTGATCCAGCAAATCCACAAGTTCCAGCGAATATTATATGGTTTCAGCCCCATTACCAAATCAATGTCCGGCAGTACCTCAACCGAATATTTTCAAATCAATGGATATAGAGGCTAGGATCGATTGAATGGCCAGCGAAATCCCCTGATCTGACGTCATTAGACTTCTTCTTATGGGGATATGTCAAAAGCATTGTATAAAAAGCTAAACCCCTCGACTTAGCTGACTTAAGAAGACGAATAACGTTTGCGGGTAGATGGGTCACGTCTGAGATGTTGAGTAACGTTAGAAGAAATTTCTATTTAAGATTAAGATGTTGCCAGGACGTTCGCTGTGAGCATATTGAACATCTCCTACATGGACATGTTTTTTGTTTTTTTACATTATCAAGAAAGAACAGATTACTTATTAGTTTTTGAGTGTGTTGTAGCTAATTTCTGTGATCAAATAAGTTTCTTTCTTTCAATTTTTGCAATAAATCTGAAAACATAATATTTCCAAAACAGTTGAAGATAGGTATAGGAAAATATAGGAAAATGTACAGGAAATATGTCTAGAATTTCCTGGAGAATCCAAAACTTGAATAATGCACAGACTGTTTGCATTTAAAATAAAAAAATTAGGTGTGGCCACCACACGACTTTCCTATACGTATGAGCGTTGCAAATTATAGAATTTTAAGAATTTTTTATACAAAAATTATTCAAAATCCTATTCTAAGTACTTCTATTCTCTTATAGTCCAAATCAATTGATTTTCCGCTGTATTCATAAGTAATTCCGATATCGTCAATAGAAAGTTCGGTTGTCAACAAGGACATTTCTAATCTCCAAATGAAAGTTCTATTATTCAAAAGAAGGTCCGCTATGATCAAAAGAAAGTTCGGTTTATCTAAATACATAAGAAAATGTAATATCGTTCATGCCTTTATAATTATGGACAATTAAGATTAATCTTGTTATTTGGTGGAATATTTGTATTTATTATTTATGTATCTGTTATCTTAACATATGGAAAATAAAGTGTTACTCAACAAATCCATTTTCTTATGTATTTAGGTAAATCGAACTTTCATTTGATCATATCGGACTTTCTTTTGAATAATAGAACTTTCATTTGGAGATTAGAAATGTCATGTTGGCAACCGAGCTTTCTATCGACGATATCGGAATTACTTATGAATACAGCGGAAAATCAATTGATTTAGACTGTAATAAATCTCTATAGAATGCATACTTTGCAAGATATCAAAAAAGTGCTCCTCGCTACGAGCAAAAGTGCAACTTCCGGTCCGAATTTTGAAATTTCATATATACAAAAAATATTACAAATCCAGTTTCAAATACTTTTGTACTCTTGATAAATATATACAGAATGCATAACTTACGACATATTTGCAAAAAATCCCTATTCGATAAGAGTAAAAGTGGTACTTCCGGTCTGAATTTTGAATTTTTTTTTATACAAAAGATATTGAAAATTATGTTCTAAATACTTTTATACCCGTAACGTACTTGTCTAAAAAGCATGACTTGCGAAATATTCGCAAAAAACTGATTTTCGATAAGGGTAAAAAACCTACTTCCGGTAGGAATTTCGAAAAACTTTTTAAATAAAATTATTCTCAATTTTAATTTTAAGTATATATGAATTCTTTATAAATTTGTTTAAACTTAGTAGTTGACGAAATATTGGCAAAATTCGATTTTTTCACTGAAGTAAACTGCTACTTCCGGTCTACCGATTTTACTGAAAAACTAATCAGATCTCAAGAGGGAGATTATACACATAAATACAAAATGTGGAATTGATATCTACAGCGGTTTGACCGCTATCGTGGTCACACACACACAGACACACAGACATTTTTTAAAAACCACTTTTTCGGTATCAGGGGACTTCAAAACGTGGACATCTGCAAAAATCTCGAGGTCGAAAATTTTCATCATCACAATACTTCCTTATAACTGCGTATAAGAAAGTAAAAGTTGGTATTTACCACTGTTACATGACACACCATGTATAAAAAGTTCCTGTTGAAAAAAATGCACAACCTAAAATACCAATTGACGTGTTCGAGCGTTTCTTCGAATACGCCCGCATTTATTTATTTTCGAATTTATTCCATTTGGCTAATAAACAGCAGTGTATAATAGTCATGATACGAAAGTAGTGTTATTTCTAGAATCACCAAATTTTCAAATATAAAGAAAAAATAACATAAAATAATGCAAAATTACCACATATTTTCATTATACATTTAAAATTTACGTTTACACTTGCCTTACTCTCAAATGAACTATGCAGTCTACAATTCGAAATACGGTGTATATTTGTACTGACTATAATGTTAGCTAAACACTGATTTTAAATTGATATATATCTAATTCAAAAAATACAATTACTTTAACCAGTCCATAAATCTTTGGTACTAAACTCACTTATGATGTGATATAAGTTTAAAAATACTTTCTCTCGACTAACAACCGAGCTATTTTCATAAAAATTGAAGAACAATCAGCTAGGAGAAAGTTGAAAGATTTCATCAAGGCATAAAGGACAACTGAACAAGAGGAAGTCCGGAGAAAGAAATTTTAAGAAGTAGCCGCTAGTAGGATTGTAAGCTTCTTTCTGTTGTATAAAATATGCACCACAGGTCTCAAATTTAGGGCCACCACTAATGATCTAGATTTTTCAATAACTTCATTACAACAATACATATTGAGTGATTTAATTGATTTACTGATTGACCATTTGCATTTTAGCAAATTTTACGTTTTACAGAGTCTGTAACTCGTGCTTAAATTCAATGTAATTGTTAAATTTGATCTTATAATCCCATAAGCGCAGTTTAGAGGCTTTTAACAATGATTTTGAAAATTATCGACATAATGTAACCACCATTAAATTAACAGAAAATAAATTTAAAATTACAGATTATTAATGATTTCATTATACCTATTAGCAATATTACAGTCGCATATAAGCATCGTCATATATAGGATTATAAAATGATGTTTATTTTATAAATAGAATATTAAAGCACGACTCTACATACGATCTCCAAGTTGATCATTAGAATTAGTTGAACATTAGAATTAATTACATATATCCAAATCGAAATTATGACTATGTAGATCTGACGTTTCGACAGATAAACTCATTTCTGAATTTATTCGCAATTGTATGTGTTCGTATAGAGTCAGCGCACTAACCACTAAGCTATTAGGCAGACAAAATATACTTCTCTAATACCTGTATTTAAGCAACGTTTGTATGCGCAGAAGTAGAAGCGCAAAGTAGGAGTGGCCGGGTGCCTATATGATAGAGCCAGGATAATATAAATTTCTCTGCTGCCATATGTTAGAACTATACAGATTAAACGGAATACACAAAAATAATAACTTGTCTTTTCGCAAGTTTCGGCGTAGTTTTTAGTGTAAGGGCCGGTTTTTCCAACATTATAGTACATTTATTTCTGCACATTTGCTTTAGTTTACTTATTCATCTAATTTTCTAGTAACTCTTTTCCAAATTGTGTGTTACGTTGGTGCTGGAATGTGTTAATGGCGCGTTTGAACAGAATGCGCCATTAACATTTCCGCTCGCGAAAATGGCGACCGCTCCACAACATGTTCAGAGTGAGCATACATCATCTGAATCCGATCACTAAACAGTTGCGCAACTGTTGTGTCTGCTGAATGCGACGATTGACTACGAATGATATTCGAAGGACTATATAATTTGTTTATAATATACACTTCCATGACTAGTCCAATAACCACTGCAATTCATTGTAATCATGTAATTGTCTAAAATTAAGTTTTTTTAAAATTATTTTGAACCTTATGTACCTAACAGATGATTTATATGTATATATACTTAATCATTAATATATTTCAAGAATGCTAAGTTTATAGTAAAATCATTGGCTAAACAAAATAAAAATTTATTTAAGGGCACAGTATATATGTATGCTTGACTATCATTACTATGTGTATTACCCCTATAGTTTTAAGATAATATTAACTTCAGTACGGGATCCTATTATGACTAGCTATAATAGTAATTTTATTAATTCATTTACGTTTTATTATTAGTTCTATAAGAGAAACTATTTTTGTCGTATGCTTGATTAAATATCTCAAGTATTTTACACTCATGAAGTATCAGTCCTCTAATAATTTACGAAAAAAATCAAGAAAAGTTCCAGTACGTATTATCAGCAAAAAAGAAAGAAAGAGAACAAATATATAAAAGGAGTAAACATATATCAGCTAAATAATGGGACGAAAGAGAAGAAATCCAAGATCGTCTTCTCAGTTACGTTCCCTATTACTCCAGAAGGGAATCTTTGGCGCAGAATCTCCCCCCAAACAAGAAAATTAAATCTCATGTTGAATCTCAAATACTCACACTAATACAGAAGTGCACACACACGGACACAGCGGGGCTTATGGATCGGGAATATCCCTTCCAATAGGAAGCGCATGCTATTTGGGCGGGGTTAAATGGGGGACTACATTTTCGGCGGAGGCACCGACTTCTGACGTCAGGCTCGTCTGATTAAAGTTTAGATTGACGAGGGTGGGGCGTTTCAACCCCTCAATATCTGGTGTCACTGACAATCTATAACCAAAAGGGAAGGTAGTGCATTTCGTGTCGCGATCCAAAATAGAAATTTTTGTTTTCTTTGATATCAGGAATATCGCCAGTAACAAATTCTGTAAAATTCAAAATGCTGAAAGCAGATGTAACTGCTTTAAACAATTAGCGAAAGGAAAACGTAATAAGGAGTGATGTGTAGGTAGAATTGTTCAGTGGTTACCAGTGAAAATATTAAAAATCAAAAAGGAAACTTTAATCAAAATGTTAGAGTTCTATCCTAATTTAAATATAAATCCTGTGATGTTATCTGATCCTAATATGCAAAATAGTGATTGTAATGGACGCACAGGTATGTAATTAAGTCTTTCAGATTATAAAAGTTTGTTCTTTACAAGTCCAATGTCACAAATTATGAGTTAGTTAACTGGAAAAGTTTCACAAAATAATAAAGACCATCACAACACCAAAAAAAAAAAAAAATTCTTTTTCAAGTAAAAGAAAAGAATAATATTTGTTAAAACCATGTTAATGTGTTTATTTTTATAGTGATCTTTCATATATTGAAGAAACCATGTTCATATATCCTACCTACAACCAATAGATAATTTAAAATAAGTTTTTTAGCGATATCAATTTATATATTAGAAACTAATCTAAAGCATATCATGATATACCTTGGTTTTCATGATGTGAAACAAAATATTTACCTAGATATACTTTCTTATAGTTTTTACCCGTTTTATACAAAAATACTTCTTGAGGAGAACTTTTGGACATTATAATATGGAGGAATTTATTTTAAAATATGAGTATATTAGCAATTCCTATAATCAAATAATTTTTGAAAATACCTGTAGATATTTCAAAATATTTGTGAAGTATTTTGTTTTAATAAGTAGGTATGGTATATATTGTATAGTATTAAAGATATTTCCCAAGTTTTCCTTATAACGTTATTTCATACTAAGATCTAGCTAATATAGGTACTTAGATATGTAAAATACTCTGGAGTATTTAAAATATTTTTAAGCTTCCATATAAATACCAAGCAAAATATAAATATGAATTATTATTTTTTTGTCGGTTATTTTTTGATCAATGCTTTTGGATCATAGTTTTGAGAATTAATAAATTTGAAATTAAACCTAGAGATAGTTTATTTACTCCTTGACATAAAATTTAGAATTTTTATTTTGTATATTCACTTGGTTTTCATTTTTTTCATCAATTTATTGAATATGAATAAGTAAATCTATTTATTTCATAAATGAAATTAGTAAGATAAATCCGTATATATTTATTATAAATATAATAATATATATACGAGTTTCTTTAGCGATGTGTTAGGAAATGTTTATATAGCTTATTCAATTTGCTGTATTTCTAGCTTCCTTACTCATTGTTGCATTTAAAGTTCATACCAATAAAATTTTAATAGATAATCAAACACCAACTCTTTTCGAAATCCAAAATAAAAAAGAACTTTTATTAAATATTACATTTTTTCTTTGTCAATTTTATCAAAATAATTTGCATTAGCATTGAACAACCATAAATATGCGTAATTGTTTAGTTTTTGTAGATTATATTAAGACAAAATATTTGCTAGCTTAACCATTAAATGCAAAGACGATTTAAAATCAAAAATTTTGAAATACAGAGGTGCTTTTATAGAATATTTCAAATATCTTTTATTTTTTATGGCAAAATGATATAGCTTGAAGATAAAAATTAAAATATAAAAAAATATTGGTATTTCAGGTATTTTTATTATTTTATCTGTTCTTGTAACATCTAAATGCTAATAAAGCAAATAATCTTGTTTTAAAATAACAAAAAATAATAAATTTTGTATTTAATACAGAAATTATTATTTCATTAATTGTTATATGGAATTTTATAAAAGTAAAATACTTTCTCGTACATGTATAATTAACTTCACCTAGTAATTTTTTTAAACAATCGAAATTCATAAGGTATCACATTTATGTTACAACTGGAGTATAAGCTACTCTTTATGTTTTTTTTTATGTCTAACTACACATAAGGCTGCGTGCACACCAGTTATACAAAATGTTTGACAAACAATTTCTTTGAAATCATTATGCACACAAATTTGACATATTACCTATTATTAGCTTGTTGTACACTAATTAAACAAACATATGTGATACTAAATTATACATTTAGTTGGCACTTATAATTAGTGTCACATAAATTTATTAACACATTATTAATTAACAATTTGCCAAAAATGTATTTGGAAATATACCGCTTGAGTTAGTCATAAGTAAAGGGCGGAATATATGCACGTCAATTCAGTTAAAATATGCGCATATATATGCATCGTTTTTCTCTGAAATATGCAACAATATGCATTTATTTGTCAAAATATGCAATTATATGCCTTGAATATAACATGGAAAAATGGAAATAAAGAAACGCCGACTCTTACAAAAATTATTTATTTTAAGTAAAATTAAAAGAAAAACATAATAGGTACAATTTTCAACCTGAAATAGTATAAAATGCATTTATAACGATATATTTTTCAAAATTTTCCAATAAAAATGTTTGCCTTCTGTCTGTAAAAATATGTTTGTACAAAGAAAAAGTTCTTTCAACATCTACCGATGTGATCTGGCAATATTTTAATTTGGGTAGTAAGTTATAAGGCCAAGGTATTACTTCGTTGGATGGTTTACTATCAAAAATATTTTTGACTTCCATTAAATACTTAAAGCCTTCATTCTTTCCCACAATAACTTCGAGTTTCCTTCTTACTTGATTTCCTACATCACCGGGAACTTTTTTGCATTTGTCGGAAAAAGTTTCAACAATATTAATTGATTCTCTTAAACTTATATTCCTACTTTCTAACGAAGTTATTATATCTGGTACAAAACTAAAATTAACCTTAATAAAAACAAGTTCCTTAGCTAAATTTACATTTTTGAATAATGCTTGACTTTGCACTACACACTGCGAATTGTCTTCTAAATCTAAAACTATGTCTTTAATGGCTTCAAAATGGTCTGCGTAGAATATCGCGGCCTTAATCCATGTTCCCCATCGAGTAATTACGGGCTCTGGAGGTAAACAAACTCCTGGCAATTTCTCTCTATAGATCTGCACTCTTAGAGGTGCTTTCAAAAACACTTTCTTTACATTTGAAATTAATTTGTTCACCAAGGGATATGCTGTTCTAATAATTTCTGCAACTCTGTTTATCCTGTGTAAAAGACAAGTGACATGTACCATATTGGGATAAAATATTTTTAAGTTTTGGCCTACTTTAACCATATACGGCGCTGCGTCAGACAAAAACACTAAAAACTTCTCTACTGGAACTGGATTTGGTAAAAAAAAATTTGATAGAGACTGCTGAATAAATCGAGTTACGGTCTCATTATTTGTTTTGTCTAACTGTTTAGAAGATATTAAATATGGTTTCCCTGGCTCATTTTCTTGAAGCCCTCCAATCATAAGATGTGCGATATATCGACCACATGAGTCTGTGCTTTCATCAACAATAATATAAAAATGTTCATCGCCCAGTGTAACTTTAATTTCTCCCATTACGGTTTCGTATACTGTTTGCACATTCTTCTTTCTAAGTGTGGATTCGTCAGGGATGTTTTGATTACAATATTTTTGCAAAAATCTCTGAATTGTGTATTTTGCAGTTTCTTCAAAGGTATATTTGCTGCGACTAAAGCTTTTGCATAAGTCTTGATGAAACACCTCCTTTTCACTCTTTGGTTTGACATTTTGAAATGCGGTTTGCACACACTGCTGAACAGGCACTGATTTATTTTTCTGCAACTTAGCTTTATGCATAGCTGTTTTCAAGTGTTGATCAATTTGGAACTTCTTTTCACAAGCAATGATTTTGGCACAAACTTTGCAAAACACTTTATCCCCACTAAACTCCAACTCAGGAAAATTTTTAATCCACGAAGCGGCTTTCGGCATTTTAGGCGTTTGAAATAAAATATTTTCGAAATCACTCTTTTCACACTGGAATCTATCGACAAACTAAACTATACAATATAAATATAAAAGAATAGACCACATCTGCTCTCCATTAGGCAAGCTGATTACTTGGAAATTCCTAAACAGGGTCGCACTTAATCTTTTCATAAAACGAAAAACATAAAAATATGCACACAAATTTCATTTTTGCCGAAATATGCAATTTTTTGTGAAATTTGTTAAAATATGCAAATATATGCACTTTGCATATATTCCGCCCTTTAGTCATAAGTGTTTGTTTGGGTATAGTTCTGAGAAAGTAGACTCACTAATAAGGTTTAACTCAATTGCCTAAATCTCTGACATATTCGATTTTATGGCCATTTATTGTTACTGCTGTTATTGGAATGTCAATTACATTATTCACAGCTAAATAAAAGGATTTGTCCTCCAAGCTATCAGAACTGTTGCTTACAGTTTTCAGTTGTGATTTACATGCGAGAACTGTCCATATTTAGTGCCTGCCATTTGTTATCACAACTTTCGCACTGTTTGTTGTTTTGATTATTTTTATCAGTATTTTCCTTTTGTTAATATTTCCTACAAATTCAGAGTTTTTCTCCATTTCTTGCACTTGTGTTTCTGTGAGTTCATATAAAAGCATTTTCTTAAGCTAACAAATGTTGTAACAATGGGTTTTCAGCTAAACTGAGCTTTCTTAACATTGTTGAAGTAGTATATTATTTGAGACTTGAGTTACTCTATCTTTGTTTGGAAAATTACCGTTTATCTATTAGTTTCATTCATTAACTCGTTAACCTGTCTGAAATTGACAATCTCAAACTCTCTTTTGTAGCTTATTTCCATTTTTAAAACCCTTTACTGGATTTATCTATCAGGACAAGTTAAGAAAGTTTGCGGTTATACCCTCATCTACTACTTTACACGTTGCATTTCAACCTAGAAATAGTGATCAAATTTGTACAACATGAGTCAGATAGTTATCACGTTATATAAAAGTTGTAGGTACCTTTTACAGAAAAATATGTTATAAGGGAAGATATAACCTCAATACATACATTTTGCACACCAATTATACACAACAATTTACACATTTTAAACTGTTCTTCGGACAGAATGTGAGTGATAGTGATGATCTCGAAATGTATAACCCAAAAGAGCAATAGTATTTAGATGTCAGAATAATAAACAATAGGTATAGCTCGATTAAGACCTGATGGCACTTGCGTGGATGACAATTTTAAGACAAAAAAGGAGAACGCAGCATGAAACGTGAGAGATAGATTTCGCTACATATGAAAAGTTAAAGACATACACTTAAAAACATTAGTCGGTGTTTAAATTAATTGCACTTTGTCTATCGTAATGTATTGCTTTCCATACCGATGTTTTTAACGCACATGATACATATTTTAGCCACGCCTCGCGCATCCTGAGTGCCATCAGATATTAACCGGGCCAATGACACAGAAGTCAAATGAACATGGATAATAGGTATACCAAATAATTAGTCATATTTATAAAATGTGTGAAACATGAAGAACAGAAAATTAGAAATAGTAATTGTAATTTGACAGTTGTGAATGTAATATATGATTTGAGGTAGCCGATACTAGTCAAGTTTAGCGAAAGACTATAGTAGTTCGAAGGTATATACTCCTATAAACCAATTTAATAAATAATTTTAAAAATTAAAATGTTAAATTTGGTAGGCATAAGAACCGTTCATTATAGATACTGACAAGGGTATACGAAAATGTGATTTTGATTGTTTATTACTTAGGAAATTTAATATAATATAAATTTTGTAATTCTAATGTTGACATTTTGGAGGATGTTTAAGGGTGAGTTGGGTATATATTACATGGAGATATGATGTTTACAGGTGTGAAAATAAGAGTTTACATTGTATCAGACTCTTGTTAGATAAAAATTCAAGAATTGTAAAAATAAAATATAAATATAGATTGGATTGAAATATTTTATATGATGAGTAAGTATTACGTATATGCTAAGAAGTAAGTGTAGAAATGATTGCTGTAGAAGGTGTTATTGCAAAATTTTCATAATAAAATAAGAAATATATTCACTAAAATATTACCAAATGTTATATAAAGTCTTCGACAGTAGAAGAGAAGTTCTGAAATTATAGATATCAGGAAATTCGTAACGTTTATCTAAAAAAAATATGCTAACTTTTGTTGTAATTATAATTTGATGAATTAAATCCTATAGGCAAATGTAAATAAATAACTGCGTTGAAACTATACTATAGCAATAATAAACTTTCGTCATATTATAAATTAAAATAATCACGCTTTGCTAGAATGAACTTATTTACTGAAGGTATACTGTCCATGTTCTTTAAATGTTATATAATTCAAAAAAAATAGTAGTTTCTTAAAGAACATAAAGTTACCATGATAGTGCTTATTAAATGTTTCTGGGTAGATCTTTGTGTGGGATACGTATAAGAAAGTAAATGGTAACAATAATTAATGCAATAATAGGTAACCAGAACACTTTTTGCAGTTCAATATGAGCAAAGAACCAGTGTGTCAATTGAACATTTAGAAAACAGTTAAATTTATCCTTGGAATATATGTAATTAATGTTTCAAGAACCAGTGTGTCAATTGAACATTTAGAAAACAGTTAAATTTATCCTTGGAATATATGTAATTAATGTTTCAAGAGTGTTGAATTAATAATTCACAAAAGTTTGACAATAATGTAGTATAAATTGCAAGAATATAATTTATACATTTCTAAAAAATTTGGTGTGGGCACCACACGACATTCTAATACGTATGTGACGTTAAAATTATCCAAGGGTTGTTCCAAATTAAGTTGCATAATTTGCCAGATATTTGCAAAAAAAAGTGCTATTCGATAAGAGTAAATATGTTTCGGTAAAAATTTTGAAATTATGTTGATACAAAAAATATTCCAAAACCAGCTCTGCATACTTATGTACTCTGACAAATATATATAGAATGCATAATTTACGACATATTTGCAAAAAAATCGCTATTCGATAAAAGTGTTACTTCCACTTGTCTGACTTGTGTTTGATAAAATGTCATTTATCAAACACAATAATTGTCATTTTGATAGCTTATTTTAATAATGTTAACTTTTCATAGTAGGTACAGTAACTACGATATTCGACATTTAATAACTCGAAAACGGTTTAAAATGCCGGTATCATATGGTATGTTTTTGAAATCAGAGTAAAAAGACCATTATAAAAATTTAACAATATACAAGGTATTCTATTTTAAAAAAAAAAGCATTATTCCTTTGTATACCGTTGTATGTGCACGCCACTGTATTTTTGATAGCATGCAAATAAAATTCAGTCTCAGCCACACAGCTTTTATTTGAAACATTTTTTTGTATATGCAGTAATAACGATTATGAAGGCTGGGTAATTTATAATGATTAACCCTGTACCTGTCTAGAACGCATGACTTGCGATATATTTGCAAAAGAAACTGGTTTTTGATAAAAGACCTACTTCTGGTAGGAATTTCGAAAAACGTTCCTGATAAAATCTTTCTCATATTTAATTCTGAGTACATTTGAATTCTCTATAAATTTGTTTAAACTTGGTAGTTCACGAAATATTGGCTCTTAAACTACGTATAAGAAAGTAAAAACACTCAGATAAACTCACATTTATTAACATCTAAATATATTTGAGCAACAAGTTGTATGGTGTTTTAACTATTTTTACCCAACTAAAAATTAAAATTTAAAGTTCCCCCGTCTTTTAAACTCAAAAGTGTTTTATTGATCAGGAATTATTATTTACTTGGGTGAACAGATTTTTTCCATTGAACAATTATGATTAATATTTGGTAAGTAGTATATTTCTGTTTGTCTCGAGTATTATGCATACACTAATATTTATTTATTTATTTAATCATTTCAGAACAAATTACAAGATACATTTTATTTTACATAAACACATAGTCTGTTATTTTACATATAAATTAAATTAATTAAAAAAAACTTATTCATTTAAAATTATCTCTACAATTAAATCAATGACTCCAATAAAGACTCATCAGTCTTATCAACAAGAATCAAAGAAAATATTATCATAGACTTACCTCAAAATTCATCAAGCTAATTCATTCAGCAAGCGCTGAATAGCTTATATTAAAGATATTAATCTCATTCTTAATCAAATTAAATTCTCTTTTTGTGCAAATAATTAAAGCTAAACTTTAATTGAGAAATCTGACAGCCAAAGAATAAATACCGTCTATTATTTTACATATAAATTAAATTGATTAAAAAAACTTGTTCTTTGAAAATTATGTCTACAATTAAATGAATGACTCCAATAAAGACTCATCAGTTTGATCAACAAGAATCAAATAAAATATTATCATAGACTTACCTCAAAATTCATCAAGCTAATTCATTCAGCAAACGCTGAATAGCTTATATTCAAGATATTAATCTCATTGTTTATCAAATTAAATTAATTAAAAAAGCTTGTTCATTAAATATTATGTCTCAATTAAATGAATGGCTCCAATAAAGAGTCATCAGTTTTATCAACAAGAATCAAAGAAAATATTATCTTAGACTTACCTCAAAATTCATCAAGCTAATTCATTCAGCAAACGCTGAATAGCTTATATTCAAGATATTAATCTCATTGTTAATCAAATTAAACTCTCTTTTTGTGCAAATACTTAAAGCAAAACTTTAATTGAGAAATCTGACACCCAAAGAATAAACACCGTCTATTATTTTACATATAAATTAAATTAATTAAAAAAACTTGTTCATTAAATATTATGTCTCAATTAAATGAATGGGTCCAATAAAGAGTCATCAGTCTTATCAACAAGAATCAACGACGATATTATCATAGACTTTCCTCAAAATTCATCAAGCTAATTCATCCAGCAAACGCTGGATAGCTGATATTCAAGATATTAATCTCATTGTTAATCAAATTAAATTCTCTTTTTGTGCAAATACTTAAAGCAAAACTTTAATTGAGAAATCTGACACCCATAACAAATACCGTCTATTATTTTACATATAAATTAAATTAAGTAAAAAAAACTTGTTCATTAAATATTATGTCTCAATTAAATGAATGGCTCCAATAAAGAGTCATCAGTCTTATCAACAAGAATCAACGAAAATATTATCATAGATTTACCTCAAAATTCATCAAGCTAATTCATCCAGCAAACGCTGGATAGCTTATATTAAAGATATTAATCTCATTGTTAATCAAATTAAATTATCTCTGTGTGAAAATACTTAAAGCTAAACTTTAATTGAGAAATTTGGCAACCAAAGAACAAAGCCCCAAATTCTCACTCCACTCTATTAACAAATCAGGCAATATAGTATAACGATAAAATTATATCCAGGCATGCGCAACCATAACAGATGTCTGTATTTAATTTACGCATTGCGATTTAGAAATATTCAAGTTATTGAATCGAAAACATAAAAACGTTTGCCTTCATTTATTCTTTATTCCGCCGGAGTCCTGCCTAAATATTTAATTAAAAGAATAAACATAATTTTATAATTATATGACCAAGCTTACATGCAACTATGACACTGTCAATATGATGAAATAGCATGAATAACCTGTAATTTTAAATTCATATTCTGTGAAATTTGATTAGTTTATGTCAATAGTTGTCAAAATTATATCTTAAAATAACTTTAAACAGCGCTTATGATATTATAATTAAACTGTTCTCGTGTGATTATTTATGTGGTGTATAGTTTCTAAATAAGAATAGAACAAAAACATTCAAAGTCATAATTATAATTTTCTACTTACCACAAATAATGCAATTAAGTAAACATAATTATAAAAAACTACTCACGGGTGAGATTCGAACTCACGACCTCCCAATCGCTAATAAGGTGCCCTTTCCACAAAGTCACCAAGGGTGTATTATTTCGAATCTTTAAATTGTACCAAATCGCATTAAGTAACAGTTGTTAAGAGAAAACTCAGCAGTCAGTGGAATTTACTAAATTTTAAATAACCCCTGGTTATTTTTTTATGATTACATTTACCTAATTAAATTATCATTGTCAAGTAGAAAATTATAATTATAATTTTCAAACACTGAAACAACTAATTTCAAAATTATATAAACTTTAGTAACATCCTAAGTCGCTTTTCTTCTACAAACTTTCATTACTTTTCTAATTGCATAATTTCAATTTTTGTCATAACGTGTAATAAGATTTTGAATTCCTATATCAAAGAAATCTGTCGCTAGTGAAAAAGCGCAAATCCATGGCTGCAGTTTTTACTTCTTCATTGTCGTCGAACCGTTGACCACCAAGGAACTCTTCTAAATACCGAAACAAGTGAAAATCACTGTACTGTAACGTGGATGTTCCAGTTGTTCTCATCCAAAAGATCTAATTAGACCTTGTGTTTGTGCAGAAATATGTACCCTTGTATTGTCATAGAGCAATATGTTTTTCAAGATCTCACAATACGCGTTAGAATTGATTGTTGTGCCTCTTGGTACAAAATCCACTAAGAAAATCCCTTTCCTATCCTAAAACACAAATGCCATAATCTTTTGTGCTGAAAGTTTCTGTTTGGCTTTTTCTGGTTAGCGACTATGTGTGTCGCCATTCACTGTTGCTTAGACTCACGAGACACGTGAGGCACATTAGTCTCATCGCCAAAAATTCATCTCTTTCCTGATTGTATCGAATCCAAATTGATAAATCACAGCAAATCCTGTTGCTTTGTGTTCGTCAGAAAGCAGTCTTGAAACCCACCGACAAGACAATTTTCGATATTTCAGTTTCTCCGAAACAATGATGTACAAAACTGACCTTGAAATCTGTAGAAAATCCATCAATAACTTTGATATTGTCAGTCGTCTGTCGTCTCGACTTTTGTTGTCTACATTACGAACTAAATATTCAGAAATCAGTAAACGCGCGCAAAGCATTTTGGGGGAAGACACGCATGCGTACTGCGGCGATCGCGCGTCATTCTCACTCTCATTCACAAACGGGGCTTATTTAAAAAAATATCCCTCGTATTTGCTACTTACTAAATATACTTAAAGGTAAATATCAAACTATGCTTTCAATTAGAGTAAGTCTACACAAAAACACTAAAACACCTTCACCACACTAAAGCACAAAAATGGCTAAATACGTATTTCAACAACTAAGTTGTCATCATCAGTAGCACTGATTAAAAATTGCGCCGTAGCTACGGTGTGTAGACAGCGCGATTTTTAATCAGTGCTACTGATGATGACAACTTAGTTGTTGAAATACGTATTTAGCCATTTTTGTGCTTTAGTGTGGTGATGGTGTTTTAGTTTCAAGCCACAGACTCCAAGTTTAATTTCTTAGAGTAAGTCTTTATTATAAGACAGAAAAGGTATATTTACAGCTAAATGATATCATAACAGATAGTATAACAGACATGATATTGTATAATTGAAATTGTCAAAAATAGAATGCCAAAAAGATTACTGCTAACTTTAATCTTGTATTTATATCGACTGCAAGGCTGATATAAAGCATTTTATAGAGGCGAAACGTCAAGAAAATAAATGTTCCTTTTGTTTCCAGATGGTACGATCATAAAATGTGAGAAGAACTATGAAATGTGCGAGGGTTGTGGCCAAAAAATCCACGATCGGTACCTGATGCGAGTTGCGGATTCGAGCTGGCACGAACATTGCCTTTCGTGTTGCATATGCGGCGTCCTTTTAAGCCATTCGTGTTACACAAGGAATACCAAGTTATATTGTAAAACGGATTATGATAGGTATGTTCTTTTCTAATTAAATTTCCTTCAAGTTATTACTGCTTGTGCCATTTCTAATATTCAAGTTATTTTGTCAAAAATCTACATGTATGAAATTTACACAACGGAACCCTACCTATTGTTTTTAATAAAGTTAACACAAAAAGACCTAGTCCACATGATCCATTTTAGTGATGTTATAAAAGTAAGTGAAATACATTATTTAATATTATATTAACAACAGTATTGTTATTAATGTGGTAATAATAATTATAATCATATTATAACAATCAGAAATAACGCGTGATTTTTTATGAGCTTTCGGATTTGATTAAAAAAAAACACATAATTTAGAGAAATGTATGAAATCTTTATTTGAGTCGATAGAACAATCTATATAATTCAATGTTTAAAGATGATTTCATGTAAATGTTGACCGCGGCTACGTCTCAAATGGTTCATACTCTGGGTCCAATTTTGGCATACTCTCTCCAACATATCGGCCGGTATCTCACGAATAAATTCTTCAATATTGGCTTCCAGTGCGTCAACCGTTGCGGGCTTGTCCCTATAAACGTGAGTCTTAACATAGCCCCACAAAAAATAGTCTAAAGGCGTTAAATCGCACGATCTAGGTGGCCAATTGACCGGCCCCAAACGTGATATAAACTGTTCACCGAACTCGCCTCTCAATTGGGCCATTGTTTCGCGTGCTGTGTGGCAAGTGGCACCGTCTTGTTGAAACCACATGTCAGCCAAGTCTAGCTCTTCCATTTTGGACAAAAAAAAATTGTAATCATCGCACGGTAGGGCTCGCTATTCACAGTAACGTTCCTGCCTTCGTCGTCTTTGAAAAAGTACGGTCCAATGATGCCACCGGCCCATAATCCACACCAAATAGTGCATTTTTCGAGATGAATTGGCAATTCTTGCAATGCTTCTGGCTACTCTTCACACCAAATACGGGAATTTTGCTTGTTCACGTATCCATTCAACCAGAATGAGCGTCGTCGCAGAACACAATTTTACGATAAAAAAGTGGATCTTCATCCAACTTTGCCACCGCCCATTCACCAAAAGTTAGCCGTTGCGGTAGGTCGTGTGGCTTCAATTCTTGCAGCAGCTGTATTTTATAAGGTTTTACACCCAAATCCTTCCGCAAAATTTTCCACGTAGTGGAGTAACAGAGGCCCAATTGCTGCGAACGGCGCCGAATCGATAATTCACGGTCATCAACAGCACTGGCGGATACAGCTGCGATATATTTTCCTCTGTCCGCACTCTACGTATGCGTGTTGGTGGTTTAATGTCCAATAATCTAAATTTGGTGCAAAATTTAGTCACAAGATTCCGAATAGCCGCCTCAGAAGGTCGCCCAAACTGACCATAAAATGGAAGAAGTGCACGATGCACTTTCTTAACCGAGCATGAATTTTGATAATAAAATTTAATAATCTGCAAGCGTTGTTCGTTTGTAAGTCGGTTCATGGCTTCTTTATAGACCGAACTGAACATGTTTGACAGTAACATGTTACACGAAAACAGCTGAGCTGCCAAAAACAGTGTTGCCAAAAAGAAAGTTGCTAAAAAATCACCCATTACAACAATAAATGAAAATGTAACAACTGTTTAATATAGTCTCAATGCATTAGAAAAATAACATAGATCTTGGGCCTGGGTGCGCGTTTTGACTCCAAATTGACATTTTTTGGTGTAATGATGACGTTATGTTCTTCTGCATCAAAAACACTTGTGTTTGTCATACCATCTTTGCGTTGTTTTAAGAACATATTGCTGTGACTCTTGTAAATTTATGATTATGTGTGATTATTAAAACTCTTTATTCTCAAATTCAGGAAGAATCAAGCAAATATCCCAGTACTAGGATTTGATATTTTCTGCAGAAATGTGGGTTAGGCAATTTCGCACTCACCAGCTCAGTTTAGGGTTATTCTAATTATACTTTCTCTCAGGGGCAGAAAATAGAAAATATTCTTTCTCCAAAGTTGATACTCTAAGTTCTCTCCAGGTCAGATAAAGTAAATAAAATACAGAAATTTCTTATAACATAGTTTATTAAACATACGAAACAAAAAGAAACAGGTGTATGTACAAATAAAGAAAAGTAAAAATTAATATTCAAAATGAAACCTTTGCATGTTATGATAAATAATAAAAAAAATTTAACTCTGATACAGTAATAATAATAATAATAATATGAAACAAATTAAAAACATTCTACCAAACACACTTGTATTAGGTTTATTTATAAATACTTATACTAATGCAATCAACAAGTCAAAATTTTATTAAATGTCGTGACTTATCCTGGATTAAAAATTTAAATATAATAAATCCCAACGGTTATGATAATATACACATTAGAACATGGGCTCTGTTTTGACATTAATACTGCCCAGCGCCTTTTCTCGCTCCCGAACAGTATCCCCAAAACAAATTCGTGTTATCAGGATTAATCAAGGCTCCATACTACGAGTTAATTAATTACTTAACTCATTGTACACATCCCTGACCACTTCCCCAACACGTCAAACCTCGATGCACAAGCACACAAACAGAAATATAAATTATGAATTTATTCATTAATAAAAATAAAAATTACCAACCTCGTTTTATCTCCAGCATAAACCACCACATCAAAATTGTTCAACACTTTATACAAAATATAAAATAAAAAAAAAACACAATTAAACTACCTCAACTCGTCATAAAGTTGATCAAATTCATCCATTTCCAAAACTCTTATACACAGTTTTCACACAAAAGAAAAATAGTCTACAAAGAAAAATGCATAAATAAAAATTATACTTCTGACCTTCCTGCATATATGCAAACATAACGTGTCTGTATTTGTACACAAAATTAAAATGAATCTTTTATTTTACATCACCAAAAACTATTACAAATTCCAAATGTTTTACCGTAACGCGTAGTGTTAGACCATCGCGTCTTAGAATAAAAACATTCTGGTTCTCTAGTATTATTTATCTCGCTACCAATTGCATGTGAAATACATTTATTTATTCTAAAAATTATCAATTTGAATTCAAATAAATGTATGAAGACAGCTAAAATCCAATAAGTTTAATATTGTCGAAAATTTTTCTTTGTCCTTCTTTAATCTCTCTTAAAATATTTATAAGTTTCACTTTATGAAAAATGTTCTAAGTCCCTTCAAGTAATTCTTTTGAAGAAGTTCAAATTTTTATTTATTGATACAGACACCTATGTTTAGTATTTAGAGCGGTTTCCACCTGCTATTAAGAATCTGCTGTTAATTATGGTATTCCACCCTTATATTAACATTATTTTAACAAAAAATTCATAAATGTGACAAGCAGTGAATTTTTGCCACTGCCATTTACAACACCGTAAGTACCTAATAGTTATTACCCTATTTACAATATAAAATCTATGTATTTATTGCCATTGTTGTATTACACGTTCGTAATTGTTGATAGCGCCTAGCGAATATACAGGGTGGTGCAAAAAGAGCGGAACATCGAATTTATGGCTTAACTAGCACTTTTTCGAAAATTTAACCTAAATTAAAGTTTTTGTATACTTTATGTATTATTTATTGGTGTTTGCAGATTTTCCGTTTTTGTCACATTTTTGGAGATATGATGTCACCGGATAGTATTTTAAATGAATCACCCTGTATTTATATTTTTTTTTGAGTAGATATTTTTTCCTGAATTCACTAATACCAGGTTTAGTGGGTCTCTGACTTATGGTTTCATAAGAAAAAAATAAAATGTAATGGCACCTAAATATTTATTTAATAAAAAACGAACGACAATAACTGAATCTACGTACATTTATTTACAATAGGTGTTCAAACTGAAAACCTTCGGCTGCCTGACAGTATCCTAATCTGTCAACAAATGACCTTAATGAATTTTGTATCATTTCAGGCGTTGTACTATTTTGTACCGCCGCTCTGATTCGATCTTTTAGTTCTTGAAGAGTTTGAGGTAAATCCTTATAAACTATAGTTTTTTTTTTTATAGTTTTTGGTATACCTACTGCGATAATTACTTAGGGCCGATATCATAATAAAAGTTAATGCTGCATTAAAAGTTCATGTCACCTTTAAGCGAGAAATGAATTTCATAATCATTTGTTAAAGTTAATGGACGCTTTAATGAATAGAATCTTTAGTTATTCTCGTTCGTTTTTTATTAAATAAATATTTAGGTGCCATTACATTTTATTTTTTTCTTATGAAACCATAAGTCAGAGACCCACTAAACCTGGTATTAGTGAATTCAGGAAAATAATATCTACTCAAAAAAAAATATAAATACAGGGTCATTCATTTAAAATACTATCCGGTGACATCATATCTCCAAAAATGTGACAAAAACGGAAAATCTGCAAACACCAATAAATAATACATAAAGTATACAAAAACTTTAATTTAGGTTAAATTTTCGAAAAAGTGCTAGTTAAGCCATAAATTCGGTGTTCCGCTCTTTTAGCCCGACCCTGTATATTGTTTACTACGGGCCTATCCATCGAACGGTCTCGGACATCATATCTTTTTACGCTGAAGTTACGGAAAACACTTTGTTATGAATATCTACCCGCTATACAAGGTTTATTCTGATATTAATTTCTTGAATAAAAATTATAATAACATTCTTACATTATTTTAATTAATTTAATTGAGAGTTGCTGAAATCCTACTTATTAAATATTTATATACAAGGTGGATAGTTTGATTTTGTTCATGACTTTTACAAAATAAATAAAACATCATTTAATCAATTTAAATCTAAAAGTGATCTGGAGAAAACTTATTTACAACTTAATTCTAAACTCAAGATCACTGCAATATGTAAATGGTGTATTTGTGTAAATCTATAGTTACATTCAGGTTTCATTTCAATACTTCCAAAAGTGATAAATACATTAACGGCCGGTTTTGCCAACTCCGATTAAAATACTCTGTTAAATAATCATTGATTAAGTCTAATCGTTGATTACTTTTAACCAGCGTTTTTCAATACGAAGAAGTCTTTTATCTAAACGATGTTTAAGAATTTACTGTACAAAGTTGGCAGCATATTTGCTAGTGCATTTTATCTAAATTAATATATTTTGTTCTAATAATATTGGCACTATTTTCTACATTTGAATTTCTTCTTTGTGCTTTTTGCCCTTATTTTATTTTTTTGTAAGGTTGTATTCTGTATAATTAGAAATTTCATTTTAGTAAATAAACTGTATTCATTTATTTTATTAATATAGCATCTGCGGATTTCTGTCTACATAGCACATATTCTATTATAAAATAAATACCAGCATGCAACAAACTTGAGTGATACTGAAACAAATTTATTGATTACTTACTGTTATTTACAAATACAGAAGTACTGTGAAAATTAAAAAAAATATATAGGTACATATATTCACATGAAATTAACAGTTACCTAAAAATATGTAAGATCTATGACATGTAACAAAATAATAAAAGCAGAAATAGTTTGTTGAAAAAGAAAAGTCTGCATTTGTGGTCTTAAGCTGGACTATTAATCACATTCTAACGGTATAATTCTTACCAGTGCCATTTCTGTAGGATGAATAAAGCCAGATACTTTTACTGAAAGATCATATATTAGCTGTTTATTAAAATCAATAAATTCTAACAAATTTTATGCCAAATTCTGTTAAACAAATAAGGTTTATTGAAAAAACTCTGTTTCCAAATTGGTTTACATGATTTCAACTTAAATAATGTTATGTTCTGGAGGAATCGGATTGAGCGTTACAGTGTCAGTAAAAATTATTAATGTAGAATTTAAGTCCACGTCAACTTTACAAGCATGCGCAATATTCATTCAAAGCCAATTCAGTCAAAAGTACTTGAATGTCGGCATAATCTCTCAATGTGAACCTGTCAGCTTCTACCGGGTGTCCCAGCTAAGACTTTCGGGTAATATATTTCCATTATTATTGAACGAATTTTTATAAAATTTGGAATATAGACAATTTATTAAGTAAAGAACCGTTGCGCTATACTGAAACAACCATAGTCTTTAAAACGTGAATTAAACTAACTTTTATTTCCTGTTATTCAGGCGAGTTAAAGGCAGCATACTTTATTAAATGCAAGATACTGGTTTCAGACTTTCCAGTTTTCAGTGAATCTTATTGTTAATGTCTTTACAGTGGGAAAACAATTAAACTCACAGAACACCCATAGATACTCCACTAAACTGCCAATAAAGGTTAAGTAGAGTTTTCGGGGCAACAAGAGCGTTAAAACTTTGAATTTCAGGTCTGAAAGTAGTCAATTTAATAACAAAAGTTGATAACAAAGAACGACCAAAAACCGAGAACACTAAAACAAAAATCAGTTGAAAATGTCATAGTAGATGTTCGAATCCTAAAATCATCAATTACGTTTCGCACCATGTTAGCATTTATTGATGCAAATGCTTCTCGGATTCTGATCTACAAATCTTCAGGAGTTGTAGGCGGTGTTGAATAAACTTTTGTTTTGACGTATCCCCACAGAAAGTAGTCACAGCGGGTGAGGTCTGCTGATCGGGCCGGCCAAGGTATTGGGCCTCCTCTTCCTACCCATCGAGGTCCAAAAGTTGTATCTAAATGAGCACGGACCGGTCTAGCGAAATGTGGCGGCGCTCCATCTTGCATAAAGACTATATCATTTCGAAGTATACGTGGTAGATGTCCAATTAAGTTGTGAAATTCATTTTGTAAAAATAATAGGTACTTGGCGCCGTTCAAATTTTCATCAAAAAAGTGAGGCCCTATTACATGCTCTCCGATCACAGCACCTCACACATTAAGTGACCACACACGCTGGTTATCAACATGCCGGACCCAGTGCGGATTTTCAATTGCCGAGTAACACATATTGTGGCGATTTAAAGCACTATTGCTTTGAAACGTTGATTCATCAGAGAAAAGCATCCTCCTGATAAAATCAGGATCATCTTCAATGGTGTGCAGCATGAAGTAACAAAAATTTAATCCATTAATCATGTCATCTTCAGACAACTCTTGGTGCAAAGAAATTTTAAAAGGATGATATTTTTTTGATTTTAGTATTCTATGGATGGAACTTCTTGAAGCCTGCACGTCCAAAATTTGAGAAATATTTCGTATACTTCTTGTTGGATTTTGTTCGAATGCCTCCACTACAGCACCAACTATTTCTTGATTCCCAGTGACTGGCTTTTCTCTTAAATGCTTTAATTTGCGGACACTTCCTGTGTCTTCAAATAAATTTATTTTCTTTTGACTTTAAATTTTGAAAGGCCTTCGTTCGGGTGACTTTCGACAAGAACTCTTACGGTCTCGTTTAAGTCCTTGTGACATTCACCATAAGCGAAAATGATCTCTTTTTTTTAGATACATAGATAATTCAGCCATTTTTATTCGAAAGGGATTACAAAAAATCGAAATTAACACTTTTTACTGAACTGTCGACAATGACATTTGACTTTTTCAAAAATTATGAGGGATATACAAATTAAATCCAGACAACGTTATTCAATTGTTCTCAAAGTTCTCTATGCAGTAATTGTTTTAATAATTAAATTACATTTTTAGCAACATAATTTGATTTTGCTCTGAGACCAAAATTTTGTTTTACTTAATTTTTTCTGTAGAGGCTTGATTTTTGGTGCTCAACCCATCTAAAGATATTTTCGTGGAATTTGAAGAAAAAAAGAACGATGAATGAAAATTACTTTTTTTAACATTTACTAATTTCAAAAGTAATAGAACGGTCCTTATTCAATAAAGTATCTACATTTTAAATTTCAAACAAATTCGTTCAATAATAATGGAGATATATGACCCGAAAGTCTTAGCTGGGAAACGCTATATAATATTTCTTCCATGTTTTCAATTTCATTTGTAATTTTTCAATATACTTTGATATGACAATAACATATATAGAGTGAGTATAAACTATATTCCACTATAATGATATTTTAAAATGTGCTGTTATAAGCAATTACAAAGAGGAGAATAGCAAACAGAAGCATAAATTGCCACAGAATAGGTATTTAGGATCTTCACGAATTGCGATAATTCCCAGAATTGTAGTATAAATAAAAACTCCCAGAACTGAATCCTCCTCATCAGTAAAGATAATGTATTCGTGCTTATCAATTACAGGTGAATCTCCCTTAACGGACACTTCCTATAAGCGGACACCCCCTTTAGACGGACACTGTTGCCAGGTCCCGGCAGCGCTCCATAAGAAAAGCAATGCTCCCTCTTGAACGGACTCTCTCTTGAGTGGACGCGGACACCCGCTCGACAAAAAAAATTCTCTTGAACGAACATTTTGTTTGTTTGTTTTTTTCCGATTTTTTTGATGCCATAATTTACAAATAAGCTTGTCAAGACTCGTTTAATTTGCTCGCCTTAACAACAAGGCTCGGTCATATTTACTACATCACATAACATAGTTAAATGTGGGCATGGTACATAAATATTTTCTCTCACACATAATGTTTCAAACTAACTTTTTTTCTACAATTTACGCTTTATGTACATACTTACGCGATTTAGGGGATTCCCCAAATAACATAGATGTGCGTTTGTTTATTGTACTTTGGAAGAAATGTTCATTCGTTTGTATACATTAGTGCGGGCGTGACGTTTAAAAATGGATAAAAAGAGGTCTGTATTAACAGTGAAGCAAAAAATAAAAGTGATGGAAATGTACAATAAAGAAAAATTAAGTGTGAGAAATTTATCGAAACGAGTTAGCATTAGTAAAACTCAAGCTTCTTACATTATAAAGAAAAGAGAAGTGCTAATTAAAAAATGGCACTCAAATGCAAATTTAAATGAGAAAAGAAGCTTTTTTAATGCTGAAGGGCTGATAAATTGATCAGTTGTCCTACGTATGGTTTGTTGCAGCACGCAATAAAGGAATTCCATTAACTGGTAAATAAATTAGGTTTTTTAATTCTATACAAAAGATTTACAGCAGGTTGATTCATTTTATCACTAATTTACTAAATGGACTCTGATTGACAAATATGTTTTATTTAAATAATTTTAATTTTCCATTTAGGTCCATTGATACAAAGTAAAGCTAAAAAAATAGCTGAATCCTTGGGTAACAACACTTTCAATGCCTCGTCCGGTTGGCTTAACAAGTTTAAAATTCGTCACATTACGTTCAAAACGATATCTGGTGAAGCAGCCTCTGCGGATGTAGCATCCCATCATTCATGGTGAAACTACCTAATCTAATAAAAGAGTACCTACCAAGAGATATTTACAATGCAGACGAAACTGGGCTTTATTTTAGAACATTACCAAACAAGACCATGAATTTAAAAAATCAAAAATGTGTGGGAGGAAAATTGTCTAAGGAAAGGATAACAATATTGCACTGTGCGAACATGGCTGGATACAAGGAAAAGTTGCTGGCTATTGGAAAGGCATCTAGACCAAGAGCTTTTAAAAATTTAATAAAAGATAATTTACCGGTGACATGGAAATCAAACACCAAATCATGTATGACGTCTGAAATTATGAGTGAATGGTTAGGAAATTTCGATCGGAAAATGGGAGCACAAAACAGACAAATTTTACTTTTTCTGGACAATGCGGCATCGCATCCAAAAAACATCAATTTGAAAAACATTAAAATACACTTTTTGCCTCCTAATTGTACTTCAATTAGCCAACCACTTGATCAGGGTGTTATTAAAATTTTAAAGCATAATTACAGAACTTTGTTACTGAAGCACTTACTAGCAAACATTGAAATTTCTAACACAGCCAATGATTTAGTGAAACGTATATACTTATTGGATGCAGTTCATTTTGCTAAAAGTGCATGGGACCAAGTTACTTCTGAAACAGTTCAGAACTGTTTTCGTAAGGCAGGGTTTAGCAGCCAGGAATATCCGACAGCATTTGATGTTGATTTTGAACCTGAAGATGAGTTGCCATTAAATCTACTTACCGAAATTCAGAAAAGATGTATTGCAGGGGTCAGTGAGCAATGCTTAAACGATTTTTATCATGTCGATGATAATTTACCAGTTGAGAGATCACCTTTGGACTTACGCGTACCATTACAAAAACAAATTTCTGAAGTTCAAGAAATTTCTGATGACTCAACAGATGAACTTGAACCTTCAGATCTTCAAGATGCAAGGAACATCATCTTAACATATAAGGAGGCTTTGGCTAAAGCGTGTGATCTTATAGCGTTTGTGAAATGCCAAGGTGATACAGAAGCTATGAATATACTTTCATCGCTTGACTTACATTTTCAAGATTTTATTGCCAAAACAAAGCACGGCAAACTAGAATGGAGGAATGTCTATTGAAATATGTAATATAGTATGTATGTATGTACTTATAAAAACATTTTAAACTTTTATTACATATAGAAATACATATTTACATATAAATGATTTTTTGTTACTACACCCAATTGAATTGTAGTAAGCTAAAAGTTACACATTTAATATTATGTTATTCTAATTATACTGTTCGTTTCATTTGTAGAAGAAGCAATACAATTGCTAAATCTGTGATGAAAATAATTATTAATTAATTGCAAAAAATGCTTCAGGCAGTAAAACAAATACATATGAAAACATAACCGCAGTCAATAATAACGAAATTTCAAATTTCCTAGGTTATGCGCATGTGTAAGAAATCCTAATCACTGTTTAATATTTTATCAGGTACTCGAAACACCGGTTAAAATTTCTTCCATTAACAACGTTCTCAATCGATTGATTGACGTTAACCGATATTGGAAAAAAAGACATTTTATGTTCATTTATTTATATTTTTTCAATTACGAGAGATGTTCTCCTTCCGCTGAGCCGATCTAGTAGGCGATGATATTTTGCGAGAATTGTAAGACAGTTTCAATCAGTTATTTAAATGTTTAGTTATAGTGACAGTTGTCAAATATATTCCTGATAGTTTGTAAGTTACATTAGTCTAAAGTACTCCTTTCGTCAATAAATCATGGAACTGAACAAGGAACATTATCGAGCAATGATTTTTAACAATTTCGAGCGTGGCTTAAGCTGTAATATTTGAGGAAATCAATCGAGTGTTTGGTGACAAGTCGTGTTGTTTCGTTACCGTAAAGCGGTGGTACTATGAATTTCAACGCGGTCGACTTTCCTTAAATGACAGTTTTCGATCTCCTAAGCCAAAACCGGCAGTTACAGAAAAAAATATTGCTCTTATTCGGAACATAGATTGTAGAAGACCGGCATGCTACGGTCAGAAGCATTCAAGCAACGTTAAAGATTGGTGTGAAAGCAATTAACATTATTTTACACGAACATTTTAAGGTCCGTAAGCTTTGTTCTCGGTGGATTCCCCACAACTTGACTTCAATTCAAAAGGAAGACCGTGTGAGATGGTGCAGATCTACACTAGATCTCTTTAACCGTGGATCGTCTCATTTGGTGTACAACACCATCACAGGTGATGAAACACGGGTATACTACTATGATTCCGGAAAAAAAGCAACAATCAACAGTTTGGGTCTTTGAGAATGAGTCGACTCCAACAAAAGTTGTTCGTGCAAAAAGTCGAAACAAGAAGATACTGGGCATGTTACCACTATAGCACTGAGGATACTGTTAATTCAGAATGCTACACTACCATTTGTTTGTCTCAGGTTTCTCCAAAATGTTTGCGAAAAACGTCCAAGAGGAAGGATCATCTTGCACCAAGATATCTCTCGGGCCAACATTGCCGATCGACCAACTGAGTATTTGAATGCCCAAAACATAGAAATAATGGGTCATTCACCGTATAGTCCAGACCTAATACCTAATGACTTCATATATCCGCAGGTAAAGGATAAATTACGGGGTTTACGTTTTACATCGGCCGAAGAAGCGTTTTCAAGGTTGGTTTTCACGGATGCAAAAATGCGCTGAGAGTGGAGGAGAATACTTTGAAACATTATAAATAAATGTTTTTTGTAAATAAATTGTATTTTAATTCACCAGGCTCAGCGGAAAGAGAACAGTCCCCGTATGTATTTGGTATAGCGTGGCACACACTTTGAGAAGTCTTGGCTGAAACAATAGTATATATTTAGAAGTGCAAATCATGTTGCACATGCCACATAATTAACGTATTATTACAATTTTTAATCTTATTCTATTAAATAGTACTAAATTTTAAATAATTTTAAAATTAGTTTTTCTTACTGTTTGAAAATCCTAATTATGATTTTCTGCTCAACACTATAATAATTTAATTAGGTCAATTTAATTATATCGACAATCGGACGTATTTAATAAATAGGTTATGTTTATCGCTTTTCTAATACACAGAAAAATCAACAATTCTTGCTACCCTCATATACTATTACGCCATTGATTTTCATCGATATGTATTAAATCAACACTTCTGGCTCAAATTCATTACTTACAAAATAGAATTAAATATTTGAAAATAAAGAGCTTATGATGCTTATATCTAATATTTTCTATATTTTATAACATGTTTTATTCATTTCTTAAAATTAGCTATATCTATTATAATGAAAACAATAATAACCGCTGGTTATGAACAAAATTTACGGGTCTGTCATTCATTCATCTTCCAACATATAGGTTGACCAACGCAGTAACAGAGTGTCATGGCGGTATATTTTCTCTCTGTGTCTTATTACTCTTACGGGGAAGACAACCCCACGTTAATGCTTAAAATTGCTATCCTTATTCAGTCATTGAGACTGGAAAGAAATGAGTATACAGTGTGGAAATAAACTAACGGATAAAGGCATTAACTTCGTTAATATTCACCTTTTGAAAAAAAAATCGAAGGGCTATAGCGATTTTAACTAAGGGGAATATTATTATTTTCAGTTTCTTATGTCATTTGTTTTTCATGTTATGACGTCATCGACTTTTTTTTAAATGAGCAACCTATATTTTTTCAAATTAATTTTGATAGTACTTTTAATTCCCTATCCAACGGTATAACATTTTTAATATGTTATATTTTTAAAAAATGAGAAAAAGAGCCTTAAAGTTCAAATATTAAAAATTCATTGTATTAGAATAATTTACTTTTTGCAAACCCTTTTATTAATAAAAATGGTACTATTGAGCGAGATACAGAGAATTGAAGTGTTCCAATGGAATGGATGGCTAAGTCTCCAGATCTAACACCATTAGACTTCTTTCTATGGGGGTACTTAAAAAGTAAAGTGTATGAAAATCAACCTAATACTTTAGAAGATCTCAAGCACAGAATTCTACACGAAATTTGATTAATATCAGCTCAAACTATTCAGAATGTGAGAAATGAGTTTTATAATCGTCTTGGGAATTGTCAGATGGTACAGGGTCGTCATTTTGAACACTTAGTGTAAATGTAATTTAAACAGTGTTATTTCTGTGTTTAATGTTATTGTTAGAGTTGTTTTTCCTGTTTAATCAATTTAATTTTAATGTAATTATTAATTTTGATAGTAAATTTATAGTTCTATTTTCCACATTTTTATAATTTTGTAATGAAAATGAATGTGTCAATCTGTACATCAAATTTATGTGCCTAGATTCGTTTAATGAATTTTTAATATTTGAAATTTAAGACGCTTTTTCTCAATTTTTTTCAAATATGATATACTAAAAATTTTATGCCGTCGGATAGGGAATTGAAAGTACTTTCGGAATCAATTAATAACATGAAGAACAAATGACGTAAGAAACTGAAAATGCAATGAAAATATTTCTCTTAGTTAAAATCGCTATACCCCTTCGTGATTTTTTTCAAAAAATTAATATTAACGAAGTTAATGCCTTTATCCGCTATTTTATTTCCACACTGTATATACATTCTAGGTGCCGATGTCCTTGATAACGCCACGCAATTGATGACGTGACCCAAAAGATCCGATGGACAGAAGTAGATAATTACTGCAGATATTGGAAGTGTTCGTATGTACATATTTATAATAAGAATCTGTTCACAATTGCCAATAGGCAGGTATCTTCAATTAAATTGTTCAGACACCTCATTAAATATCAATGAAAGTAAAAATTCGCAATCTAGCTAAATGTACGGATTGAGAGGTTTTCTGAAAGTGTTCTTTTATACATTTTTAATAAAGAATTTTTTCTCCGTACAAAATTCACACCCACTTGAACATGCAATATAAAGAATGTAAAGGAGCCATAAAATTTAAAGGGAAAAAATTGTATTAGGCATATGCCCCATTAACTCTGCTTGTCGCAATTACAGCAACATTCTACAGTACATGTCATTCGAGTATATATGGAATATATGGAATAATTGGAACACAATATTCTTTTGTACGCGAGGGGACAACTAATTTATATATACCTTGACAATGATACGCTAATACATACGTATATGTAATACAAATAAATAATCTAGTATAGTATTGAAGATAGAAAAGGAAATAGAACAAAAGAAATTTATTTCCAACCGAATTATAAAGTAAATTGATAATTCCGAGAATTAAAAAATGTTCAGTCATTTCAGATACTTTTTAAAACTTATTATATTTCTGATAATGGATTTTGATACTATTTTTAGTTCTGATACTAAAGACGAAATCTAATTTTTTCTAATATATAAGATTTTTCATAAAACTGTTGCACATTTTGGAGGGAAAAAAACTCAACTCAAACATTTTGACGTTTCTATTTTCAATTTATCACTTCTGAAATACATACTTTCCATCTAGATATTAGCTATATAGTCATGATCACAATGAAAAATGGTATGAAAAAGATTCCGAATCCTTAGAGTTGTTCTTTCTGGTTTTCGTCTTCTGATTTTCTTATTATGGAGTTTACGGAGATCGTATCTTTTACGTCCAGTAGTAATTGGCCAAAAATCTGTGAGTTTATCAATATCTATTCAACCAGACGATTACATTTAGTGTCTCTTTTGTTAACAAGAAAGCTGGTTACCACTAGTTTGAAAGAATTCCAGGTTTTTCTACTGTGCTTCCACTTTGTTCTGAAAATTTAAAATTTCATCAGCTTTCTGCTATCAAGCCAGGTCCCTAATTTTGAACAGCTTCTTTGTTGACCAAGCAACATATATATCACATTCAAGTCAGTGCAGACTCCCTATTTGTATTCTGAATACATGATTTTCATAGCATTCTCTTAAATGAACTGAATCGCATACAGGTTCAGGGAATGACAGAAGCAGAAAAGGTAGAGAGGTACCAGTAGGATAGTGATAAGTTTCTTAGTTTCTCTGGTTTTATTGTGTTTAATGAACAGTGATTCTGTATGGATAAAATAGTTTTTAGTTGCAGTCCTTATTAAATTTGAAGTATAAGCTTTAAATCTGAAAGTATTATCGTATTCCATACCTAGGTACTAAACTCTGTCAACAATCCGAATGCTAGTATCATTAGTTTTTAATTTAACTTAATTAGTCAAGTTTTCGCACCATCTAGGGATTTCGAATAAAATTTATATTGTCTTAGCTGGATTCAGGACAAGACAATGGTGCTTCGAGAAACGATTGATCTGAGGTATAAATTTGAATGTCATCAGCATACATTTCAATTACATATTTCTTGACCACCTGTGGGAGAAACGATGTATAAATGGAAACCTAAAATTGAAATTGCGACACACCTCTACACATCGTAAGACATTCCAGATCACGCTCATTAATGGACACACACTGAACCCTACCTGAGAGTTAGGACTTCAGCAAATCAATCGCTCCACCATCAAAACCAATGTGACGCAGATGACAGAATCCTATATGTGATCATGAAAGGAACTATCAAAAACACATTCTTGTGCAATCCTTTTTGATCTTCTATCTAATGGTGTACTCGAAATTTGTATAAGATGTTGCAGTTATTCTTGGATATCATCAATTTTCTTATTTCTAGTGGGCGTCATATTGGATACTAACACCGTTAGAGTGGGCCGTATTTTTAATTAATCAAAAACGTCAACGTCAACATTTTGCAATATCTAGTTATGAATTTTATCTATTTCTGAATTTAGATCCTGCACCCTACAGACAAGTTTCATTGCTCGAAGTCCCATATACACTGGTGATTCCTCCTTCTTTGAAGGAATATAAATGCTTATTGTTTAAATTTTAAATAAAATACTGATAATATGTCACTATCTTTAATTTATCTAACACTTAACATATAAATTGTTGAAGCCTAACACAACTGCTTCGTGTGGACGTTTGTGTAGAACTTCCTTAAATGTGAATTGTTGAAGCCTAACACAACTGCTTCGTGTGGATGTTTGTTTAGAACTTAATATATTTTATCGTTATTTTATCAACGATTCTTCCCTTCTCCCAGTTACAGTACTTTCTTTTCATGAATAGGAAGGGAAATTATTTACCAAGAAAATGACTAAACGCATGGGGTTGAAAATTACAATATAATATTCGAGTGAAACGTAAATACCAAGTAATAAAATAATGATTATATGGTTCTAATTATTTTATGGCGGTCGCGTTGAAAGAGACCCCAACTATTGTATCTTTATATTGATTGGCAATAAATTAGATATTTACATACATTTATTCACAATAGAAGAGAAATCTGGGTTTTTTCTGACTAAACTTGTAGTTTTAGAATACATTATACATATACAGTGTGAGTTAACAATATTTAAACTTAACGTATTGTACATAAATATATAAAACAATTGTCTTTCTTATACAATATTATTTATCGTCCTGAACATACACTGTGGATGATAAAGCCATTCATTAATATTTAATTTTTGATAAAAATCTCGAAGAGGTAAGCAATTTTAAGTAATGGGAATATTTTCATCGCATTTTTAGCTTCTTACGTCATTTGTTTTTCATGTTATGACGTCACTGACATTTTTTTAAATGATTTTTTTTAAATTGATTTCGATCGTACTTTCAATTCCCTTTCCAACGGTATAAAACTTTTAATATGTCCCATTTGAAAAAAATTGAGAAAAACAGTCTTAATGTTCAAATATTGAAAATTTATTAAAAGAATCTTAGTTCATAAATTTGATGGAAAAATTGATGATTGACGATGTCGTTTTCATTATAAAATTATAAAAATGTTGAAAAATCGAACTATAAATTTACTATCTACTCCATTCAAAGTTAATAATTACACTAAAACTAAATTGATTAATCCTAAAAAAAACTCCATCGGACCTCTTTTTCCTATCCATCATCCTGAGAGAACTGAGGATATTGTGTATGAATTTCCTGCATCCAATGGGATTTTCCCTAGCCCAATATCTACGATTCTGTCTACTGACCGTTTCATTTAAATAAAATGTTGCATTATCCGAAAATAAAATACGCTTGGAAAACAATGGATTACGAAGACAAATTTCCTTCATTTGTTCACAGAATTCTTGCCTATGATCATAGTCATCTTCTACTTATAAAGATGAAATTTTTGAACTTCCAAAAGTGTCAGAACTGAAGTATGTCTTACATTGTGGTCAAAAGCAATGCTTCTACCAGTTGAATTTGGATTGTTTTTAGTTTCTAGTAGCACATCAAGTTGTGCATCTTCATTTAATGTAGCTGGACGTCGTCCAGTTTTTTGAAGATGCTTTGCAATGTCTTGTTCCTTGAGCCTACTAATTGTTGATTGACTCATGAGCTGATCCGGGTACTTTTCTCTAAGCTGAAGCTGACACACTTCTAGATGCCTTCTAACTCTGCCGCCATAACCAATCATTATTAACACTTCAGTTCTCTGTTTATCGCTCAATAGTACCATTTTTATTAATAAAATAGTTTGCAAAAGGCAAACATATTTCTTGACCACCTGTGGGAGAAACGATGTATAAATGGAAACCTAAAAAAACCTAGTTTAGAAAAGGGTAATAGCACTCATTTTATTGTGACGCTGAAAAATTATTTTATTCTGACAGCGGTATCTAATGTTATTTGTTTTATGCACCGGTAACTAAATTTATTTTGCCAATATAATGAATTTTTAATATTTGACCGTTTGAGGCTCGTTTTCTCATTTTTTTTTCTAATGTAACATATTAAATGTTTTATACCGTTGGATAGAAAATTTAAAGTAGTATCGAAATCAATTAAAAAAATTATAGGTTATTTAAAAAAAAGTCGGTGACATCATAACAAGAAAACAAATGCCATAAGAAACTGAAAATGCGAGGCAAATACAGTAGAGTCCCGCTTGAGTGAACACTCGCTGTAGTGAACCACCCGAAATAGTGAACACCGAAAAATTTACTTTGGGATCCGATTTAGTGAACAGGGGAGACCCCGGTAGACTGAAATTCTTTCTTTGGTAGTTCGGTAATTACCCTAAATATGTATTTTAGGAAGCGCATCACCACGAATGATCGTAAATTGGTTTAGTACATTCTTCTATTCGATTTGTATGAGCACGGTGTGTTTGATCGCTCCATTAAAAAACTCAGGGTAGTGATATATGGTGCTTCGTGTTCTGAAAAGTGTTATTATTATGTATATGTATGTAATAAGAGTTTAAAATAATGTCGAATAATAAGGAAACATTAAAAACTGAGCCAGAAATTAGAGATATTGGAAAGCTTAAGTAATGGTAGATGTGTAACAGATTTAGCTAAACAATTTGGAGTGGCTAAATCTACGATATGTGCTATAAAGAAGAGGCGAACATTAATTTTAAGAAAAACTAATCAAAATGTTGATGGTATACATAAATTTAAAACATTAACTTGCACTGACAAGTGGTTTATTTTATTGCAAGTAATGGATGCCTTAATAGATTCAAAAGACGGTACAGCGTAAGATTTTTAAAGATTTCAGAAGAGAAATTATCATCACAACCAGAATCAGTTAATCCATTCAAGGAAACATTGAAGAATACAATTAAAGATCTTGGACCTGTTACCGGAACAAATTTATAATGCGGACGAATCAGGTCTTTATTGGAAACTACTACCCGATAAGACGTATGTATCTAATATGGAGAAAAATGCACCTGGTAGAAAAACTGAAAAACAAAGATTAACTTTTTTGGCCTGTGCAAACGTGTTCGGAACACACAAATTAACACCTTTAATAATAGGAAAATCAAAGAAACCCCGATCATTTCGAAAATTAAGGTGTCCAGTACATTACAAGCATTCTAAGGCAGCATGAATGACCACCACGATTTTTGAAGAATGGTTTCATGAAATATTTGTTCCAGAGGTAAAAATTTTTACTTATTTATAATTAGATCATAACACTTAATTTTACTTTTTAGGTTACAAAATTTTTACAAAACCAACAACTACGATTACATTAGAAATGTGACACTCTTAATCCAACCCATGGATCAAAATGCCATCAGAATTACAAAATTATTTTATCGCAAAAATTTATTGACCGATTTATTATCAGATGACAAAGAGTTTAGTGAAACATTGAAAAACTATTTTCTGAGATATGCTGTTTTAAATATAGCTATGGCTTGGAATAATGTAAATGCTGCAGTTATAAAGAAATGCTGGAATGATATTTTAGATATTGATGATGATCAGGAAAATATTCCACTAAGCGTTTTACGCTCTCGTTTAATTAACGACGAAGCCTTTAAAGCAAATCAAGATATAGGACATATTTTACAAAATATCACTCCAAATGTAAGTAAAAAGTTGCTATGTAAATTTTAATTATAAAATTGATATTTTTTTAGACTCATTTTAATGATGCTGACATTGATGAATGGAATAAGGACATACTACAAGAAACCACTCAGGTAGATGTTATTGATAAAAGTGATTGGGAAGAGGATAATAATAGTCATTTGTTAATGTGTAATATCACCAATGGCGACAAATTAATTTCGACAAATCATGCTCTTAAATCTGTTAATGATGTTAGTCAGTGGGTAGAAGAAAATGAGGAGAATGTTGAATTTTCACGCTTACTAACTCTGCATAGTTTAAGAAGTAAATTAATTGAAATTAAAGTAAAGAAAAAGTTAGAACAATCAAAAATAACTACGTATTTTAAACCAAAATTATAAGTTATAAGTTTGTAATATAAAAATGTCGCGTATTATTGTTGTTATTATTTATTATAATAAAAGTAAGATTATTTAAATAAAGTTTGATTGCATATATGTATTTGTATTTGACTTTTTAATAAACCTCTATTTAGTGAACAATCCGATTTAGTGAACAGGGGCTTGGCTAACACCTAACTAGGGCGCGGAATCGAGCGAGCTAAACTACCACGGAGCTACAACCGAGCAAAGAAATAAAGTCAACAACTGTGTGTTGTTTACATTATATCCGAATAGCACTAATTCATAGGGCGAACTGCAACATCTCTTTACGCCCGAGAAGTGCCCGAGAATCAGAGGAAAAAACTGCCATAAAATAAGGAATTTATGAGTAAAATTCTTTCTACATCGGCGTAGATAGCCTGAGGGGTTTTTAAAATTTATTATATTTACCTTATATTTCGCAAGAGAAATAATGTAAATATGTAATATATACTTACTCTTATTTAATTTCAATAACATACGCGTACATTTTTAGTTATCATTTATTTAGATCTAGAACGTTGTTTATGTTCCTTTTTCTAATATGAAAATGAATTGTCAGTGATTACGAAATTTATTACAAAGTCTGTAAAATATCGTTACAGAATGCTAAAATATCGCACGTTCGTCACTTAGCTTTGCTAAAACATACACATAAATAGTTTTTATGCAGAGAATTTCAATAGTTTAAAAAATTTCGTTACATGTTTAAATGACGGTGCTCGAAATATTTCTGAGTACAAGGAACTAACACAAATCTCAAATTTAAAAAATGAGGTGTGGCCACCACATGACTTTCTTATACGTATGAGCGTTTCAAACTATACAATTTTAAGAATTCTTTTATACAAAACTTATTCAAAATCCTATTCCAAGTATTTTCACTTTGCAAGATATTCGAAAAAAAGTGCTACTCGCTAGGAGTAAAAGTGCTACTTCCGGTCCGAATTTTGAAATTTCATATATACAAAAAATATTGCAAATCCAACTCTAAATACTTTTGTACTCTTAATAAATATATATAGAATGCATAATTTACGACATATTTGCAAAAAATCGCTATTCGGTAAAAGTGGTACTTCCGGTCCGAATTTTGAATTTTTTTTTCATACAAAAGATATTTAAAATTATAATTTAAATACTTTTATACTCGTAATATACCTGCCTAGAAAGCATGACTTGCGAGATATTCGCAAAAAACTGATTTTCGATAACAGTAAAAGACCTACTTCCGGTTGGAATTTCGAAAAACTTTTTTAAGACAATTTGTCTTAAATCTAATTTTAAGTACATTTGAGTATTTATAAATTTGTTTAAACTTAGTAATTGACGAAATATTTGCAAAATTCAATTTTTTCACTGAAGTAAACTACTACTTCTGGTCTATCGATTTTACTGAAAAACTAACCAGATCTCAAGAGGGAGATTATACATGTAAATACAAAATTTGGAATAGATATCTACAGCGGTTTGGCCGCTATCGTGGTCACAGACAGACAGACACACAGACATTTTTTAAAAACCACTTTTTTGGTATCAGGGGACTTCAAAACCTGGACATCTGCAGAAATCTCGAGGTCGAAAATGTTCGTCATCACAATATTTCCTTATACTACGTATAAGAAAGTAATAAAAAATCTGTTGTTATTCCTTCAGGAACACTTTGGAAATTTGCCTAAACTAATCATATATTTTGAAAATCGAATTTCAAATTAAAAAATGAATTAACCACATTAGATGTGGCTATTATAATTTCAAAAGTATTCCAAGTGACTTCGGATGTGGCCTTCGGCAAAAGTTAGACGCAGTTTTTAATAGAAATCCAGATTTAATAACATTGCGGCAATTGTGTATGCTAAATACGCTGACATAAAAGAATATATCCAGTACGCACATATAATCCGTTGCGATGTAGAAAAGACGTTTTCTATCTACAAGGATGTACTTAATCAAAGAGAACAAATCTTACAGAAGAGAAAATGAACAAATAATAAGGTACTTTGTATTTTATAGATCACCAGTCACTTGTTATCCAATTATATAAATAAAATTAAAACCCCTTTAAAAATACAACATTTCAATAGTGCGCCCATGGGCGATGAGTCATGGCTCGCTCGATTCCGCGCCCTGCTAATAACGTTCACTCTAGCGGAACTCTAATGTATTATAAAATCGCTATACCTCTTCAAGATTTTTTCAAAAAATTAATATTAACGAAGTTAATGCCTCCCATTACTTTATTTCCACTCTGTATGTACCTATAGGTAGATAATGCTGGCCGCGGTCAGATTTATTTAATTGCAAATAAATAGGATATGAAATACTTGAATCTGTAACGTACATAAACGGATAATAACTATCACAAATATACATATATACATTTATACGTAAACGTATATGCATATATGTACGTGTTGAGATACACAGCATACACTTAGGTGTCATTACCAACAGCGAACGCACAGACACCGGTGTTTCGGCCTTTGAGGCCTCTTCAGTGTACGTGGTGCTGTTGGCAATGATCCACAACTAAAATCGTGTCTTATGTCCGTTGAATCGCAGAAGTGCCTGTGAGAATATCTCAGCGACATCTGCCATCCAAGCGCGACACCGAACACGACAGTTTCATCTTGCACACTGTGCTAAAGACAAAACCTGTACGCTAAATGTGTATCTCTGCATATAAGGCCAATAGGTGGCACCGCCATATCACAAATAAATAGGATATGAAATACTTGAATGTGTAACGTACATTAACGGATAATAACTATCACAAATATACATATATACATTTATACGTAAACGTATATGCATATATGTACGTGTTGAGATACACAGCATACACTTAGGTGTCATTACCAACAGCGAACGCACAGACACCGGTGTTTCGGCCTTTGAGGCCTCTTCAGTGTACGTGGTGCTGTTGGCAATGATCCACAACTAAAATGCCTTTTATAATTTTTAATTTTATAACTGACAGCACTAATATTTATATTAAAGACTGCATTTGATAAATTTATAATAACACTTCTATTACATTACTAACCTTGTTATTCCTTATTCCAGAATATTTGGTGTTAAATGTTCGCGATGCGGAGACAGACTGCTTCCTCACGAAATGGTAATGAGAGCCCAACAACATGTATATCATTTACCGTGTTTTGTGTGTGTAGTATGCTGTCAGCCTCTGCAAAAAGGTGAACAGTTCGTTCTACGTGCCGGGCAACTATTCTGTAGACAGGACTTTGAAAAAGAAATGTACCTAATGCAACAAGCTAGTTCAGGTGATGATGATTTATTGGAAGAGGGCGGCAGGCAGCGAGACGGCAGAAGAGGTCCGAAAAGACCCCGAACGATATTGACATCCGCGCAAAGGAGACAATTTAAAGCGTCGTTCGAAGTGAGCCCTAAACCGTGCAGGAAAGTGAGGGAGGCGCTCGCGAAAGAAACCGGTTTAAGTGTTCGGGTTGTGCAAGTTTGGTTTCAAAATCAACGGGCGAAAATGAAAAAGATCCAGAGGAAAGCTAAACAAGACGATGGTAAATCATCAGGTGACAAAGAAAAGGGTGAGAAAGACGAGAAAATTATTAAACAAGAATCACCGTCTAGTGAACATGGACATTATATGGGATTGGGAAGTCTTGGAGATTCTCATTTTCCAACTTCAACACAACCACTTAATCCAAATATTCCATATTCTCCAGACGGTGAGTGTACTAATTAACGCATTAGAAAAGATAAATACGTTTTAAAAAAATATTTCTTTTGATTTTCGAAATGATGGTTTTTTAAGCCCTACATACATTTATACATACCGCATGTGCCAATTTTCATTAGGTATAGGGATTCAATGTTTACGTGCGATTTATACGTATACAAGTAACACGTGGCAACGTGGCATCCCTACTGTCCGTCACCAATCCCGGCAACAATCGACATCACAACGATTTTCTCCGATCTTCCCACTTCTCCCCACCAGATTTTACATTCAATGTTTAGCTGCGAACACGTTGCGATCTAGTCTGCAATAAAAGCCGTCTTATTACTGGAACGGGAAACATCAAATGGCCGCGGCGATCTCCTGATGTAGTAGTTTATTATTATTTTCAGAATCCTTTTTTATTTACCTTATTAGAGTTATTTTTTAATTTTATTAGAATTACGCTTTTGTTTGTGTCATGCAGCGTGAACGCAGTTAATAATTCTCTGCATTTACTGAAAGAAAAAAGAAAAGCAAATCCTTGCAACTTGTAAATATTATTTCTGAATGCATTACAAACACCCAAGTCAGTGGTCCAATAGTTACTGCTAAGCTAACTTGTATTTTCGAGCATGTATCGGTCGCGCTGGCATTGGAGAAGCAAGTAGGGGTGCCACGTTGTCACGTATTGCATGAATTGATCGCCTATGGCTAATGAAAATTGACACATGTTGTGTATTTCTCTGTATTTTCCATACAATACAATCATTAAAATTATTAAAGACCGGACTAAAAGGCATAAAATTCTGAAAAAAAAAGAGCATTAAATGGCATTTATTTAAATAATGTATAGAATTCCAAAAAAGGCGTAAAAATTAGATAAACACATAAATTACTGTAGCTAACTAATGACATTTTATTTTCATCAAAAATACATTTCCCAACCAAACTCTTACAGAAAAAATAATTTCAAAATTTTGAGTGTGTGAAGTTAGCCCCCCTTTTTTCGAATATCGGAAATCTGACGGTTGTTCCAGGTTGTTCTAGGTTTGTTTTAATTGTTCCAAAGTATTTCAAAAAAAAAGTCAAAATTGGCCGAGATAATTGAAAAAAACGACTTTTTCACCCAGCCCCCCTTTTTTCGAAAATTGAAATTCTGAAGGTTGTTCCAGGTTGTTCTAGTTGTTCTAAACATTGTTCCAAAGAATCTCGAAAAAAAATCAAAATTGGCCGAGATAATCGGAAAAAACGAGTTTTTGCCAGCCCCCCTTTTCTTGAAAATTGTAATTCTGATGATTGTTCTAGGTTGCTCTAGGTTTGTTCTAAATTGTTCCAAAGTATTTCATAGAAAAAATCAAAATCAGACGAGAAAATGGGAAAAAACCAAAGCCAAAAGTATGAAGTCGGACCCAGTTTTTGCAAAAATTAAAATTTTGACGGTTGTTCTAGGTTGTTCTAGGTTTGTTCTAAACATTGTTCGAATACGTCAAAACCGTATCTCTTATATATCAAAAGATATGGCAAAAAAACCAAATCCAAAAGTGTGAAGTTAGCCCCCCTTTTATCGAAAATCTAACTTCTGACGGTTGTTCCAGGTTGCTCTAAGGGTGTTCTCAATTGTTCCAAAGTATTTCAAAAAATAAATCATAATTGGCCGAAAAAACGGCAAAAAACTTTTTTTTTCTGGCGGCCCATTTTTCGAAAATCGAAATTCTGACGGTTGTTCTGGGTTGTTCTAAGTTTGTTTTAAATTGTTCCAAAGGATTTCAAAGAAAAAATCATAATTGGCCGAGATAATAGAAAAAAACCATTTTCCCACGGACCCCCTTTTTGCGAAAATTCAAATTCTGAGGGTTGTTCCAGGTTGTTCTAGATTTGTTCTAAACATTATTCTTATACATCAGAACCGTATCTCTTATATTTCAAAAGATATTGCAAAAAAACGTTTTTAAAAAAAGTGTGAAGTTAGCCCCCCTTTTTTCGAAAATCTAACTTCTGACGGTTGTTCCAGGTTGCTCTAGGTGTGTTCTCAATTGTTCCAAAGTATTTCAAAAAATAAATCATAATTGGCCGAAAAAACGGCAAAAAACTTTTTTTTTCTGGCAGCCCATTTTTCGAAAATCGAAATTCTGACGGTTGTTCTGGGTTGTTCTAAGTTTGTTTTAAATTGTTCCAAAGGATCTCAAAGAAAAAATCATAATTGGCCGAGATAATAGAAAAAAACGATTTTCCCACGGACCCCCTTTTTGCGAAAATTCAAATTCTGAGGGTTGTTCCAGGTTGTTCTAGATTTGTTCTAAACATTATTCTTATACATCAGAACCGTATCTCTTATATTTCAAAAGATATTGCAAAAAAACGTTTTTAAAAAAAGTGTGAAGTTAGCCCCCCTTTTTTCGAAAATCTAACTTCTGACGGTTGTTCCAGGTTGCTCTAGGTGAGTTCTCAATTGTTCCAAAGTATTTCAAAAAATAAATCATAATTGGCCGAAAAAACGGCAAAAAACTTTTTTTTTCTGGCGGCCCATTTTTCGAAAATCGAAATTCTGACGGTTGTTCTGGGTTGTTCTAAGTTTGTTTTAAATTGTTCCAAAGGATTTCAAAGAAAAAATCATAATTGGCCGAGATAATAGAAAAAAACGATTTTCCCACGGACCCCCTTTTTGCGAAAATTCAAATTCTGAGGGTTGTTCCAGGTTGTTCTAGATTTGTTCTAAACATTATTCTTATACATCAGAACCGTATCTCTTATATTTCAAAAGATATTGCAAAAAAACGTTTTTAAAAATGTGTGAAGTTAGCCCCCCTTTTTTCGAAAATCTAACTTCTGACGGTTGTTCCAGGTTGCTCTAGGTGTGTTCTCAATTGTTCCAAAGTATTTCAAAAAATAAATCATAATTGTCCGAAAAAACGGCAAAAACCTTTTTTTTTCTGGCGGCCCTTTTTTCGAAAATCGAAATTCTGACGGTTGTTCTAGGTTGTTCTAAGTTCGTTTAAAATTGTTCCAAAGGATTTCAAAGAAAAATCATAATTGGCCGAGATAATAGAAAAAAATGATTTTCCCACGGACCCCCTCTTTGCGAAAATTGAAATTCTGAGGGTTGTTCCAGGTTGTTCTAGATTTGTTCTAAACATTATTCTTATACATCAGAACCGTATCTCTTATATTTCAAAAGATATTGCAAAAAACTTTTTTCAAAAAGTGTGAAGTTATCCCCCCTTTTTTCGAAAATCTAACTTCTGACGGTTTTTCCAGGTTGCTCTAAGTGTGTTCTCAATTGTTCCAAAGTATTTCAAAAAATAAATCATAATTGGCGGAGATAATAGGAAAAAACGATTTTACAATGGGCGGAATGCACTTTCCGAACATTACTGTGTTGAAGGAAGTTTTTGTATGATGCAGTTCTATTTAAAGAAATAAACATCTAATATAGCAATAAATATATATTTTCGCAAGAAATATAATGTTCATTTATTACAAAACGATATTGTCACCAAATGCTGATGAACTATTTCAAAGAAAAAATCAAAACCGGTTATGAAAAAACGATATTTTTCCCCAGTCCCTATTTCTTAAAAATCGAAATTCTTACAGTTTCAAAGTATTTCAAAAAAAAAAAGCGCTGGATATGGGTACCCAACTAAAATCAAACAAAATGGGGAAGTCTTTTGTTATTTTATTTTGTCTAGTAATAATAAAAATAAAATACTGATTTTGAAGTTTGAAAATTTTAATTATAGTAAACCACTACAACGTTATTTTGTCTAGCCGTGGTCTGGCCACTTTTTTTCATGGTTTTTGCTCCGGGAATGCAAGCACGTGTAGACATTCCTATCAAGTATGCTTATTTTTTGTAGCCCCTCTTCGTAAACATGTTGAAATATGCTGTCTAATTTTCTCACTAAAACGATTCAAAGGCTACTATTACTTTATTTGGAAAAAATATTATATAGGTACCTATTTAGATAATATAAGATAGTATATCCGTCAAAGAGTAGCCGATTTGGGAAAGGCTGTTTTACAATACCAAATTGATAAAAAAATATATTATTTATGTCAATGTTATCAAATAATATAATAATATCAATAAATAAATTTTACAGAAAAAATATATATTTTAGATTTTAGGGATAAACTAAAGCATGAACTCTAATAAAAATAAACAAAGAAACATCAACCTAGCAGCTCATGAGAAAAACACTAATCTTTTTATGAGCAAGGTATAATCATTCTCAATATGTTTATGAGGTAGTTTTTAATCTACATTAATAATGTAACTAACGTCACTGTTCTAATATTATTTTATGTTAGGAGCATCAGCATTTAGTAACAATATTGTTTTCAAACAAAATATTACTTGGGAAAATATATGTATATTTACTGCTTCTGCTTTATTCTGAATCACAAATGAGTATTATTATTCATTTTAAAATATAGATAATAGGTAAAATCGATTTACCTATTATCTTGGGCAATTTCGATTTTTTCTTTGTAATCCTTTGGAACAATTTAGAACAACCTAGAACAACCGTCAAAATTTCGATTTTCGAAAAAAGGGGCGCCAGAAAAAAATTGTTTTTTGCCGTTTTTTCGGCCAATTATGATTTATTTTTTGAAATCCTTTGGAACAATTTAAAACAAACTTAGAACAACCCAGAACAACCGTCAGAATTTCGATTTTCGAAAAATGGGCCGCCAGAAAAAAAAACTTTTTTGCCGTTTTTTCGGCCAATTATGATTTATTTTTTGAAATACTTTGGAACAATTGAGAACACACCTAGAGTAACCTGGAACAACCGTCAGAAGTTAGATTTTCGAAAAAAGGGGGGCTAACTTCACACTTTTTTAAAAACGTTTTCTTGCAATATCTTTTGAAATATAAGAGATACGGTTCTGATGTATAAGAATAATGTTTAGAACAAATCTAGAACAACCTGGAACAACCCTCAGAATTTGAATTTTCGCAAAAAGGGGGTCCGTGGGAAAATCGTTTTTTTCTATTATCTCGGCCAATTATGATTTTTTCTTTGAGATCCTTTGGAACAATTTAAAACAAACTTAGAACAACCCAGAACAACCGTCAGAATTTCGATTTTCGAAAAATGGGCCGCCAGAAAAAAAAAGTTTTTTGCCGTTTTTTCGGCCAATTATGATTTATTTTTTGAAATACTTTGGAACAATTGAGAACACACCTAGAGCAACCTGGAACAACCGTCAGAAGTTAGATTTTCGAAAAAAGGGGGGCTAACTTCACACTTTTTTAAAAACGTTTTTTTGCAATATCTTTTGAAATATAAGAGATACGGTTCTGATGTATAAGAATAATGTTTAGAACAAATCTAGAACAACCTGGAACAACCCTCAGAATTTGAATTTTCGCAAAAAGGGGGTCCGTGGGAAAATCGTTTTTTTCTATTATCTCGGCCAATTATGATTTTTTCTTTGAGATCCTTTGGAACAATTTAAAACAAACTTAGAACAACCCAGAACAACCGTCAGAATTTCGATTTTCGAAAAATGGGCCGCCAGAAAAAAAAAGTTTTTTGCCGTTTTTTCGGCCAATTATGATTTATTTTTTGAAATACTTTGGAACAATTGAGAACACACCTAGAGCAACCTGGAACAACCGTCAGAAGTTAGATTTTCGAAAAAAGGGGGGCTAACTTCACACTTTTTTTAAAAACGTTTTTTTGCAATATCTTTTGAAATATAAGAGATACGGTTCTGATGTATAAGAATAATGTTTAGAACAAATCTAGAACAACCTGGAACAACCCTCAGAATTTGAATTTTCGCAAAAAGGGGGTCCGTGGGAAAATCGTTTTTTTCTATTATCTCGGCCAATTATGATTTTTTCTTTGAGATCCTTTGGAACAATTTAAAACAAACTTAGAACAACCCAGAACAACCGTCAGAATTTCGATTTTCGAAAAATGGGCTGCCAGAAAAAAAAAGTTTTTTGCCGTTTTTTCGGCCAATTATGATTTATTTTTTGAAATACTTTGGAACAATTGAGAACACACCTAGAGCAACCTGGAACAACCGTCAGAAGTTAGATTTTCGAAAAAAGGGGGGCTAACTTCACACTTTTTTTAAAAACGTTTTTTTGCAATATCTTTTGAAATATAAGAGATACGGTTCTGATGTATAAGAATAATGTTTAGAACAAATCTAGAACAACCTGGAACAACCCTCAGAATTTGAATTTTCGCAAAAAGGGGGTCCGTGGGAAAATCGTTTTTTTCTATTATCTCGGCCAATTATGATTTTTTCTTTGAGATCCTTTGGAACAATTTAAAACAAACTTAGAACAACCCAGAACAACCGTCAGAATTTCGATTTTCGAAAAATGGGCTGCCAGAAAAAAAAAGTTTTTTGCCGTTTTTTCGGCCAATTATGATTTATTTTTTGAAATACTTTGGAACAATTGAGAACACACCTAGAGCAACCTGGAACAACCGTCAGAAGTTAGATTTTCGAAAAAAGGGGGGCTAACTTCACACTTTTTTTAAAAACGTTTTTTTGCAATATCTTTTGAAATATAAGAGATACGGTTCTGATGTATAAGAATAATGTTTAGAACAAATCTAGAACAACCTGGAACAACCCTCAGAATTTGAATTTTCGCAAAAAGGGGGTCCGTGGGAAAATCGTTTTTTTCTATTATCTCGGCCAATTATGATTTTTTCTTTGAGATCCTTTGGAACAATTTAAAACAAACTTAGAACAACCCAGAACAACCGTCAGAATTTCGATTTTCGAAAAATGGGCTGCCAGAAAAAAAAAGTTTTTTGCCGTTTTTTCGGCCAATTATGATTTATTTTTTGAAATACTTTGGAACAATTGAGAACACACCTAGAGCAACCTGGAACAACCGTCAGAAGTTAGATTTTCGAAAAAAGGGGGGCTAACTTCACACTTTTTTTAAAAACGTTTTTTTGCAATATCTTTTGAAATATAAGAGATACGGTTCTGATGTATAAGAATAATGTTTAGAACAAATCTAGAACAACCTGGAACAACCCTCAGAATTTGAATTTTCGCAAAAAGGGGGTCCGTGGGAAAATGGTTTTTTTCTATTATCTCGGCCAATTATGATTTTTTCTTTGAAATCCTTTGGAACAATTTAAAACAAACTTAGAACAACCCAGAACAACCGTCAGAATTTCGATTTTCGAAAAATGGGCCGCCAGAAAAAAAAAGTTTTTTGCCGTTTTTTCGGCCAATTATGATTTATTTTTTGAAATACTTTGGAACAATTGAGAACACCCTTAGAGCAACCTGGAACAACCGCCAGAAGTTAGTTTTTCGATAAAAGGGGGGCTAACTTCACACTTTTGGATTTGGTTTTTTTGCCATATCTTTTGATATATAAGAGATACGGTTTTGACGTATTCGAACAATGTTTAGAACAAACCTAGAACAACCTAGAACAACCGTCAAAATTTTAATTTTTGCAAAAACTGGGTCCGACTTCATACTTTTGGCTTTGGTTTTTTCCCATTTTCTCGTCTGATTTTGATTTTTTCTATGAAATACTTTGGAACAATTTAGAACAAACCTAGAGCAACCTAGAACAATCATCAGAATTACAATTTTCAAGAAAAGGGGGGCTGGCAAAAACTCGTTTTTTCCGATTATCTCGGCCAATTTTGATTTTTTTTTCGAGATTCTTTGGAACAATGTTTAGAACAACTAGAACAACCTGGAACAACCTTCAGAATTTCAATTTTCGAAAAAAGGGGGGCTGGGTGAAAAAGTCGTTTTTTTCAATTATCTCGGCCAATTTTGACTTTTTTTTTGAAATATTTTGGAACAATTTAGAACAAACCTAGAACAACCTGGAACAACCGTCAGATTTCCGATATTCGAAAAAAGGGGGGCTAACTTCACACACTCCAAAATTTTGTGCCTTTTTCAGATTTTTGGTGTCTTTTGGTGCACGTTCGCTTCGACCCAAACGGGCGCCTGTCTTGTGTAATATATGCGCCGGGCCTGAAACACACAAATCGTTCAAATAAATAAGAGTATCGTAATATAAAACTATTGTACCTTCATTCATTTTAAGTTCCATAACAGTAACAGAAACAGTAAGCACTCAACAACTAAATGTTCATATATCTACCTGTCTTTGAAGACGATACAGTTGTCCCATTGTATTGAAAATATAGTAGAATTATACAAGCTATGCTCAAGCGCTTGTTGCCACTTGGAATGCAATAGCACCTATTCAAATAAAGTGGTGCAGAAAATAGAACATAAACCACTTCAATGAAATGGTGTGACTTGGAATGTGAAAAGAAATTGAAGGTGTTACAACATATTTGAGATTGTAAACAATAATTCCACAATATTAAAATGGATATATGTAATTTTTCTTATTATAAAGAAAGATCGTGTAACGTTTTTAACATTTTTAAATTTGCAAAATTTAAAGACTCACCTGATTATAAGATAGAGGCAGGTAAGTAATAGTGCAAAAAACTCCATTCAATGAACCATAATCTTGCATAGGCAAAAGTATTTTTAAAAATACTTTTGCATTGCAATATAACTAAATACAACAATTTTTAATTAGTCAGTGTTAATTGCTTAATTTTAAATTTCTTTCCAACTAGCTTTTGAACGATTTTTCATTTTTAAACATAAGAATTTTTGTCTAATTTTAATAGAATAATGTAACAATGCTGCATATAAGTACTATGTATGCACTTCTTATTTACTTTGCTTTATTAGAAGCCTGCTGCCGTGTATAAATTTTACACGATTTCACCCTCAAACTCGGGAAAATTTTATTTGTTATTTAGCTTTATTTAACATTATATGAAAAAATGAGGTGTGGCCACCACACGACTTTCTTATACGTATGAGCGTTTCAAATTATAGAATTAAAAAAAAATTATACAAAAATTATTCATAATCCTATTTTAAGTAATTCTATTCTCTTAATAAATCTCTATAGAATGCATACTTTGCAAGATATTATAAAAAAAAGTGCTACTCGCTAAGAGTAAAAGTGCTACTTCCGGTCTGAATTTTGAAAATTTATTTCTACAAAAAACATTGCAAATCTAACTCTAAATACTTTTGTAGTCTTGATAAATATATACAAAAAGCATAATTTACGACATATTTGCAAAAAATCGCTATTCGGTAAGGGTAATAGTGTTACTTCCTGTCCGAGTTTTGAATTTTTTTTTATACAAAAGATATTTCAAATTATGTTTTAAATACTTTTGTACTCGTAATGTACCTGCCTAGAAAGCATGACTTGCGAGATATTCGCCAGAAACTGATTTTCGATAAGAGTAAAAGTAGACACAGACATATTTTAAGGGTGTTGTATAGGTACATTTTCAAATATTTACAGATTAAAGGCTACCTTTAAACTTTATGCAAAAATGATTTAGATGAAATATTCTTATAATGTTAATCTACACGTCCCTAGGCATTTTGTTTTTTCAATTTTTTATTAATTGTTATAAAAAATTAAATATAAATAGACCATCGAAAAATAAAATGCGTACCGACGTATAACATATTATTGTGAACATTAATTTCTAGCAAAATTTTTTCGTATTTATTAAGATAAATGTGTAATTTGATAAGAAAGAAATGCATTTTTGGCACTGCTTTAGTACGCCACCTGTAGTCAAATATTTGATATATCCTTGCAATACAAGACAGGGCGGAGTTACTTTGTTTAGGTGGGGATTCAGTTTACGAGCGATATTCGGAATACAGAAATCGTTGTTACGGTTTTGAGTAGGTATTTGATTAAACATTTTTTATATTATTTTACATATCATAAAATTGAAAACATTATCCCGTAACCTTGATTTAACTTTATAAAATTAATATACTTACCTATATTTTCTTTTTGTAAAATTTACTTATATTATTTTGTATTACATTTCATAAAATTGTACACATTGGCTGGCAGGCTTTGATAACTTTTACATAAATACAAACTTAAACAAAAACATTACATATGATTCATAAATAATACTAGCTTTTTTAGTTCTTCCACTATTTTACATTTATCAAGATAAAATACTACTGACATTTATAAGTGAGTTAAAAATAATGTAAAACTAATATAGAAAATGAGATGGATATAGATGGTCCCTACTTCCTCTGTACAGATATTGTACCAGACTGGTAGACGTTCAAAAGATTAATTTACGACGTAGCAAAAAATTACTCTCAAACGATTCAGTGTTCGGACGGTTATAAAAAGATTTGAAGTAAACCAGAAATTACTCCGAAAGGATATCTTTTATTTTAAAAATTTAGCTAGATTACTTTTCCTGTTATGGCAAATAAAGAACAGACAGAAACAGGACTTATTATTTTACAGATGTAGTTACATAATAATAATGAATAAACATTAAACTTTAAATAATTTATATATAATAATAAAATAATGAAATTCCATTCAATACATGATATTATAGTACAGTCATTCTGTATTTTTTTAGAAAAAAATATGCGAGACTATTTTATTTGATTAATCGTTAGTGGGGTATGCGACGACTCTAAAACCAAACAGTTGGAACCCCCCCTTCCCTCCTTGTGAGTTTTTGGTAATCTCAAAAAGTTTTTGAATGGAGTTTCCGAGTAAATGGTTGGTCGAACAACAAATTTTTTTAACAAAAAAAAAATATTATCTACAAATTATCTAATGTACTCGCTGCGATAATGAAGATGGCAGTAAAGTTAAAGAGATACCACGTGACTTGGATCCGGCGCATTCAACAATTTCAACAATCTTGAAGGACAGGACTAAAGTAAAAGATGCATTAAAATCATCGACAGGTTTTAGAGCCGTAATAACTAGGCAGCGGAAAGGTCTGATTCTTGAGATGGAAAAGCTCCTCGCGATTTGGTTGATGACCAGATACAAAATAGAATGCCGATGAGCCTACTAATTATTCAGGCAAAGGCGCGAATGATCTCTGAAGTTTAATAGAAGTATTAGCGGTGAAGCAGCAAGCGTTGACGTCGAAGCAGTGGAATAATTTATTGAGCAATTTGATAAAATTATGGATGAAAAAATGTAAAATTTCAGAAAGTGTTCACGAATAATTTAGATTTTGACAAAGACGAGTACACTAATGCCATACATAAAGTAGTGGAACTTACTAACATACTTAATTTAGAAGCTGAAGTGGAGGATATTGAAGCATTAGTTGAGTATATTAAGGGAGAATTAACAAACGAAGATTTAATAGAGTTGGAAGTACAATGGCTCCCGGAAGAGGAACCAGTAGAGGAAAGTGAATGAAACTACTAAAACTAGAAGATATGGATTCAAATATTGAACGGTTCACGAAAGTTGAACGGCCAATAAGTGAAGTTTTACAAGTTACAAAGCATACTACATTAACGACATTCTTTTCAAAAGCTATAACCAGAACTCCTGCCCTTGTAAATACTTCTATTTCTTCGCCTCCAGCTCCCTTACCAGGCCCCTCTACAGCTTTTGATAGCTCTGGTGATAAATACAATGACGACGTTGATGAACCACATTTTGCACTACATATCATGAATAGTTATTCTTCGTTTTTCACACAATGAATTTAAATTTTTTAATACGTCACTTTTTAATTTTTGTATGTATTCTTATGTTCTGTAATATATAAGGGATGCAATTAAAAAGTTTCCTTAATGATTCACTATAGAATGCACACTTTGCAAGATATTCGAAAATAATAAAGTGTGGCCACCACACAACTTTCTTATACGTATGAGCGCTTCAAACTATAAATTTTATGAATCTTTTTATACAAAAATTATTCAAATTCCAATTTTGTATAATTTGAAACGCTAATATGTACAAGAAAGTCGTGTGGTGGCTACACTTCATTATTTATAATGGTCCTCCGGCCCATTGTGGAAGAGGTGTCACTAATTTTCTCAATGAACAGTCTCCAAATCGATGGATAGGTCGTGGTGGTTCCATAGCTTAGCCACCGCCATTTCCGGATCTCTACCCACTAGATTTTCTCATATGGGACATGAAAAAATCTAGACACTTACATATTCAAGGGGAAAGCCTAAAAATACCGGCTCATCCATAAGATTCATGACATTTTATGAGGCGAAAAACAATATGGAGAACTACAACTGGGAACGAGGACTCTGACGGAAGATTTAGTTATGCATTGTACAATGCGGTGGCCACATTGAGCTGCTTTAATAATGCTCCGTAGGCTTTCCATAAAATAAATCACATTTTCTTCTAAACCCTCTAGTAATTAATTACAGCTTCGAACACCGATATTTCAAGAACCGTTAGGAATTCGGAAAAAGTGAATAAGAACATTTTTGCTTAAAATTAGTCATTGAATTCATGTATGAGATTTCTCGGATACCTTGCCGACCACCTTGTATAATAATAGTACCTATAGATATAAATAATTATCCTGTGATTTTCAATACTGCCAATGGAAAAGATAATCAAGACGATGATGACATTAGTGCCTTTCAACAGAATATTATTATTATTATATAGTATTCATAGGCACTAAGTAATATTTCTTTTAATCAGAATTCCCTCTTACATATTAACTTATTGAACACATGTCAGACTAAAAAAATTTACGATCTACATTCCTGTAGCGCCAAGACACTAGACTGAATAAATCATACAAAATATTACTAGCACCTACGTTACGTAGAGTATGTGTAGCCTGAACAGAGACAATTAGCACTTAACGCATCAGACGTATGTCATTTCGAATGCATCACTCCATAAGGGCGGTACTTATAAACTGGGAACTGTACAATTTAGATTTTTACTATAGCATTTAGCAAAACAGTACATGGTAGTGGGGTATTGGCAAGTCCCACCCATGAGCACTACCCCCCGATACCCGCGCCGAAGACGTCGAAATTTTTAGTTTGCTATACAACACCCTTAAAAACCACTTTTTTGGTATTAGGTGACTTCAAAACGTGGACATCTGCAAAAATCTCGAGGTCGAAAATTTTCGTTATCACAATACTTCCTTATACTACGTATAAGAAAGTAAACAAAAACCAAATTTTAAGAATTTTTTTATATAATAATTATTCGAGATCCTATTATAAGTACTTTTATTCCCTTAATTAATCTCTATAAAATGCATACTTTGCGAGGTATTCGAAAGAAAGTGCTATTCGATAAGAGTATAAGTGTTACTTCAGTTTCGAATTTTGAAATTTCATTTATACAAAAAATATTCCAAATCCCGCTCTAAAAACTTTTGTATCCTTGATAAATATATACAGAATGCATAATTTACGACATATTTGCAAAATATCGCTATTCGATAAGAGTAAAAGTGTCCGGTCCGAATTTTGATTTTTTTTTTACAAAACGTATTGAAAAGTAAGTTCTAAATGCTTTTATATTTGTAACGTACTTGTCTAAAAAGCATAGCTTGTGAAATATTCGCAAAAAACTGATTTTCGATAAAAGTAAAAGACCTACTTCCGGTAGGCATTTTGAAAAACTTTCATAATAAAATTCTTCTCAAGTTTAATTTTCAGTACATATGAATTCTTTATAAATTTGTTTAAACTTAGTAGTTGATGAAATATTGGCAAAATTCAATTTTTTCACTGAAATAAACTACTTACTACTTGCGGTCTGCCGATTTTACTGAAAATCTATTCAGATCTCAAGAGGGAGATTATACTCGTAAATAAAATTTGGAATTGATAGCTATAGCGGTTTGACCGCTACCGTGGTCACACACACACACACTGACACACAGAGAGACATTTTTAAAAACTACTTTTTCGGTATCAAGGGACTTCAAAACGTGGACATCTGCAAAAATCTCGAGGTCGAACATTTTCAACATCACAATACTTCCTTATACTACGCATAAGTAAGTAAAAGAAAACGGAAATCTAACAAAACCATAAAAATATAGTTGCACCGTACTATTTGGTTTTACGATGTAGAGAAGAACTACATAAAAAATCCTAACGTTATTCGGCTATTAGTATTTTCTTTGATAACATACGATATTCATGGCTAATTGTTTGAAAAGTAGAGGAAATTTATAGGTACGCCCTCTGTTTTCAAATATCTAACCCTATATTGTGGAAAAGTTTCCGTTTTTCTGAACTTAACAAAATGTTGCTGCTAAGTAATTATAATATATAGATATAAATGTTTACTTGCTGAATCAACTTTTGTAGTTAAAATACGGTTTTTACGATCATTAATCAATTTCGTTAAAACTAAAACTCACTCACATTCATTAATACACAACAAACAACACACATAATATATTTGACATGAAACTGAACTGTGAAGAGGTAATCTGCCATAGAATTAAATTAAGTGCGATAGAATCGTCGAGACATCGTACACACGCACTCACACAAACAGTTCAGCTGTCCAGATGAAAGTGGAGGTGAAGTTTATTGTAATTTTGTGCCATCGTTAAGGACTGCTTTAACAATAACAGGATTCTATTATGCAACAATATTGGGCAGTGTGAAAGAATACCTGAAATAACGATGGCTAAGATTGACGCATAAGAAACATCCTATCTATTCCTTTAAGCGCTCAACTACTGCCGTCAATGCATTTTTGCAGACAATGAACAAAATACTGAATGAAAAAACTGGAAAACGTAGAACACTCAATGGAGACTATATTCAAAAATAGTATACAGTTTTTGACAAAAAAATGTTGCTTTCTTGCCATCATTTTCGAAAAGCTAAGGAAAATTCTAATAACGCAGATCTCACATTTTCAAAATAAGCCTCTTTAAAAACTACCTATTTTTTGCCATCAAATAAAAAAAATCTACCCTTTTACAACCGTATGTGAAGAGAAAGAGGAAATAACTATTACATAAGCAGATTCAAACAAATACATTAAAAGTAATATACATACGCAACTATTCAATGGTTATTGGAACACATATGCTCTCATATGCTGGTCTCTACCAGCAAATAGTTTTTTATTCTCATAAAAGAAATATAAACTCAAATTCTGAGTTGATACTAATAACGATACACATTCAAAAGTGGAGTATACTCAAATCGCTGAAGAGATTCAGTGATCACGTTGGGTTCACGTGATCACACCAAACTCGTGTGCACACAGGCACATAAACTCATTCAAGAGTCAATGTCTGTAAAATAGTTTAGCCGCAGTATTTGACATAATAAATTGTGCATATTCAAATGAAAACAGAATAGATGCTGTCAAAACAGATTTAACGGAAACAGGAACCTAAAAGTAACTAAACACCTGCGATCGGTAATACTATTACAGTTTACCTAATCGCCTAATGTAAACGATCTTTGCCGCCGACAGTTTTTATGCATAGGATGCCTTGATCACGTTGTGATCACGCACTTTTATTACTGAGTCTCTTCGGCAATTCTAGTATAGATGACGTTATTACCCAGCCTCCATGTAAACTGTTAACATGAATCTATTAAAACCGATTAAAACTATTAATTTTTGATCACACGAAATAAATAACTATTTCAGTAAGATTTTAGTAAATTCAAGAAAAATTCCATAATTGCTATACAGAATGAGTATTCTGTATAGCAAAATGTTGTTATCTTTATGATGTTTGTTGATACTACATATGTTTCACGATACTATTGCTTCATCAGGTGATTTGCAACTGTTAAACGGCCACAGTTCGAAATCATTTAGAATAGAGTGGCCTGCTACAGTATAGGCTTAAACAAGTCGCAACCTACACTAAACTTATAGCGTGTAAACTTTTATAGCTCTCTTTCTATGTACATGTAATGTAATGTAGTTCATGCATAAGTAGGGGAGACTGGGGCTGGTTGTGAAATTTTTTTGGTAAAGTGTCTCAACTTTTTGTTTATGTTGTTGTTTTAAATGAATCTAGGCTTGCTTGATTCAGTAACTAATCAGGATTTAAATTTAATAATAATTTTGTGTAACTGCCTATTAAAAATTATATAAATAAATAAATTCTGAAAAAAGACGCATATAACTTTTTACCCCACACCAGGGGCTGGTTGTTACACCACAAGGGGTAAATTGTTACAACAAAAAAACAAATGTAATATTCGTCGTTTCTGTTCTTAATTTGAACAAAAATTAAATATTATTATTTATAACGAATCACAAAAACAGTTTTACTAGTCAAAGTAATAACTTCTAACTTTAAATAAAATTATAATTTTACTAAAATAAAAACTTAGGCATACAATTTTCATTTGTCAAAACTACATAAAAATTTTTTAAAAGAATAAACAATAAAAATAAGTAGAAATTCCATAAATTAGATAAACTTATAGTTTTCTTTTAAACAAAAATAAGAGTAATTTTTAGCCTGAACGAAAGTATTAGACAAAAATCTTATTAACGACCAACATAACATTTAACTTTGGCTATCAAAAAATATACATATATATAATTATCTTAAAAAGACCATCAAATCTTAAAAACAGAACAGTTAAAATCAGTTTAAATCCGTTGATGATATTAGTTGGATCCAATGCCAAGGGTAAAGCTTTATTTACTATAGATAGAATATCGTGGATAGTCATTGTTTTACTCGAATGGCTTCTAAGCCAAGCCTCTTGTTGGCTGGCATAGTAATTTTTAAATGGTCCGTAGACTCCCACATCCAAGGTCTGAAGCTTATGAGAGCAATGTGGCGGATAGGACAGCAACAGCACATTGTGTTGTTTTGCCATTTCAACGACTTCGATATCCAAGTGCGAAGAATGATTGTCCAGTAATAAAAGCACATGATCGGATGGAGATGGTTTTACACTGTCTATGAAATGTTTCATGAATATTCTGAATTCAACCCCAGTCATCCAGCCACTCGAGTTACCAGCGCCAATGCAATCTGCAGGTCCATCGCGAACAAAGTAGTCCCTGTATTTAATTCGTGGGAAGATGGACATACATGACACCGAGTTTGCCGCTGCATTCGCTGCTACACAAAGAGTCACAAGAATGCCCCTCTCTGCTGATGTTATGGAGCCAACTTGTTTTGAATCTTTTGGAGCCAATATTTTTCTAGGTTTCTGCACTGTTGTAATACCTGTTTCATTTACACTCCAAATGCGTAAAGAAAAAAATGTATATCTAACACGTCCGCTAATTTAGAAAAAAAATTATTAACATTAGTTTTATTAAATGACGTGGCTCTGCTCAGGCTAGTAGCCTTTGGCGTTCTTATAGACAAAGACTGGTTGCGTTTTAAAAACGCCGTCAACCAATCAACTCCTGCTTCTTTATTATTGAGCCACGATTGCGGCATAACAACATTGTACTTAAGTGCAAAGCGAATGCTAATTGCCGGACATCTTTTGGCGTCAATTCATAGTAAATTTGGCTACATTTTGTTAAATAATTCGCCAAAACGGTCTATTGATCATTGCTAAAAACTTGTCTATTCTTCTGGTAATCGACTGTGACAAATTCCGTAGGTATGCCCTTCTCCTTAGCTTCGCGTCGTTTTTTTAAGTACCTTGTTAGCGACATATGACATATTTCAAAATCGTTGGCGATGCCACGGGCTTTTTTCATTTTATCCTCATCCAAAATAGCTGCTGCTTTGTCGTAGATGTCTTGAGATATTTGTCCACTCTCACTTTTTCCTTAATACTTCCTCATCCTAGGAAAAACAACAAATTTATATAATTCAAATTATACCAATCAGCAAAAAACACGACGGGGCAGGTTGTGACAAATTAATTTGTGATTTGTCACAACCTGCCCCGAGAAAATGTCACTTTTAGCCCCAACACCAAATCTAACCTTTCAAGATTAAATAGCAATTCACAAATATTTGGAAAGCTTATAAAAGTATATTCATTATAAACAGAAAGAATTAGAGAGTATATACCACAACACACACATGTCTGATTATGTAGATAACAAGTTCTAGACCAATATTACTAAAAAATGAAAATTTTACTAATCTGCGTTTTTAGCGGGCTCCTCTCACAAGAACGCCAGCGCCACTGGCTCGTACGGTGTGTCGGCCGATAATGGCGTGATCATTTATCTCTTGCTAACGTCACTATAGCGTTTCCGGTTTAGGTACAGTTGCCCCTGTAACTACCTGCCCCTGTCACAACCAGCCCCTGTCCCCCTACGTGTGAATTCGTTTAATCAAGGATGAACCTATGCTACATTAGACGCGTAAGAGAATTGGCATTTTTTATATAATTTATGTAAAGTGAAACACGAACTAGATATTGGATTTGATTTGTGAAAAAAGCCAAATCTTCGAACTTGAAGTTGTTTGGAGGTGATCTAAGAAAATTCAGAGATGATCAATTCCTAGCTAGAATTATCCTTATAAGAAGTAATCTATTTTCATCCATGCAAGTTTCTATTTGTGATTAGCGAATTATGTGTGTTCCAGCTATCAAGAGTTTTTAAATAATTAACTGTACTAATTAGTAACACACGAATGTTTAGTTTAAAAATTATAACGGAGAGAATACATATGTTTCGGCATACTGTGCGTTCATCAATTAGATGAATTGGAATCAGACTGGTACATACGAATAAAATAGCATCCAATATGTGTCGAGGCAGAGTTAAATTTAAAAAGAAAATTAATTTAATAATAATCTTTATTTAGCAATTGCAATTGAAATATAAATATATTACTTATAAACTAATACTTTTTCTACTTACGGACTAATTGTTCAAATGTTCTAAAGTTGTTAACACTTAAAAACTATAATTTAATCATTATTGAGTGAATCAAGCCTACTTACTATCTAATTGCTACATATATTTAAATTTCAATTTTTGATTATCTCCTATTCGTTTGTGGTTTATGCAATTTCTATCAAACGCTATGTGATTAATGTGAATATCCTCTTTAAGTTTATCAATTGTTCTTACACACAATTTATACACTTATATACAATTAAGTTATCACATTTGTTTGTCAAACGATTAGCAGCACAATTACCATATGTTTCCGCGTTTTTACATTCTTTGGCAAAATGATTATACCCTGCGCATTTATAACATCTAACTATTTGTAGGTGCACCTTACATTCTTCCATCCTACATTTATTTGTGTCCTGTCTATGATTCTGGAACACATCTCCGGTTTACAGACAATATAATATTTGCATACTTCTTCTTTTTCTTGTATAAGTATTTTTTTCTATTATTTTAGCTGAGACATCCTTGTCTACATATGTTAATTCATTCTGCCTAGTAATCATGACCAACACTTTTTCATTGTTTTCATCAACTACATACACACTTCTATCCAATTCCATTTATTACTTTTTCTCTTAATTTTTCTTTAGAATTACTATTATTATACTATTACACTATACTATTATATAATACAGTTAATAGTGATACTACCTTTTCCAACTTCTTTTGTTTCGTGTAATTTTTGATAATCTTTTTAGGTTTAACAATTAACACATCATTTCTCTTTTTCAGATATATAATATCTTATTTTCTGTCTTATTTTCGGTGTTCGAAATAAACTCTAAAATTGTATGAAACAATCCGTTTTGTTCTGATATAGTTTGGAGGCAATCATTAAGTTTTTCATCCATTTCATTCATTTTTCGACACACTTTCATTTTACGACAAATATCGAATACTTATGTAATTATATCCGTATCACTCAACTTCTTAGCTTTTTTGTCACTGACTGCAGCGCATTTACCATGTCTGTCTCCCTCACATACGAAACACTTTAACCGTTCTTTCTGTTCTTCTAAATTCCACTCGGCAAACATCGCATTTATTGTATGACATATCTTTCTTGTTTTATATATGTCGATCCACTTGACAAATGATTAATCTTCCATTTGATTCATCGATGCATTTCACTAATACTTTTCATCATTACAATTTCATATACCTATGTCTCAATAATAAATAACAATACTTTTCTTGTCGACACTGCACATATGCAGAGCCGATAAAAATACGTCCTCACTCTTTGAATATTAACTACTAATACGAGTAGTAGTTAATATACATGGGCGAGATAGGGGAAATCGGTTCAGTATCACTCAGACTATACCGACTCGTGTTTTGTCGGCTCTCGGGCACCGTATTACCTACCGGTTTCCTCGAGAGCCGACAAAACACGAGTCGGTCTAGTCTAAGTGAAACTGTACCGTATTCCCCTATCTCGCCCATGTATATTAACTCCTACTCGTATTAATAGGGAAGAATAACTATTTATTTCTAACGAGTTATTTAAAACTATTCTAACTTAATAATTTCTGAGGTTTCTAATAAATTGAGTTGTCTAGTTTCGTATATGCAATGATTTGAAATTGATACTGAGTCAATTGTAAACAGTGTTTAGAGAAAGTTAATCTGTTTTTTACCCAAAATAGCTGAATAGGTATGTTGTCTGTTCTATCCTCATTTTGAATGAAATGTATGCGTTCCCAAATTTTGAATTATATTCATGAGTTCATGTTTCATGTTTTTAAATTTTATTTTTCAGTAACAATTACTTACAATCTCTGAAGTATTTCTGTAACAAACCCAATATTCGCTACAAAATTAAAGAAACAAAACATTCCAAATATTTCGAAAATTAAAAAATCCTTTTTTCTCATTACTTTAAGGTATAGATTAAAAAGTAAATAGCTCAATTTTCTACGATACAAATAAATTAAAATATGATTGTATTTTTATGCGTATGTAAACAATTTTTCTAGAATTATATGTTTTTACAGATGCGTACCCGGCACATTCTGGCGAAAGTTTTTGTAGTTCGGATATATCACTTGACGGCAGCACGAATTTCGATCATCTGGATGAAGGCACATCTGACGCCCTTTCCCTTCAACATTTAGAGATACAATCATCGCACCAGCACAGCCACGACAGCTTGCCACCCAGCGGAATAGCAAATCCAATAGATAAACTATACCTAATGCAAAATTCGTATTTCAGCACTGAACAATAGAAAATATGAATTTAGGTTAGGTGTATCGTCGCTACCTAATCTACATTATTGTACTTTTATTTTCATTACTATCCTAGTGTATTTTATGTCAAGTTGTTTAGTCAACATTCATTTAATTTATTTTGGTTATAATAATAGGTTAGAAAAGCCACGTAATATTTCGGAACAATATCCACTTATCGTTAAAGTAGGTAATAATAATAAGATTCGCCTTTTAAATGACAACAGTACATACCTACCTAATAACGCCTTCTACAGTATATATACTTTTATAGGAAGTATATCTTTAAATAAAAACAATTAAGCCATTGCCATTTTCAAAATCAGAATCAGTTTATTGGCGTAGACCTATACAGGGTGGTTCACCGGGAACTGAATCGATCGATTGTGGAAACACTATAGCTAGGAATGATCTGAAATTTTGACACTATACTAAAGTCGATGGGGGCTATTCGTCTAAAATATTATCAAGATGGCTTCACGTCGGGCTATGCCGGAAGTAGGCACCAACTTCCTAATTTTAAATAGAATACCCTGTATATTGTCAGGTTTTTATATTCTACGTGAAATTCTAAATATATTTCATGTATAATGTCATATATCTAAGTGTAACCCTTTTTGACTTATTGAAATTCTTGTGTTAAATTTGACGTTTGCAGGCAGAAAGTCAATAGCACTTTTTCCATATAAAGATGAATTTATTATTTAATTTGAAGTAAATTCTCTCAAATAGATGGTCTAACTAATACGATTTGTATAAAATTGTTACAATTATTAATACAGAGAGTGTGAATTATAGGCCTGAAAACGAATTTGGAAAAATTGCCAAAAGACAATTTTTTTAAATGGGAAGCGGAAACCTTTAAAATCTTACCTTATTCTGCATTAAAAATAAGGATCACTTTGTATAAATATGTCTATTATAAAAATTGGTAGTTTTCGAAATATTGGACAGTTAGTGTTTTTATTTTCTACAATACATACTGTTTGCATTAGTTCTTTTTTCAATAGTTAGCAGTGTTTACAAAATTATAAATTGTCATTCGTTGAAGAAAAGTTATGCCGGGGCGCTTAAATTATACAAACTATGATTATTTAAATTTATTTATTATTTATGGGAATGTAATAAAGTTATGTCAAGAAGATGTGATACATTTGCACTCGATATCCGCAAAAACGGAAACCATCGACCAATACCGTTAAACGTATTATAGAAAACTTCAGAAACTTTGGATCCGTGAGGGCAAATGTTCAGGGAAATAAGCCAGTTATTAATAACGATAATAATGTAATGCAAATGTATCACATGTTCTTGACATAACTTTATTACATTCCCCATAAATAATAAATAAATTTAAATAATCATCGTTTAATTTAAGCGCCCCGGCATGACTTATTGAAATTATGATGTAAATGACTTTTCTTCAACGAATGACAATTTATAATTTTGTAAACACTGTCATAGCTAACTAATGAAAAAAGAACTAATGCAAACAGTATGTATTGTAAAAGATAAAAACAATAACTTGCCAATATTTCGATATGTCTATTATAAAAACTGGTAGTTTTCGAAATATTGGCAATTTCGAAAACTACCAGTTTTTATAATAGACATATTTAAACAACGTTATTCTTATTTTTAATGCAGAATAAGATAAAATTAAAATTAAAGTTGCCGCTTCCCATTAAAAAAACTTGTCTTTTGGCAATTTTTCCAAATTCGTTTTCAGGCGTATAATTCGCACACTCCGTATTAATAATTGTAACAATTGTATACAAATAGTATTTAATTGGACCATCTATTTGAGAGAATTTGCTTCAAGTTCAATAATAAATTCATCTTTATATGGAGAAAGTGCTATTGATTTTCTGTTTGCAAACGTCAAATTTAACATAAGAATTTCAATAAGTTAAAAGAGGTTACACTTAGATATATGACATTATACAGGAAATATATTTAGAATTTCACGTAGAATCTAAAAACCTGATAATATACAGTATATTCTATTTAAAATTAGGAAGTTGGTGCCTACTTCCGGCATAGCCCGAAGTGCCGCCTCCTTGAAAATATTTTAGGCGAATGGCCCCCATCGACTTTAGTATAGTGTCAAGATTTCAGATCATTCCTAGCTACAGTTTTTCCGCAATCGATCGATTCAGTTCCCGGTGAACCAGCCTGTATAGTGTTCCAGATAGTGTGCTAGCCATTGAAATTTTGTAAACGGTAGAAAATACAAAGTTGATTAAATGAGACAAAAGTTGATTTCATTCTGGCTTACTTGCCTAAAAAAAAAAAAACTTAACGATAAGTGTGTTATAGCTAAAACACTAAAAATCTACAATTTAAATTCTCAATAAATCTTCCAGCTCATTTCCTGTAATTATACATTCTTATTAGGATTATTAATTGTACAAGAATATATAGGTACATAATTCGTTTTGTTCTAATTGCATATTTAACAAGAGATCCAAAAATATTTTCTTTTCCGTCTTGTTAATATATGTCACATTTTAGATTTGCACTGCATTTTAGAAAAATTTGTTAAATTTATTGTTACGTAAAATGTCTAGAAATTTATAACATGGGCGTAGATTGTATTGTATTCCTTCTAGTAGGTACTTTACTATAATTTTTTCATAATGAAAAGAATTTAAACTACCGGACGTGAGATGAAATAGATAAATCATGTTTATTATATTAGTCTTCAAAAGATAGATGAATCAAGTGTCAATAATAGAGAAAAAAATAATAAGTAATTGCTAGAAAACTCACACGGGACTATCTATGTCAAATATTAACTGGGATTAATGAATTGCTAAAATAAATTCTCTTACTTATTGATGTATCTCAAGCAGGGCCGGCGCTAGTTTATTTTGGGCCACGTGCAAATGAGAGGCGCGAGGCTGGAATTAGGGGTATACAATCTGCCAAATTGGAAAGTAGGTTGTAAAAACAGACCTCTTTTTAGAAAATATAATTAAATAAAATGTATTTTCTCTACAAAAAAAGCAATAACAATAAAACTAAAAACTATAAAAATAGAACAAAACTCTAAAAAACCTAGAAAAAAGATAAAATTCTAAAAATAAAAAGAAGACTAAGTAATATATGTTTTTCTTGATTTTGCAGAGGCAAATGTATCTACTATTTTTGTGTAGTCAAGATCATGAGCAATTTCTTTTTCTATTGACAAAAAAGATAGACCTACTAGCCGCTCTTGCGAATTCTCTCGTTCTCTATATTGCTGTACAAAAAGCAATTAATTTGTACATTTTGAGCAGGCGCGTTGTACGTTTTGTTTTAGACTGCTGGTAACGCTGTGCATTAGCTGACTAGCTTTGTTGCAGTGCAGCTGCAGAACAGACAGTGCGGTCGAGTATTTATTGGCTAAGAAAAAGTGTATCCACTTTAAATAAATACTTATAAAAAGGATAAACATATGCGCTGTACCGAATGCATTCAACATTCGTTTACCATGTTTCTATATATCACTGTTGAAAATGCCGATACAAAATACTTATTCGCATAAAATGAGTACTTTAAATAAACCATATAAAAATGATTATAATTGTTGCTTGGAGTGCTGATAAATATGAAAACCAGATTAATGTTAATAATTTAGTTTACAAATTATGAAATTTTAATTTTTAATACTACTATTAATATGAATATCCAAAATAAACAAAGAAATCACTGTTATTTTATACTTTTAAGTTTTCACTTCTAACGGCAGTCCTCAATGACTGTATCGGTTTTTTTTGCATAAAAGTATTTTCGGCCTACAATGAAAATTTTATGAGCTCTATGTCCACCAGTATAATAAGTCTAAGTTTTTTTTGTCGAATCAAAAATTAAAACAGGACCGGACCAGACCGAACGCGGGGCCGGTAAAAGCGCGGGGCCGCGTGCGGGGCACCGTTTGCACGTGCCTAGCGCCGGCCCTGATCTCAAGGCTGTATTACACTTACCAAGTTCTTGACCAAGTTATTGACCAAGAACTTGATCAAGTTCAAATTGACGACAAGTCGTGTATTACACTTGTCAAGTCGACTTGGTCAATTTCTTGGCCAAGAACTTGGTGGCTTAGAACATGTTCTATTTTTCTTCTCAACTTGATCAAGTTTTTAGTGATTTCTAGTAATATTCATGTTATAAAGTTTTTTGCCAACTGCCTAAAATGTAAACACAAATTCCATTTTAGGATATTGTTAAAAATGACATGTTAATTTGATACTTCTTGAAAGAATTGTATGCGTAAATTATTTATTTTCTTTTGTATCTCTTGTGCAGTTATTTCTACATTCAATATGAAACACAAATCATCGGTAAAGGTGGCACATGACTAGTATTTATGAAATGGGATAGGCAGTCTTTTCGAATATCTTGATACTTTGATTTCTTTATTATGGATTTTAAGATTTTTTTTGCACTAGAAATTACACAATGTCTTACATGTACATTTCATTTCATTTACAGATACCCAATACAACTTTTAATTTTGTTAAAAATTCATCAAATGTGTTTCTATTTAGTTTAAATTAATCAACTACACATTACTAATTTATTTGGCATTATACAGAATGTCCGACAAGGTAGGTCGAGGTTTTTGTATAGTGACCCCTCGGTCAGAAATAAGTAAAAAACATGGGCCGAATTTTCAACTGTTATAGAGATATGCGTGGTCAAAGTTGCGCTATATGCATATGATATTTTTTCAGTTTACTTACAGAAAATTTTCGAAATTCTTAGCTTCTAAAGTTATTTACAATTAAAATGCGTTTATAAAGTCCTTTAGTTTGAAATTCTCAAACCAGTAATTAACAAAAGAAATATTTCAATACGAACATTGTTAAAAAAATAAGTTTCACAACAACTCGAACTAGCTATATAGTTTGAACACCGGTACTGGAATCGAGTAATTCCTTGTGACAAAACCCAAATCGTCATAAATTTTGAAGTTTGTGCTTGTATTGACATTTCTAAAAATGAATCAAGATCTCCTCGTAACAAACTTATGCAGAACTGTTTCCAATCCCTTAAAGAAAGAGGATCTTTCCCCAAACCAAACAGTGAACGTGAAGTTCCTCGCAGGAATAATGCTGAAGCTGTCCTACGGAAAGTAAAACAGGATCAACGAATAAGTCTACGCAGAATCGCAACAATAACAAGACAGTCAAACCCATCAATACACACTACGCTACTCAAAAATGGTTTGTACCCGTATCAATCCAGAACTTGAATAACAATTATTATGCTCCATATATAGGCAAGTCTTTTGTAGGGGAAGTACAGCTATGATGGCACCGTGGCTATGAGGGCTCATGACGATTTTTTATGATATCTCGATTGCTATGGTTGCAAAGTAGGCAGCCATCAATACATTAGTGTGGTAGAGTCTTATCTGTGTATTTACAGCTAAATTACTTGGGTATTTCTGGTACAATATCCGAAATTTAACTTAGCAGGTATGAAAAATTTTTATTATGGTTTTAGTGAAGTACGTTTTTTTTTGATTCAATTAGTAGAAACATACAAATTGTATTGATTGATATATAAATGTATATTATAACATCAAATTAAGGCCGGTAGTTAGTTCGTACGTTACAATACACATGCCACACATTCCCACAAAGACGTGTCTTACACTTCGGGCATGATGGCATACGTTTACTATGTCTATGATGGCTCATACCAATGTGCAGATGTTGTTTATAAGTACATTAATGTTTTAATGTTGATAGAAATTATAATTTTCAATTTGTTATAGCATAAGCGACATGAATAACAAGCAAAAAAAAATCTTCCAAAAGCCAGCAATGGTCAGCTGATAATATGGGAGAAGCTATAGATGCTATAAATTCGAAACATATGAGATGGAAACTCGCTTCGAAGACATTTAATGTTCCAACAAGAACACTTCGGCGAAGGGTTTCGGATAGTAATAAGGTGCTAAAAGGTAATGATGTAGGATTTTAGGGAGGTAGATTACCTATCTTTAATAAATAAAGAGAAGAATAAATAGTTGACCATATAAAAATGTTAAACTAAGGTTCTTTGGATTAACGTGTAGGTACTGATGTGAGAAAATTAGCTTTTTAACTTGCTAAAAAGCTAAGTCTAAAACATAACTTTAATAGCACAAAAGAATTAGTTGGGTGGGACTGGCTTCGTAGCTTTCTAAAGAGAAATCCTTCCATAAGTCTCCGAATTCCTGAAGTAACCTCTCTTGCACGAGCTCAAGCATTCAATAGACCAAATATCAAAGCATATTTTGAGAATTTGACAAAAGTAATTAAAGACTACAAATTTACGCCTGAACGAATTTTTAACATGGACTAATCTGGATTGTCCACTGTCCAATCTCGTTCTGAAAAAATTTTTGCATGCAAAGGAAAGAATCAAGTAGGCTCATTAACTGCTGCTGAAAGAGGTCAGCATTTTACAGCAGTTTGTTGTATGAATGCGATAGGAAATTTCTGCTTAGGTCAGAAAAACTTATCAGAATCTTCTGTAGTTGAAGTATGTAGCGTGTCATCAATAAAGATTCCAGTGACTTCTTCAAATGCGACTGATTTTATACAAGAATTATCACCGGTCCCTCAAATGGATTCAATACTGAAACAGAGAAAACGCAAAAGATCAAATGCGCAAGGTGTTTTGAATAAAACGCCCACTGTTGAACTACTAAAACTCAAGGAAGCAGACCAAAAAGCAAAAGAACTGAGAAAGTCCGCAAGAAAAATAAGAAAAGGGTTGAATTCGATGTTGATAGTTATAAAAATCTGGATCCAAATGTACCACAATTTTAAGATGATTCTGATGATGAAAATCCTGCTTACATTAATTTGTTTATCTATTGTAAATAATTAGTATCTACCTATGCCATCATTACCATATATGGTATGCCATCATTGCATTATATAGGTATATGATGGCACACTTGGCAATAAAATCAAAACATATATTTTATAGAAATATATTATTTTGGAATAGCTTAGATTGGTTATTTATGAAACTACTTTCTATTCTTTGAATTTTGCCATGGTTACATATCTATTGCGGTTTAAATGAACATAGTTACGCATATTTATAAAAAAGGATGCCATCATAGCTGTACTTCTCCTACTTGGATTTTAGATAAGAAAATTTAATGACGATTACACTTTTCTCTTGCGAAGCAACTTTCACCTGAGAAGGAGTTACTAGTTTCCACAACGAACATCTCCGGAACACTGAAAACCCACATGCAATTTTGGAGAACCATTTTCAGAACCGTTTTTCGGTGAATATTTGGGGAGGAGTGATTGGTAACGTTCTGCTTGGGCCGAATGTCTTCGAGGGAAGCCTTAATAGCGCAGCGCAATGTATAGAGATTTCCTACGAGATCAGCTTCCATTTCTGCTTGAAAACGTCTCTTTAAATGTACGTCGGCAAATGTGGTTTCAACAGGACGGGGCCACCGCGCATCATGGACGAATTGTCACAGATTTGTTGAATGTAACTTATCCTAGGGACTTTTACTTAGGGGGCCACATTAAATCAATTGTGTAAGAACATCGAAAGCCCAATACCAAAGATAATTACTATTAAGAATCGAGCAAGCTTTTGATGCGGTACTATACGTACAGGAGTGATTGAAAATGTAAATTGGAAGGATGAGTTAAGAAGAAGGGAGAAACTATATGTAACTGTTCATGGTGCACATGTCGCACGGTGTAAATCTTATTTTTTAACACTGTTCGTATTGTAATATTTCTTTTGTTAATTACTGGTTTAAATTTCAAAATAAAGGTTTTTAGAAATGCAATTTTATTGTATCTAAATAACTTTAGAAGCCTTAGCTTCTAAAGTTATTGACGCGTTACGTTATTACAATTAGAAATTTCGCAAATTTTCTGAGAAAGTATCATATGTACATAGCGCATCTATGGCTACGCATATCTATATAACAGTTGAAAGTTAGGCCCATGTTTATAAGACGTTTTTTACTTATTTTTGACCGAGGAGTCACTATACAAAAACCTCGAACTACCCTGTCTGACAGTCTGTATAGTACTTATGTAAACAGAGATGATGCTTACTTCATTTGGATCATTTTCTCTAATTTTTAGAATGAATTTGTTTTATTTTAGTACATGATTGTTTGGTTTTATATATTATTTGCACATTTTTCTCTGCTAAATGCCCGTATATAAGTATATATTTAATCATCGTCTATCCATTCATATCGCATATTACATTTAAAGTTCTCTCAATTTCTAATTTAATTGAGGTGGTATGCAATCAAACATATAAACAGAACAAAATGATAAATTTTAATAGTCTTGTTTTAAAAGTAGTGAAGAGTAGACTATAGAATTCTAAATGAAATGTCATTATGTTGATAGTAGGAATTCATTTCCAATAAAATCCGAGCTGGTTGATTTTTTTGGAATTAATTGAAGCGAGATTTCATTCGTAATTTCACTTATGTGAACAATTTGTCGTAAAATACAAATGGTCGTATATAAAAAAAACTAACGAAAAGAACTATCTGCCTATATGGAGTTTGAAAACTGTCAAATATGAATCTTTGGATTTAAATTATTTTTTATATACAAAAATATTTATTGTTTAGAATTTTTACATGTTAGTATTTACAACATCTAAACGGTGAACATTAAGGAAAAAAGCTGATGTAATATCAAATTAAGTATTTAAAAAGCTGGGCTAGCTTGGAAAAACGTACATAAATATTTTATTATCAAAATGCATTGGTCATGTTTTGTGTATAATTTAAGACCATTCTACGTAAATGATTATACCTTAAATTTGTACAAATCCAATTATATGTTTGTTGTGTAAATATATTTCGCAAGATTTAAATGGTAAACTTGTATTGTACATATTATGTTTAGGAATAAATTATGATAGGTATATTTCTCAGTCGAATTATTAATTGTGATGACTTACATATGTATTTATGCCAAAATGCAGTATTTCCTAGATTTTATTATGTATATTTTAAATAAATAATAAACAAGAACATTGTTTTTACATTCATAATGCTCCTATCTAAACTTTTTGCTTTTCAACACATTGATTAAGAATAAGTAACCGTACACTTCTCGGAGATATAAGGTGGTATGGGCGTGTTTATTATACATTAGTATATGGCCAACATGCCCATACCAGTTTATATCTCCGCGAAATGTACGATTACTTTTTTCTCTTGGTATACGAAGATTGGTGATATGTGGTAAATTGGGGCTTGTGTTTGATAGAATCCAAAACGCCTAGCTATATATATATATATATATAAGGTTGTAAAAATGTATTTATAAACATCTTTTTGGAAAAAAAATTCATGAATTTGAGTTTTACCATATCACCTGATGGCCCGAAAGTACATTTATACTATTCAAATTTTTTCGGGTTGTTGCAAACGATATATTTGTGGTACTTACATCAGCACAATTCACGATTTTTCACTAGTTTTCATATTTATTACTCTAATATTTGCTAACAACTGATATCAAGAGGAAAACAATTGTGGACATATCCACAGAATGGAAAACACAAAACTGATGAAGAGATTTATGCAGTGGAAATCAACAAATCATTGGAAGACCGTAAAAGACAAGGAAGGAAAGTGTAGCCAAAGTAAAGAACTCGGGGAATTAAGGGAAAACGGAAGAAATTACAAAATAAAAAAGACAACAAAGTAGTTAGGCATTTGATCAAATATTTTTCTATCAATTCCCTTGAAAATTGTCATAGCTTCACGATGCATAGTCTCTTTTGGACATTATCCAGCAAACTGGCGGCGTCATCATGAGATCATTTATTTACTCAGTCCTTTACTTCTGAAATGTAACTGATTTCGTAGAAGTAGAACGTGTTTCTTATTTCTTATATAGTGACTTTATGATAATTTCGATAGCAGTCGCGGCTGGTGAGTAGGTACGTTTAGGTGAAGCAATTAGATAGATAAGACTGAAGTGCTATAGAAAAACTGAGTGTATTATTTATTTTAACTAATAAATAAATGGCGTGCTGATACATGATCTCGTTGACACCCGGTATATAATAAAAAAAGACAATTAAAAAAAGAGAATTCATGAAGTTCCATCTATTTTTGTCAATATCTCCTATTCTAAAAAACATATAAATTTGGTTTTCCTACCAAAATATTTGTTTCGATTCTTTATTAACTTTTTTGAAAAGAAGCCTAATATTTGCTTACATTTCAGTTAACTCCATCTACCGTAATCCTAGTTTATTTAAAAAAACATTTGAACTGCCCCCACCACTTTATTTCACTAGATAGTAAAAAATGTGTAAGACTAAAAGTATTAAGGTGGCCGTTTAATAGAAAGAGAATCGTCACATTGCTCTATCCTTTTCTAACCATTAGGCGTGTATTATGTGTTGCATACGTGACTGTATTTTAATTAGCCATCTGATTGCCAGTAGCAGCGACATTATTTGTAAAACAAATTTATTGGATAACAGATGGCAGTACTAACGCCACGTATCTCTTAGATTGAACCAAATTATACAGAGACTGGCAGACCAGACCGTTGTTTTTTTTGTGTATGAGACAAAAAACAGAGTTTTTGTCTCATACACGATTTAATAGAATATGTGTCTATTTTGAAATCATTGATATTTACCCTAAATTGTAAAAATGCAAATTGCGTCCTTACAAGAATAATAGGAACATACTGTTACATATAATGTTTGTTTTGTAAATACCTATGTAGATCTGTCCTTTATCTATTTGATTTAGATAATAAATATGTATTTTTTAGTGATTATTGCATTTTTGAAAAAGGAATATATAGGCTGATTCAATTTTGATGGTCACCATGGGTATTTCGCTTATTATTTGGAATAGAGAGTAGGTTTGAGTTTGGCAAAGTTGGTAAATTTTGTGTTTTGTTATGTAACTTGAGCATGTACCATGTCTTAGTTGGAAGAATTAGATTAGTAGATGAGAAGTAACACTTGAGCGCGAAATACATAGTTACCAAGTATGTTGTCAATGGTTAGTTTTTTCAAAATGTGTAATGGATACAAAAGTATTCAGAAGTAAGTTTGGAACAACTTTTGCATAAAAAAATCTACTTTCACAGAGGCAGTACATTTTTATTCTTATAGATAAATAGTTTTTTTATAGAAGTATTTCGCCAAGTATTTATTCAAATTTGACTAAAAAATGAACTGTTTATTTAAGAAAACCCATAAGTAGTGAACCTGTCAATGTAAGAAACACAAGGCCTATTGTGTGTGTAAAAGTAAGAAAAAGAGAAACAATCAATATACCTATTTCACATACCTATAACACTCTAATTAAATAGGTTAAATCTACATGTGTGCTCAGAAAGTAGTTTTGGATATTATAAAATGCCCTCTTTGTATTACTTTTGATACCGTATCAGCTATTAGAATGCCCGATTCAGTTGGAAAAAAATTTGAAAGACCACCCTAAAATTTATCCGACAGTGTGGATTTCCCACGTTCATAATAATTTACTAAAATATAATTAAAAACGAGATCTGCAGAATATTGAATTAAATTTCTTACGTATGTAAGTAATTTTTATTATAGGATTGAAGAAAATAGATTAAAAATTTTGTATAGGTACCTAAATAACTTGCCTTATAATTAATACTAGTGGTCGACCAGTGGCCGAAATTTGATCTCAATTCATTAAATTTTTAAGTTTGAGTTATTGAGGTTCTTTTGTCAAAAAATATACTTCTATAACCATTGCATACCATTTTTTTCAATTTTCTATTACGTCAGCTGCGAGCGTGTAGAAATACGTCATTATGCATTAATTTTCGAGTTAATTAATTAATGTATTTGTTTGCAAAAAAAAATTCTCTCACTGTTTGACCATGATAGCGGCCAAACGGCAAAAGCCATCAATACCAAAGTGTATATTTAGGAATATAATCTCCCTCGGAAATCTGATTATATTTTCAGTGAAATCGATAAATCGGGAGTAGTACTTCATATCAGTGAAGAAAACAAATAATAGCAATATCTCGTCAATTACTAATTTTAGGCAAATATCTAAAGTATAACAATGTGATCAAGAGTAAATTAGAAAACAATTTTATAAAAGAATTCCTACCGGAAGTAGGTGTTTACTCTGATCGTAAAACAGGTTTTTGCGAATATATCGCAAGTCATGCATTCTAGACAAACATATCGAGTGTATGAAAATATTGAAAGCTCAATTTTGAATATTTTTGTAATAAGAAATTTCCAAAATTCGAACTGAAAGTACCTAGCAATTTTATTCTAATCGAATATCAATTTTTTGAAAATATCACGAAAATTATGCATTTTATACAGTATAAAAGTATTTAAACATGGATTTGGAATATTTTTGTAAAAAAAATATTCAAAATTCGGACCGGAAATAACACTTTCGCCAGTGACGGCTGTTTTAGAGAAGCAATTAGATAGACAAGACTGATTCGTTTATTATCGGTGATATGTTCGGCTACTGGGAGTATATCAGCAATAATAAACGAATCAGTCTTGTCTATGTAATTGCTTCACCTAAACGAACTCATCAGACTGCAACTGACTTTCACTCTTATCGAATAGCAGTTTTTTGAAATATCTCGCAAATTTGCTTTTTATATAAATTTCTTAAGTAACTTGACTACAGCACCATTTATCGGATCCTTGCCTAGCTATGAACCATCGTCTCGACAAAATAAATATATTGCGTGAATATGACCTCAATCGGTCAAGTCGTTTAGAAGCTACAAACAAGATCGCACACAAACGTACCAACGATTTATATATATTTGAAAATATATATATATTTAAAAAAAATTGTTTAATTATAATACACCATTTCTACACTTTCTCTAATCTTCAAATAATTTAACTTACATCATTTCATCGTATAATTTTAGAATACTTTCTTTAAATAATATGTCATTCTCAATTTTAATATTTTTTTGAAAATATTTGACCAAAACACGTGTTCAGAAAAAAATCATTTTCACATTGTTTTTAAAAGTAAAAACATAAACTTTGGTGGTGCTTGTAGCCAAGAAAATTCTGCATCATTTGGTATAAGTTGACTCGACAATACCTCAAAAACGTTTTTTCAAAGCCTACTTCTACTAATTTTGATATACCAAAAACTTATTTTTTTTTTAATGGAAGTATTTTATTGTGGCATTTTGTTTCTTTTTTTTTCTCTTTAATTTTTGTTAACAATGTCCTGTACCTATCTTTTGTAGTTTCTGAGATAATCACTATAGGAGCAATTAGCGGTCTAATAAAAACTACGAGCGTTGTTGTTCTATGTGCCGAAATATTCGTTCAACCAATGGAAGGCTGGAATGGTGCCCGACCTCTTTATTCAACTGTCAAACAAAGTAAAGGTTAAATCCACTATCCCAAAAGTAATAATTTTACAGAATGAAGGGCATCGCGTTTCAGTTTTTTTTAATTTCGGCAATATCCAGTTGCAGTATTTCATTTCTTGTGCATTTCTGGTGCCCGACCTCTTTATTCAACTGTCAAACAAAGTAAAGGTTAAATCCACTATCCCAAAAGTAATAATTTTACAGAATGAAGGGCATCGCGTTTCAGTTTTTTTTAATTTCGGCAATATCCAGTTGCAGTATTTCATTTCTTAAACTATTGGTTAACAACCAAATATAATAAAGCATAAGTTTACTGACATATTTGAAGATGCCGCCTCTCTAAAAGGTGTATGAAACAACGCTGCTATCTTCAATTTAATTTGCTTAATTGCTCGTATTCTTTTATTGTTGAAGCTGTTCATAACAGATGCCTGTAGTTTTTCAAAATTATAAATTGATGTCCTACAACTTTAATAGAAATAAATTTTGCAACAAAATAACGCAATTTAAATAACCTACAACTATTGTGCAACGTAACAACAATCAAAAGTAAGAAAAACAAATTTCATTAACGAATATGTTCAACATAACCACAAGTTTGTGCAATGCACGTGAGTATTCTGTTTTCCAAAGAAGTACTAATGTTGTATAAAACTTTTACATATTCTTATAAACTCTTCTCTGATTATAATGTTCATGTCTTCAACAAGATTTGAAAATCCGTCCGTAGAAAACGAAGATACTCTCCTTCATTAACATTTTCATCAAAGACATAAGGTCCAATTATGTAACTACCAATAACTACCACTGAATGACCAACAATTTTGAAAGTTTGCAGGTGTGATAAAGTGAAGGTTTTTATGTGTTATAATAACGAAAATTGTGACGATTAACGTATCCATTTTAATAGAAGGTAGCTTCGTCGGTAAACAACAAAAAATTGGGAAAGTCAGGCTAATTTATCTGCTGCCCATTGACAAAAATGTAATTAAAAACAATGACAAAATGTTTTTTTTTTGGACGTGTTTTGGTCAAAAAATTAAAAAAAAAATTAATAACTCAAAAACTATTGCCCCAATTTTGAAAAGGAAAAACAGCTGAATAGACAATTTTAAACAGTACTAAAAAATCCAAAAATTTATAGAGTGTCATTTAAAAAAATAAATTCCATGCATTTCCGGTGAAACCGGAAGTGCGTCAGGGCTTAATGTATTTTTAGAATATGCGCCTTAAGCAACCATGAAACTTTCTCTAATTGTTTTTTTTTTTTATTTAAAACATAAAGGAGCAATCAAAGAAACGGCTACTAATGACTCACCCTGTATATTACAACATACAGAAGGTATTTTCAGATTAGCATGACTTTTGAGATACACTGTACATAATCATCAAAACATAAATATTTTCGTAAAATATGGTTGAACAATAGGTACTTGAAATACTCTGTTGGCCCGATATTTTCAGTAGATTTATTATTAAATGAGAATCCAAGACGCCTGAGTTCTATTTTCGATTTTTTGTAATTGAAGAGCATGTTGTTTGTAACCTTTTTTTCTTTAAAGATACTCTTTTGATGCCTGACAAACACATATATAACGTAACTGAGTATGACGGAGTAAGCAATTTACAGTATGTCGAGTCTATATTTGCCGTAGACATTCAAATTTTTCAACACTCAACATGCCTAACAATAACCGATCGTTGGCAGCGCCCTCTGTTTAAGAATTGCTGACCTACCACAGTGATTATAATAAACGAAATCTACTTTTCCCATAAGAATATGTCTCTTAGATACAAATCAATCGGAATTTATGGGTGAAAACATTTAAAAGCACAAGACAGCTATAAAATACGCTTAATTGCTTTGTATCAAGCATCAAAAGAAAGAGAATTTATTTCTCCAGGGGGTAAGCTATCTAATATCTGGCAATTATCTATATATTCCAAGAAATTACGGAATAAACTAGCAGATTTTTGGTATAAAAACTTCCTGTTTTTTAACATTTTTTTCCACATTAATCGAACAAACTTCCCTTATTAAAACCACCTAGTCCCCTGGAGATAAGTTTGTAGATTATGCTCGTATTTTTTTTTTGTAATTTTGTGGCTTACTAACGGTTTCTGGTGCAATATGTTCGCAACATGTTTGTAATGTAATTTAGATGGGCGAGATGGCCACCTTAAAGAATGTGTAAGGAATAAAATTTAAAAATTTTCAATACCCCTCAATTAGTAAAAATATGAAGAAATTCTAAATTTTAACATTGATCCTGACTGTTACGCCCCCTTGCGGACATTTTACAAACTCCAAAATAATTTCCAACATTTTCTCTTGGGCACTTTTACTTGAATTTTTTTTGCCCGGAAGCAATATGACTAAAGGTTTCTGAGATATAGCCGGCGGCCATTCTTATTTGGCCACCAGGTACAAATAAAGAAAAGTAAAAATTAATATTATTGTGCTTCAAAGTATTGACTCTGTTCTGATATTAATACTGCCCAGCGCCTTTTCTCGCTCCCAAACAGTATCCCCAAAACAAATTCGTGTTATCAGGATTAATCAAGGCTACACACTACGAGTTAATTAATTACCGTAAAATGGGGTGAATCGGCTCAATGTGGTGAAAAGGATCAAAACTTTATTGTCACTTAAATAATCGATTACAACATGCAGTGCTATCTTTAGTGACATTCCGTTAATGTCGAAGCCCTGTTGGATGATAAAATAAGATCGTACAAGCAGTTGCACGTGTCCCGTGGCGCCGTTGATTTGTGGGTAAATAATTAAGAACGCGGTACTTCTAACCTAAAAAAACGTGACTGTCAAAACTTCGTTTGTGTAAATCGAATCATTTAACTAAAGAGGTTGGTAATTTTTTTTATTACTCTATGAACACTAGTGTAACACATAGCAAAAGGATTTTAACAGTAATTTATTCATTTTTATTTCAGTAAAAAATATTTGACACAAACACGTGGTGTTCAAAAGTGCGAGGTGAATCGGCTCATCACAATTTACAATGCCGAGAGTTTATAAGCCAGATCCACATGGAAAAAGGTATAAAAAGTATAGCCAAGAGTTAATAGAAAATGCTAGAAGAGCTGTACTTGCACAAAAGTTAAGTATACGTGAGGCTTCAAAACGTTTCAATATTTCTTTTGGGTGCCTTCGAAGACATATAAAAAATCCCGATTTAAAAAAACCGGGTGGTCAAACTGTTTTAAGTACAAGAGAAGAAGCTACGATAGTCGAACAACTAAGTGTGTGTGCAGACTGGGGCTTCCCACTTGATATGTATGGACTACGGCTAATTGTCAAATACTATTTGGACAGGAAAGGACAGAATGTTCCGAGGTTTAATAATAATATGCCAGGAAAAGAGTTTGCCGTTGGATTTCTTTCAAGGCATAAAGAAACATTAGCTGTTCGACCATGCCAGAATATAAAAAGATCTAGAGCAGCAGTGTCTGCCCAAGTTATAAATGAATACTTTGATAAATTGGAAAAAACTCTGAAAAATGTTCCACCTTCACATATAATAAATTATGATGAAACAAATTTAACAAATGATCCTGGTAAAAGAAAAATAATTACTAAACGTGGATGCAAATATCCTGAACGGATTATGAACCAAACTAAACCAGCTGTTTCGTTAATGTTTGTTGCTTCCGGAGATGGGGTCATGCTTCCTTGCTACGTTATATACAAAGCAAAGCACTTATATTCGACCTGGATAGAAGGAGGTCCTAAGAAAGCCAGGTACAATGTAACTCAGAGTGGTTGGTTTGACATCATTACTTTTACTGATTGGGTAGCAACAGTTGCAGTGCCTTATCTCAGAAACCTAGAGGGTAAAAAAATATTAATTGGAGACAATTTGTCTTCACATTTATCTCCGGAGGCAATAAATCTTTGTAAGGAGCATAACATAGAGTTTGTGTTTTTGCCAAGTAGTTCCACCCATATTACACAGCCATTAGATATAGCTTTCTTTCGGCCCTTAAAAGGTGCTTGGAGAAAATTTTTGACAGAGTGGAAACAAGGTCCAGGAATGAAGGAACCTTCGATTCCCAAGAGTGTTTTCCCTAGGCTCCTAAATAAATTATGTTTGGAAATCAAGGAAAACGAATCCAAAAATATCCAGTCAGGATTCAGAAAAGCCGGTATAATACCTTTGGATAGAAGTAGAGTAATAGGAATGCTACCAAAGGAGACACAAAGAAATTAAACTGGTGATGTATTAGTAAATATTGAAAACTCAGTTGTTGAACTGCTTCGTGAAATGAGATACAATGATGCTCCTAAAAAGAGACAAACAAGGAAAAAATGTCAAATAATAGCAGGACAGAGTGTAAGTATTGTGGATACCAAAGAGTCGGACGTCGAAGAATAGAGTGAGGATGATGAATCGACAAAAGAAAATGAACCAGAAGAGAAATCTTCAGACATTTTTGAGTCTGAAATTGAAGGTGAAAATACCGTAACTGTCTGTAAATTTGGTAAACAGTTCAAAAATGTTATTCCTATTACTAAAGATGATGTGCTGATAGGAGACTGGTTGTTAGTGGCCTACGGCTTACAACTGTCTAGACCTAAACTATCGAAAAAATATAATTTTTTCATTTGTCAAGTGCTAAATAACGAAAATGGACAAATCAAGGGTAAATTCGTTAAAACGAAACCGACAAAAAATTTCCATGGGTATGTTTATACTTTTCCCGACGTAGAAGACGTTGACACCTTCCAAATTGACGTTGTTGTCGGTAAACTACATGAACCTACAAACTATCTCAGAGGTTCTTTGAAGTTTGACATTAACACTACGGACATGGTTTGTTAATTTGTTAATTATTAAAAGTCTACGTGGTACAATGGGTTATTGCTACTTAAAAAACATGTTCTTTTTTTGTAATACAAGTAGGTGCCTTTTTTGTAAAAATATATTTAATCTTTCATTTATTTCCTTACGACTGTAACCTTGTCATTAAATTTTTTTTAATAAAATTGTGTTTTATTGCCCACAAAAAAGACTACATTAATTTTCACGTTTTTTCAGTTTTTTTAAAACAACTTTAAGTTATCCTATTCCCCTACGTATGGTTTAAAACGATTCACAACACGATTTTAATATGCGATCCCATTCCCCACGTCTCGCAGGTGAATAGGATCACGATACAAAAAAAAAATATATATAGGCAGACTAAGAAAATGATCTGTTATACTATGTTAACCTTATTCTATCAACATTAACTCGTATGATGGGGCACAGCATGATCTTTTCTAATTAATAGTTTTTAAGTTACGACAGGTCAAACTTTAAAATTGATCCTATTCACCCCATTTTACGGTACTTAACTCATTGTATACATCCCTGACCACTTCTCCTACACTTCAAACCTCGATGCACAAGCACACAAACAGAAATATAAATTATGAATATATTCATTAATAAAAATAAAAATTACCAACCTCGTTTTATCTCCAGTATAAACAACCACATCAAAATTGTTCAACACTTTATACAAAATATAAAATAAAAAAAAAACACAATTAAACTACCTCAACTCGTCATAAAGTTGATCAAATTCATCCATTTCCAAAATTCTTATACACAGTTTTCACACAAAAGAAAAATATTCTACAAAGAAAAATGCATAAATAAGAATTATACTTCTGACCTTCCTACATATATGGAAACATAACGTGTCTGATTTATGCACAAAATTAAAATAAATCTTTTTTTTACATAACCAAAAACTATTACAAATTCCAAAATGTTTTACCGTAATGCGTAGTGTTAGACCATCGCGTCTTAGAATAAAAACATTCTGGTTCTCTAGTATTACTTATCTCGCTACCAATTACATATGAAATACATTTATTTATTCTGAAAATTATCAATTTGAATTTAAATAAATGTATGAAGACAGCTAAAATCCAATAAGTTCAATTTTGTCGAAAATTTTTAAAGTCCTTTAATCTCTCTTAAAATATTTATAAGTTTCACTTTATGAAAAATTTCTAAGTCCCTTCAAGTAATTCTTTTGAAAAATTTACAAGTTCAAATTTATTAAAATTATTCTAAGTCCCTTTCAAAATAATTATTTTTAAAATTTTACAAGTTCAACTTTTTATTTATTGATACATATTACAATCACTTTGGTCTACCGTGAACCACAGTATAGAGCTGTATAGACACAGTAGTTTCTCTCGCCGTCGGCACCTTTGATGTTTGTGTCCCAAAATGGTACTGCGCATTCACGCCCGTGCAACCAATTCTTCTATTCAGGAATAAACCAGTGGCGTCAGAACCAAATCGTTTATGAGAAAATTATGTTAATCAATTTTTAAAATTATGAAAAAGCTATATCAATAATCCAAAAAATGAGGACAACACTTTCTTTTTATTAAGTACATATTACACGCGCATTTAAAATGTAATACATTATACGTACAACACAAAATAATTCCGCCACGACTCAACAGCTGATAGCTGACTACTGCGCACTCAGAAATTGGTCCGCACGCGTCGGTTTGCCGGTGGACAATTATTTCCCTCGAGAGAAACTACTGTTTCTATTACATAGCTATACAGTGTGTCCAGATTTCGATGCTCACCATTGGTATATCGGTCATTAGAAGAGATAGAGGAACGGTTAAATGGGGAATGTTTTGCAGAATTCAATGCTCGCAACAAATCTTATTTCAAATTCATTCGGACTTTTTACAATTTTGAGATATTTTGAAAAAACCAATATTTGCCGATTTCAATTTTCCTCAATAATTCGATAACGCCTAATGCGATCGCTTTTAAACTCTAATATTGTCCTTAAAAATAGCTTTTCAATAATGTACAACACTGCCCTGTTAAGCATAGAAGTCGTATCTACATTTTTTCTTGTTTTCAGCTTAGGGCGTCTACAACTTCATTACTGATGTATCTATCACTCTGTTAAGACTCCAAGTCGTATCTACGACTTGTATAGCCTATATATGCATACAATCTTTTGACGTATCTGCAAAACTGCTGTATTTGTTAATTTGATTTGTCGTATCTGACAAAATTAGAAGTATATGACGTAACTACAAAAACAGTACGCAGTTACGACAAATTCCCTTAACAACTTGTTACTTACGACAATTTACAGTAACAGTACTAAGCTTATTCTAACCTCAATATTTTGTGTTCCTGTGATGTCAGAGGTGTCAGTTTTAGCTAGTAATTTTTTGTGAAATAAATTTAAACAATAAGAGTTCCTTGACTCTTTTGAGATATTTTTGTGGTAAGTTGTAATTTCTGCTTGGTGAGTGAAGGGTTTTGCAAATAAGGATTATTTTGTAGATTAAGATACAACGCATACTTATCTTATGCAATAATGAATCCACAAAGTAGATCTTTTAAAATGTTATTAGCGCTAAATAAAGCACAGAAAGATAAACTAAAAGACCAAAAACGTGATTTGAAAGTATTAAGAAATAACAGAACTTTAAGTGATAATAATCCGGATACTGTTAATGATCCAGACTATAATATTCCTAGTGATGATTCAGGCAGTGAAACTTCCGAAGCCGAAGCTTCTAAACTTAACTGCAATCGTTCTAGTGTATATAATTTACAAAAACAAGAAGAACCCAGACCAAACGTCATTATCTTAAGTAATGTTAGCTTCACAAGTTCAGAGAATAAGGTTGAACTGCATAATAAAAATCTTAATAACAGCAACACTGTATGGCAAGAGAGCACTGTTGTTTCAAGCGATGTGGTATGCATAGAAAATGAAAGTGTTAGTTTTATCAGTGAAATATTGCAAAATATTATTGACAATGCCCTGGACAAAGTACAGCAAAAAAATTTTACTAAAAAAGGGGAAATTCGCAAAAGGAAGAAGTTTGATTTGAGCCCAACTCAAAGAAAAAAATAAAAATAAGTGCCAAGACACAAAAACATAATGTAAAGCAAACTTGTAAAGAAAATACGTGTAAAAGACAGTGTATTAAGAGAATTAACATGCAGAGACGAGTAGAGATAAATAGAGAGTTTTGGAAACTAGATGTAAATGAGCAAAAAAACTTTATTTTACACAGTGTCTCTCAACAAAGTACAAAAAGAAAAACTACTGATTATTATCTTATCTCAAGGAGATCTAATACTTACTTTTTTTTTTAAAAGATGCAGGAGGCAGTAAGCAAAATGTATGCAAAACATTTTTCCTAGGAACCTTGGGATATGACAGTAAAAATGACAGAGTAGTAAGGGATGCACTAAATAAGACAAATTGGAAAGTAACAGTTAAGCCGAATCTACAAGGAAAGCACAGCAAGATGAAATTTGATAGAGATTTAATAATCAAACATATAGAATCATTTAGACCAACTATCGCTCATTATCGTCGTGAACATGCGCCAGAGAGACGCTATCTTCCCTCCGATATTAATATTACAATGATGTACAACAACTTTCGATCAACGTATCCAAACATTCAGTTTTCATATTATTTATATAGAGAAGTAGTCAGCAGCTTGAAAATATCTTTTGTAAAATTGGGACACGAGGAATGTTGGGTTTGTGAGTCCTTCGAGTTACACTCAAAGTTGACTTCCCATAAAAAGGATGTCTTAGACGGCAACTGCGACGAATGTAAGAAATTTGCTTCCCACAGGAAAAAGTACACTGCAGCTAGAAAACACTATCAGGAAGCTTGTTCTAGCACCACAGATGATCAAGTAATTGCATCTGCAAATCTCCAAAAGGTAATCTCACTAATATAAAAATTTAAGAAGTTAATTTAATCATTTGATTGTAGGTGATAATGCTTCCAAGAATGGAAATGTTTAAGGAGGTGATTTTTACACCTCGAATAATCGCATTTAACGAATGTTTTGTTATAATTCGGCAAAAACAAACACTTCCAACGGCGGTTATTTGGCACGAAGCCATATCTGGCCGATCTTCCCAAGATATTACCAGCACGTTCTATGCATTTTTATTATCAATTCGAGATGCCAGACATGTTACTTTGTGGTTGGACAATTGCTCCTCTCAAAACAAAAACTGGACAATATTTACTTTTTTTGTTCATATTGTGAATTCAGCAGAAGTTTCTCTTGAATCACTTAGGGTGAAATATTTTGAGCCAGGGCACACGTTTATGGGGGCCGATTCCTTTCATCACCAGGTTGCGCGATGTCTCAAACGAAAAGGTAAGGTCTACGATTTTAAAGATTTCAGTGACGCAGTAAAAGAAGCTGCCAGTAATGTAAAAGTTATTAACATGTGCGTAGGCGACTTTTATAATTGGGAAAATGGCACATGGCAATACAAACTAAATAAAATATCTCCTCGCCCTTACCTCAATGAGATGGAAGAAGTTACTTTTTTAAGAGGGAAACAAACACTGTTGTACAAGACAGATTTTGACGCTGTGCAAGAACAGGAACTAAATTTTTTAAATGCTAAAATGGCTAAGCAAGGTGTGCCAAAACCTTCACCAAAAAACATCCCACGAGGAATTACCGCAGAAAGAAGGGATCTTATACTATCCAAACTTTGTACTACAATGCCAATGAACAGAAAGACATTTTGGGAGGATATTCCTATTTCAACCGAAGTTCGAGATTTAGATGATTAAATTTAATGACTGTTTTTGATATGCAATAAGAATACATTTGGATTTTGTAATACTTCTTTGTTTTTGTAATAGAGTTAATAGTTTTTTAATAAAGTTGATTAAGTTTTGTGTAGATATGCTTTTTCCGTACTCTGCTAACCCTGGTATAATGTTAGTAATAAATGTCGTATCTATCAAAACTCTAATTTCTGCTTGCATGTTGAAAAGATGCTTTGGCCTATAAGATTTTGCTTTGTAACAGCTTAGGAAATGTTACATTCAGTTTTCAATAAAATACTCACATTTGGTGGCATTACAAATTTTACTAAATGTGAAATATCTTGAAACAATAATTTTGTCAGTTACGACTTCTATGTTTAACAGGGCAGAACATGCCTAATAAATCTTTATTTACACGAGAGATATGAACATTTGAATAAAATTTCACTCTAATACGGAATTAGTTGGCTATGAAATTGAATGGTAGTGTAAAACAGACGATAAATAGATAAATAAGCTCAGTCGTTGTTGATATGTCAAAGTGCAGTGCAGTTGGTGGGAGATTTAGAACTTTGTGTTGTAATTATTGATAAGTAATTACCGTTAAGCGTTGAGTTTAGAATAGATTAAATAAGAACTGATAATGGCACATACATTTTCAAATGAAGAAAGGGTTGATATGTTAGAAGTTTATTTCAAAGCAAATAGAAACTCTGAAAATGCTTGCACAAATACGGTCAGCGTTTTCCGGAAAGACCACAACCACACCGGACAATTTTTAACAGAATAATCAGAAATTTAGTGGACTATGGAAGCTTCGAACAAAAAAGATCCAACTATCAAGTTAACAATGCTGATGTACGTCAAAATAATATTTTGCAAAATATTATAAACAATCCAAGTACATCAGTACGTCGAGTGGCTCGAGAAACTGGAATTCCGAAAACTAGTGTTCATGGAACGTTGAGGAAAAACAAATACCACCTATACAAACCAACAATTGTACAGGGTTTAAGCGATAATGACTATCAGCGAAGATTACAATTTAGGTGGTGTCAACAAAAATGTGACGATGATACTGATTTTCCTAGGAAAATACTTTGGACAGATGAAACACGGTTTGCCAATTGTGGAGTGTTCAACAGGCATAATTATCATCACTGGTCAATTGATAATCCACATTTGGCAAATCAAAGAAAGTTTCAAATTCGAGTTGGTTTTAATCTCTGGTGTGGTTTGATTGGTACGAACTTTTATTGACAACTTCTTTGTTGTTTGAGTTTTTGTTTTTTCATTTTAGATAATCACTTAATAGGTCCTTTCATCTTTGATTACAATTTAACTGGTAATAGATAATTAGAGCTACTAACGAACGAGATAATGCCTGCCGTAAGACAAATTATTAACCCTGAAAACATGCAAAACGTCTGGTTTCAGCAGGACGGCTGCCCTGCCCATAATGATCGTCACGTGCGACATTTTTTGTGAGAACATTTCAATGAGAGAGTTATTTCAAATAATTGACCAGTACAATGGCTTGCGAGATCGCCCGACCCCTTGATTTTTATTTGTGGGGTGCCACTAAAAACGAAGTATTCAATTTTGAACCATCAGAGAATCGGGAAATTTTAGAACAACGAGTGCTGGATGTGCTGAAGATCATTAAACGAAAACACACTACGTAGAGTTTGTAACTCTGTTAAAACAAGGTACCAAAAGTGTGTGGAGCAGAATGGTCGCCATATTGAACAGTTTATTTAAGTAAATCTGAACTTGTAATTTCGTATTAGAAAGAAATTTATTTTACATGTTCATATCTCTCATAAAAATAAAGATTTATTAGACAAGTTGTACATTATTGAAAAACTTTTTTAAGGACTATCTAACTAATTGAGAATGCAATATGGTCGCCATAAGAAAAACAAAAGATGGCGCTAAGAACGGGGCAACAAATGAATTACTTAAGTGAAATTTTATTCAAATGTTCATATCTCTCGTGTAAATAAAGATTTATTAGGCATGTTGTACATTATTGAAAAGCTACTTTTAAGGACTATCTAACTAATTAAAAATCCAATATGGCCGCCATAAGAAAAACAAAAGATAGCGCTAAGAACTTGGAAACAAGTGAAAATCGGGGGTTACTGTTAACACCAAAAAATTTGTCTTAAAAAAGTGTCTGAATAATGTTAGAGTTTAAAAGCGATCGCATTAGGCGTTATCGAGTTATTGACGAGAATTGAAATCGGCAAATATTGGTTTTTTCAAAATATCTCAAAATTGTAAAAAGTCCGAATGAATTTGAAATGAGATTTGTTGCGAGCATTGAATTCTGCAAAACATTCCCCATTTAACCGTTCCTCTATCTCTTCTAATAACCGATATACCAATGGTGAGCATCGAAATCTGGACATACTGTATACTGTGCGTGAACTAACATGAAAGAAACAAACGCGTGCCACCTCGTGATGGATAGATCCATTATTAGAAAAAAATCGAAAGAATTATAGAAATCTACATACAAAATTATGAAAGAAGAAAATCAAATAGTTTTTAATATTTTGAAATTTACATTCGTCCTATATTGAAAAACGAAAAACCACATGAAAAACTACATATTTAAAATATTTATGAATTTTAGGAAGTTTTAGTGATTTGGTGTACCTGTCTGTCAAGCTTTCTGATAGTTGTGATAAACAATTTCAAACTTCTAACCAAACTCTGGCATTTTAACGGTATAAACAATTTATTTTGTTACACAGCTCGTATAGATGTACTTCATACAAAAGGTTTTATTGATGATTATTTTCATTTAATTAGTATTCTTAAAGAAGAGTAATTATATTTTATAGTAAGTATGAATTATTATTTTAAACAACTTATAATGCTTACATGTATGTAATGCTTTGGCGTCCTATTGCGTCTTTTTATGTTTGGTCTCTTTTCAGTTTTAATATTATTGGAAGAATATATACTGAAGTCCAGAAATTATAGTACAAAATTAAACTTTGTCTTTGGTAAGCAATTTACTATTTATTTGAATAGCTCTGCACCTAATACTTTGAACCCCCAACATTTCTTTTTAGACGGAATATTAACAATTACCTAGGTAATAGCTAGGCCCAGGAAAGGAAACTAATTGCACTAAGACGGGTAAAAATCAAGTTAGTATTATTCAAGTATTGTCAGATCTAGTTTGAAAATATTATTTTCTCTTTCTGATTGATTTTTCTTTCTAGTTAGATTATAATGCAAACTGTGATTTTATAAGGAATATATGAATTCTGAAATTTAATTTTTACATTATTTAAGCTGGTCACATAAGGTACGTATATCATATAGGTTGCTCTTCACAAATGAAAGATAATTCATATAGTTTGCAGATGGCAGAGAATAGCCCATCGACAAAGCGACCTCATCCTGATGATGAAAGTGGTAGTGATGACAATGAAAATTTAGGTTATTCTGATGAGGAGGGTGGTATACGTATTGATGATATTTATATTCCACCCGCACCTAAGCCTGTATGCTCAACAGCTGATGTTGGGCCACGACTTATTATTACAAAAATTGTAAATGAATGGTTTAAAAGTTATGCAGGTCAGCAAATAGTGGGTCCATTCCATAAAGTTAGTATAGTTTAATCTTTTTTTCGATTATGCTTGTGTATTTCGTTATTTTTCTTATTATTCATTGGTGTTTTTAGTTCTTTTTTTTAATAAATTTAATTAACGTTATTAATAGGTATTACACCATATTTGCATATAGGATTTTCTAATTGGGAATTTGTTGAACCTATTTTAAAAATATAATGTACCGGGTGGCCAAAGAAGAATGGCCGCCGGCTATATCTCAGAAACCAGTAGTCATATTGCTTCCGGGGAAAAAAAAATTTCAAGTAAAAGTGCCCAAGAGAAGATGCTGGAAATTCTTTTGGAGTTTGTAAAATGTCAGCAAGGGGGCGTAACAGTCAGGATCAATGATAAAATTTAGAATTTCTTCATATTTTTACAAATTGAGAGGTATTGAAAATTTTTAAATTTTATTCCTTACACGTTCTTTAATATTTTTGGTCTTGCACATTTTTTACTATCTAGTGAAATAAAGTGGTGGGGGCAGTTCAAATGTTTCTTTAAATAAACTAGGATTACTCCCGTTTGGCCTAACCGATTTGAACAAGTTTGCTCTCATTTAAAAGAGCGTTATTTGCTCTACAAACTGAACTTGTGTTTTTGTATCTCGGATTTTTGCCGTCACCGGTAGATGGCGTTAACTGAAATGTAAGCAAATATAAGCCTTCTTTTCAAAAAAGTTAAATACAATGATGTTTCTTTTTACATGAGCTAATAAAGAATTAAAGCCTCAACATTTCGGTAATAAAACCAAATTTGTATGTTTTTTAGAAGAGAGATATTGACAAAAATAGATGAAAATGCATGCATTCTCTTCTTTTAATTGTCTTTTTTATTATTATTATTATTATTATATATATACAGGGTCGGGCAAAAAGAGCGGAACACCGAATTTATGGCTTAACTAGCACTTTTTCGAAAATTTAACCTAAATTAAAGTTTTTGTATACTTTATGTATTATTTATTGGTGTTTGCAGATTTTCCGTTTTTGTCACATTTTTGGAGATATGATGTCACCGGATAGTATTTTAAATGAATCACCCTGTATTTATATTTTTTTTTGAGTAGATATTTTTTTCCTGAATTCACTAATACCAGGTTTAGTGAGTCTCTGACTTATGGTTTCATAAGAAAAAAATAAAATGTAATGGCACCTAAATATTTATTTAATAAAAAACGAACGACAATAACTGAATCTACGTACATTTATTTACAATAGGTGTTCAAACTGAAAACCTTCGGCTGCCTGACAGTATCCTAATCTGTCAACAAATGACCTTAATGAATTTTGTATCATTTCAGGCGTTGTACTATTTTGTACCGCCGCTCTGATTCGATTTTTGGTATACCTACTGCGATAATTACTTAGGGCCGATATCATAATAAAAGTTAATGCTGCATTAAAAGTTCATGTCACCTTTAAGCGAGAAATGAATTTCATAATCATTTGTTAAAGTTAATGGACGCTTTAATGAATAGAATCTTTAGTTATTGTCGTTCGTTTTTTATTAAATAAATATTTAGGTGCCATTACATTTTATTTTTTTCTTATGAAACCATAAGTCAGAGACCCACTAAACCTGGTATTAGTGAATTCAGGAAAAAATATCTACTCAAAAAAAAATATAAATACAGGGTGATTCATTTAAAATACTATCCGGTGACATCATATCTCCAAAAATGTGACAAAAACGGAAAATCTGCAAACACCAATAAATAATACATAAAGTATACAAAAACTTTAATTTAGGTTAAATTTTCGAAAAAGTGCTAGTTAAGCCATAAATTCGGTGTTCCGCTCTTTTTGCCCGACCCTGTATAATAAATTTTATTTTTTGTTTATCTTCTTCAGTAAAATTCTAACACACAGACCATATAATAATATTTCACAAAAGCGGAAGAACTTTAAAAAGCATTCCTGTAATACCGGTGCAAAATATATAGATATATTAAATGAAAAAAAATGTATACCATTTCGTTAGTTCCTGTTTAAGAAACCAAAATTACATGAATGTAATTTTATGCTAAACGTTCGAAAAACATGTATTTAAAATATTCATATACAATGATTTACTATACTAACAATTAATACTAACACTGTAGGAATAAAACCAATATTAAACACTAAAATAACTACAATTACATAACTATAAAGATTGGTTTGTAAAATTTTTAATGATTGCCTAATACATATTTTGTCTTGTAGGCCGGTTTTCAAAAACAATGTCCTTAACTCTCCCCCATAAATAAAAATCTAGGATTGAGGTCTGTTGACCTGGCGGGCCAGGGAAATATACGGCCCCCGTCCAATCCACCTGCCAGGATATGTCTGATCTAAGAAATCCCGGACGTTTGCCACAAAATGCGCCGGGCACCCATCGTGTTGAAAAGACATATCATGACAAACGTCCAGAGGGACACCTTCTAATAGAAGGGGCAGCTCATTCATTAAAAAATGTAAATAAATCTCTCCAGTGAGATGTCGGTTAAAGAAAACGTGTCTAATAATTTTACCTCCTAGAATACCACACCACACGTTTACCGAGCAGTGGCCTTGATGCTGAACTTCCTGCATCCAACGCGGATTTGTCCTGGACTAATAGTGCATATTGTGCAAGTTCACACCACCATTGCTATTAAATGTTGCCTCATTCGTCCATAGGATACGAGAAAGTATCTCGGGGGTTTCCGCTACCATATTTAATAGCCATTGACAATAGTCAATCCGGCGATCGAAATCTTCAGCCGTTAAAGCTTGATGAAGAACGATGTGATAAGGGTAAATCCTGAAAAATAATATGGCAAGCGTGAACGAAACTGTGAGATCAAATTTATTCAAACTTGTCAGACATGTTTTAGGTAACTTACTATTATAAAGTATTACTGTGGTCTATAGAAAACGGTATCGGATAAAAATGGTCGTGACCGGTAAACAGGCAATAATTGGCAGATGAATGTATGCGTTAAACTTAAGGGAACCTAGTACGGAAGGGTAAAAACAACCGTTATGCTTAATGCTTAAAAATATTAAAACAAACTGTAGGAGATAAAGCAAATCTAACAAAGGCCTAACAAAAAAATCTTGAAATAAAATGTATTTTGTTTTTAACTTAAAACTATCAATGCTTACTTGTGATCTTTTAACATATTTTGGACCGTAGTTCTACAAATGCCCAACTCTCTACTTATGGTTCTGGTCCCCCACATGTGGATTAAATTCAGTATATGCTAATACTTTTATAGTATTTTCTTCGGTTCGGCCAGTAGGTTGCTAGTAAAAAATAGTAAAAAATGTGCAAGACTAAAAGTATTAAAGAATGTGTAAGGAATAAAATTTAAAAATTTTCAATACTTCTCAATTTGTAAAAATATGAAGAAATTCTAAATTTTAACATTTATCCTGACTGTTACGCCCCCTTGCGGACATTTTACAAACTCCAAAATAATTTCCAGCCTTTTCTCTTGGGCACTTTTACTTGAATTTTTTTTACCCGGAAGCAATATGACTACTGGTATCTGAGATATATCCGGCGGCCATTCTTAATTGGCCACCTCGTACATAAAAAAAAATTTAAAGTTTATGTCAGATTAACATACATGAGTAATAATATGATTATATACATATATACATATAAATCATTCTCGTTTTTGATAGTGTCTTCATACAGAAAAATATGATAAATGCCAAATCAACATAAATCAAATAAATTAGATTTAAAAGAAGCTGAGATTACATATCAAATATGTGATGAATTATTTGATATCAGTGAGGAAAGCTTAATAACAAATAATATTTCAAGCATAAAAACCCAAATTATAATACCAATGTTAATTAAATTTATTTTTTTAAATTATGTATTTAGTATATGTAACATCGTCGATTTCATAAAATAGAAGCATAATATTAACCTGCATTACTATAAAATTGAGTATTAATATAAGACTATTTCTTTTTAGTTATTTACTTTTACGTTTCTAAAGTTTTATTACAATTTATGATAATTTTTTGAAAGATTAACAAACAATGTTACGAACATACTATTTAAATATGTATACCGGGCTCTTTTTTTATCATTACACATAGCATTTTCCCTATGTGTAATGATAAAAAAAAATTGTCAATGCATTAGCGACATAGTCACTGTATAGTAGACAACCAGTTATACACCAATGAAGAATTTACATATAGCATACCTTAATTTTTAAATCAGGTTGCCATGACGGGAAAAACATTTTGTATGTCTAATATTTCTGAATTTTTATTCAAACATAAGTCATAAATTAAATACATTTTATTAAAAAATAGATAATTTATTTATAAATCATGGATAAATACAAGAAAAATACAGAAAAATAATAGTTTAAGGCAAGTTAGAGACATGTTTCCCGTCAATTATCCAGACAGGCCTATACCTTGTGCAAAAACAATTCTGAACTTTTTTAAAAAATTTCAAGAAGATGGTTAAATTGTGTTCTAAATTCTCACAAAAAAAGAAATAGAACCAATCATGTTCGAACAGAAGACATGAAATTAAATAGGTATCCTGTGTTACGTAGAGGAACGGTCTGTAAAATTTAACAGTTAATTTTAACAGTTTCGTAATAAATGTAAAAGGTTTTATGTACGCTGCAAAGTTTAATTTTTCCGTACAAATAATTTATGGTAGAAGTAAGAGAAACGGATCTCCAGAATATTATTTTATTTGTATCGGCCAGTGGGAAATGGCGGGAAATCCTTAATGTAGCAATTATGATGTTGACGACGTGATATATTTCGAATTTTAAAATTGTAAGAAAAATTGTACAAAATTAGTTATTTACGATATAATTGTTAAAAGTGCTATTTTATTTTGCGAGTAAGATTTGCGACACGAGGGTGATTAGGAACTGGAGCAATTTAAAATAAGCAAAATAAAATAACATTTTAACACGTGTATCGTACAGTGTTTCTGCTACAAACTCAATTTTTATTTTAAAATTTTAATAAAAAGTTTAACGAAAATTGACTGATAAAAATCTTATGACAGCTCCTGCTTGTCAAAATACGAGTGTATAACTGGTTGTCTACTATACAGTGACTATATCGCTAATGCATTGACAATTTTTTTTTTATCATTACACATAGGGAAAATGCTATGTGTAATGATAAAAAAGAGCCCGGTATGTGCCTGTAACTTTGATAATCTTTAGCAATAGTTAGAGATGCAAGTGTCAGATGATATACTAATGTTCATTAAAGCCATCTCTTTTTCAAATTAATTTCATTGCTCTTCAGGATTTTTAACTACTTCCTTATGTATCAACATTTTTGTGTATCTTTAAAGGAAATATCCACATAGCTAGTGACCCACACTTACATATAACAGTAAGCAAGAACAAGAAAAACTATTTGACAGTCCATATTTTTCAAAGCTTTTCTCGCTTACTGATAAAGTGATATGCACATACTCTGTAATATTGATCAAACTATTGAGTTAGACACGAAACTGAGGGATAACAAGTTTAGCATAAATGTACGAGTAGCAGTATTTGATAATCCACTAACAGATGTGTGCATGTTATGTATATGTGCTATATGTACATGTTTAATGGTTCTTAATGAATGAGTCCAATCTTCTATTGTAAAATTGTAAAATTGAGCTTCAATTTTGCAATCTTTCCTGTCATATGGATTAGAATGTTTTGATTGTTTCAAACTTGTGTTTGTTGATATTAGTAACATAATAATAATAATAATAAATCGACTTTATTGTTTAGTTAGTATACAAGTCTACATACAGTCACTATACTAATCTAGGCGAAGTTTAGCTATAGCTACTCTTACACTTAACCTAGACAGACAGTAAAATCAGAACAAGTTCGAAGAAATCATACAAGTACACAAAATGAACATAATTAGAAAATAATTAAAAAGTAATAATAAAACAAACATCCATAAATTTCAATAAAGCACATAAATATAAAAAAAGATAAAAAAAGATAAGAATACAAAGAAAGAAAAATACAAAGTGGTGTACAATTGGAATATAAACAAAAGGAAAACGGAAAAGATTTTTTTTATTTTTTTTTCCTTTTTTAGGAAAATAAGAAATTATTTCAGAGCTTGCCAAACACAGCCCCTAATTTTTTGTTGTTTAGGTATAACAAATGCTGCTTTCGTTCGTATAAATCATAGTGATCACGTATTAATGAACATGACCATATGATCAAGTAATCATACCCGGATCGTGTTCACTACAAACGAACATGCAAAAGTTGGATGCATAGATGGCGCCAAATGCGCAAAGCTTAAATTAGAAAGTTGAACATTCTTAAAATGTGAATTATCACTACTTCCACCTTGCAAAGTTCTTTCCATCTTTTCCACGGATGCGACCACAAGACCAGATGCCACTATACGCCTTTTTTAAAGGTTATGTAAACTAATCACATTCATCATAATCACAGTGAACACAAAAATTGTCTGATTCAGCGGGGTAAGGGGTTTACTAATCGTGATTACTTGTTTCACAAGTGGGGGGAAAGTGATCATTGCAATCGAACACGTGCGTTGTCTAAACTGATCGTGTGATTATGAATCACGGGTACGAACGAAAGCACCTAAAATATTTTTTAAATTTATTATATAATTTTACAGCATTGTATGAAACTGATTTCCGAAACACGGCTCACTTATAACATTTAATAAAGGCGCATTTTAAGTGTCTGTTTTCATTATTATTATCATCAATATTAAAGACGAATTAATAAATTTCCAAATAAAGTTGAACTAATTGGCAACCGACACGGCCAAATTACGAACTAAAGACGACGAATCAGTGCCACTATTCATCGACCGGAACAAATTCAGAACAATAATATTAAACGGATTAATTACTATTTCAGAATATATAGCTTCTGCTAGTAGAATGCTATTAGTTACATGAAAGGCAGTTATAAATTGAATATTAAAAATAACATTATTAAATTTGACTTTTCTATACCCATATTTTATTTAATGCTTGGCTATTCTGTGTAGTAGGAAAGCAATGTTGAAAAATTTGTTATATTGAAGTGACAAATATAACAAACGTCAAAAGGTGTATGAATATTATTAGACAGTCCTGAAATGGCTTTTGTCGCTACAGCCATTCAACCATAATTCAAATATTTTGAAAACAACTAATTTTATATTATAAAGGATTATAAAGAAATAAGCGTTGTTTTTGAAAAGAAAGTTTTGCGCATTTCAATTGTTTTAAAAAGGGACGCTTTAGTGAACATTCAGTATATTATCTAACACTTTTAATAGATATGTAACTAACTATTGTTATAAAGTTTATTGAAGCCATATTTGAAATATCATGGTTTAACATTATTTGTTAATGAGTCATTGGCATTATTCTTAACCCTTAACACACCCTTAGATACCTAAACCTCGCAAATCAACGTAAAGACCCAAGCGGGGTCATTTTTTTGCAAATTCGAGGCCCGAGCTGTTGCAAAAAAATATTCAGTAAAGTTAGAATAACAACAAATAGACCTGCATTAATGATGTTTATTAAGAACGCAGTATTTTAAAACAATCCGCACAAATAAAAAAATTATAAAAATATTGAGCTTCATCTCTACTCTTCTTAAGATCATTTCGAGGGCATTTATAAGATCTAGCACGTTTTCTGGGTTTGACGGCCCAGACGAGTTAGAGCCGGTTTGACATGTCTGTGAAGATTATTATTAGCATGAAGCTCCATATTTCTTTTTGTAAGTCGTCAGTAAGCGTCAAACGAAATAGGTGTCGATGACAAGAGCTCTATCTGTTTCATTCTGGATGTTTCTCAATGTAGATAATAAAAGAGTTCATGGAGCATATATCTGTAATGTTCACAAAGAGCCTGAAGGGCCAGCGTGCGCTTTTTCTGGTGTATTTCTGCCGCGTATAAAATCTTCTTTCTACCTGGGCGGCTAATTTTTGATTAGACGCTACAAATTTGCAAGATTGTTAGAATTTACATGAATACTAGGGTGGAGTGAAATAGGGCAATTTTTTTTTTTTAATATCGTTAACGCTGTATTACTAGACGTTGCTATGGATAAATAACTGCTGAAATATATGAAATTTTATTTTCTTACTTATCATCTTCAGATGGCGCAGAAGACTTGTAAAATTGAAAAAACTGACATTTTCGAAATATTTAAATAAATGAAAGTAATAAGTTTATCCACTTTATTTTTATTATTGGAATTAAAAGTACATAGAATAACAAGATTAAAACACGTTTCTATCATGTCAGCCTTCAGTCATATCATCTGCTTGCGGGGTAGCTCGTTGAACTTCGGAGAAAAACTGAGATTTTGTGTCGAATGTTGGCATTTCTTGTCTAGATTTTATTTTTGCTCGGATTTATCCATTACGTGCTTAAGTCCCACAAACAGTCAAACTTGCATACGTAACCAGTTTTATGGCTCTCTCCACAGCCTATGTGTGACAAGGAAACTTTTCAATGCAAATATTTATATTTTCACTCATTATTTTGTCCAATATTTCACTCTCACTATATTTCGAAGTGAATGGCGGCTCGAATATTTTTTCTGTTGTCCAGTCTATCAAGTCATAATAGTTGTTTGCTTCAAAGTTCAATTTCGGAACCAAAAACTCTCTTACTTTCTTTGCCTTTGTAGTTTTTCGTGCTTTAAGTATTCGTCTAAGAGCTAATTCTTTAATATGTTGCCTTTCGTCTTGCAGCATAGCCAATTAATAAATATTCTCGGAATGCGCGAAGAAAGAGTTCCGCTGTATTATTCGAAATGCAATTGTTTTCAGATCATCCCTCAAATAAGACCATCTTTTTATCATGGCTAGGATATGAGCTGGACCGTATTTGCATGAGGGTTTCGTTTTTATGCTGAACCATGTTGGCGCGTACACTTTTATCACGAACGTAGCAAGCTCTACCAGACTTTCCGATGGAGATTTTGTGGCCACATATAGTCTCAATATTCTGTTTGCACAGGTAAGCCAGCGAGAGTGTGCCAGCTTTCCTGGTTGCTTATTAGCCAAGTCAGTTGACATGCTACCTTGTGTAGCAGCAAGTCAGAAGGAGATACTTTTGATCAGTGCTTAAAATGGTCGCGTCAATCTCCGGTAACACTGTCTCAATCTTCTCAAATTCCACCATAGGTAAGTCTTAACAGTGCTGTGGCATCTTACCTATGACTCCTGTGAACGTATTGGGTCCTGACGTACAGCTGTCCAAAGTGTTGAATAGATGACGCATGGTAATTCGTTGGCATGCAACAAGCATATCAACCAATGTAAGGGTCGATTTAACTGCCTCTCTATTAATGCAATTGCTCCATTCTTGGAGTCAGTGTTAACTGGAGTTCCGTCGCATCCAATAGCAACAATGGTCGATATATTCCCGAATTTCAAGTTTAGAAACTGCATTACGCCTTTTTTTTCTAGAACTAGCGTTTCCAGAAGGAGGCGTGACGTGGCCAATGTAATGAGAATCTGGCTCTGAGACCAAAACAATATGTTCTTCTGTTATAGTTTTTCTGTGGTACTTAACACCACGCTTTTCTTGAACGATGGTGCTGTCTTTCCGACCGTCAAAGTATAAGCCAGTAATTTTATTGTCAGGACTCTCCAACAACGAACTCTGCAAATCTTCTCGGATTTTCTGGCGCTCTCGTCGTAATTTACTTCTATCTATTACTTTTGAAGAATCTTGCTTTGAAATCAAGCCAATATCTTGAAGAACTGCACTGGCAATGATTGACGTTGATTTGTCGGAGACACCAGTCCTGCCACAAGCAGTGACAAGATTTTCCAGTCGATGCCTCATCTGCTTTGCTGGCATTTTTGAAGTGGAGGGCAAAGCGGCATCCAATGAAAGTGTGGTATGAAAATCTGGATCTTGTTGGGTGTCTGATAAAAAGCTATGGCTATCATCTGAGGTCTCTGAACCTGCTGCGCAGTCAAATCCGGCGAGGGGCTAAATGTTTGCTCAACAGACTGCTTTTGAAGAAATTTATTTTTCTTTTCTAGTCTTAATTGTCTGCGCTCCAATATCTTACTCGTTTCTATATCAATAGTGCCGATTTACATTTTGCGGCTTCCTCTTTGATCTTGCAAGAATTCTAGTTAATTTTTAGGTATTTTTATTGAACATTTACAGAAATCGGCACAAATGCATTTGCACACAGCAATATCAAAGAGTTTTTTTGCGGCATCTTCGTAAAACTCAGTTTTATTTTTAGCTACTCGACATTTCTTCATATTTTTGTATTTTTGGTAGTAACTGGTAAGTCTGCTTAAAATTTGTTGTCGAGATATAATAGGAATTGAGGCTTTATTCCACAGTTTTATCAAATCATTTGCAATTATTTCGCATACCTCTTTCACAGACGGATCTTTTCCATTAGATAGCCACAGCAAGTCATTTCTTACCCACAAATAACACTTTATTACATCTTTATATGTAGGTAACACATTGTCTTTAAACTTTTCTGGGCCACCAAATACGGGACACGACGAATCCTTTCTCGTTTTACGCATTTCACTGAGTGATCAAAACGAAGTTTGCGCGATTTTTTCAACAAATGTGCGTGCGTGCGCTCCGTCCTAACGTTACTAATTGACTGACTGCAGTGAAGTGGAAGGAGGCAGAACAGTCTCAGAGGGGAGCGTGGGTGGAGGGGATGTGTTTCCGATGTTAAAACTAGATAGCCAGAGGTGTTTGCCTACATGCAATATCTGACAAAAAAATCACTTATTTGCAAAACTTTGGGTTCAGTGCGCCACCTGTTAGAATTTGATGGTATTTTGTGAACTTTACAATGTACCACCAAGGCATCGATTGGTAACCCAGCAAATTCTAAATTCGAAAAAAAAATTTTTCACTCCACCCTAATGAATACCTAAGGGAGCTCATCAAATACTAAACTAAAATATATAAATATTTTACAGAAGTGTAAGAAATTGCGAACCATTTGCACTAAATATAACCTTAAACGTCATTTGATAAGTAGCTGTAAACTTGGTTGCCTGCACGAAACCAAAAAAAGTTACAGCAAAATTTTTAAAAATGGAGGCCTAACTTACCCCACTTGGGTATCTAAGGGTTAAGGGCCACATCTGTAATAAAATATATGTACAAATAAATTAGAAATGGTTGAATAGATTAAAATGCTGCTTTATATAAACTTAACTTAACATATATTTGGAAATCTGAAAAAGTAATAATATACCGGGTGTTCCATTTACAAGAAAATTGTCTGTTATTGTGATAAAACTAAACATACTGTATGGTTGAAGATATTTTTAAATTGCAGAACTGTTCTTCACTAAGTCTTAGAGAGGAATAGATGGCGCTACAACTTGATTGATCACAATTTATACATGATAAGCTTTGTATTTTCAAAGAAAGTAGACACATATTCTACATCATATAGATGTCATTTATTGAGACGTATTACATATTTAATGAAATGATTATTTTTTTACTTTTATATGTGTTTACCAATATATTTATTTAGGAAAAGCTTGTACTTAAAATGTTAACCGTACTGACACTTTAAAATGTTAAAGGTCAGTATCTGAAGTTTCTCGAAGCAATATCCGATAAATATATTATATATAGATTAATGAATAATAGGATAAGCAATAATTCAATTGATATCTTATAACTTGCTATTTATTGTTGTAAGTTGTTGTGGCTATAACAAATTTTTGTGTAAATACAGAAGTAATATAAAAAATGTAAAATTCACCTAATTTAACTATTATAAAAATTAAATTAAAAAAATTAATATTACCAATAAAATAGCACTGAGATTTTAGTATTTATAGTAAACTTATTTTCATTAGTAGTGCAAGCATAACAAATTCAACACCCTAGAAAACATATCTATTCTAATGAATTTGGATATATCTGTAGTGAGAGCGAGAAGGACATCATTTCTTATTTTTAGTAATAAAAACATTTGTAGATCTCTAAATATTACATATTTCTGTAAAGAAAAATGTATTGTACTGATTACATTACAATTACAAAGCTTGAATATAATAGGAACTATTTTTATATGGGTAATTTCAGCTTTGTTTTACTAGATACACTTATGAAACAGAAACTGTTTAAGGTAACATCATGAACTCTTCCAAATTCTACCTGTTGAAGTATTATTTTGTCAATAACCCCACCCCCTTTTTTTTCAAATTGTGCCTTAGCTTTTTTTGCGGATGACGATTGCAAACATCAATCCAAATACAGTGATGCATAATATGCTGGAAGTTAGTACAGTACGTTTCAAATTTGACACTGAAATATTTAAATGCATCTGACTTCTGAGTATTATTAGATATAACCATAGAGGTCGCAATGTATCTGAAATGAACAGATGGTGGGGGAACGACAAATTATTCGCCATATTGGATGATTCTTTTTACACGCTCTGCAGTAGGAAATTAAAGTGGCAGAAACTGGTCTGAAAAAGATATCTTTTTCCACTGTCCCTGCTTTAAACCGGACATCTAAGTGGCGGTTTTTTTGTCAGTAATTTTTTCCATGAATATTTGTCGGAAATATAAACGACTAAATAAAACATGCAAATCGACAGTAAACGAATTTTAACATAACACGCTAAATACAATTCTTTGTCAGTGTACATGCACACTCCATTTCAACCAATCACAGCCGCTTATTTTAAGTCCTGTCTTTCACAATGTTCTTTTCTTAGACAGAATGAAGTTCAAGAGATAAAAGTATCTTTTATCTGTAAAATTTTAAGTGTCACATAGAGATATTGAAATACACTTTCCACTTGTATATAATAAATCAACAACGAAGTTACAAGAAGACCACAAAATTGTTTTTATATCTTTTATATTTTTAGCGTTTCAATTCCATTGTGGGTCCAAATGGCAGCGGTAAAAGCAACGTTATAGATTCAATGTTGTTTGTTTTTGGATACAGAGCAAATAAAATAAGATGTAAAAAAGTGTCAACACTGCTGCATAACTCCGATAAGCACAAAAATGTGCAATCTTGCAAGGTATCTGTACATTTCACTCAGATAACAGATATGGTATGGACACTGCAGCTTTAAATGCCCTCATATTATGAACAATATACTTTTTTAGGAAGGCGATGGATATAATATTATTCCTAACAGTGAATTTGTCGTTTCTCGAATTGCCAATAAAGATAACTCTTCACATTATGAGTTGAATGGTAAAAGAGTGCAATTTAAAGAAATTGCGTCTGTGTTACGTGGTCACGGAATTGATTTAGATCATAACAGATTTCTTATATTACAAGTAAGTTTAACAGTTTAAGTATTTGTTGTCTAAGTCAGATAGAGAGTATAATGACATTATTTTGCCCAATTTAGAAACATTAGTTAAGGTCTTGGTAATTATAATTAAATATATGTGATTAATAAATACTAACTTTCATTTGAAAAAAATACTTTTTACCCTTTCTTTTGATGAATTCTTCTTACACATTACACTAGGTGCAATGGAATGAATACATTTGTATCTAAGAAGTAATTTTTCTCATCTGTTTTACACAATTAGACTAATATTTTTGTTTGAATATTATTTACTCTAATTGATATATTAATTTACTTTATTAATTGTCTCTCTCTTCACAAATAATTAAGTAATTTATGATTGATGCAGCAATTAATCATGTCATTCTCATGAAGAAGTAGGGAGGTTTGTGTGCAACGGTTCTTTTGAGATTAATTATATCCTATTTAATGAGTAGAGTGACGGCTGTCCCATTAAACAATGCAGTGTTCCTTTATTTCTCTTGGGTGCACTAGGGTTCTCATAGTAGACCTCTACTTTGTTGTGCTATTATGTGCATTTCATCTCTGAGGAAACATTATTTGCTGAACTTGAGAACATGATAGTTGGTAAAAGAATTAACAAAATTAAAAATCACCATTTAAACAAATTGTGACACGTGAAATTTTTCATACACAAATACTTGCGAGTTACTTTATAGCTTTTGTTTTATTATTGGGCGACCCTTGCAGCTTCTCGAACTCAGTGTCAACGTCGTTTGCGCCAGTCCATTGGTTGGTAGGTGATATAAATTGCTAAATGAATGCCCGGTGCGTCACGCCATCTATTCTATATTTAAATGAACTAGCTGTTTTGGCTTTTAGAAAGAAACTCGAAAATTCCAAAGTAAAGGTCAGAGACTTGACGACAAGAACACTACAGTGATAAGTTTTACAATAACAGTGCTTATTGATGTTTTAAATTATCATCAACGGGCACATACATAATAAATGGAGATAATATTAAAAATAATCAAATAAACAAGAACGAATTTCATCGTGCGCACATCAGCTGTTTACATACACGAACACCTAAGGTGGTTGCATAGGTGTCCTAATAATACACCCGACATACATACCGTATGTGTCAATTTTCATTAGGTATAGGGATTCAATATTTACGTGCGATTTATAAGTATACAAGTAATGCGTGGCAACATGGCACCCATACTGTCCGTCACCAATCCCTGCAACAATCGACATCACAACGATTTTCTCCGATCTTCCCACTTCTCTCCACCAGATTTTACATTCAATGTTTAGCTGCGAACACATTGCGATCTAGTCTGCGAAATAAAATTAAAAAAGTGTTGCTAAAAATGAAGTTGTTGGGTAGTATCAATAATAACAATTTTACTTACATTTTGAAGTTTTTATAAAAATTCAAAAGGAAACATTAGGGTTCAATTGCGTTGTGTTTGTTTGAATCTTGTATATGACACCTTGAATTTTAAAAAAATGTTGCTGTGCTAACGTAATCTAGCACAGCAACATTTTTTAAAATTCAAGGTGTCATATACAAGATTCAAGCAAACACAACGCAAAAAATCTAAATTATTTAAAATTCAAGGTGTCATATACAAGATTCAAACAAACACAACGCAATTGAACCCTAATGTTTCCTTTTGAATTTTTATAAAAACTTCAAAATGTAAGTAAAATTGTTATTATTGATACTACCCAACAACTTCATTTTTAGCAACACTTTTTTAATTTTATTTCGCAGACTAGATCGCAATGTGTTCGACTGTATTGGAAATTTAGAAGCTTTACTATTCCACATCGCAATATTTGCCTCATCCTCAGCCACTCTGGTCCCGGTAGTATCATTTGCACCTCCTTTAAGCCTAATATGTAGAAACATTTCTTCTATAGAATCACAACTAAATTATCTTGTTAAGACAAAATAACATTGTAGTACAGTATATTCAAATATTGCAGTAAACTGATATACATGCATGTACACTTATTACAAGAAATATAGAATATTTTCAAATAACACAGGTAATATTCACTAAACTGTTTTTTCTGTATATTTCGGTATATATTTGATGTACTTTTTTCCATTTTGGCACTATTACAATTTGCTAATTTAGTTAGTCACAATTATGCACTCTTTAGTGATGCCTATACCAAATCTGTTAGTATGTCTATGCACACATTTCAAGACACACCAAAATTTGCTTTAAAAATTCAATAGATTCGGCCTTTACTTGATGTAAATCCATATTCCAATAGAAATAAAACAACGCAAACACTTGGTTCAGATTTACACTATATTTAATTAAAAAAAACACAACAGCTGTTTCGCTACACTGTAGCTTTTTCAAGTGGTAACAAATTCTAAATTATTACAATTCGAGAACAACTCTATTATATAGAGAAAAATATAATGACAACATTAACAGATAACTATAAAATATTTAATTAATTAAATTATCCTTTGTAAATATTTTATAGTTATCTGTTAATGTTGTCATTATATTTTTCTATATATAATAGAGTTGTTCTCGAATTGAAATAATTTAGAATTTGTTACCACTTGAAAAAGCTACAGTGTAGCGAAACAGCTGTTGTGTTTTTTTAATTAAATATAGTGTAAATCTGAACCAAGTGTTTGTGTTTTTTTATTTCTATTGAAATTTGCTTTATAACACTAATCAGTTTCATGTAGGCACTTCTCAACTTTACAATGATAACAAGGTGCATTATTAGTAATAATTAGAGCATTTTAAAAATTACTATAGCATCTCTATTTATCCAACAGGTGCAAGTCTAATTACAGAACATAAATTGACAATGTTGAAATATTCATAATAAACCGACTTTTTAAAATTGTATTAAATCAACCCTCAAATACCCTAGAGGTCCAATATTCAGATTTATTCTTAATATTAGTGACCAAACAACGTCTAGCAAAGCTTCTTCACTTCAGCCCGACAATTTTTCCATTAGAATTTTATGCATCTACAAATATTTAGACAAGAATTTTCCTTACACTGCATTTTCAATAATCAATTATCATTTTCTGAAGTACCTTGCGAATTACTTGCCTTTTAGCGTAGCCAATTGTGGTAAGAACTAAATGACCCAGAACAATCACGTTTTTTCCTTGAGAAAACTAGATATAGTTTTCTATTGATACACGACGTAACTTCCAAAATACATTATAGTAAATATGTAGCACACATTAAATGAAACGACGGAATGTGCGCAGTATTAGAATAATTTAAGTAGAAAAAAATATGGAATAGACAAAATAAATGTCAAATCAGTCAAATGTCAATAACAGTAGATTTGATATAATCCAATCATATTGCATAATTTTATCACGTGATTTTAAACATGCTCAGCGATTACCAAGCAATTTATTGTGCTTTAGATAGATAGATAGCGCCACATAAGGATCAATATTTTGAGGTTAACAGAATCAGAAAAATTTCGATATGTGACGGCCTCATATTGTCACGGTGAGGATATTAACGCGCCTTCACCACAATGTCACGGTGGGCTTTAACGTTAATATCTCAGGTCTAAACCCTTGACGGGAGTTTTGCTCTGGGGAGAGCACTCGCTTTATAATTATAAAAATAGCAAAATGCAAACGGCACCTACATTTTCTTCTCCGCCGGACATGGACTCTCAAGGGGTAAGGAGATTGAGTTGTCTGAATAAAATACTACTTCTAACACACTTATTTATTAAACACTAAGAACAACTAGGAAACACTATAATAAGTAACTGCGAAGGATCGCAAATGATCCTCCTATCGGAAGATCACTTATGAATGCCATTCTGTTCGGATATGTTTCTTTTATTACCTCGGTAACGCCAAGTCCGTCATTACCCCGCTGAATCCGCACATTCCTTCCGTTCGATCAACTTCCGGTGAACTCATCGAACGGACAGACAGTATGTATCGACTCGGCGCTAGGTAAATCAGGATTCAGGTTACCGCTGCAATAATTCTACTACTATACAAGTGTTGATTCGCGACAATATCTCGCGGTCAAAATTATTAGTGCCCGTTCAATGAAGCTCCGCATGAGTATTCCATCGACGTATTATTCAATGCGTGAAACAGACTAGCTTTTGGACGTACTGGATCCTTATGACGAAGATATCTCACGGTCAAAATTATTAGTGCCCGTTCAATGAAGCTCCGCATCAGTATTTCATCGACGTATTATTCAATGCGTGAAACAGTCCGGCTTTTGGACGTACTGGATCCTCATTACAAAGATATCTCGCGGTCGAAATTATTAGTGCCCGCTGAATGAAGCTCCGCATCAGTATTCCATTAACGTATTATTCAATGCGTGAAACAGACCGGGTTTTGCATGTACTGGATCCTCATGACGAAGATATCTCGCGGTCGAAATTATTAGTGCCCGCTGAATGAAGCTCCGCATCAGTATTTCATCAAGGTATTATTCAATGCGTGAAACAGACAGGCTTTTGCAGGTATTGGATCCTCATGACGAAGATATCTCTCGGTCGAAATTATTAGTGTCCGCTGAATGAAGCTTCGCATCAGTATCCTTCCTCCGCATCAGTATTTAATCATCAGTATTCAACGTATTATTCAATGCGTGAAACAGACCGGCTTTTGCACGTACTGGACCCTCATGACGAGGATATCTCGCGGTCGAAATTATTAGTGCCCGACAACAATAAAATACACTTTCTAAAATAAATAACAGTGAATTTTCTATTATTTAATGACAGTAATCCTTGCCAACGATTACAGTAATCCTTATATAAAAAAAACGGAATTACGATGAATGTAATCGTTAATCGAACGAAATTAGATTACGATTACAGTTATCGTAATTTAAACTTTTTCAAAATTACAATTACTGTAATCGTAATCTAAGTTCGTTCGATTAACGATTACATTAATCGTAATCACATTTTCTTTTATATAAGGATTACAGTAATCGTAATGAAGTTGTAATCGTAATCTTTATCGCCCAGCTCTGCATTACTGTAAGTACAATAAAAGCTCATATAAAAAATATACCGAAAACCAATGAGAAAAATATCGAAGCCAAAGAGGGTCATAGTTAACATGAATGACAATACACACGTTAAGGATTCATATGAATTTCAAATATCGCCTCATCGCTGAAAATTATAAGAACTGTTACGACTTGCTTTGAATTACTAGTTATGAAAGATCAAGCACTAATAATAATGGGACTAATAATTCTCAGGACTTGGTTCCAGAATTATATTGTTCAAACATTTTTTTGTACAATGACATGCGCACTAGTTCTAGAACTGCTTGCAATTGTAAGTCTGAACACACCTGCTATAATATAATTTGTCCGACAGCTGGTTCATTACATCATCGTAATACACAACCACAAAAAAAAAAAACAAACGATAAACATAAATCAATATGTAGTTAACTAAAGAGTCTGCTATCAGGGCATGGATTTTTTTTTGTGAATTTCTGCTTACCAATAAGATATGTCAAGTAAGACATTTGTGTATCCACTCATTATTTATTAGGGTGAAGTCGAACAGATAGCAATGATGAAACCAAAAGCAACAAACGAACATGAAACGGGAATGTTGGAATATCTCGAAGATATAATCGGAACGGCAAGATATAAGGTATAAATATTTAAGCATAGATGTATTTTTATTTATATATTATGTTTTTTTTTTGCAGGAATCACTCACAAAATTATTCGATAAAGTTGAATATTTGAATGAAAGGAGAACTGAGAAATTAAATCGTCTTAAATTGATTGAAAATAATATGAACGAACTGCGAGAACCAATGGAAGAAGCCGTAGAATATCTTAAATTAGAAAATAGTATTATGCTAAGCAAAAATATCTTGTACCAAAAGAAAATGTGAGTTTTTTCGTTCGTATGCCAATTTTATATTACATAGAATTATTTTTATTTTCTAGTTGTGAACTTGAAGAGAAGAAGAATGATAAAGACAAAGAGAAGGAAAGTATTTTGACAGAACAAAAAGAATTTATAGATCAGTTAAAACAAAACACTGAAGAGAAAACTAATAAAGGGTCTGTTTATGACACTGCTTTAAAGTATGTAGTAATCATCAAGTTACACATATAGTTAAACATATATTATTTTATAGAGCCTATGACAGTTTGCAAAAGAAAAAGGAATCACTGAAGCAGGCCTTCGAAAACGCAAATGCAAAGGATTATGAGTTACAAACAAACATGAAACAAATAAACTTATCCCGACAGAAATTTAAACAACAACTAGGCACTGAAAAAAAGAAGCTACAAGAATTAGAAAACCTGCCGGAAAAGTCAGAGAGGGTAATTATTGTCTCAGCAATTTTAAATATTCTTTAAAACACTTAAGAAGTACCGAGAATATCTCCTCATTTATTAAAGATCTTTGTTTCTTGTCTAATAGAGAACGGAGTAACCACATTTTTTATCATGAACATGTTTATACTAATGCATAAATTACTTATTGTTTGTATTTTCTCTTGAGTTGCGGTCATCTATAATTCTTTTCAAAAAAATATAAAACAAATGGCAAAACTTTTAAGTAATGAATATCTACGTATTTGATATGAGAATATAGTTATTTATTATTTACATGTGTAGATCTTGTAATATAGTAATGCGCCGATAGTTTGTTCACTATTGCAAATTGCATATTTATTTGCTTGTTGTTTTTGATTGACTTGCAATATTGTTCATCCAAAAGAAAACAGTGGGCGAAATATTGGCATCAGCACCTTACCTAATTCCGCAACCAAACTTTTAATGATACTAAGAATGATTTTAATTCACAACTACAACTTGCAAATCAACACAAAATATAATATATATGTATATATTATTTATTATTTTTGTCTCCTGTTGATTAACAGGATACCAGCAAGCGTTCCTGAATTTCTAGTCAGGAGGACTTCTCACTTAAATGGGACTTTTTTTGTGTACATTTTTGAGCGTATGTTATCTGGAATGTATTCACTATTGCTTGTAAGACTTTCTTCTATTGAAGCACTAGTGAAATTTAGTTATATAATAATATAATATAATATTCTTTATTGTAATAGATCTGATTAACAGATATTTACATTGTCAAAATATACATCCAAAACACAAACATAACAATTTACAAGAAACTAAGAACAACCTAGAAATAAAATAAACAAGAAGAATGAGTGTGCTTAAAACCACAAGGCGGAAGTGTAAACTTCATCAAGGCGAGGTTAATAATACCGTAGATAATACGAAATACACGCAAATAATATTCAGTAACGTATTAAATAAAACATATTCGCACATTTATTACAAGCGTCCGTTTCGTGTGGTCGGTTCGGACGTATGTGTATGTATAAATAGACGATATAAATACTTGCTTACGGTCCCTCGCTTGGTCTGATGGTAACGTATCGGCTTCATAACCGTGCGGTCTCGGGATCGAATCTGTTCTGGGACATGAATTTATTTATTCATTTAAATATCAATTTAATTGAAATTAAATACTTCTATATGATATATTTATTTATCTTGTTCCCTTAGCCGACTTTACCCGAAGAGCGTTACATATCCGGGCGTTACATATCCGGGCGTTACATATCCGAGCGTTGCAGGTCAGTCTTGTTCACTGCCTACAATCAGCGCAACGCGCCTAAAGAAGTTTACCTTCAATAAAAAAAAATATTATTGATTAATGTCATTGGTATCATACCTAACCTAAGATAGATTACCTAATTAATTTTAGCATTTCATGTACGTAACTATTACTCACCTTTCCGTAAAATTTAGTTATTATATTCTTACACATGACAAACATTGAGGTATTTATTCTTATATTTATAAATGTATAGTACATTTATTGCGTTTTTTGGTTTAAATACAAACAATTCCGAACTGCCAATATGAATGTCGATGTGGTTCAAATAGATGGCGCTTGAATCTTGCTTAAGGTATCGCTTAAAATGTCGTCAAATAGATGGCGCCACAATTTTTTTGGAAGAATTATTAATTATTACTCCTATTTCCCCAACTTTTAGTGAAGAATAGTGGAGGGAAGTAGTATTTTATAGACTAAATTTTATTACTACCAAGATACATTTTTTTTAAATGTTCCAAAGTGCCAGTGTTTTTTTTTCAATTTTTACAGTCGCCTCAACCGGGAAAACGTATTTCCCAGTCGAGCTACACATGCGCCAAATGTCACTTTACAGGCGGTGAGTACAAAAAAACTTTAACGTACTCGAGATTGTCTTGCCGCGGCCGCAAGCATTATTAAGGAGATTTTAGGACGCATGTATATATATATATATAAATAGACGATATAAATACTTGCTTACTGTCCCGCTCTTGGTCTAATGGTAACGTATCGGCTTCATAACCGTGCGATCTCGGGATCGAACCTGTTCTGGGACATGAATCTATTTATTCATTTAAATTTCAAATTAATTGAAATTAAATAATAATAAAATTGTTCCCTTAGTCGACTCGAGCCGACATTACCCGAACGAGCGTTACATATCCGAGCGTGATGGGTCAGTCTTGTTCACTGCTTACAATCAGCGCAACGCGCTTAAAGAAGTTTACACTTCAATAAATAAACAGAACTCAAATTATGACTGTAAAGGGGTCAAATATAATGTTATAAAATTAAACAAAACCTAATTTAAATTTAAAAAATCTTGAATTGCTAGAACGTATGCTCGATTAAGAAGTCCTTTTAAATGACGCGACAGACCTGACGCTCCTGATTTCGCACGGTAACTTACTAAACAGCTTAGCGCCGGAATAGTATGGAGATTTTTCAAATAGCGTTGTTTTATGTTTTGGCACGGCGATAGAACTTGTTCTGGGTGTACCAGGGGAATCGGGCCGAACAAATAAATCAAAGTTTTCCTTCACAAATACTGCCATATTGTAATAAAAATACATAGAAACGTGAGTATTTTATTTGTCTTAAAATCGTCTCGGTAATTTATCTCCCTCGAGCTAAAATCTAATACTTTTTTCCCTTGTATAATAAATAACTATATTAGACTTGAAATCTCTATATTTGACTATTGCTGAGGATTTCTTTTGTTTTGCTTTTGAATGTTATGGGTCTTAATTCCATTATATTTTGGTAAGTTTGTTATGTAAGTTGATTGTTTCAGTTGATGCATCTTCTATGTAAGTAGTTTTTGGTTCTAAGGTGTGAAACTCATCGTGCTTTCTCTATTTTTTTTTAGTTTTACATTAATTTTGATATTGTCATTGTAACTGTCTTTTAATATCATGTTCTGCTGTGCTTGCCGCTTTAAAAGGTGTTTTTATTATATTTTCTTATACGTTTGTTACATTTTTATATTAGTAGATGTTAAAAAATGAGGTGTGGGCACCACAGGACTTTCTTATACATATGCGCCTTTCAAATAATGCAAAGTTCTAAATAAAATTGAGTAAATGTGATACTTTAGGTCCGAATTTTGAAAATTCTTTTATACAAAAATTATTCAAAATGTTATTCTCAATACTTCCGGTCCGATTTTGAAATTTCATTTATACAAAAAAAATCCAAATCTGACTCTAAATACTTTTATACTCATGATAAATATATTATATAGAATGCATAATTTACGACATATTTGCAAAAAATCGTTATGCGATAAGAGTAAAAGTGCCGGTCCGAATTTTGAAAAATTGTTTATACAAAAGGTATTGGAAATTAAGTTCTAAATACTTTTATACTCGTAACGTACTTGTCTAAAGAGCATGGTTTGCGAAATATTCACAAAAAACTGATTTTCGGTAAGAATTTCGAAAAAATTTTCTCAAATTTAATTTTGAGTACATATGAATTCTTTATACATTTGTTTAAACTGAGAGAGAGAGAGGGAGAGGGGGGGATTTTAAAAACCCCATTTTTGGAATCAGGGGGCGTCAAAACGTGGACATCTGCAAAAATCTCGAGGTCGAAACTTTTCATCATCACAATACTTCCATATACTACGTATAAGAAAGTAAAACGCATGTAGTCGATATTTTATTTTGTTGGACGCAGTTATTATTTTTATGTTTTGTTGGATTCGTTCTTGTTTACACCCATTTTGTTGTTGTTTTGTATTTTAAATTCGAAGTAGGTACTTTTGTACTTTCTATAGTTTTTTGTCTTCAAATGTTCCTTCTTGTTGGTAAATATAATGCCTCATGTCTTTGTCCAGTTATAGTGAGCATGTTATTGTCACACCATATCTCCAAAAGAGCAACATCTTTTTTTATATTCTTTTATATGTTTATTATTTTTGCCCTAAATTCATCATTCAGACATCATATATGTATTTCTTCCTGAAATGGGAGCTGTAATAGATTGTTTGCTGGAATAATGTTGAGGGCACGAGCCATTTTCATTAATTAAATTCTGGTCCCGCCACTACTACATAAAGCTTTTTTCTTGCCCAAGTCCAACTACAATGACTGAGTAATAACAGGGTAAATGAGTAAATGGTTAAGCGGATTGGCTACTGGCGTATCATATAGGTTGTGGGTTTCTTTCCTGGCTTATGGCCGGTTGCACCAACATCCGTTAAGTTTGTTAATCTGAGTTAGTTAACGCTATGTTAAGAGTTAATCCGCATTAAATTTCTTTCTCGTTGCACCGACAAAAATTTGGGGTAGATTCATTACAAAGCGCTTGACATCGCAAGGATCTGACGTTGTTAAAGTTTGTGACGTTTCATGTCGTTATTGGTCGGTGAGTTTTGACTAAGATTTAAAAATGTAATTGGAGTATTGACTATTATAATAATACTAGCTAATACGGCAGGCCTTAAAGGCCCGCTATCGCCTCTTATTCCGCTTACAGTTGAGGTACCGCTCCCCCTTATTCTTCTAAATTTATTGCGGATTTTGTCTTTATTGCGTTTCAGTTTTTGAAACACCATATAATTCCGATATATAGCGAATAACTAAATATAATTGTGTTTTAGATGTTCAATATTGCTTAGTTGTTTTTATACACCCCTGTATATAGTTTACAACTATGCAATATTTTATTCAGAATGCTTATAGGATGAAATGATTAATAATAGATTTAGTGATAATAGCAGTTTTTAAAATGAAAATGTTTAACGGCTGTCCATGAAATATAAGATGTATTTTATCGTTTAATGTTATATTGACATTTTTCACATACTTTTCCTGTGCCTCACAGACGGTAGTTTTCATTCTATTTATAATTTTTCTACTATTATTGGTTTTTGTGCCTTGACTTGCCGATGATTTATTTCACGTTTGCCTAATTTATCTATAGTTTGTGGGTATAAAATTAGAATAATCTCGAAATCTGTGTTTTTTGAATCAGTTGGAAAATGTGGTTTGATAGTTTTTGTTAATAGTGTTTCAGTCTATATACATATGTCGATTCCATTGGTCTTTTTGGTTTAAATGAAAATTCATTACAATTAAAAAAAAACATTTTATTTTATGCAAACTTGTAGATAGCTTTATTAGAATTATGTTTTGTTGACGCGAATGTATACTTTTAAATAATTCATTTAATCATTGTTCTATAACAAATAATATTTATTTCATTGGCATTTTTTATAATGATTTCCATTCCTATACTTTTATAATTTGCAGTGTTTCTTTGTGGTAAATTGTATTACAACTGTCAGTTATGTATGATGCTTAATAATGTTGGTAAAGCCTTGTTCACACTGTACATAATTATTTTCTTTTGAATTGTACACCTACAATTTACGTAATATATAGATATAATATATGTATTATGGTAATACTGCTTACTTATTGTTATATTCGAAAATACTGTAAAACATCCTTATAGAATTTCTATTTTCAATTATTGTAATTGACGATGACGCGGGAAGTTCATTTTCATCAATGATAATTAAACAATCTTTTTTGAATACGTATGATATTACTTCTCAATTTGCCTGGCACTGTAACAACATGATTAAGTGCTTGTTTAATCTGGTAGGAATATATTTTAGTTTCTTTTTTCTATTTACAATATCTTATAATATTTTGAAGTATTTTTACAACTTAATTCATGGACGAAATGACTCCAGTCATGTAATGATAATTGCTAAAAATGAGTAGAAAGTATTTATAAACAAATAAGGAATCGAATTTATAAATTTCTTACCTATACACTATTATCATTGGGCCAATTATTATAAATTGCAATATTTATTGTGCTGAATGTTTGTGAGCTAATGCTTCAATCTTTTCGAGCTTGAATTCGCCTTTTTCGCGTCCGCTTACAGCTTTTTACAGTTTCCTGTAAAACGCGATCACTCTCGTGGTGGTTTTTAGAATGTAAGTTTTTATAGACTTGTGGCACTCTCTGTATATACATATATTTTGTAAAGCCAATTGTATATTTCATTTAAAATTCCTCTAGAATTTTTGTTACACAAACTGTTACACAATGAAGAGCGAGAAGGAGAATTTAATGTTAAACATAAGAATGATGTTAAAGTATCCGAAGAAACAATATGCTCAATAAGTGCATCATTTTCATTGAGACAATCGGGATAATACGCTACTGAAATAACAGTGGAAAAATTTAGTATATTAACAAAAAGTATGTCAATTGCTAGGAAACAATTTAATATAGGCATGCACAATATTAATAAAAAAGAACCTAATAATCAGTTTGACACTGAGATATTTTCACCCAAATTATTTGAAGTGGAACAGGGCTTTCATTATGAAATTTTAGTCAGCATAATTGAAATATTCGTCTGTCACATACCCAAAATTAGTTCGCACGTCAATTAAAAATGAAGGACTTGTATTGAAGAACATTTTAAATTTTCAATGAATTACATATATACTACTCGCCCGCTATCGCGGGCTCGTCATTTTAATTGACATGCTCAAATATACGTAGTATCTCCATAGTGTTTAACATATTTACAACAACTTTTGTTTGGTAAATGGGCGTCGCTTTCAAACATTCTTATAGAATGCTAGTGAATGCTGATGAACTTCAAACATATAGCTCGCAAACATATGTATGTGAATGGGAAAAGTAAATTTAATTTATAAAATATATTACTTTCTTACTACCTTTTCGAAGTCCACTATCGTTAATAAAAGAGCAGAGTATATTTTATTTAAAATTATTCTCGATCTGTTTTTGACACAAATCGGTACACACTCAAGAGCGAGAAAGGTAATTTAATGTTAATCATAAGCCATGTTAAAGTATCCAAAGACACAATGAGCTCAAAAAGCGCAACATTTTTATTAAAACAGTTTACAATACTATTTTGATGTAAAGTGTGACCCTTTTGAAATCCACTATCATTAATAAAGGAGTACAAAATAATAATAAAAGTAAAAAACCCAAGTTTTAAATTTAAGCCCTTTTGAAGCGCCTTTCCTGTAAACAGCGCTTTCTAGAATGTCCTTTTTTATAAATTTTTGAAGCACCCCTGTATATACATATATTTTGTTAAGCCAATAGGATATTTTATTTAAAATTCTTCTCGAACTGTTTTTGACATAAATCTGTACACAATCAAGAGCGAGAAAGCTAATTTAATGTTAAACATAAGTCGTGTTAAAGTATGCAAAGACACAATGAGATCAAAAAACGCAACATTTTTATTAAGACAGTGTACAATACTATTTTGATGTGAAAGTGTAAAAGCCTATCAACCTTTTTGAAATCCACTATCGTTAATAAAGGAGCACAAAGTAATAATAAAAGTAAAAAGCCCAAGTTTTAAATTTAAGCGCCTTTCCTGTAAAAAGCGATCACTGGCATGACGCTTTTTAGAATGTCAACTTTTATACACCTTTGGAGCACCCCTGTATATACATATATTTTGTTAAACCAGTAGGTCGTTTTATTTAAAATTCTTCTCGAACTGTTTTTAACACAAACCGGTACACACTCAAAAGCGAGAAAGCTAATTTAATGTTAAACATAAGTCGTGTTAAAGTATGCAAAGACACAATCAGATCAAAAAACGCAACATTTTTATTAAGACAGTGTACAATACTATTTTGATGTGAATGTGTAAAAGCCTATCAACCTTTTCGAAATCCAGTATCGTTAATAAAGGAGCACAAAATATAACAAAAGTAAAAATCCCCAGTTTTAAATTGAAGCGCTTTTCCTGTAAAAAGCGATCATTGGCATCACGCTTTTTAGAATGTCCACATTTATACACCTTTGATGCACCCCTGTATATACATATATTTTGTTAAATCAGTAGTATATTTTATTTAAAATTCTTCTCGACCTGTTTTTTTACACAAACTGGTACACACTCAAGAGCGAGAAAGGTAATTTAATGTTAAACATAAGTCATGTTAAAATATCGAAAGAAACTATGAGCTCAGAGCGCAACATTTCCATTAAGACAGTTTACAGTACTATCTTGATGTAACAGTGAAAAAGCATGTCAACCTTTTTGAATTCTACTATCGTTAATGAAGAAACACAAAAGAATAATAAAAAATGAGGTGTGGCCACCACACGACTTTCTTATACGTATGAGCGTTTCAAACTATACAATTTTAAGAATCTTTTTATACAAAACTTATTCAAAATCCTATTCTAAGTACTTTCATTCTCTTGATAAATCGCTATAGAATGCATAGTTTGCAAGATATTCGAAAAAAGTGCTACTCGCTATGAGTAAAAGTGCCACTTCCGGTCCGAATTTTGAAATTTCATGTATACAACAAATATTGCAAATTCAACTCTAAATACTTTTGTACTCTTAATAAATATATATAGAATGCATAATTTACGACATATCTGCAGAAATCGCTATTCGGTAAGGGTAAATGTGGTACTTCCGATCCGAATTTTGAAATTTTTTTTATACAAAAGATATTTAAAATTATACTCGTAATGTACCTGCCTAGAAAGCATGACTTGCGAGATATTCGCAAAAAACTGATTTTCTATAAGAGTAAAAGACCTACTTCCGGTTGGAATTTCGAAAAACTTTTTTAAGATAATTTGTCTCAAAATTAATTTTGATTACATTTCAATTCTTTATAAATTTGTTTAAACTTAGTAATTGACGAAATATTGGCAAAATTCGAATTCTTCACTGAAGTAAACTGCTACTTCCGGTCTACCGATTTTACTGAAAAACTAATCAGATCTCAAGAGGGAGATTATACACGTAAATACAAAATTTGGAATTGATATCTACAGGGGTTTGATCGCTATCGTGGTCACACACACACACACACAGAGACAGACAGACATTTTTTAAAAACCACTTTTTCGGTATCAGGGCACTTCAAAATGTGGACATATGCAAAAATCTCGAGGTCGAAAATTTTCATCATCACAATACTTCCTTATACGAGGCATGTTTTTTAAGTAAGTACCGTTTTTCCACACCGCGACCGCAGCGCTGAGGTCGGCGTTCTGCGTATGTGCACTGAGGACCTACATCTCTTGCCTACGCACTGACGCCATTACAGTCTGATTCTACCTTGTTTACGTTGTTTACTGAGTGTTTAAGATGCCACCGATAATCGTGAGTCCCGCCGACTGTGAAGTACGGGCTGTTATAAGATTTCTTAGTGCTAAAGACCTAAAAGCGATCGATATTCATCGTGAAATTTGTGCAGTTTACGGACAAAACATAATGAGTGAGGGAATGGTAAGAAAGTGGGTGAGAGCATTTAAAGATGGCCGCACAAATGTGCATGATGAACAACGGAGTGGGCGTCCTTCGGTCGTTAATGAAAGTTTGGTGCAGGAAGTGGACAATAAGGTGAGAGAAAACAGACGCTTTACGATGTCCTCTTTGTGTGATGGCTTTCCTAATGTTTCGCGTAGTGTTTTGTATGCCATTGTGAGCGAGCGCTTGAATTACCGAAAATTGTGCTCACGTTGGGTACCGAAAATGTTGACGGATGTGCACAAAACCAAACGTTTAGGCAGTGCATTGACTTTCCTTGAGCGGTACCGCAACGACGACGGTGATGATTTCTTAAGCCAAATTGTTACGGGCGATGAAACATGGGTGGCCTACGCCACACCAGAATCAAAGCAACAGTCCATGGAATGGCGGCATTCAGATTCACCCGAAAAAGTGAAGTTTAAGCAAAGAATTTCTGCCCGGAAAATCATGTGCACAGTTTTTTGGGACAGAAAAGGAGTATTGCTTGTGGAATTTCTGCCTCGTAATGAGACTATCAATGCAGCAGCTTATTCTGAGACCTTGAAAAATCTGCGCCGTTCAATCCAGAACAAAAGACGAGGCAAGTTGAGCATGGGCATCGCTTTGCTGCATGACAATGCCCGTCCGCATGTGGCTCATCAGACCAAAGATCTCATCACATCTTTTAAATGGGAAACTCTAGATCATCCTCCGTACAGCCCTGACCTGGCGCCCAGCGACTACCATCTGTTCCTGCACTTGAAGAGACACCTGGGCGGTCAGCGTCTTCAAGACGATGACGAAGTCAAAACAGTTGTGATGCAGTGGTTAACAAGTCAGGCGGCAGACTTCTATGAGGAGGGCATTCATAAACTGGTACAACGTTATGACAAGTGCCTCAATATTGAAGGAATTTACGTTGAAAGGTAGATTAAGGTACAGGCTTTCATGTAAAAATAAAATTATTGATATATCTTTACACGTCTTTTTTTAATTTCAAAACGGTACTTACTTAAAAAAACATGCCTCGTACTACGTATAAGAAAGTAAAATGAACCTAAAATTGATTTTACTCAAAGATCCAAAAAAAGCCCAAGTTTTAAATTTTAGCCCTATTGAATGGCTTTTTTGGCGTTCGCTTACAGTTCCTTCACAGTTTCCTGTAAAAAACAATCACTGTCATGGCTTTTTAGAATGCCCGATTTTATTAACTTTTGAAGCACCCCTGTATCCCACCCATATATCTTGTGAAGCCAATTTATTTTATTTAAAATGATTATCGAACTGTTTTTTACACAAACCTGTACACACTCAAGAGCGAGAAAGGTAATTTAATGTTAAACATAATTCATGTTAAAGTTTTCAAAGAAACAATGAGCTGAAAGAGCACAACATTTTCATCAAGACAGTTTACAATACTATTTTGATGTGATAGTGGTAAAGCATGTCAACCTTTTCGAAGTCTACTCTCGTTGAGAAAAAAAGCACAAAATAATAATAAAAGTAAAAAGGCCAGGTTTTAAATTTAAGCCCTATTGAAGCGCCTTTCCTGTAAAAAAAGCTTTTTAGAATGTCCACTTTTATAAACTTTTGAGGCACCCCTGTATATACATATATTTTGTTAGGGCAATAGGATATTTTATTTAAAATTCTTCTCGAACTGTTTTTAACACAAACCTGTACACACTTAAGAGCGAGAAAGGCAATTTAATGTTAAACATATGTTAAAGTATCCAAAGAAACAATGAGCTTTCAAAAAGCGCAACATTTTCATTAAGACAGTTTACAATACTATTTTGATGTGAAAGTGTAGAAGCCTGTCAATCTTTTCGAAGTCTACTCTCGTTAATAAAGGAGCACGAAATAATAATAAAAGTAAAAGCCCAAATTTTAAATTGAAGCCCTATTAAAGCGCCTTTCCTGTAAAAAACGCTTTTTAGAATGTCCACTTTTATAAACTTTTGAAGCACTCCTGTATATACATATATTTTGTTAAGCCAATAGGATATTTTATTTAAAATTCTTCTCGAACTGTTTTTGACATAAACCGGTACACACTCAAGAGCAAGAAGGGTAATTTAATGTTAAACATAAGTCGTGTTAAAGTATCCAAAGACACAATGAGATCAAAAAGCGCAACATTTTTATTAAGACAGTGTACAATACTATGTTGATGTAAAGTGTGACCTTTTTGAAATCCACTATCGTTAATAAAGGAGCACAAAATAAAAGTAAAAGTAAAAAGCCGAAGTTTTAAATTGAAGCGCCTTTCCTGTAAAAAGCGAGTACTGGCATGACGCTTTTTAGAATGTCCGGTTTTATAAACTTTTAAAGCATCCCGGTATATACATATATTTTGTGAAGCCAATAGTATATCTTATTTAAAAATTTTCTCGAATTGTTTTTACACAAACCGGTACACACTCAAGAGTGAGAAAGGTAATTTAATCTTAAACATGTCATGTTAAAATATCCAAAGAAACAATGAGCTCTCAAAAAGCGCAACATTTTCATTAAGACAGTTTATAATACTATTTTGATGTGAACGTGTAAAAGCCTGTCAATCTTTTCGAAGTCTACTCTCGTTAAGAAAAAAGCACAAAATAATAATAAAAGTAAGAAGCACTCCTGTATATACATATATTTTGTTAAGCCGATAGGAGGTTTTATTTAAAATTCTTCTCGAAGTGTTTTTAACACAAACCGGTACACACTCAAGAGCGAGAAAGATAATTTAATTTTAACCATAAGCTATGTTAAGGTATCCAAAAACACAATGAGATCAAAAAGCTCAACTTGTTCATTAAGGCAGTCTACAATACTATTTTGATGTGAAAGTGTAAAAGCCCGTCAACCTTTTCGAAATCCACTATCGTTAATAAAGGCGCAGGAAATAATAATAAAAGTAAAAAGCCCAAGTTTTAAATTTAAGCCCTAATAAAGCGCCTTTCCTGTAAAAGGCGATCACTGGAATGACGCTTTTTAGAATATCCACTTTTATAAACTTTTGAAACACCCCTGTATATACATATATTTTGTTAAGCCAATAGGATATTTTATTTAAAATTCTTCTCGAACTGTTTTTGACACAAACCGGTACACACTCAAGAGTGAAAAATGTAATTTAATAATAATCATAGTTCATGTTAAGGTATCCAAAGAAACAATGAGCTCAGAGCGCAACATTTCCTTTAAGACAGTTTACAGACATGACATGACATGATTTTTTCACTGTTACATCAAAATATGTAACAGTGAAAAAATCATGTCAACCTTTTTGAATTCTACTATCATTAATGAAGAAACACAAAGGAATAATAAAAACGAACTTAAAATTCATTTTACTCAAAATCCAAAAAAAAGCCCAAGTTTTAAATTTTAGCCCTATTGATTGGCTTTTTTCGCGTCCGCTTACAGTTTCTTCACAGTTTCCTGCAAAAAGCAATCACTGTCATGGCTTTTTAGAATGTCCGTTTTTATTAACTTTTGAAGCACTCCTGTATATATACATATATCTTGTGAAGCGAATAGTATGTTTTATTTAAAATGCTTCTCGAACTGTTTTTTACACAAATCTGTACACACTCAAGAGCGAGAAAGGTAATGTAATGTTAAACGTAAGTCGTGTTAAAGTATGCAAATACACAATGAGATCAAGAAGCGCAAAATTTTTATTAAGACAGTGTACAATACTATTTTGATGTGAAAGTGTAAAAGTCTCTCAACCTTTTCGAAGTCTACTCTCGTTAAGAAAAAAGCACAAAATAATAATAAAAGTAAAAAGCCCAAGTTTTAAATTTAAGTCCTATTGAAGCGCCTGTCCTGTAAAAAGCAATCACTGTCATGGCTTTTTAGAATGTCCACCTTTATAAACTTTTGAAGCACCCCTACATATATTTTGTTAAGCCAATAGTATATTTTATTATCATATTTAAAATTCTTCTCGAACTGCTTTTTAGACAAACTGGTACACACTCAAGAGCGAGAAAGGTAATTTAATGTTAAACATAAGTCATGTTAAAGTATTGAAAGAAACAATGAGCGCAACATCTCCATTGAGACCGTGTACAATAAGATTCTGATGTTTGCGAATCTACTATCGTTAAGAAAAAATGAAGTATTAAATTTAAGCCCTGTTCAATCACGTTTCGAAGAATCGCCAAATTGAAGACGTAATAAGCGACCACAAACACCCCCGTATCTAAAATTCCACATTCATACGTCAATTTTCAAAAAAATCTTCCGCCATTTTCTTTTTTTTGACATTTTGACTTTGGAATCGTGATCGGCGACCCCCAAAACCCCCGTATCTAAAATTTCACGTTCATACGTCAATTTTCAAAAAATCTTCCGCCATCTTGTTTTTTTTTGACATTTTAACTTTGGAATCGTGATCGGCGACCCCCAAAACTCCCGTATCTAAAATTTCACGTTCGTACGTCAATTTTCAAAAAAATCTTCCGCCATTTTGTTTTTTTTGACATTTTGACTTTGGAATCGTGATCGGCGACCCCCAAAACCCCCGTATCTAAAATTTCACGTTCATACGTCAATTTTCAAAAAATCTTCCGCCATTTTGTTTTTTTTGACATTTTAACTTTGGAATCGTGATCGGCGACCCCCAAAACCCCCGTATCTAAAATTTCACGTTCGTACATCATTTTTCAAAAAAATCTTCCGCCATTTTGTTTTTTTGACATTTTGACCTTGGAATCGTGATCGGCGACCCCCAAAACCCTCGTATCTAAAATTTCACATTCATACATCAATTTTCAAAAAATCTTCCGCCATTTTGTTTTTTTTTTGACATTTTGTCTTTGGAATCGTGATCGGTGACCTAAGACACCCCCGTATATGAAATTTCACATTTATACGTCAATTTTCAAAAAATCCTTCGGCCATTTTGTTTTTATTTGACATTTCGACTTTGGATACGTGATCAATGACACCACAAAAACTCCCAAGTGCCGAATTTTACTTTAATCGGAAGAGAGAAATTAATTTGAGCTGGCTCCGCCCACTCTGCATGTATGCGTAATCGATTAAATAAAATTATTACATAAGGGCACATCGATGTTAAGGCTGGCGTTTAGTTTTCAGTTTGGTGGTGATGAAGAATATAATGTGGGGGGGTAGGATTAGGTGTCGGTAAGGTGGCGGTTCATGTTGGCAAATAGACGAACTTAATTGAGGATGAGAGATGAAGCAATAGAAATGTAGATTGCTATTACAGCAACAAATTTATATCTGGGACTTTTAAATGAACTCGAACATAGACAGACAAAAAACTAACAGGCACAAAAAATTATTAAAGAAACGCTTTCAACACGTTTTTGTCTACATAGTATTTTAAATTTATTACGAACCTGACTATATAGAAATAATCTCAACAGTCAAGCATCAATAAATACAAGCATTCATTTATAGCAATTTATAAAATTTCAAGTAGGTACACCTTATGAAATAAATAGGAATAAAACAATTTATGTTTGGAAAAAATATTTTTTGAAGTAATAATAATAACAATATTTAGTAATTCATGTGACTATAGACATGGTAAAGAACAAGTCAGTTTGAAGTATTCTTTCTCGCTTAATTTGTAATGTGTTTAATGAATTTTGGATTTAAAACATGGGTCATCGTAAAAAGAATGATGGACAATGCCATCAAGCTTCTATTGCCGCACAAAAACTGTTAAAAAGTAATGAAAATAAAATATTTATGAGTGACATTTTGTGTGATGTGTTACAAAGGGTAGAAAAAGTAGAACAGTCGACCATAGACTGCAGTTTTATTCTAAACATTGTGTAATGAATGACAAAAGAAATAATGTATAACATCACGCAGTTATTGAATAGCACTATTCGTATGGTGATGCAACATCTGGTTTCGTCGAGAAAACGGACAGCAAAAAAGTCGATTTTAATGTTAAATTCCTTTCTTCTATTTACCTACCTTATATTTCGTGAGATTAATAAAGTACGGAAAATTTACTCGATTTGAACTACAGCATAAACAAATAAAAAAGTATTTTGTATTTTATAGATCACCACCCACTTGTTATCCAATTATATAAATAAAATTAAAAACTTTTTAAAAATACAAAATTTCAATAGTGCGCGTGGGTGATGAGTCATCGGCCGCTCGTGTCCGGTCTCTGAACATATGAACTAAAACATACAGCTTATATTGTGATTTTCGTAACTTTAACTGTGTGTTTAGGAGATATGATTCAGAATGTAACCAGAAAAGATCAATAGGTATTAATTACTTACGTTTATATTTTAGTCCACAATTAATTTTCATAGTAAATCTGTTTAATTATAGGTTGTCTATAGGTGACACTAGTGTTTTTGGCAAAAATCAACTGCGCTTCTGTACTTAACATTATTCATATTTTATTATCTTCTTAAATAATATTGGAGATGCGCAACATTCAGAAGTGAAAGTAATTATTTTAGTTGTTAAACGTACCTAAATATATTTTACCGAACTGAAGTAAGTTTGCCAAAATAAGGTTTTGATTTTCCATATTATCCAAAGATGACATATCAACTATTATATTCTTTTAATAGACTTACCTAATATTTCACTATTAATGACAACATAAAGAATTTTTGGTGTAAACCACCGAAAAAGAAGCTATCTACCTGACGAAATGGTTGAACATGCAGAACACATAATTAAGCCTTTTGTGCCATATTTTTATATGGTCTACCAAATCTAGTACCTTCAAGAGATATCTAAAAAGTAGAATATTAACTTTCTGTAATAGAAACACCACCGATGTAATATCCTTGGAGAATATACATATAGCCCAGTCAAACTATACCAAAAAATCTCGCATGGTTCAATTAATTAGGGTACCTTTGATATTTTGATATGGTGTATGGATTGGTACACTGTTGCAAAGTTCCAAGTTTTCTTATTTTCCCCACTACCGCAGACGCCGCCATCTTGAAGAAACCGCTAAATTTTTTAGCCTCTTTTTACAAAATATCTCCTAAAGTATTAGTTTGAGCAAAAAAGCCGTTTACGTTCTTATTAAACTAGAGAAAATTTTCTACAATTTAATACAAAAACGGAATATTTAGCTTCATTACTTCCCGAGATAGACCTCTTTGAAATTAGAGAATTTTTTTTTAAAAATGTCAAAATAAAAATTTATAATCGGTTTTTGCTCGATAGTAAGTAAATGGTGTATTCTCCGCTAAAGTCTGACATAGCATTTATAGTAGAGGTAGGTAGCTAAAGTTTAAGACCAAACTGATTCTTCTAGCTCGTTTAGACTATGATACTCTCTTTTGAATATTTTTGTAGTCTTTTAGGAAGACACGTTACGCAATAACTTAATACTGACAAAATTAATGTATCTATTTATTAAAAACAAAAAAAGTTCATTTATTGCTAAGTTTGTATATCTCATATATTCAATAGGTCTGTGAATTATATATCAATAAATTTGTAAGTAAATAAATAATTGATAAATAATTATAAATAAATTATATACTACATAAGTTTCATCAAGAAAAGTGTCAGATATACCACAACTTTACATTATAAGAACCAAATGGTGATATTTTGTTATATAAGACAAAATGTGTCTGGACGACAAGCCACATTTGGAGCTTCGGAACTTTAGCTATTTACCTCTACTATAAATGCAGTGTCAAACTTTAGCGTAGGATTCACTATATACTTACTATCGAGCAAAAACCAACTAAAAATCTTTGATTTTTACATTTTTAAGAAAAAATCTGTAAATTCAAAGAGGTCTATCTCGGGAAGTATTGGAATACTTTGGAAGATATTTTGTAAAAACTGGTATAGTGCAAAAATTTTGCGGTTTTTTCAGATGGCGGCTCATAAGCCAAAAAGTTTTCAAAAAAGCTTGTTATATTTATCGTGTATAGGTATTATATTTAATCCTTTCTACCAATTATCAATCGGAATCATAGCAAATTAGATGTATAAATATTATTAGTAGGAATAATATAGATTTTGTTATGCTCTGCAACAGTAAATCTTGCAGCTTCTTTGTTTGTGTGTACGTGTATAATATAAAAATTACTTTCGTAAGTTATTGATGTAATTTAAGCTATTGTACATTTACATATTTCAAATAGACTCTTATTAATAAATACATAGGTACATATTTTTTAATTATTTAATCATACACTATGAATAAATGAATTAGTATTTATTTAGAGTAATGTACACAATGATAATTTGCGTTAAGCACCGGTAAATCTCAAAATTTATTGAATAAGTAAAAAATGTACCTATATATATTTATAGGTATCAAAATGCCTTTGTAGTCCCGTCGCAAAATTCAATAAATTTGTGCATCAAGAATTATTTAATTTTCTGAAGTAGACTAAATAAAATATACCTAGAGTTGGTATACCATCTTCTAGTTTATCCATGTTTATGTGATTGTTTGGATATTATATTCTGATAATAGTACGAGCAGAAGCATTGTTTAAGTCTTCGAGATTATCAAGATATAAGCTGTACCACTGCAGATTTTACTTATTTCAGTACAATACAATACACATGTAATCGTAATTAGATAACATTATAAGAAGTTAATTATATCGTATATTAAATCAATAAAGGTTTTCCCTTTTCGTCCAGTTATCACAACACACATATTTCAAATAATGTCAAACTGTCAAAAATTGCTATAAATATACATCGCTCGAAAGTAAACACTGTGTAAGATTATTATACCTATAGCAAATTTATTATCGTTTTTGTTTTTTATAGGTATATATTTTATATTACATTCCGCAAAGTGTTAAACTGTTGAATATATAATAATAATAATATATAACTGTTTTTATTATTAGACGAAGTATTGTGAGCAATTGTACTTTTGCGTAAATAAAAGTACCTATCCTGACATTTTTAATTAATAATAGGTACATATATACGCACAATTTCCAGTGCCCCCTAATGCCCAGAAGCTACACTAATATTCAAGTTCCTGGCGTGATAATTCTGCATCTTGACGGTTTTTCTCCACACTATAGTTGAATTGTAACCCTAATTTCATATAATGTCCACGCATTTTTATTTTGGATACCATTTACAAACGAAGATATTATTTTCGTTGCAGTATTTTTTGTTACAATGCAAACTAATTTTTTGAGGTCAAGGGGGGTGCAAGAATGCTATATTTTATTTGAAAATTACAGATAAAAAATATTTATTTTTACCTCTAAAAGGGGTATTTTATTCACAGTATATAGTGTAAAAACAGCCCAATTAGACATTTAAAAACCCCCTACGACCTCGAATCAAGTTTCCTTAACATAACTGTGTACTTTTTATAACAATTAAATTAATAGTTTCCATTTCTTATCAAAAAAATGTGAACATGTTTTCAACGTGAATATTGTCCGGTGCAGCGTACCGAGACGCCAGCCTTAAAAGCAATCCTTTTCTCCATTTAGGAAACGTGGCATACGCGTTCTGGAATTGACGTATTTTAATTCAAATCATTATTAAAATACTAATCGACCCCTGTATATAGATAAACATATTAAATCAAGCGGGACCGTTATGTATTGTGTGGAGATATGGAGATGCCGAACATTCACCGGACCGTAATACATTGATCGGCAGTGCACATGAGAATCTGATTATATTTTTCGCCCGTCCGAAATACATTGATATTACTGCACATTGAATCGGCCATTTTTCTGACCAAATGCTTCTGCAAAAGAATTTGAAAGTGCTCGTGCCCTTGGTTGCGTGCGTCTGTCGACTCGAAATAAGCAAGTGGAAGATCTAGAGAAGGCCGTTCTTTAACACCTCGGGTTTTGTTGGACCCTCGCGACCTTCAAAATTTCATATTTCACGCTTAAAAGTGAATCTGTGGACACAACTCAGTTTGACGTTTCCCGAGATTTTTATCGCTTGTCACGGGAATGGTCAAAACGTAAGCCATTTTTTCGTTACAAAATGGAATGCACGCTCCCCTTTAAAACCCTATATCTCTGCACACGCTCCACTTAGAAGGAAAAACTCGCCGGCGAGGAACCCTTTAGAGTCCACGTAACACGCACGCCAAAGGACAGCTTTCAATTCCGCGTATCCAGAGAGGAGTTGAACCAGGCGTTTTGTCGACTTTTTCTATTTTGATAGTTTCGAAAATGCTCGGTTAAGCTCTTTCAACTAAGGCGATTAACAACAGAGGTCTGTGCGCTATTATTATATATAATGCAAATATGTATACAGGTTGTGTAATGGTACACTTGATATAGCAAGTCCAAAATACATCAGAATTGCAACGTCGCGTACTGTATCCCCGCTCTTGCTACGTTTAGCAGTGAAGCATCGACTAGCAGTAACACAGTTACCTCAACTTTCTCCTGTCTTTCCTCGCGTGCCCACTGCGGCGACAGAATACAACGTTGCAATGTTTACATGGTAATATCAAGTGTTTCATTACACAAGCTGTATACAGTCTGGTAATATATGTCCCTGAATATTTTTCTTTTACCTGAAGTAAATCAATAAACTATAGTCATTTAATAACCACTTTTGAAATAAAGACATCTGGTACTTTAACAATGACTTCTTTGAAATGACATGTCTATAAAATATTAGGTAGGTACCTACTATTATTATATAAATTAGTTCACTTTGGATGTTAATGTTCTACTGAAGTTTAGTTGTACTTTAAACTTTAAAGTAAGTGTAATATTCTATTAATTAAACAAATTTCCAAATATGGACAAACGTGATAGGTCAACCAATTTTACTGAAATGGATAAAGAGTTGCTCTTGGCTATTGTTTCCGAACAATATTACAATATTATTGAACATAAAATACCGCTGTCACTAGACATGATTATTATATTATAATTATTTATAATACTGCACACAAGATAAACGACTTACGATCGTTAAAAGTAATTTTACAAGAAATTTTGAGGTCAACATTAACTTTTATCGACCTCTAACGTCGAATTTGTTAAACCATGTTAGGTAAGTCGGTAAGTCGCTGTTGGAACAAATCATAACAAAGGTCGATGCAAAAGGCATTTAGATTTTCTTTTTTTCTTTTTAAAAGTAGAGATTTCTCCATAAATGCTTTAAATTAGGAATATTGTCTAAATACGAACATTCAAATACTAGGTTAAATGCAAAAGCAGTGTAGAACATTCGTTAAAGTAGTAATTTATAATGCATGCATGAAGTGACGTCAGTACATTGATGGTGGTATAAAAATTATGACCAGTGAAATGTGACATCTCTATAGGCCATACTGTTATAACACGCCATCATTTAAATTCTAAATTATAGCAGGCGGGATTTTTTTATTAGGTTGTCCAGAATGTCAATTATTGATTAATTAACATTTTGAAACGTCACTTTGACAATTCAAATTGTAAATTAGTACTTATATACCAACTTAATTTAAATTTCACAGCCTGCTCTAATTTAGAATTTAAATGATCGCGCGGTATTACAGTCACTGTTCCTTGAACACTCTTATTTTTTTGGTTTTCAAATTAGTTTTTATTCTAGTACAACAACGGTCGGTGTTGGACGAATGAAAGCAGAGATGCATGAATTTATTTATTTAGTTGTTTAACGTTCTGTGAAAATGTAGAAAAATCAATACAAAAGATACTTATTTTTTTCAGGATCTTAAACAATTACATGATAAAGAAAAACAACTTGATACACAGAAGCAAAGGTTACTGGAAGATAAGGAAAAATTGCTTGCTACTTTAAACGATGATACAAAAGCTTTACGTGAACGCAGACAAGAGCTCGAACCAAAATTAGCTGAAGTAAAATCTGTTGCATTGGAAGCGGAAAGAACCGTAAGTATTAAATAAACATGTTTCTTATTATATTAGTAGCTAATCAGAATCAAATGGTTATCCAAAATAAATATAAAAATTTTAGTACCAATTTGCTGAATCGAAATTAAAAATAGCCAAGAAAAGTGAGGATGAGGAAAAGAAAAAACTGCAAACACTCACTGAAGCTCATGAAACGGTTAAAAAAACGATCGCTGAATACATTGACAATATAAAAGTTTTAACGCCGAAAGTTCCTCTTACTGAAAAATCACTTCAAGACGCAATGAATCAATTAAATTCTGTTCAATCAAAGCTAAGGAAATTAGAGGATGATAGAAGGCAAAAGTGGTCAAATTTGGAAAGTTCAAGATCTTCAATGCAAGCGTCTAAATCAAAAGGAAGAGTGCTTGGTGGTCTCATGCAAGCAAAACTTGAAGGCCAATGTCCAGGATTATTTGGAAGACTTGTAAGTAGATGGCAAAAATTTCTTGTTATATGTAATATATGAATTTTCTTATAAGGAATACATATATGATTATAGTGTTTTCGTCAAATTGATGGAAAACCCTAAATCTATTATTGACAAAGTAAAATACATAGAAAAACAAATAGATTTGTTCAATTTTCATTTAACTTAGGTAATTGAAAGTATGAGAAGGTCAAATTCTGGAATAATAATAGATATAATAATGCAATAGTCTTGATTAATCATAAATTATATTTCTTGCAACGATGTTAAGACTGCAAGCTTAAATTTAATAGAAACTTACAAAATGTTATTGTACACAATTTTTGACGAAACGACTCCTTAGTTAATAATAACAATTTGCACTATCTTTTTATTATGGAAGTTTATGTAACTCTGGTCACATTGGTTAGGAATTTTTAAACTGCAAATACTAGGTCATAGTTAGTGATTTGACCATTGTGATCTCCTAAATTGAAAAAAGTTGTTTAATGAAACAAAATATACATTAGACGTAGACATACTAATATATTTTTCATATAATGGAGTTATATAGAGAAAAACAAAAATCAATTATTTCTTATAGATTATTTCAAGTGAGATATCGAAATAATATTTTGACATTGTTAAGGTTCTCTTTCATGCATAATTCAAATAAGTCATTGACATTGTGGTGCTCTTATCTGTTTTGATATTTTTACATTAACCTTGATATTTCTTAGTCTTGATTTCACACAATATTCTTACATGTATGTTTTTTCAAGGCTTTTAAAAATCGATTTTAGAACGCATTTAGTCTTCATAAATTTACTTAAACTGCTTGATTTGAAAGAGTAAGTTATTTCCAGTAGAATGTGGAACATTTTTGTATGAAAGTTATTCCAAATTAAGTGATAATATTTTATCTCTTAATAAATGTTGGTGGAATGAATATTTGAAATGAGATGATCTATTAAATTTTGTAATAAAATAAACACCGAACAAATTAAATATCTCTCACTAATGACGAGCAAATATTAGCATGCTTATTAACATTTATCAGTTGTCCAGATTTATTTTAAACAAATGTTTGAGTGAGAACAATTGTCAATCTTCCAACCTATCAATTTAAGAACTGAGCTGGATTTGTATTTTCATCTAAATTCCAAAATGAACAAATATTCAGGTATCTGTCCAAATAGTTCTTAGAGGGTTTTTAAAAATATTTATGGTTAGGGAAATAACGAAATTATTCGTTATCCATATAAAAAGTTTGCTCTGCAATACAATACTAATGGAAATCTATGTTTCTTATTAAGTAAATTGCTACGAGCAAATAGAAACAGGAGGGAACCTATCCTATATGAACACGCGACGGAAGTACGATGAAAGTCGTTCATAAGAGCGTAGGTACACGAGTTTAATGAAGGGGGATGGCAGACGAAAAAAAGCCAAAACATCGTCTTTTATAATTACAATGCATTTGCAAAAATGTATATAATCACAAAAATATATTTTTTTATTATTGCCCCTTGAATTGAATTAATTTTGTAAAATGCGCTTCTTTAGAAACCATGTTTTCTTCTGCAGTTTTCTTATTTTTTGAGACTGTTGTATGTTCACATAAGAAACTCTTCTAATTTGTCGTCTGCGTTTAGCTTTTTCGGGGTATATCATCACCAAATGAAGTAGATGCCACTTGTGAAATGCTTTCAGATGAGAGTTGTGTGATATCATGGGTATCCATAGGCGCAGATACAGGTTCAACCAATTCTGCATGTATACCAGTAGATGGACCTTCTGCGCAAACTATTTTGTCCGATTGTAGAACCTTTTGTACCTTGGATACTTTTTCCTGTAACAATAAAAATTTAGTCAGCACCTATTAGAGAAAAAAAATGTAAATGGTAGCAAAATGGTTTACATTCGTTTAATTAAATACACATTAAAAACAGGTCTTCTACTTACATATTTCCGGCGCTGTACATGTACTGACGGAATTGCGTTGCGATTTAAGATTTTTCTGAAAGCTGATTTATCAAAGTAGGATTCCTTGAAGTGTTGTGAACAGAGAACTGCAAACTTTGGTATACTTTCTTCTATCCGAATCAAAAATCTTATTCATGCAGCATAGACTTCTGGCTTTTTGAGGAAACTGTAAAATGATAATATCATTTAACAAACGTATTATATAATCCATTATACAACACATCATCACGACAATCTTAGGCAATGTGTAAATTTATGTTAGGGCATATGGCCGTGGGTACAGCACGCCACTGGCACAAAACAAAGATGGCTACCGTCTGTGAACGGCTACAGAAAGAAACAATTCTATTTTTTGCTTGTACATGAATGCAAATTTTAAATTGAGTAGATACATGCCGACATGTTACGAAACTTACCGGTGAAAGGTTTTTCCAACTTCCCGGGCATTGTGTGACAAACCACACAAAACGCAGCTCACCATGCTTTAACCATTAGTTTCCCCACAATCGTTTTTACAAATATATACAGAAATAATGCTCGTCAGATATGAAAACATAAATATCCTGTCACTATTTGCACAAAATCACAAACGTGGTCAACAGAACTGAGCTGTACAATATAGTTTATGTAATGACCGACTTCCGTCGCGTCTGATGTCTATCGCTACCACCGATACATTCCCTCCTGTTTCTGTTTGCTCGTCTACCATTGTCAGTAATCACTCTAGATGTGTATACCATAGTCGTCAAATTTTAATTTCGGTTTACACTTCTATCGCATGCAGAATATGACCTTATAATATGCAGCGATGCCTGGTTGCTAACAGTGGTGGGAAAGCAACGCAGTGTCGATGTCGGGGGATCCTCACACAACGTTTGCCGAGTGTACTTTCTTGGCAGCCTCGCTTATGTTTATCTTTAGTTTATCTCGTCGCGCTCTTTTCCTCTTGCTACTTTCGTATCAGAAATTAAAATATGACGACTACGGTATATGGTGATATATAGATAACACAATACAGGCTGTTATTAAATGTTATAGAAAACAAATTCATGTTTAGGTTCTTCTCTATCCTTTAGAAATTTGTCTAAACTTACGTTGACGAGATATTTGTAGAAATTTAATTTTTACACTTAAGTAAACTACTATTTTTGATAGAAAAATTATGCCCTTAAATATAAGATTTGGTATTGATAGCTCTAACCGCTTGGCCGCTATTGTGGTCACACACGTAGAGAGAGAGAGAGGGGGGGGGGGAGGCAAATATAGAGGGAGAGGGAAGATATGTTTGTAGAAACTACTGTGTCCTTATCAGGGCACTTCAAAATGTGGACATCCGCAAAAGTTTCGAGATCGAAAGTGTTTGTCATCGCAATACCTCCATATACTAGGCATAAGAAAACAAATCTACCTTGACCCTTTGCACTCCTTTTTTTATCTACCTCCAACTCCGTAATTGATAAGATTTTAACATTTTAAATTATTTTAGAAATTGTTTTGTATAATGTCGAGTCTAGCTCTACATTGGAGTTGGTCTAAGAAATATGACGTCGAGCCATACTTGACATAGGGAGTAAGGGTTAAAAATATCAAACTATGGTTTCTTTTACGTCTGTCACGTGAAATGAGCTACGTTATCATAGCGTTCATTGTTGTTTTGTTTCATTTAATAAAATGTCTATTTTGCAACCTTTGTGGAATCCTACTTATGGATACAATAAGTTGGAACCTTTTACAAAAGCCGTTTTTTGCGCATTTCGACAGTAAAGCAAAAGTTCGAAAGCCGATTGAAAATTGAGAAAAATGAGTAACATGCAAGATTCAGAATCCTTACCATTCTGGGTTGTGGGTGGTAAAAACGTATATTTAAGATATATAGCATGCCACGCATTGATGTAAGTAGATCAATGTGTATATGTCACAAATACTTGAAACTTTTAAAGTTTTGGTCTGGACCTATCTACTTCCATATGTCAACTCTATGTTATTACTTTTTTAATTTACTTTAATAACTGAACATTATTTGAAAATTTCTTATTTGTATTATTTGTATCTCTGTAGTTGTTGTTTTATCCACTTGTTATTATTATTCTCTCCCATTGGTTTAGATTTTCAAAAAGAAGAGCATATCTTATTTTTAAAATCTTTCTATCACATATACCGTTTGTCTGTTGTTGCATGTGACTATAGGTTTGTTTGAACCTACAGTTCCGAACGGTTCTAGAACTAGTGCGCATGTCATTTAAGAAAAAGACTGTTCGGACCATGCAGTTCTGGAACTGCAAATTCTGAGAACTGGTAGTTCAGTGTTCGGTCTTTCAGAACTAGTAATTCAAGAACCGTTCGGAACGGTTCTAACAGTTCTGAATGATGGGCTAGTATTTGAAATTCTGATAAATCCGGAGCATGCGTAATTGTCATTCGTATCAGCTTTCGCATTTTTCTGGTTATGTTTATCGTATTTATGTTGAACTTCAGAGTTTGGAGTTGTTGTAGGTTTTAAGTTGTCATTCAAGTACCTATTTGTTTTTTATTTTAGTTTGTGATATTATTAGAGAGTATTGGTGTGATTCGGTTTATCTAACCTATTTTTAATTTTTTTTTCAGTTTTTATTCACACCCATTATATCAATTTTGTAATAGCCAAAGTAAACAGCTATAAGTATGTAACTAAACATTAGTTTCTTCAAATGGTGGTTTATTGTTTTAGAAATTACTCCATTGACTACCATGTTCTTGAGTCTAGCAAATCATTCTTCCTCTAAGAATAAAGTGAATGTAATGGTACAATTATAGGAACTTGCGAACATGTGAAAAGTTAATTTATAATTATCATATATTCGTAGAGAAACTGACATATTTGTTAAACTTACACACAATAGTATTTAATATTATGTATACTAAACTTACAATTTTTGATTCGATGTGTCCCCCTTGAGATTTAAGCAAAATAAATGGAATCTGTGATATCAATATATTAGATATCCGAACAATCTCTTATATGTATGTATTTGTACCTGTTATGTCATGAAAATTATAATATATTGCAAGTTAATGTGACTCCCAGACTTGTGACACAACACGTTCAGAGTCTGATTGATGTAAGTACCAAATCATGTAGGTATCGCAATTCAAATTACCAAAAAGGCTTTAATCCTCCAAAATGGATTGAAAGAGTGTACTACTTCACAGATTAAAAAAAAAAGAAGAGGAGCTGACTTTAAACGTTGAAAATGTATTGTAATATATTGTTATAGTATATAGACATACGTTAACAATATATTGTGGAAAGTTATGAAAGTTACAAAATTTAGTTAAATAATCGTAGGAAAATGTATTATGATGTGTTTAAAAAGTTTATTGGGTTGATAATAATAAATGATAATGGAATTTAACAAGCATTCGAATTTTTTTTAATAAACCACCTGTATATGGTAAGGTTGACCATGTTCATTTTTCTTAGAAGTTCACAATATTCTGGAAAGAAGAGAGTTGAATATTAGTTGTTATTTTGTAAAATGTATTATAAATTTGTAAAAACTTGAGTAATTGACGTTAATGAGGTGATAAAAATATTTAGAATCTAATATTTTGAAAGGTGTATAGATTTTAATGTAGATAAGTTCCCGGGAATAATTTGAAATACAGGAACTGTCATTATTTGACATTTGTTCAGAAATATAGATTTAGATGGGTATTTGTATATGAATATGTAAAGAAGGGTTGTTAAAATTATGAAAAGAATTTAGATTATCAGATAATGCAATTTAAAGAAGTATTTTTGGTATATTTGAGAATTTAAAAGCTATATTGTTGTTTGTTATTACTGTTGTAAAACGTTGATTTGATAATAAAAAATGAGATAGGAATTGCTAGGGAAATGGATAAATAAACAGGAGAATTTAAAAAATATGCTAGAGAGAATTAATAGCGTTTTTATGTAAGAGCATAATTCTCTGCGATATTAACGCGTGAATAATATAAAAATAGTCAAAAAGTGATATTATTTAATACAACTACAAGTACATGTGATATCATAGTGTTGTAAGAAAATTTCAGAAAGGATTATTACTATATAACATCATAGGTGATATTACTTACCTAATTTAAAGAAGAATCTTGATTAGTGTGGATAAAATTCTAGAAGAATAATTTAAATTATCCGGTTCTTGAAGTAAGGCTGATTTATTCCATTATCAAGGTGCAGATTTCCATTTAAAGGAGCAGTAATCCAATTAGAAGAGTAGAATTCCAATTTAAGAGGTGCAGTATTCCGTTTAGAGGAGCAGTAAACCAATTAGAAGAGTAGAATTCCAATTTAAGAGTATTCCAATCATAGAGGTGTCGAATTCTGTTTGGTGAAGCAATCTTCCAAATTATGGGAGTCATCTTCCATCAAGGACACAGACGAGAGCTGTTAAGGAGTGCAGTACTATTCAAATAGGTTCCTACAAGTATTTATAACCAGCTATCTTCATAAGAATTTACAGGATCTTCAATGGTATTTTGGATTATGGTTTGCATTCTACAAGAAAATATCACATTAAGTATTCAAATTTCTTTATATAATATTTGATCAAAGTTAATAGAACCTTGTATTTAAAGTTTCATCGTATATTTTTTTATAAAGGGAATATTTTTAAATAAATATTCGTTCATATTATAAAATAAGTAAAAGCATTGTAATTTTCCAAATACTGAACTAAGCAACATATGATTTTTAATTCTCTACTTTCCAGTAATGTGTCAAGGACATGAATAATTGTCATTTGTATGAAAATTTATGAAGTAATCTAGCAATTACATAATTTTTTTTGAACATATTATAATAATATTATAAATTAATTTGAGAAAGAAAGTAATAGAAAGTATTACCGAACTTTGAATATCAAAAATAAATAATATCAGAGCACTTACCTGAACTAATTAGTTGTTAATGGTAACTATACACCTCAGAATAAATATTTCCGTAGCGTCAAATATCAAGTTTCCGTATTATAAAATATTGTTAGCAATTGTATGTCCAGTATTTCACAAGCACGAAGTTTGAATATAAACATAGTATTCATTAGTAGAGTATCGTTTTATTTTATCATAATCAAATTGTAAACCAAAGAAAATATTATGGTAAATTCTAACCTGAAATAAATAAATGTCATATGAAATATTGTATTGGAATCTGTTTATTGATGTTTTCTTACCGAAAAGAGTTAGGTAAATGTTATAAGAAGTATTTTCTGAGTTATCAAAGATCCACTTGGTAAAAAAAGCATTTCACAACAAACAAGTAAACATTTAGATATTTGTAATACGTAAACAGCAGAGACTTTAAACATTCATAGACTGGCGATGTGAGTCGAGTCTAACGATCTCTACCGAAGCTTTCTCCCCTCCAAACAAAGACGCCATGCTTGTAACTTTTGTGTCAAGTGAAGGTGAACAAGGTCAAACAAGGTCCTAACATAACCACGTTTGAATGCGTTTATTTTAGTTTAGTTTAGTTAGTTTAGTTAAAATAAACGTTAAAACGCGTTTTTAGTCACAGAGTACAATAAATATTTTGTTAACATGCCTGCGTCCTGTGTTGTGAGGTGGTGTAAAAATTCCCAAACAATAAACAAAGCAGTATCGTTTCACAGGTCAGTAATGTATATAAATCACCTTGCTAGTTGAACATGTTAAATTTTCAGGCTGCCTACACACAATCCGATGTTGTTGGGGAAATGGATTTTCAATCTGAAAGTACTACAGTATAGTAAATCAAGTGTAGTGTGTTCGGACCACTTTAAGAAAGAAGATTTCAAAGTATATACCGACAAGAGGCTGTTGAAAGAAAACGCTGTGCCATTCTCTGCTTTGAGTGAAGTAAGTAGTCATAAACTTTTGATTCGGATATATTATAAAATATTGGTTTTCTTAGACTCCCCCAAAAAGTCTTTGTGCCAAAAGTCTTAGTGTGCTCTGTGAAAGCAATCGTCGCGAAAAATGTAAAACCTCAAGGGCATCGGGAAGTGGTATGAAAATAATTCCTGCAAGGAAACTCAACTTGGATGACGAGAAAAATAATACTCCTAATTATTCTCACACGGATGATGAAAATTTGTTTCCGAGAAAATTATATGAAACTTCTTCGATTAAGAATGACCATTCGTACACTCTTCCATCTCCAAAAACATTAAAAGCAAGATTAGATAATTTAATAAAAAGAAAGCAGGTGGAGACTAAAACGAGAAAGATAGTAACTCAAAAAGTTCGTCGCCTGAAGAATCGTGTAGCTACGCAAGATGAAATTATAAAAAACTTAAAGAAAAACGTGAAAGATTCCAGTTGGCATTCTCTTTGTGATGATTACTTTGGTGACACAATGAACGAACTTTTTCAAAACCATAGAAAAGGCAAAAAACCCGTAAATATTCAGATAAAGTAAGGCAGTTTGCTGTAACCTTACATTTCTATTCTCCCCATGCCTACAACTTTTTAAGAAAGCACATTACACTTCCAGACCCTCGAACCATTAGACAGTGGGCTTCTAGTATTAATGGAAAACCAGGATTTACTGAAGAGACACTTGCCCAGATAAAAGCAGAAGTTGATAAAGTGGCTTACACCATTTATGTTACCCTGATATTCGACGAAATGGCCATTAAAAAGCAACTTGATTTTGATGGCGAGAAGTATGTTGGATATTCCAATTTGGGACATGAAGATTTTGATGATGATAATGCACCATTAGCGCATGAAGCACTTGTTTTCTTTTGTAAGCCCCTAAACGGTGCGTGGAAATTTCCGGTGGGTTACTGTTTGTTAAGTGGCCTGGATTCAAATACTCGTGCGAATATTATTGTGCAATATCTAAAGAAATTGCATGAAACTGGAGTCGTTGTAGTTGCAACAACATGTGATGGAAATGCTACAAATATTTCTGCATATAGGCACCTGGGTGTCAAGTGTGACCTTTCTTCAGATTGTTGGTTTTCACATCCATGTGATAGTTCTATAAGAGTCAGTGTGTTTTTAGATGTCGTGCACATGTTAAAATTATTTAGGAATCTGCTGGGTGAAACTGGAGTACTGCTGGCTCCTAATGGCAACAAAATTGAGTGGAACTATTTAGTGTTGTCGAATAATCTACAAAAAGAAGAAGGACTTCATTGTGCCAACAAACTCCGCGATAAGCACATATTTTTCCAAAACCAAAAAATGAAGGTTAATTTGGCTGCCCAAACCTTCAGTCGATCAGTTGCGAAAGCGTTGCTGTTTTTAAAAAACACCTTGCATCTGCCTGAATTCCAAAATGTTGATGAAACAGTAAAATTCATTGAAATGGTTGACGTGACTTTTGACGTCATGAATTCAGTAAACATTTGGGGTAACGGCTCAAAAGCGCCTATTCGCGTAAGCAACAAAAATTTTGTGAAAGAAACATTCAAGCAAGCACTTTCGTATTTTACAAATTTAAAAATGCCTGATGGAACATGGATCTACTTATCAAGAAGAAAAACTCCAATAGTTGGATTTATTCTTGACATGTATAGTACATTGTCATTAGCAGAAGAACTTGTCTGGGTGGAAGAAGCCCCTTTAAAATACCTATTAGGTCGGAGCACTAGTCAAGATCATATTGAGAAGTTCTTCAGTTCTATAAGAAAACGTACAGGTAAAATTATTATTCATATATCATTTTGTATGTTTTTCAAAAATTCTTTTTCTAATAGGTAACAACAATAATCCCACAGCACTAGAGTTTCGAAGTGCTTACAGAAAGTGTATATTGGGAACAGTTGAGCCAAGTTCTCTTGGGAATTGTAGTTCCGAAGAAAAATGTCAACTAATTCCCTCAGATGTATTTTTTTCTCCAGAACTTCCAATTGTGGAGGATACGAGAATTTATGAAGATCTTTCTTCATTTTCTTCTTATGTGGTGGAATACATATCTGGTTTTATTGGGAAAAAAATTAAAAACATTAAATGTGATGAGTGCATCAATATTTCATTACTTCTGAATGAAGAAGCCACTGTAGGAAGTTTAATTGACACCAAAAACGTTAATAATTCGTTAACCGTGCCGTCTCCATTTTTAATTACAGTGTGCAGTAATATTGAAAAAGTGATAAGGGCTTCATCTGACGATCTAAATAAAAAAGATTATTCATATACAGTTTATTACTTAACAATAAAAAATATTGGATATCACTTTTTTGCAACTTTTGATCACTTTTTTGCAGACCAACTGGATCATGATGATCACAGTTCACATTTTAATATGTTACTTAAACTTATTTTACAAAGCTATTTAAATTTAAGAGCAAAACATATATGTAAATTGTTGTCGGAGAAGGAGAAGGGCGTCTCCATCAGACAAAAGTTTAATAAATTAGTTTTGTTTAAAGGGCAATAAAAACATGTTGAATTTTGTTTAATAAAAAATTAAAACAGTCTACTTGAGATATTACATAATTTTAACCCCATTATTTCAAATGTGCCGCCTTTCAAGTCACAAGCAATATGGCGTACAAATGCTTCACAATAAATGACCAGTCGCCAGTCTATGAATGTTTAAAGTCTCTGGTAAACAGGCATTAGTTTTCATATGCACATACGACATAATATTTAGTGGTGCCATCTATATGACTTATGAAACACTTGTTGGTTGATTGGAATATTTAAAAGTACAGAAAAGATATAAGATAATGCAGAAATCAGTAAAATATATAAGATAGTTACAGAATCAATTTTGTAGGATTATTAATATTTACAAAAGTAAAGAATTGAAATTTGAATTAAATACCTTCAATTAGATAAAGAAATATGATAAATTAAAGTAATTTATCTTGAGATTATAATATTAAGCTAGTCAGGCATAAAAATAAAATACATACTTATAGTGAATTAAATATTATAAAATAAGTAAAGAGAATATAAGAAAAGCACATACGAGGGTTGTTCATTAATTAATAGTAATTATACAGTTCATGTCTAGAGTTATGTTTCATTTCATAGATAGTTCAATTTATGGCATTTAAACTGAAATAGAGATAAATGATAATGTCGAGGAATGAACTGATATGTATGTAATATTACCTAGTGCAATATTTGTTTAAATTCATTATGATTGTTGATTTTATAGTTATGTAATACATATTTATTAATGTGTGTGTGCATTTGATGCACGTGCCAATTATTAATAACAGCTTGTATTAAAAATCCTTGTTTTATTTACCCGGTTTATCAGAAATATCCATTACAAAATATTGAAAAATGTACTTCTGAACAACTTTTTCACTACTTTTTACATGCTGTCGCAATTTTGGTGGTTAGATGCAGATGCAGTAACATTTAAATGTTCATTACGATTGATATTTGTCCACAAGTTTGGTATTTTGTAATATATAAATATATTGCTTATATAAAAAATGCAGAATTATCCATTACAAAATTTAGAAAAACGTATTTCATATAAACAACTTTTTCATTACTTTTTAATCAATTTTGGTAGTTAGATGCATTAGCTATTAAACGTTCATTACGATAGATATTTCTTCCAATAAGTTTGGTGTTTTTTAATATTACTATTACTAATGTTGGTAGTACAAGTTTCCCTAAAATTCCAATTTTAAAACTGTTCGAACCTTCAGGATTTCGAACCGTTCTAGAACCAGGATTTGGCCTGACATGCGCATTATTATCAGAACTACTAATTCTAGAACGGTTCCGGAACTGTTCAGAACTGGAGGTTCGAACAAACCTTATACTTCGTAAATATACATCTTTTTACCTACCTCAGATTTTTAAATTGATATATTTAGAATTTTCTATTTAATTATTTTTTTAATTAATATCAACTTGCTTTCAAACTCTGTTCTACCAACTTTGTGTGTCGAAATGCACATACGGTGCCAAGACAACTTGCTTATTAAAGCGCTGAACTTTTACTTCTTACATTTTAGGGAGATCTTGGAGCTATTGACAAAAAATATGATATTGCAATATCTACTGCCTGCGGACCTTTGGATAATATAGTCGTAGATACTGTAGATACTGCACAGTGGTGTATAGAATTTTTAAAGAGGCATAACCTTGGTAGAGCGACTTTTATCGCTTTGGATAAACAGGAACGTCTACGTGAAGCTGCAAATTCGAAAATAAGAACGTAATCATATTGTTTTATATCTGAAAATAGATTATATTCTATATATTTTTTAGGCCAGAAAATGTTTTTCGATTGTACGATTTGGTTCAAGTTAATGATGAACGTGTTAAAACTGCCTTTTATTATGCTTTACGCGATACTTTAGTCGCAAACGACTTAGAACAGGCCTCTAGAGTAGCCTATGGAGAACAAAGATTCAGAGTTGTCACCCTACAAGGTAGTCTTATTGAAATTAGCGGTGTAATGAGCGGAGGTGGTAACAGAGTAAGTAGCGGACGGATGGGACAGTCGATTACTGCCAACGATGTCAATACTGAAGATATTAAAAATATGGAAAATGAATTAGCGAATATTGAACAAAAAATTCGTGAAAATAATAGTCAGAGTGTACTACTTGAGAAGCAAGTTAACGCATTAAGACCAGAATTAGAGAAAATGAAAATGGACCTTAAAAAATACAAAACGCAGTTAGAGGTATAGTAGAAACACTTTTGTTTTGCAATTACTTTTTGCATATATTATATATTTTTTAGTCATCAACGAAACAGGAACCAATCTTACAAAGAGAAATAAAAGAACAGAAGAATATTGTTAATACAACTAAATCGAACCCTGAAGAAATAAGAAACTTAGAGGCCATAGTCGAAGAGAAAAAAGTGGCGTTTGAAAGTGCTTCATCAAATGCATCTATTTATCAGAAAGAAGTCGATACTATTACTGAAGAGATAGATAATAGAATGACTGGTCGAGTTAAAGCAATGGACAAGAATATCACCGATGTAACAAAATCACTAAACAAAATTAAGGCAGAAATAACTCGTATAAATGTTGCCGTTAAAACTTCTAAAAGGTATGTTGACGTAAAACTTGTATTGTTGGTTTTTGCATTAGGACTTGACAAGAAACACTTTATCATACATAAGTTGGATTTTAACCTGTAATACTTGATACTATGTATTTGAAAGCTAACTTTTAACTTGACCCACGACATCTGTATAACACGATGCCTAATTTTCCAAGAAATTTATATATTTTGCATAATTTTTTTATGCACTTTTGATATTGGCATATGACTATAACCTCTTTAACAACAAGGCTTGACGGCTGGCCCCAGATGTGTTTACTAGTAGTCATGCGTGCGATACCGACGACTACTGCTTTTGCACGGACGATCGGCGTATGCATGTATTGAAAATTTAATAACGGATTGTTTCGTCTTTAAACGGGTCTGGGTAATCATTTGCTGAACTCTCAATTCCACCCCATTCAATGTTTAAGTAAAATGCATAGAAAACTAAATTTCAATGCAAACCATTATAAATAATCAACACAAGTTTAAAATAATTTTGTGTCCCGAAAATTACTTGGGATGTAAAGCGGATATACTTGTCCGACATATTTTTACAATTTAATGAGTTGTTATTTTGTGTTGGGAAAACTCTCACGAAGTTATAAATAATGCGAAGATTGCCTAGTTATTTATTTGAAACGGACTCGAGCTTTCTCTTTTGTATTTTTACATAATTTCTTTTTCGATTTTCCGACATAATTTTTTAATGAGGTGTGGTGGTAATTTGAAAATAATTTGTGTGTATGATTTTGACAATTAATATTGATACTTTAATTTGTGCAGCCCTCAGTAATTAAAAAAGAAATTAATCACAAAATACTTTTATCACTAATATGTACTCAATAAGGTATACTCATAAGTTTCTAGAAATTGGTTGAACATCACCGCACCACAATAACCTAATGTTTTTTTTGTTGTAAACTGCAGAAACCTTGTAACATACCTACATTCATGAAGCGTACGTTCGTCGCAGCAGGGAACTATGAAAACACGCTTGACTCTGTATTATGACCACTAGCAATGTGTCATGTGCTAACCGGCAGGCCTTCTTCTGAAGTAAATGACAATGTGACATACATTTTTGCACATAAAATGTCGCATACGTACATCCATGCGTATATTCAGTTTACATTGTTCAGATTACTTTGTTTTATTTACTCTGAATTTAGATAAATAATGTATGATTGTGAAAGTGAACTGTTGCTTCGTTAATATATATATATATATAATCTAATAATCCCCTCTACCATATTAATGGTGTGGGGCGTTTATCCTCTTCTAACTTTTTATGAATCTTTTCCATTCATTTCTATTTCTCGCCATGCTCTTCGCCTCTGTCCAAGTTTTTCCTTTCCTCCTCAAAATCTCTGCTATGACATCATTCCATGTCGTCCTTGGCCTTCCTCTTCTTTTATTTTTCATTATTCTTGCTTCCCATAACCTTCTTGTCTGTCTCGTATTTTCCATTCTATATAGATGTCCCCACCATCCCAACTGTCTTTGCTCAATATGTTCCAACACTGACTGTATATTTAGATTTTTTCTTATTTCCGAAATTCTTATTCTTTCCATCTTTGTAACTCCTCTGACTCTTCTTAAATATTTCATTTCTACTGCTTGTATTTTACTTTTTTTGTCTTGTATTTAATATCCAGGATTCGCATCCATATACTAATATCGGTCGGTATATTGCCTTATATACTTTTAATTTTGTTTCGTGGGATATCTCTTTTTTGTTAATGAACTTATTCCTCATACTATGATACAGCTTTGTTGCTTTTTCTATTCGTTGGTTAATCTCGGCGTCCTGGGTCCCTTTTCCAACAATTCTCACTCCCAAGTACTGCAACGTTCTCACTTCTTCTATTTCAATTCCTTCTATTTCGATTTTCATATCTATCTCTTCATCTCCCACTACCATTACTTTGGTTTTATTCTTATTCATCATCATTCCACTGTTATTTAGTGTCGTATTCCATATTATTAAATTCCGTTGTAGATCTTCCGCACTGTCAGCTGTAATTACTATGTCGTCTGCGAATGCCCCCTGTGAAACTTCGACTAGCTTTAAGTTAATGTGTCCAACTCTGATCTTTTTACTTTCTTTTGTACACCTTTTGATAATGTCGTCCATATAAACTATAAACAGCATTGGGCTCAGCCTTCCTCCTTGTCGGAGTCCCTCCTTTGTTCTGAAGGTTTCTGATTCTAAATTATTAGCTATTACAGCGTTGGTGTTATTATCATATATTTTCTGTATTAATCGTCTTATTTTTCCATTGACCCCTCTCTCTTTTAATATATTCCACAGTATTTCTCTTGGTACCTTATCGAATGCTTTTGCTAGATCTATAAATGCTAAAAATACTTTCTTCTGCTCTCTATAGGCTTTTTGTATTATTTGCTTCACGGAAAATATTTGGTCTTGTGTGCTTCTTCCTTTTCTAAACCCACTTTGTGATTCGTGGAGCGTATTTTCGAGTTTTGCTCTTAGTCTTTTATGTATTATTTGCTCAAGAATCTTCATTGCAGTTCTTAGAAGGGTTATTCCTCTGTAGTTATTGCATTCTTTTTTGTTTCCTTTATTCTTGTATATTGGTACTATTAATGACTTCCTCCAATCGTTTGGTATCTCCTCTTCTCTCCATATTCTGTTATATATTTTCAACATTACTTCTCTTCCTTTTTCTCCTATATTTTTAATCATTTCTGCCGTAATCTTGTCGCAGCCTGGTGCTTTCCCATCTCTCTGTTTATGTATTGCTTCTTCCAATTTGTCCATGGTAATTATTTCTTCCGTCTCTTCTTCTTCTATTGTTTGTTGTTCATCGGTATTCTCATTTTCCACTCCTTCGTTTAGCAATTCTTGGAAGTATTCTTTCCATCTTTCTATGATTCTTTTTTATCGCTTAGTATATCTCCCTTCTTATTTTGTATATTATTATGGTGTGTAGATTGAGACATTTCTTCATTCCTTAGTGACTTCAAAACTCTATAAAGTAGTTTTTGGTTTTCTTTACTATTTTTTTCCATCTTTTCACCAAATTTTTGCCATGTCTCTTTTTTTGCTTCTGCCACTAACTGTTTTACTTTTTTTCTTTCTTCTTTGTATATATTGTATTTTTCCGCTGTTTGTTCTGCTAAATATATTTTCCATGCCTTTTTTTTCGACTTTACTTGATACCTTATTTCATTTGTCCACAACTTTGTTTGTCTTTTGTTTTTCTTCTTGCTTACTCAACATATCTCTTTAGTTGTAGTTATTATCATTTCTTTGAACGTATTCCAAGTTTCTTCAATATTTCTATTCATTTCTACATTTTCTACTCTTCCAGTTATCCTTTTCTGGTAACTTTCAGCGACATCTTTACTTCTAGGTTTGTATGTTCTAAGTAATTCTTTTTGGTTTTCTTTCTGTTTGTATATATATTTCTTTTCTTTATTTTGAACTTTTTCCTTTATTTTTGATATAACGACAAAGTGATCGCTCCCTGTTTCCGGTCCTCTTCTTACTTTTGTATCAGTCACGATTCTTCTATTCTTTTTGTCAACTAATATATAATCAAATATGGACTTCTTTTCCCTGCTCTTAACTTCCCTGGTATATGTGTGTATATTTTTGTGTTGGAAAAGTCTATTAGTTATTACCAAGTTGTGTATCATGCTAAAGTCTATAGCATTCTTCTTCCATTGTTATTTCTAACCGTCTCTCCGTTTGTTCCTAATACTTCAGTGTATTCATCGTCTCTTATACCAACTCTACTGTTGAAGTCTCCCATTACAAAAATTATTCCTTTCGCATCTTCTACCACCAAAATTCTCCCTGTTAATTCTTCCCAAAACTTATTTTTGTTATCTGCTGTGTCGTCTTCATTTGGTCCGTATACTACTATTATTGTTTTCATTATGTTCCTCTCCTTCATCTCTATTAGTAATATTCTTTCTGACCATGCCTTCCAGCTATGAATTTGGTTTTCTAATTTTTTGTGTAAAATGCATCCTACTCCTGCAGCTGCTCTTCTTTCTTTTCCTACACCACTGTATAATAAAGTGTGACCATTGTCCATCTTAATTATTCCCTGTGCCTTTTTCTTCGTTTCCGTAATTGCTAATATGTCTACTTCTAACTCTTCGAATTCCTTTTCTAATTCCTTTTCTTTTCGTGTTATACTTTTTATGTTCCACGTGCCAATTTTCCATATTATGTTTTGTTTATCCTTACTTTTCCTTATCTTTTCTATTTTTTGTGTGTCATCGTTATCATATTCATCATTATTTTGTTTATTCTCCTTTATCGTGTCCTTTTTCTTGCCCGGGTCATCATCTTCATTTCTACTAGTCTTTATTATTAGTTTTTTGACATTATTTTTGCGATTTCTTTTTTTCTTTCCAATTCTCCTTCCTTCTTATTCCAATTCTCTTTTTCTCTATTCCATCTCCATTGTGCTCCCTCCACTATTAGCTTTTGAAATCCTATCTTGACGGTTTTTCCTTTCATTCTCTCTTCTTTGGCCTTTCTACGTATCTTTTCTTGTATTTCTCTTTCCTCCTTCGTCATATCATCGTTAATAATTATGTTAATGTAGTAAGCTTAAAATTTAACATAATAAATTATCATTGGTTTTACTGGTAACAGACTCAAGTGTATTTATTACTTCAAATTTATAATTGCGGTTAATAATGTACAGTTCTGTGCAATAAAATGGCGTACACGTCTTATTGCTAATTTTGACATTATTTTGCCATTGTGAAAATGGTTTAAGTTAAGTTGACAAATGGAATTATAGCGTCAATTCAGTTTGTCATACATGACAGATATTCAAACAAAAGTCATATTTACATAATCGTATAATAAGTGTACGCCAGTTTATTGCACAGAACTGTACATGAATTTTAAATAATAATAATAATTTACTAATATTAATAGTTTTTATTGGAATTTATGTTAGAGATCTGATTAAATGTCAACAAAAAATTGCGTCATTAGAAGAGGAAATAAAGGCTGCAGAAGAGAAATTAACAGAAATCAATGCACAAGCAGGTGAAGTAGAGGGTGATGCTAAACAGCTTCTAAAATGTATTGAAGAAATTACACTGAAATTAGAGGAAAAAGAAGAGGATGTGTCCAGTAAGTATGATTGATAATAGTAATAGCATATTCATCATTATCTGTAATTTACTATTCATATCCAAGGTTGCCACTAATCTGAAAAACTTGGGAAAGTCAGGGACTTTCGAAAGTTCTAAAAAAAATGCAAAAAATTAATAAAAGTCAGGGACTTCATTTCTGTTCTACAGTATAAATTGTCTAAAGTAACTTGTTTAAAGATAATAACTAGTTTTCAAGTTATATATATTCGAACAAATATTATTTTTGATTATTTAATTGAAATGGCTATTTTGAAGATACATATAACACCAGAATGATGCTATTAGAAGAAAATAAGTATGTCAGCTACACCAGCTGGCATTCGTTTTAATAACAAGTATCTTTTTTTAAATTTTCAGTTTCTTTTCAATACTCAAACGTTCGAGTTTTTGCCCAGCGAGTAATTTAATGATTATTGGTTGTTATTTTATGTGAATAACTTTTATTTTTCTGTGCATAGATTGCTAATAAATATAACAACTTATTGTTTATAGGTTTAAAACAGGAAATCTCAGAATTAGCTAACACAGAGAAGAAAATCAAATCAAGTAAGCTTGAGGTCGATCAGAAATTAGATGCAATAAGTAAAGTAATTAAAGATATAAAGGCTCAGATACATGAATGGAATTCTAAGGTAATATAATTTTCAGAACGAATAATAACAACAACGTTTTATTTAAATGATTTTTTTTTCTTAACATACTTTATTTTAATAAAAATGCTCTCAAGGTTCAAATTTGTTATGATATTAAAAAATATTTAAAATATAGCACTTTGAAATTTTGTCGTTTTTTACGTGATATGACGTTTAATGTGCTTATAAAATCGTTGGTTCCAAAACATTTTCATTATGAACACGACAAATGTTTAAACATTTTTAACTATTCTATTTAGTGCTTTATTATTGCTAGTAGTAATATATTTTTTATAGGTTTAGAACAGGAAATATCAAGGACTAGCTGTTTATCTAAAGTCATGTAAATTTATTTTCTATGTTCTAAGAGTTCAAACTGTTCTATCATTTTAAAATGTATTTGATTTTGTTACTATTTCCTAATTCACCGTCGGTAAGATACGACGAATTTAGAGGCTTGCCGCACTCTTCGAACTAACCAACTGGCTCACATCGGAGACATAAGTACGAATCATTTTTAACGTCCTAATTGTGTTAAGATTGCGTTTCATTATTAGCACATCCAATTCCGTTTAAATATAAGATTTTCGTTTTTTGAAGTTCTACTAGTAATATTGAATGTCGCTACAATATCAATTCTGATACATTTTGTAACTTCGGAGATGTAATTGTTCTGTAGATACCTTAATTATCATAAATCAGTGCATTGGTGTTAGGCAGGAAGTAATAACATTTTCAGTTTGCTAATTGGTAAAAGCTTTGAAGTATATATTTCAAATTTGCTGTGCTTTCATGTTTTTGTTTCATTTATACTTCATATGTTGACTCCTGGACAGTTTTGAGAATATTTGTTTTGTAAATACATATGTACATACAAATACAAATTTTACATATTTTAACACAAACATTGATCATATGTAATAAGTACAGAGCGGACGTCTCAGGTTTAAACTACGACGAACCAAAGAGATATTGTAAACATCACGCAGTTACTGAATAGCACTACAGTGAAACTTCCCTTAACGGGAACTTCTATTAGCCGGACACTTCCCTTAAACGGACATTTTATCCGGTCCCGAATTTATAAATAGGGAATTCCTAATAAATTGTTTTCTCTTATGCGGACACTCTCTTGAACGGGCGCGGACAGCTATTTATCTGCTTTTTGACCGCAAAGTTTCCATTAAACGGACGCGAGAATCGAAAAGTAGTAATTCTGCCCGGTAAATCCTCTGCCTTCGTCAATGATTTCATTTGAACAGTATAAATATTTGTTTAGTTCGCAAGTCAACTTCGTCTGAATGTTTTGTATGGAATATGTATCTGAATACATATTTGTTACGTTCTTTGTAGAAGTTTAAAATTGTTCGTATGACGTAATTCATATGAACTATGTCCGTATTTTAATTATTGTAGAAAACACTATAAAAAAGGAATACTTTAACGCTGAAAGAAAAGATTTCGAACATGGAATATAATAATAAAAACAAGCTCAGTTCACGTAAATTAGCCTGAATATTTAATATTGGCAAAACACAAGCCACGCAAATAATAACAAAAGAAGATGAATATCTAAAGGGGTGGCAAACTAATGACAATAGTGGAATTAAAAGGCGATTTTTTAAAACTGAAGGCCTCAGAATATGAATGGTTTGTGCAAGCTAGAAATAAGAATATGCCTGTATCAGGGGTACTAATTAAGTATAAAGCCAAGGAAATTGCTGCGAAATTATGCAATTGTAATTTTTCCACTTCTACTGGATGGCTAGATAAATTCAAAAAGCAACATAATATTCATTACCGCATGATATCTGGTGAAGCCGCTAGCACAAATCAAGAAGATGTCGAAGCTTTCATAAACAGGTTGCCGTTAATAATTAAAGGGTACAAATCCTGCGATATTTATAATTTGGACACAGCAGGGTTATTTTTTTCGGGTACTACCAACAAAGACGATGGGATTAAGAGACGAAATTGTGTGGGCGGCAGAAAAACTGTTGGTTATCGGAAAATCATCGCGCATTTAAAAATATTAGCATTGCTCTCCTTCCAGTCCAGTGCTATTCAAATAACAAGGTTTGGATGACTAATTCTATTGTGACAGAGTGGTAGCGTGAATTTGATCGAAAAATTATCGATCAAAACAGAAAAGTTTTATTACTTTTGGACAATGCAACTGCCCATCCTAAAGACGTACAGATGCAAAATGTCAAATTCGTCTTCTTACCGCCAAATACGACAACTTACTGCCAACCGCTAGATCCAGACATATAAAATTGTTCAAAACTTGGTACCGACATTTAATACTAAAACACATTTTATCCCAGTTTGAGAGTTCTGATTCGGAATATAATTTAACAAACTCTATTAGCGTATTATAGGTGCGATTTATTTTATTAAAAAAACATGGAATGATGTCTCTCAACAATTAAAAATTGTTTCAAGAAAACAGGATTTCAAGAAGTAAATGAAGATTTTGAAAGTTATCAATTTCATCCTGAAGATGAAATTCGTTTATCTAAAGTAGCTCAAATGTGTACTCTAATGGGAAAATTAGGAAGTAATGATGTACAGGACTTTAAATATATTGACACCAATTTGTATACAGAAGACGATAATCCAGATCATATTTTGCCCGATAATTTAGAAAACGAAAGTCAAAACAGTGATGATGAAGAACATGAAATAAAAATTCCTAGAACTGGTGATTATGAGAAAAGAATATATTATATAAAGGTGGTCTACTGGAAATAAAAAAAAGTTAAAACAATTTTGTTTTGAAAAAGATGATATACAAGCGTTTGGCATGCTTAGTGAGCTATATAATTTTACACTGTGTGTTCAAATGAAAGTTTAGCTTTGCGTTTCTACCTAATTTTTTATCTTCTGACAAACGGGCACTTCTCTTAACCGGGCAGTTTTGTCGGAACGAACAGTGTCCGCCTATGGGAAGGTTTACTGTATTCATATGGTGAACTGCAACACCTGTTTACGCTCGAGAATGAGAGCAAAAAAAAGTCGATTTAACTCGTAAATTTCCTATCTTCATCGGCGTAGGTAGGAGCGTGAGGGATTTTTAAAATTTATTATATTTTGTGAGATAAATAAAGTACGGAATGTTTACTCGATTTGAACTACAAAATAAACAAATAATAACGTATTTTGTATTTTATAGATCACCACCCACTTGTTATCCAATTATATAAATAAAATTAAACACTTTTTAAAAATACAAAATTTCAATAGTGCACCCGTGGCCGATGAGTCATCAACTTTTCGTGTCCGCTCTGTAGTAATAAGCAAATGCTATGTCCGTGCGAATTATTCATTGAAGAAATACGAGAAGATGAAGAATGATGGAAAGTGCATATGCTTTCAAAATTAATTTTATTTTATATTAAACATATATTAAAAGAATTAATATCAAAAGAATTAATTATTTGTTAAAATTAGAACATGTGTTTTTATTAATGGTCAACATCCCAACATTTTATTGTCTGTTTAAACATCAATATTTCTCTATATATTTTTCGTAATTTATTATATATGGTACTTTTCTTTCACACAATTAATTTGTCACAGATATGCATATATTATATAAGGTATGTGTTCACAGTTTTTTGGTGAATTAATAATACAAATAGTGGACAAGTAGTAGTAGTATAGCATTAACCAGACCCGGTTAGAAAGTACCTAACAAGTTCAGTAACTTTACCAGATTAAATGAAACAATTGCGGTCACGTTGAGTAACGTAACGTAAACGTCTGCATATAACCTTATAAATACCTATCTTCATAACATAATTTAGCTGTACTGGCAATACGACAGAAAAAATGGACCGGGGAGGGGGTAAAACAACCCGCATTACCCTACTCACTTACCAGGGTTATGAAAATCGAACCGGGTTGTTGAACCTGGTTACTTTTACGATTTTACGAACACGGTTGTTTTTATCCGACTGACTTAACGAGCGCATTCGTGCTAACCGTGTTGTAACCCCAATGACCGGGTTTAATTTCCGAAAACACCTTATGTTTCTTATTAAATGCGAATGTGAAAACATTTTTAGCAGCAGCCCGCATATTACCGGTGTATTGTGTGTGTGTTATCGATAAGTATACAGAGTTGTTTAAATACAAATATGTAATTTTTAATGATTGCATTTGTAAATATCAAAACAAATAAGGAAAATATATTCAATTCGAAATACATGTGAATAGGTACGTATATTTAAGGAATGACTCATATAAGCAAATTTATCTTTTAAAGTGGAACGTCCACGAAGTACTACTATTATATATAAAATAGGTTCCAAAATAAAATGTTTATTTACATTATAAATCATTGGCAAAGACGAAACTACTAAAAAGTTGAAGAAAAAAATAGAATCATCGTCCTGGTTAAAAAATTGATAAGTGTAAAACAGCTATTAGTCTTTTATCTGGACAAAATAACTTAGTTTAACTGACTTGTAAAATTTACCTTCATTAAAATTTTATCATAAAGCATAAATCTTATATGTTTTGTTTTCTAACGTCAGAAAAACTTGAGTAAATTTGCTATTTCTTGGAACATTTTTCTCCCAACTAAACCTTTTCAAATGCAGCCTTAAGAAACATGTTCGAATCTTACCTGCGGCAAAAGTTTTATAATTTAATTTCGCTGATTAACACTATCAATGTCGATTGGGAAGATTATAATACTAAATAATTCAAAACATCTGCTTATTATAGAATATAAATATTTTTACATTTTATAAAAATCTTGGATGTTACAACACAGAATTGTTTTTGTCATATTTTAGTTATCTATAAACATTAGTCATATTATTAAAATTAAAAAGCTTCAACTTCTAAAGTAAATACGAATCACTACGAATAATAATAACTAACAAGCCGTCAAATTTAATAATAATAACAATAACATATATTTATTTCAGAGGAAAAATTAAGTTCTAATTCATTCCTACAAATATTATTAAAATAATTACAAAATAAAATCGATATCATAATAAAACATTTGTTCCCTTGAAAAATAAAATACATTCTGAAAGCTAAAAGGATAAGAATCGCAAAATGATTTTTTTCAATAAACCAATATGTTATCATGCTTTAAATAATAAATAAACCCAAAATTTGAAATGTATTTGCTTGAATATGCCTATGTATTTTCTTTTATAAACAGTTTAATATCTACTTGCACTTATGTATTAAAAGATTGAATACAGTCTCTCTTTATTTGGTGTTCACATTTACTAACTACAGCTGACCAGACATATCTTCAGTATCGCTGATCCTAAAATACTACATAACTGCGACCAGAGGGTTTGAATTGTGTGTTCCTAATACATTGTTGTGTTTAGAATGAAAATGTTTTGTTTCCCACTGTTTAAAAAGTACTTTATAAGCCCATTAAGCTTCATATCAATTAAAAAACGATAAAAATTCAAAGTGCTGTATTTATTTTGTGCATATGCTGATCAGGTAACCCCCCCCCCCTAAAGCTGAAACTAGCACAATTATTGTTTTTTTTTAATCAGTTTTTGACTTAACTGTTTCTTGTATAGACTGTGAGCCTTAATAAACTCAAATTATTTTTGTATCATATCAAACCAAGCCAAACATGCTTCTGTTTATACTAAATCTAGTATTTGTATATGTTGTTGCAATAATTAAGGTATCGTGACTTCTTTTTTTTTTTTACAGAAAAGTGATTTAAAATTAAATAAAATACCATTCGATACTTCAACTGAAGTTGTAGAATTAAAAACATATACTGTTGAAGAATTGAAGCAAAAGGACTTTACTTTGTTGAACAACGAACTAGCTGCTCAAGAACGACTTCAGAAAAATGCCAAACCTAATCTGAAAGTAATTAAGGATTTTGAAGTTAAACAGCGAGTATACATGGATCGTTTCAAAGAGTTGGAAGAAGTAACTGCGCAAAGAAATGAAATGCACAAAATGTACGACACGTTGCGGACTAGAAGAAAAACGGAATTTCTTAATGGTTATGATATCATCAGGAAGAAATTGAAAGAGATGTACCAAATGATAACGTTAGGTGGTGATGCAGACTTTGAATTGGTGGATAATTTTGATCCTTTTACAGATGGCGTTCAGTTCAAGTAACTAGCAAACGCTGACTTATAAAACAGATGTTAATTTTTCTCATACCTATAATCCTTTTAGCGTACGTCCACCGAAGAAATCATGGAAAACTATTAGCAACTTGTCAGGTGGAGAAAAAACTTTATCTTCCTTAGCGCTAGTATTTGCACTACATTATTATAAGCCGTCACCTTTGTATGTTATGGATGAAATTGATGCTGCATTAGATTTTAAAAACGTATCTATTGTTGGACATTATATCAAGGTATGAATTATGGTAAATTATTATATTTTCGATGGCACCCAAACACTTATCTATTTAAACGCTTTTATTGTTTGTTTTGATTTTTATTTTTTCTATGCATCTTCATGTACACTAATGGTTCCCAAAGCTCGCTCAGTAATATCCATATCTATAATATTATACATATTTCTTTGAATTAAATTATTTCCAAAATCATTTTTTCTTCTACTATTATTTGTTAGACACCCTGAGGGCCCCCCTGGTGTGAAGAAACTGTCCCTGTTAGAAGTATATATATTTTTCATAATGGCCGTAATTAAATGCACTCCGGGGCAATTCACCGAAAACAATTTACCTAAAACAGTTCACCGAAAAACAATTTACCGAAAGAACAATTCACCGAAAGAACAATTCACCTAAAATCCCTTATATTATTTATATATATGTAAACTTCCCTTCACACTTTACCAAGGCTTAGGACTTGCAGCAAATGCTGGCGTGTTTAAAATTTTTTTTTTGTTTTTATGAAGTTTGGTCAATCAATATAAAAATCCCAAATTGTGGGCTATACTATACTTGCAGCAAATGCTGGCGCGTATGAAGTTTTTTTTTGTTTTTATAAAAAATTTGTTTTTTTTGTTTTTATGAGGTTTTTGCTTTTTTTTTTGTTTTTATGAAGTTTCTTCACTCAATCAAAATCCCAAATTGTGGGCTATACCGCGTAAGAATTCAGTCACATTTGCAATATTGTACTCTTCAACTATTCTTAATATCCTTTCGGCACAGTCCCTGTATTTCTTGCGGGCAGGCGGGGGTTCGATTCCTGCAACATATTGCTCAACTTGGAGTTCGTGTAAACTTTGCTCCCTCTGGATGGTTTCAATAAACTTCCAAATATTGGGATGTTCAGAGGAAATTTGCTGCTCGACACCTCTATGCCGGCCTTCTATAGCATTGTTCGTTTTGGTCAAGCCTATACGTACTCCTTCTACACAGTTCCACATGTCGTGCGAAAAACGTGGTGGACGGCGGCGAAGTCTGTGTGGACGCCCAACCCAGGTGTCTTCGAAATAGTCCACTGCCGGTTCTGCTTCTGGGGGTAAAATGTTTTCGTCACAAAGCACTTCAAATGCACGAACCACGTCTGCTGTAGGAACAAATGCTATTGCGGCTAATAACCGCATTTTCAGAGCAAAATCTGCATCAGTTTCATACCTCTGTTTAAGGCCTTCGGATTCAATCTTACGGTTTATGCATTGTGAAAAATGGGAAAAACAGCCCGATGTCTGGACTGAGGGAATTCTTCAGCAATAGCGCTTATCATTCCAGTTTCAAAATCAGTCATAATTGATGCTGGTGTAACTCCTGGGAGAAGCTCTTTTATTTTCTGGAGTAAGCGAACGTAGGTAACTCTGGTTTTGTCCGGTAGCAAAGCGTAGATGAGAGAAATAGCTACATTACTTTTTAACCCATGAACAGGTGCGGTACAGTTTTAAACGTACAATCTGCGTACCAGTGGTCAGCCTGAGCTAGAAGTTGGAGATTTCTCCTCGTACAAAACATCAATATCCGGTCTTCATCGAGTCCTGAATCGAACATCAAAAAGTTTTCCCCGTTTTTTGTTATTTTATATTCTTGTGGCAAAACAATGTCGTTGCGCCGAATAGGAATTGCTGGGGCAACCTGATGCCTGGTTCGTATTTTCCGTATTGTTCTTTTCATGCTGCTTACCTTCCCAAGCCTACTTGCTGCTGCGTGGCTGACTCCATTTGATATATTTGATATGCTGTAATGTGGTGAATCTCGAGTTCTTCTGGCGGCATCGCGTATGGTGGTCAACACTTGCATTTTTTCTACATGCCCAGCATCAGCGAGATGGTTATCTGTTCCACTTCTTTTAATAACACTGTCATCCAGTGTTATCATGCGTGCAGCACACTTAACTTTGTGGTAACTTTCACACTTCCAATATATCTTTGAATCTACTTTTCTATCCGTATAGAAGAAGTGACCTCCGTCAAACAACAAACGTTTACCTTTTTCACTGGTTATGTACTCGAGAGCCATTTCGAACTTCACTCTAGCAAAGTTTTATATAAACTAAACTCCCGCACCTATCTTCTACGGGAGAACCCCATAAGCCGCTTTTACTATTAGCCGATAATTACCCTGGCAATTAAATCCGAACGCATAATTCCCTGTAATTGACCATCTGTAATGACTAATGACAATAGCTGTTCTAATATGCCCGGTATTATCTGCTTTTACTTATGCTTTATTTTAGGTGAATTGTTCTTTCGGTGAATTGTAATTCGGTGGACTGTTTTAGGTAAATTGTTTTCGGTGAATTGCCCCAGATTCAATTAAATGTTCTTGCAAGGTAAATATCGAAGAACATAAAGTTATAAATTGTTCGGTTGAAAACTATTTTTCATACATACTTGTGTTGACTCAAGTTCAGCCAAAATTAGAACAATTAAGACAAAAAGTCTCTCACGGTCTTGCCGCAATTGTAACATCTTGAGCAACGATAGGAAGGAAGTAAAAGCTGCTATTCTTAGTTTAAAAAAATGAGCGGTTGATTTGAAGTGACGTAAGGAGCAACGAGGATACATTCGAGTTATTGTTGAGTGAATTGAATAATTGAAATAATCGGAAACAGAATATCGTGCTCATCCGTGTTACTGAGAATTGACTTTCGTGATGGCAACGAAAAATGGAATTATGATATTTTGGAAGAAAACCTAAATCGATTCATGATTTGAGTATGTTTCGAGAGTTTAGAAAGAGGACTAATTCGAATGGCAAATTACTGTTTAATATAGGGACGGAAGAGTCTGTTAAAAGTCAACAATTTTGGCAGTTCACAAGCTCCAGGAAGGGTGGCATTGGACTTGCTAGCTCTATTGTGAATGCAAGTGGAGTTACCGTTGAAGAGCCACTTACTATTGTTAATTCTTTTCAGGCGTTCTTTCAGTCTGTGCATGTTCCAGTTTCTCATTCGAGTTCTGCTTTCGAAAATTCTTCTGTAAATGTTCTATTGATTAACGTCATAACCATATCTGAATCGGACGTCCATCTTACATGATAATATACCGTCTTATTTTGAGAGATTGCACCCATGCACTTCCAGCTCTCTTGTGTTACATCTTCAATTTGTAACTTAACACGTCCATTTTTCCTGATAGTTGGAAAATTGCTAGACTAACACCAGTCTATAAAAAGGTGACAGACATTATAACATGAACTACAGGCTCATTGCCATAATAAACAACTTAGCCAAAGATTTGAATTGTGTTTATATAAAGCTATTTACACACGGATTAGATCTTTCATATCTATTGACCAACATGGTTTTACGGCGACACGTTCCACCATCACAAATCGGATTATAATGATAGTATATCTCAGACAACCCAGATAATAATAGCTAAGGTGATGTCATTTATATTGATATGTCAAAAGCATTTAATAAGATAGATCATAACCTGCTTCTTGTGCAACTCGGTGCGATAAGATTCCGTTCATCGCTGATTTAATTTATCATGCCCCACCTTACTAACCGCAAACACTATGTGGCATACAAAGGTCACATTCTAGTCACTTCTCGCCATCATCAAGAGTTCCTCAAGGATTGAATTTAGGTCCTATTTTATTTTTAATATTTGTCAACGACTTATCCTCACAGTTAGATTGCCACAAATTGTTATTTGCAGGCGATTTGAAGATACATGCTACAATTAGTACAGTTGATTATTGCATATCACTCCAAAAACAAATCGATCTTGCTTAATATGGTGTGTTCTTACCAGATTAAGCCTTAATGTCTTCAAATGGAGAGTTTGTATTTTTCACGTGAACTGAATAACCAGAATTATGATTTCCATATCGAAAAAACGACTTTAGAGCGCACTCAAACGATGAAGGACTTATATGTCAACTTCAGCTCTACAAATGCTCGGGTTTTCGCAACGTGCGTTCGAAGTTGGAATATGCGTGCTTTGTTTGGTCCACTTTCTACAATCATCATATAAACTTACTCGAACAAGTCCAAAAGGCGGTTCCTAAAATATTTATATTTTAAGGAGCATGCGGAATATCCGATTCATGGCTTCCGACTCGAACTTTTTAATGACATGCATAAAAGTGGGCCCTTAGATCTACGGTGGAATCGTATAGAAATACAATTCTTTTACTACTTGCTTGTTATCGAAAGTATTCTACTGTCATAAGTCTAAAACTAATATAATGATAAAATCGTTACTATATAGGATGTGTATGTGCTGTAACGAGCTGGCGGATGTGTGGATATATATTAATTTCATTTCATTATCGGCACTGTTGAACGTATGCACAAATAACATTCGGTATTGGTATGAAAAGGCGAGTCAAACATTTTCATTTTATGTTTTTCTTTCTTCTTATATTTCTTATATTATTAATGTATACATATTGTTCTTTTGTGATTGTCCATTAATTAAATTGTAAACTCTGTTGGGCTAAATAAATAAGTAAATAAATAGGAATTTTGAAATCCAGACTAGTCAAATTTTTTTTTCAATAGGTTTTCTGCTACAATTACACCGCGCGAATCCTTGTCCAACAAACTTGAATTGTTTGTTACTGGTTGCCTGTTAGTACTTACAACTTTTCTCAGAAACTTCCTCAAGGGAGATGCGATTTAATTTTTGCAGTAGTTCGTAAAACAAAATCTAAATATTATATAATGCAAAAGAAATATTTTTTCAGGAAAGGACGAAAAATGCACAATTTATTATAATTTCTTTACGTCCAAATATGTTCGAATTGGCAGATTACCTAATAGGAATTTGCAAAACCTATGATTGCACAAAATCAGTTACTGTTGATCTGCATAGTTTTGCGGCTGAATCAAATGCCGAAAACGTTGAAAATGGGCACGAACAACAAAACGAAAATGATGAAAATGGTAATGGAGATGATGAAGCAAATGTTATAAATGAATCACAACAAGAAGAGAACAATTTATCTTTTAATGGAAACCAAATTATAAATGATTCACTGGAAAATGAGATGGAAGTTGATGCTTAACAGAATTTAAAATATATCTTTCATTATAAACTTATTGTTTATTTTATTCAAATATGTAAAATTTTAAATAAAATATATATTTTTATCATTATAATTAATAAGACTTGATTTTATTGTACAAATGGTAGTATGGTCGCCAAATAACATTTTAAATACACAGATTGTATATAAGATATTTATTTTATTCAAATCCTATATGTTCCTTTGTTGAATGTTTTAGCACTTTTCATTGTTTAAAGTCTAACATATTTTGTAATTGTGCAGTATTAGAACACAGAATACACTGAAGAAAAGTGGGTTCTGTTTGATGCAGGTTATAGATTTAAAACATTAGCCTTAAATATGAAGCTGGATGACTTCTATACAGTTTAAAATGCATTGTTGACACCAGTAATGAAAAAACTACTTGTTATGTTACTATTAGCTCTTCATATCTTTCTTCTAATGCGTTAGCTGTGTCTAAATGTACGTTGTAAACAAAATCTTAAATAAATATCTTGGATTTCGTGGTGTTTTGTCTTCATGTTCATATTCGAATTGTCAATTTTGTTGCGTTTTTCGCACAGCAAACTCATTTAATGACGCAAATCAGGGAGTACTTCTACTATATTTGATAATTCTGTAGTAGTTTCTAACAATTTTACAAAAACTTACATCTGAACGACAACTTCTAACGTACGTAATTACATTATTAATATCAGTTACGGCAGTTGCAATGTCTGTATTGTAACGTTTTCGGGTTCGCAATAAACAACTCGTGCAATTTATTTATTTAAAACAGTCTGTATATTCATACACTTAAAATTAATTACAATATAAAAATATAAAAACTAATGTATCACACTTAAACTACTAGAATAGATTAACACACGTATTTATTTCTATATAACACTCTAATATTTATGTCCCTATATTTAAATCACTTCTATTTATATAACACGGTAATATTTATGTCTTTAATACACTATATTTATGTTTATTCTTCGGCTACCACTTAAAGAACTTTTATTTATTTCTACTTTGGTCTGTTCCGCGAACTTCTTATTCCGGAATTACTCATCCATCGGTGACCCAGCTGCCTTATATACACATACGAAACATCTGGAAGCATTCGCATACACTCCATCTTCCTCTCGATGTTTGTAGAACATTCCACAGACATTCTGTCTCGACGCATTACATATTTATTGCTTTACGATGTTTACCAGTCGCGTCGAGATGATTTACAACCTCTTTTTATTGTCGCCCGGATGTCTACTGGTTTCGTTACAGTATTTTGGTAATATTTATTCGATCGAGTAAATCATAACAAAGTATTAAAGAACACACAATATGGAATTTATTACTTTTGTTGCATAATAATCTGATCTGATGTTTACTTTAATGCTCTATTTCTTTTACAACTGGAATATGGCATAACTTTTAGCAATTTGATACTGCATTAGTTTAAATGCAACAGTAAGAAATTTCCACATTGTTTCTGATATTGGTTTTATTGTAAAGTTTTAATATTATTTTTAAAACATCCCACCATTCAATTGATGCTAAAAAGACATTATATACCTCTTGAATTATTCCAAAAATGTTTGTTGTTTTCTTATTGATTTTCAAAGCATCGTTAACTAAATCGAAAGAATGTGTGGAACATGAAGTACAGAATTCTCCAGGATTAATGTTTACGATATGTGGTTGAAAACAGTTAGCATTTTCTTTTATGTTCGCCACATTATCATAACCTTGACCACGCAAATTTCTAATATCTAATTTACATTCCTTGATTTTATCAATTAAGTAGTTTGTTGTTTTTGCAATGTTAATAAAACCCATATAACATTCCTGCTCCTCTACCTTTTTATTTTCGGTTGATACAAATCTAATAATTACGGTCATTTGCTTAGTTTTGCTAATGCAGTCCAGTATAGGAAAAAAACATTTTGTCTCGAATAGAACATAAAATGTTTAATATTATTAGCTAACAAAACAATATTTTCATTCTGTGTATCTTGGTTCAAGTCATGTACAGCTCACAGAGGGAGAGTTGGCCGGTGGGAGAAATTATCGCTGCGCAAAGTATGGGTCAGTGTCAGACAGATAAAGTATTCGGAAAAAATAATATAATATAATGAAATAATTAATATCAACAGGAAATTGGAATTTGCTCAACAGCATATTTTAAGTTTTGAAGACCAAATTCTTATTAAGAAAACTAATTTAGAAATAGAACATTTTGAATAATACCGTAGCCCTTTGATAGCTGAATTAGAAGAAATCAATTGTATCCTTCAAAAGCAGTTAGGTGATCAAAAAATATGTAACAATAAGACTGAACAAATATTTTCCAAAAAACCAAGAAGTGAACATTGCAGATAAACCAAATACAGGAACAACGCGATTCTTTTCATCTATAATGCAAATATTATAAGGTCAGAGTGAACACATATGAAAAAGAAATTGAAAATATGAATAAAATACACAAGAAATATATTGATCTTGAACTTCAAAAATACTAACAGTTAGTTTTGACAAATGCTAAAATTCAGAAGCCAGTTTCGTCAAATGTTGAAATTGAGAAAACCGTAAGTATTCTGCACTTTATATTTACTTATATGAAATCTTTCATTAAAATGATTCATTAGTTATAATTAGTTAATGTGTGCTTGATATAGACTTTCTATTTCTGGCAAATATATAACATTTATGTGATATCATTGGCTCATTTAAATTTTAGATGCAACGGAATGTAGTATAGTTTTGTAATATTTATATTTATAATATATGCATTTACATTATCTATCTTACATAACTTGATAACTCATGAAATATCTCATTACTGGTCGCACAACAGTTGCGCAACTGTTCAGTCATCGGGTTTTAGATGATGTACGCTCACTCTGAACATGTGGTGGTGCGGTCGCCATTTTTGCGAGTGGAAAAGTTCTACGCTCATTTAGTGAGCATATTTTGTTCGCATGCGCCATTAACGCTTTCCAACACCAACGTAACACACAATTTTTAAGAAAGTTACCAAAAAAGTAAAACACTTAGAAGTTAAAAATAATGATTGCATTATACAGTAATTCTGTTATTAAAATCCACTTGTGTTCAAATATTTCCTTATTTCGAAGCAGGCAAAATCTGAATTTGTCAAGTTCGATAAGTGAAACAAACTAACAGTAATTTTAGAAACTACTGTTCTTATTAAAGTTATTTAATTTATATGCAATTGACAGTTAAAAACTACGATCTTTTTAGGAAGAATTCCGAGATATACCTATTGTGTTTAGCTTGAAGATATGTACTTATTATTAATTGATACTTACCTATATATTTATTGTTGTGTTAATGCGCCAAATCTTATCGGAAGTTGTTATGTCAACATGGAATACCATCTTTTATTACAATTTATGGCACAAATATAATGCCATAACCTTAAAAATTATTATGGGTGACGAAAAGTGGAAACTTGCCAACGGCAACAAAATATGAACGATGACAGGCATTGCCACATAAAAAATACCGACTAATAACTTTTAAATTACTTTAAATTACCAACATGCAGAGCAATCTTAGCCACGTCGGGGCTCATCGCCCTTTAGGATACATGGGCCCCTCTTTGAGAGAGGTTTGACATTCACAGAATCGATAGCAAGTATAGAACAAAAAACACCGTGGGAAAAGAAATGAAAGTGGCCGAGTTCCACGGTTTGAGAAAACGTGCAGCGATTTGCAGGCTCGTCCATCATATTAATTATTATTTTAGTATTAATAAAGTAAAGAAAAATAAATAATGAAGATAAACGAGTTTTGTTTATTTTTATCTCTTACTTACTATTAGTCATACTTTCACATAATGTTGGGCGCCATAGTAAATTTTTGATTGAAGAAATGCACCGCGACTCGGAAAAGTTTGGGAACCACTGCTTGAAGCATTTTGATATAATTTTTTTGTTTAACCATATTTGTCGTCTTCTGTATGTACTCGTGAATGTTGGATGATTGTATGTTGAGTTTCCATTTATACATGTCGATTTTATGTCTCGTTTCGTCTTCATTCAGAGTGTCTTTTTTCCTTTTCTACATTTGGTATGCCATTATTATTGTGTATGGGAGAGTTAAAGGTATGATAGGATGAGAACCAGACTTAGTTACCACCAAGTAGAGGTGTGAAAAAAGTAACTATTCGGTACTGGAGTACTCGTTACTCGAACATACCCGAAGTAACGAATACAAACCCGAAAGAGGAATCGTTACTCGAGGTTTGATTACTTTTAGTTAGGTATACCGTACAAAATACAGCAATGAATAAAGAATTGAAAACTCCGAATATACGCATTGATACGCATGTACAAAAACGTACCCACTGCCCTCTATTAATGAGTAGAACAGATAACGAAGGTAGGTAGCTATTGAGGATAACACTTATTGTAGATCTCGGATTTTGAATAGACTGGAACCGGAACGGGGATTTTTTCAAATTTCGCATTTGGAACACGGGACTTTTTTAAAATTACTTTTTCAGTGTTCGGGAGTCTAGGTCTACCCTGTCTCCCGAAGGTATAAAAGAGCGTCCAACTGATTATGCGTAATTTTTTTTAACTTCATTCGAGTTACAACAAATTTGAATACTTTAATATTTAGTGTGATATTTGTGCATTTGCGTAAATCTGTAAAAGTGAGTATATATTTATTTATTTTTAAAACTAATGCATGTGATTTTAGATATAATTTTTGTAATAATTTGTTGAACTTATATATTTTAATCAGAATTAAACAATTTAAATGCAATTTCAAAATAATTTACTTTAGATTTGGGATGGAAGAAAAAACCAAAAGAAGTGTTATTTGGCTTCATTTTTCCGTCATTTCTCCTGGATGTGCCAAATGCAACTTATGTGGTTCGAAATATTCCTACAAAGGAGGATCAACATCTAATTTGAAGAAGCATCTGGAATCGCGACATCATACTTTTCTCCAAAAAAATGTTCTTCCAGTGGCCGCTTCTACGTCTACATCAACTTCAACGGCTATTACAGGTAATAAATTTGATAATTAAAGAAGTAAATAATATATATTATGTATTATCTATTTTTTAAAGCACCCGGGCAATCAACTGATGCATCAAGTTCAGCCCATACTAGTGATAAAAGATTATCAACGGTTACATCTTCCAGCCAATTATCAACACCCGAAAGAGAAGAAGTGGTTGATGATGTTACATCTATCTCAGGTGAATCAACGCCTTATACGCCTTCCACGTCATTTAGCTTCGCAAGCAGTAGACAATCTTTAAGAAAAAGAAAAGGTCAGCTACAAACTTCTCTTCTAAGCCATTTAATAAGACCAATTTCGTTACAAAAGCAGCAAAAAATGAATGATCTAATTTTAAATATGATTGTTGAAGACCTTCAACCTGTATCAATCATTCAAGATAGAGGTTTCAAAGCTTTAGTTGTTTGTCTTGAACCTTCATATATTATGCCAAGTCGGTCTACTTTTACAAATTCGTTTTTGCCCCAAAAATACAATGCTCAAAAAGAAAAATTAAAAGTTTTGTTGTCCAAGACAAATTCAGTGTGTCTAACTACAGATGCTTGGACAGCTTCAAATAATCAGTCTAGCTACATTGGCTATACAGCTCATTTTATTACTGATGAGTGGAAAATATATTCCTGTCTATTAGAATATGGGCAGTATGATGAAAGTCATACTGCTTCACATTTACGTGATGAATTGTTGAGAGTTGTAAATGAGTGGGGTATTTTTGAAAAAGTTATAGCGGTTACAATGGATAATGCCGCAAACATAAAGGCAGCAATAAGATTAACGGAATGGGGACATGTGGGCTGTTTCGCGCACATTCTAAATTTGATTGTCCAGAGTGGATTAGACCTTTCAAGTGTAGCGCCTCTACGTCAAAATGTAAAGGCAATAGTCGAATATTATCACAAGAGCACAAAAACAAATAATAAATTTCTAGCTATGCAAAAACAATTGAATGAGAATGCCACTCCTTTAAAATTAAAAAATGATGTTGTTACTAGGTGGAATTCTACTTATTTTATGTTCGAACGTTTTTTTAAAAACCCAAGAACCGTTAAAAGCAACGGTTGGAATTTTGAATTGTCCTATTCAGTTGTTATCAGAGGATGATTGGGTTTTACTAAAAGAAACTTGCTCCATATTAAAGCCATTTGAACAAATAACTAATGAAATGAGCGCTGAAAAAAATGTTACGCTGTCAAAAGTAATTATAATCGTAAAGGGTTTAAAATCAGCCTTTCAAAAACTAAAAGAGGTGATAAATAACTCACGAACAAAAGATTTGATAACCCATTACGAAAGCGAAATATTAAGAAGATTTTCAGCAATTGAAACAAATCATTTGATGGCAAAGTGTGCTATCTTAGACCCAAGGTTTAAGTCAAAAGTTTTCAGTTCTGAACTTAATTTTGATATGGCAAAAGAGCGCCTTGAACACGATGTAACTCGTTTAATAAGCTCAGATTCAGATATTCAAAAAAGTAATATTGAACAAAATGTAACTGAAGCCGTAACAGATACAGACGAGAATTTAATATGGGCAGATTTTGATAAACTGGTGCAAAGACGTAAAGAAATTGATCCTAAAGCAGCAGCAATTATAGAAATCAGGTCATATCTCGCAGAATACCTTATTCATAGAAAAGATGATCCATTGGATTGGTGGAAAGCTAGAACAGCAATATATCCTAATTTAGCTAAATTGGCCACCCAGTATTTATGCATTGTAGCAACGTCGGTACCATCTGAAAGAGTCTTTTCTAAAGATGGTCAATTAATTTCAGAAAGGCGAAGCCGTTTAAAAGATGATACTGTTAAAAAAAATGTTGTTTTTAAATTACAATAAAGATTTGTAATTTTTTGCTGATTAGGTACTCACAGGAGTAGAGAAAAATATTAAATATGTTTTTGTTAATGTGGTATTATATGTTTTTTTTTTTAATTACAACATAACTCAATTATTTTATATTGTTTCATTTTTTTTTATAGTTTATTTCAAGTTTATTATATTTTTTATTAAATTTATTGTGTGAAGTAGTTACCCATCTCATCATATTTTTGTTATGTAAGAAAATAGAAAATAGCCATACCATGCGATTCTGTTTTTATTACAATAAAATGATGCACAATTTATAAATCTTATTTTATTTTCCTCCGATTACTTAAATATGTACCAGAACGACTACTGATACCGACTTTATCAATATATCAGATTGGGTTGGAAGTTGATATTGTATGGAGTAGTGTGAAATAATATAGTAATCAAAGTAATTATAGTAACGAATACAGCAAACGAATACTGTCTCATCGAGTAACGATAATCGACATCACTACCACCAAGAGTCAATAAATCAATTGTAGACAGTTTGATGAAACTATTTACTCTATTGTTACTATTATTTTCTGTACCACTTCTCTCCGTAGACTCTTCATTGCTTTGTACATGTGCTAACATACTATTTGCCAAACTATATTTTTTCAAAGTACTCACGTTCAGTATTGTCGAATTTCTTTTCACCAAATTTTTAAATTCGACTCTCTTTCATTAAACTCTTCCAGTATTGAAATGATTTTTTTTAAAATGATCATCAATGATGTCGTTGGGTATTTATCTAAATAAGTTATAGTTCCAGTGTTGCTTTAATTATTTGAAGTTTTTATTATTATAGTATTTTATTATTTGAAGTTTTAAAGCTTCCATTTCTCTAGTTCGTGATTATGCGTGTTATTTTCTATTTAATGAACAGCTCTGCAGATGTATAGGTATGCATTTTAATTTTGTGAACTCTTCTTAAGTTAAGCATCTACTTTAGTAATAATTAGTAGAGCATAAATATGTGTGAAATTCTTCATGGTAAGTATTTTGCATCATCACTAAAATTTTAACTTCCATCAAGTGGGAGAAATAACAGATGGTCGAATGCTTCTTTCATTCAGTTATCTGGCAGTTCAATTTCAAATATTTATATCTTTTTAAATTTTGCGGTTAAAATTTCCACTTTATTGTTGCATAATTTGGTATATTTATTTCGTGGTCCATGAAAGGAATATCTTAAAGGGAAATATTAAAACTTCTTTAAATTAGATTACAGTATATTTAATAGTAAATTTACATCATATATATGTTTAACATGATTTTATTACACTTTTAAGAAATATACAGATGTATGTACTAATTATTGTATTATGTAATTGTATCAGGTGATCATAACAAGTTCGCTTTTAATATTTATCTTACAAGAAAATTTTAGTATTTTCCATGAAGACTGCCTTTTTTATAGTGAAGCAAAATACAACATAAAGCTTTTAAAACAGATATCTACTTTAATAATTATATGAGTTCTATAAAGATAATATTATTTCAAAGCTGCTAAATTACAGAACATTGTTATAAAACATTAATGAGCAAGTAACAATTTTATAGAATATAATTTAATAATTGGGCAAAATCTTGAAACAAGTTTTTATTTATTGTAATAACAAATTACTTTAAGGTATGTGTGTATTTAAATAATTAATAGACGATGGACTAATTTTGTGCAATTCAATAAAAGTAAACAATGAAACAATTTGAAAAGATATATTTAACCCGTACAATCAGATTTTTGTAGCCCCATCTTCGCCCCACGCAGTTAATAGGTTTATAGGTACATTTTCGTCATCGTAAAGTTTGTACTAAAATTTCACCATCTGATGATGCTGTCGTAAAGCGAAAATATTGTGGTGGTAGGTACCTATATCTTTTGAACTCTCTGTGTGGAATTTTATTTCATCATTTACTATGTATTTATATGTTATGTTCGATTATCTTCTTTAGACTTCTAAGTAGTTATTGTAAAAATTATGAAACTACTTAATACTGTAAGTAATTATTAGGGTATTAGACAATAATGTTTGTTAAATGAAGAGCCCCTATATACAAAGGTGGTGCTAGGTGTAGGAAGTAGCTATAATTTAAAGGTATTCAAAATTACAATATTTGCATAAAGGTATCTATAATTTATAATAGAGTAAAAGTTTTATTAATGTTATTTATCAATTTAATAAAGTTGATTAATGCTGCTGCTTAAATTTATTACTAATCAAAGATACTTTGTAAAACTTACCTAGATATTGAGAATGAAATATTTTACGACTTCATGTTATAGTGGCTTTTGGTATTGAAAAAATTAGTATCAAAATTATGGTTCCTTTAATCATCATATAATGAAATTCTAATGTAGTCTTTGTGTCAATTACTGACCCTTAAAAATAAAGTCTGCACCAAATATTGATCTAGTTCGGTCGAATTCCAATGCGACGACAGAAACGATTGTAGCAATACTGCAGTAGCAGATAAGAAAAACAAACCGGCGTTCCGTGTTGTCTGGTCAAGTTATATACGGCGGTTGTAGTCTTTTCTCTTCAGTTGTCACCTGCAGCACAGTATAGTTCGTACAGGGTATTAAATCCACTCCCGCAAAAATAGTGTTTCTGTCGCCTCCGTAAAATACATGTTCTTGGCATTATAATGCACTGTAGTCCTGTACATTTCTCTGGTCCACTTATAAGCGCGTTTGTTTATATTTACATCATCCTAAATTTGAAATATGCCCTTGTATATACAGTTCCCCTCAGTTGGCAGCTCCAATCGCAGTCGTCCTAAAAAAATAAAATTGGTACACGAACTTCAAAGGGACCGCCGGGGAGTGAACTTATTGTCAGTTACTATACTGTGCATGTAGTGACTGTTGTCGTAAATCATGGAAGAAAGGCTCGCGCTATTATGTCTTCGCGAAGAAGAAAAGGCAGATCTTTTAACGTTATTATTAAATATATTAGGTTTTCAAAACATTCTCGTACATACACATCCTTTAAAGAATGATCATGATCAATGTTTGGCTTCTTTTATTTACAGTATGAAATGACAGTTATCTATTATGAAAAAAATGATTTTCTTAACCAAGAAAATAATTTTAATTTTTATGCAAAAAAAAACGTGACAAGTAAGCAAAATTATTTTAACAATAAATAATTTATTTATCTGGTTTGTTCATTGTTTTCGAAATTGAAGTACTTCCACAGTCGTTTCTGTTGTCGCATTGGAATTCAACTGTCGGTAATTTTAAACTCTCATTTATATTATTACTAACTTAGTAATTTAAGTACCTAACTAGGTATATATCAGAATCGTTTTTCAGGTTTAGTTGATCTTTTATCAAGTTAATTTTGAAGTCTTAGGGAACACATTGAACAAATCTCTTCCAAAAAAAATCTGTTTTAATACACAATTGTGATTAAAAATATTCATGTTTTAAATAATAACTTTGTTCTACCAAAAATTTAATTGTGTCGTGCCCAAATACAGTGGAATCTCCCTTAACGGACACTTCCTATAAGCGGACACCCCCTTTAGACGGACACTGTTGCCAGGTCCCGGCAGCGCTCCATAAGAAAAGCATTGCAATCGCTCCCCCTTGGACGGACTCTCTCTTGAGCGGACGCGCACACCCGCTTGACAAAAAAATTCTCTTGAACGGACATTTCGTTTGTCTTTTTCCGATTTTTTTCATGTCATAATTTACAAATAAGCTTGTCAAAACTCTTTTAATTTGCTCGCCTTAACAACAAGGCTCGGTTTGTCATATTTACTACATCACATAACATAGTTAAATGTGGGTATCTTACATGAATATTTTCTCTCTCACATAATGTTTTCAAACTAACGTCTTTTCTACAATTTACGCTTGATGTACATACTTACGCGATTTAGGGGATTCCCCAAATAACATAGATGTGCGTTTGTTTATTGTACTTTGGAAAGAAGTGTTCATTCGTTTGTATACATTAGTGCGGGCGTGACGTTTAAAAATGGATAAAAAGAGGTCTGTATTAACACTGAAGCAAAAAATAAAAGTGATTGAAGTGTACAATAAAGAAAAATTAAGTGTGAGAAATTTATCGAAGCGATTTAACATTGGTAAAACTCAAGCTTCTGACATTATAAAGAAAAGAGAAGTGTTAATTAAAAAATGTTACTCAAATGCAAATTTAAGCGAGAAAAGAAGCTTTTTTAATGCTGAAGGGCTGACAATTGATCAGTTGTCCTACGAATGGTTTGTTGCAGCACGCAATAAAGGAATTCCATTAACTGGTAAATAAATTAGGCTTTTTAATTCTATACAAAAGATTTACAGCAGGTTGATTCATTTTATCACTAATTTACTAAATGGACTCTGATTGACTAATATGTATTATTTAAATAATTTTACTTTTCCATTTAGGTCCAATGATACAAAGTAAAGCTAAAGAAATAGCTGAATCTTTGGGTAACAACACTTTCAATGCCTAGTCCGGTTGGCTTAACAAGTTTAAAATTCGTCACAATATTACGTTCAAAACGATATGTGGCGAAGCCGCCTCTGTTAATCCGGCGGATGTAGCATCATTTATGGTGAAACTACCTAATCTAATAAAAGAGTACCTACCAAGAGATATTTACAATGCAGACGAAACTGGGCTTTATTTTAGATCATTACCAAACAAGACCATGAGTTTAAAAAATCAAAAATGTGTGGGAGGAAAATTGTCTAAGAAAAGGAAAACAATATTGCACTGTGCGAACATGGCTGGAGACAAGGAAAAGTTGCTGGTTATTGGAAAGGCATCTAGACCAAGAGCTTTTAAAAATTTAATAAAAGATAATTTACCGGTGACATGGAAATCAAACACCAAATCATGGATGACGTCTGAAATTATGAGTAAATAGTTAGAAAATTTCGATCGAAAATGGGAGCACAAAACAGGCAAATTCTACTTTTTCTGGACAATGCGGCATCGCATCCAAAAAATCAATTTGAAAAACATTAAAATACACTTTTTGCCTCCTAATTGTACTTCAATCAGCCAACTACTTGATCAGGGTGTTATTAAAAATTTTAAGCATAATTACAGAACTTTGATACTGAAGCACTTACTAGCAAACATTGAAATTTCTAACACAGCCAATGATTTAGTAAAACGTATAAACTTATTGGATGCAGTTTATTTTGCTAAAAGTGCATGGGACCAAGTTACTTCTGAAACAGTTCAGAACTGTTTTCGTAAGGCAGGGTTTACGTTTAACAGCCAGGAATATCCGACAGCATTTGATGTTGATTTTGAACCTGAAGATGAGTTCCCATTAAATCTACTTGCCGAAATTCAGAAAAGATGTATTGCAGGGGTCAGTGAGCAAAGCTTCAACGATTTTTATCATGTCGATAATAATTTACCAGTTGAGAGATCACCTTTGGACTTACGAGTTGTCATTACAAGAACAAATTTCTGAAGTTCAAGAAATTTCTGATGACTCAACAGATGAACTTGAACCTTCAGATCTTCAAGATGCAAGAAACAATATCTTAACATATAAGGATACAAGGTGATACAGAAGCTATGAATATACTTTCATCGCTTGACTTACATATTCAAGATGTTATTGCCAAGACCAAAACACGCCAAACTAGAATGGAGGAATATCTATTGAAATATGTAATATAATATACCGTAGTGGACAAATTTTAATTTCTGTTTAGAGCTCTATATAGATATCTATCGCATGCAGAAGATGACCTTATAATATGCAGCGATGCCTGCTCTCCAACAGTGGTGGGAGAGGCAACGAAGTCGGGGGAACCTCAGATTTCATATGAAACGTTCGCCGAGTGTGCTTGGCAGCCTCGCTATATGTTTATCTTTACTTTATTTCGACGTGCTCTTTTCCTCTTTCTACTTTCGTATTAGAAATTAAAATTTGTCGACTACGGTATATGTACTTATAAAACATTTTAAACTTTTATTACATATGGAAATACATATTTATATATTACTGATTTTTTGTTATTAAACCCAATTGAATTGTTTATTTTTTTAATAAAAGTATTTTTAAATAAAATCTAACCACCTTAGAAAAATTTTACTAATTTAAATTTGTAGTTTTCTCTTAACCGGACAGCCCCCTTGTACGGACATATTTCAATGGTCCCTTCGGTGTCCGCTCAAGAGAGATTCCACTGTATTTAATTCTTAATATACCCACCATTTTATAATCATTTGATCAATCTTGTATGACACTAAACCTACACTGTTTAGCAAAAGTCAAGAAGAGCAGCTTGCACACTGTGTTCAAAAAATGAGTGGTTTTGAGTTAACTCGTTCCGAAATATGTACTTGATGTTGTCGAAAAGTACGTTAAGAGGAAAAAGATAATTACAATATTTAAAAATTACAGACCAGCAGAAGACTGGTGGTTAAATTTTGAAGCCACGTATAGGTTTTCTATTAAAAATCTAGAAACTCTGGAGTATATACACAAGTGGCATCAAATTGCGATGGAATCAGTTTCTGTCATGATCCCCAAAATATAATACCTATTGGCAATATGTCAAAATAGGATTAATAAACTGTATAATTTCAAATTCATATTAGGTTAATTATTAAAATAACTGCTAAAAAAACCTCTAAACTGTGCTTATGGGATTCTAATGTCCATTGCAAGAGCGGAAATTGTAAAAATTGATAAAATGCAAATGGCGGCGGCTTAAATCAACTACAGATGCATTACATAGGTACTATATGTAGTCAAACAAGAATGCAAACTGTATTGTTGATTCTCAACCTTTTTAACTTAGTAGCATTTCAAATTCTATTTCCTAAATAGATAAAATAAGTTGTCTATGCAAGTGGCATAATTTGGAACACGGTCACATAATTAGCGTATTTTTACATTGCTCTTTTAATTTTCAGTATTTTCTGTTAACTTTTCTTCATATTTCATGTAGAATGGATTTTTATTATATTTAAAAAATACCTATCTGTTTACCATTACGAATTATCTAAAAATGTAATTTTTTATGGAGATTTATTTCAAACTATATAGGAGCAGAATTTTTACATAAATAAGTATGAAACTTAAATGAATAATTAATGATAATATACAGGGTGAGTCATCTAAGCGGGTAAGGCCGATTATGCCTTTATGAGTAAAGATATTTCAAAGCGATTTTTTCCTTGTGATAGCTGTTCATTAGGAGCACATTTTAAAAATAATTTGTATTATACAGAGTGTTCCATAACTTGGTGGCTAACCATAGTTATAGTTTTTTAAATGGAACACCCTATATATTATTGCATTTTTGTATTCCCCGTATAATTTTTAGTCAAAAAGAAATAAGATAGTGTAGGCCTAAAATCTAAAATTTTTGACTTATTCCCATTTTTCTGAAAAATTCAATGTTTGTATAAAATTATATTTCCCGAAAACGACGTATTAGATGGACAAAAATTTTTGCAGTATTGTTTACAATAAGAGGTCCTAATAGAAGCATGTCTTATTTTTTTACAGTTACTAACTGCATGTGCAGGAAACTGGATTAAAATTACATGACACGTTTTTGTATAAAAGTCATTTTTTTAAAATAGAATATCCTGTATATCAGTTCATTTTTGAATTGTTTATTAAATTTCATGTCAGAAACATGTAAGATGTTAATACTTTAAATGTGACTTTTACTGAGCTACTGTCGTTTTTAGATATGCTTTTGTTAGTTTTTGCAAAAAAGTCAATTTTTTCAAATGGAACATCCTGTATATTACTTCATTTTTGAATTTCTTATTAAATTTCACATCAAAAACATGTAAGACGTTAGTACTTTAAAAGTGACTATTACTGAGCTATTGTCTCTTGTTGATATAATTTTGTCAGTATATTAATTCAAACCACAAAACTGACAAAATTATATCAAAAAGAGACAACAGCTCAGTAATAGTCACTTTTAAAGTATTAACGTCTTCAATGTTTTTGATGTGAAATTTAATAAGAAATTCAAAAATGAAATAATATACAAGGTGTCATTTGAAAAAATTGACTTTTTTGCAAAAACTAACAAAAGCATATCAAAAACGACAGTAGCTCAGTAATAGTCACTTTTAAAGTATTATCGTCTTACATGTTTCTGATATGAAATTTAATAAACAATTCAAAAATGAACTGATATGTAGGGTGTTCCATTAAAAAAATTGACTTTTATACAAAAACGTGTCATGTAATTTTAATCCAGTTTCCTGCACATGCAGTTAGTAACTGTAAAAAAATAAAACATGCTTCTCTTAGGACCTGTTATTGTAAACAATACTGCAAAAAATTGTGTCCATCTAATACGTCGTTTTCGAGAAATATAATTTTATACTAACATTGAAGTTTTCAGAAAAATGGGAATAAGTCAAAAACTTTAGACTACTATCTTATTACTTTTTGACTAAAAATTATACGGGTAATACAAAAATGCAATAATATATAGGGTGTTCCATTTAAAGAACCGTAACTGTGGTTAGCCACCAAGTTATGGAACACTCTGTATAATACAAAATATTTTTAAAATGTGGTCCTAATGAACAGTTATCACAAGGTAAAAACCGCTTCGAAATATCTTTACTCATAAAGGCATAATCGGCCTTACCCGCTTAGATGACTCACCCTGTATATGTTTAATGTTTGAAAACAGATTTTCTGTTTATGGTAATTCACTTTCACACATGCTTGAAGTCTATGTTAGTATCCAACAAGAGCACTATCAAATATTGAAGATTATAAGTGCCTGTGATAATGCACCACTCTGATATTAAATAGGTATTACCTATAAGTTGCTACAGAAAGAAAACTAACAAAGTCTTACGTTTCTAAAATAGATCGAATATAGTATCTATATAGTTATCAAATGCAAAATATACAGAAGCCAATAATATTCTCTAGAGAAATTATCGAAAAGAATACATATCTTAATTATGCTAAAAAAGTAAACTTAAATTGAGATTTTATTTGTAATTATGAAAAACGAAAATTATGTCGTATCTATAATTTTCCTCGATATATTAATTTTCTGTATTTTATTCAAATTTACACACAAAAATGTGGATTACTACAAAACACAGAAGAGGATTTGGCACATCTTATCTTTAAAATCATATATTATTAATAACATACATATATATTCTATGCGACACTTGTATTTTGGATCACCTAATACACAACAAAATGAAAATTTAATATTTCTGTAAATGTATTTACATACATCAATCATTATACAATAGTAAAAAATGCAATCTAATTAAATATACCTATCTAGTGTATATTCAAATCAAGAGTATTATTGATTTTTTATTATAGCATATTTATGTATGTATACATAATAGGTACTTATATGGTATATACAGTATGATCTTGATTATTATTGACTTGTTTTTAAGTTTGAGTAGCACTTTGTTTTATATCTTATAAATGCAATATGACCGTTCTCAAAAAGAATATATTAAGTTGGGGATTGTTATCTGCTGCAGTTTGTTAGAACGTACTATCAATAATATGCCATAAAAGAGTTTCTTGTGAGGTTTTACTCCTTGGTTCTTAGTAGGTATATAGATATCGGACGGCACAGAGTTCGTTCCCAAATCTTCAGGTAACAAAATGATATAAACCGAATTTGTTCAGGGGTCATAACCGTATTATTTCCCAAAGTTAAGAGATAAGACGATTAAGGAATAAAGACGATAATGAGACTTTTATTACCCCCTCAGAAACAAATACAGGTATCTAGAGGAAAAGTTTAATTTGGAAATATTTACTGGCTTATTAGAATTAGTACTGAAATTTGAAATGTAAAATGTAAAATTGTTATTGCAAGCTATCATACCAGGTAAACTTTGAGAGATTCAGGGGTAACTGGGGGTAATTGGTATATAGAAGGGAGAACACCACATACTGCCCGCTCATTTCCAACATCTTTGGGAACGAATTCTCGGTTATTAAGATTTTGTCACACCTGCAGATTTGGGAACAGATCTTCAAAATTGTAATATTGTTTCTGTGCAGAGTAATTTTGTATTTTTCGCACAATCTTACCACACCACATCATTCATTGCTATCAGAATATGCTCTCTTTGTGGTGGCAAATGAAATAAAGTTCTATAATTTATATTTCTTACATTTGTACACCCCAATTTCACTCTGCCTTAGAAAGGAAATTAACAAGATCAGAACTTTAGTCTGAGCCCGAAACTTCTCAATTCTCTCTTAATACCGGGTGTCCACACGAAAACTTTATATTGAATTATTTCTGGTGTTTTTGAAGACAAAAACTTGAAATTTTGGGTGGTTGTTCAGGATATAGGGGGACAATGAATAGTGTATTTCATACCGCCCCATCGGGTCACCCGCCGCCGCCGGCCACCCCCACTCCAATATTTTAAATGACACCCTGTATTTTTTTTTGGTGGTTTTGAAAGAACACAATTTTCTTGATATTCCTATGTGAAAAAACTAGTAACACACATTATGACATTTATGAGATATTTAAATTTAAAAGTTTCAGATATCAGAAATTATTAACTCCGAAAAATCATAAGTTAGTCATGGAAATACTTAAAACAAGATTTATTCACAACATTTTAGTTAAATTAAATGCTCAAATTGTTCACCGTTTACATTTAAACATAAATAAAGTCTATTTTCAAAAGCATTTCTAACATTTTCGAACACTTGTGGCGTTAAATTTCGACATTCCTCTGTTATTCTATTACGTAAATCAGCTATTGATTGTGGCGGTGTCTTATAAACAACAGATTTCAAATGTCCCCACAAAAAGAAATCTAGGGGAGTTAAATCGGGGGAGCGAGCTGGCCATTCAATAGCGCTCCTACGTCCAATCCAATGTCCTGGGAAAATATTATCCAAATAATTCCTAACGTCTAAACAGTAATGTGGCCCAGCTCCATCTTGTTGAAAATATAATTGCTCCTCCTCTATTTCATTCAAGTTTTCTTCTAGACACTGTATGATAAGAGGATGTATTTGCTCTTCCAAAAATTGTAAGTACTTAGGTCCATTTAAATTTTCCTGGAAGAATATCGGGCCAATTACTTGGTTATTAAGAATTCCAGCCCATACATTAATTTTTTGGGGATATTGTGTGTTGCCTTCTCGGAAAAAATGGGGTTTGACGTCGCTCCAATATCGACAGTTGTGTCTATTCACAAGACCATTTAAGTAAAAGCAACTTTCATCACTAAAGCAAATACTTCGCAAAACATTTCCATTTTGCCGAATCATATCTGTCATTATTTCACAAAATTTGACTCTTCTGTCGAAATCACCGTCACCCAACTCTTGGTGAAGTTGAATTTTATAAGGGTGCATTTTGTTTAATTTTAACATCTTATGGCAGGTTGATTTTGGCACTCCCGAAACTTCGGATAATTTTCTCAACGAAAGCTCTGGGTCTAAATTAATATGCCCAAGAACTGCTAGTTGCATAGCTTCATTTAGTACACCACAATTATTCGTATTCCGTTTTTTATTATTTACAGATCCAGTTTGCAAAAATTTTTCTATTAGCGTTCTGACATAAGCAACAGATACGTTTCTGTTTGGATGGTTTTCATTGAATAACGTCGCCGCTTGGGAATAATTTTTGTTTGCAATCCCATACAAACTCACTATTTCAGTTCTCTCTTCAAGAGTATAAACCATTTCAGCGAAAAAGCCGAAACTTTAAGAACAATTTTACAAGTATTAATATTAATGAAACACAAAAGTCACAATTTTGACAATTCTAATTTAAAGCAAACTATTTCCATGACTAACTTATGATTTTTCGGAGTTAATAATTTCTGATATCTGAAACTTTTAAATTTAAATATCTCATAAATGTCATAATGTGTGTTACTAGTTTTTTCACATAGGAATATCAAGAAAATTGTGTTCTTTCAAAACCACCAAAAAAAAATACAGGGTGTCATTTAAAATATTGGAGTGGGGGTGGCCGGCGGCGGCGGGTGACCCGATGGGGCGGTATGAAATACAATATTCATTGTCCCCCTATATCCTGAACAACCACCCAAAATTTCAAGTTTTTGTCTTCAAAAACACCAGAAATAATTCAATATAAAGTTTTCGTGTGGACACCCGGTATACATATTGCAGTGATCTTGAGTTTGGTGGTAAATTGTAAATAAGCATAATCAAGATCACTTCTAGATTTAATTTAATTAATTACTATTTTATTTACTTTATCATGATCAGTGTATATAAATATTTATTAAGGTAGTATTTTGGCAAAATTTTAATTAATTGAAAAAAAAATAATATAAGAATGTTAGTGTAATTTTATTCAAGAAGCTAATATTAAAATAAGCCTGGTATATCAAGTGAATATTCACAAGAAAGTGTTTTCCGCAAGCTTTAGCGCTAGAAAAATATTATGACCGAGAACGATCGACAAATCGACCCAGCGAAATAATATTCTCCGCTACTTTCGATTAATAATCACGGATGTAAACAAATCGATATTTAGATAGATGTTTGTTTACGTTTTTGAAAGCTAGTAATACATCAATTGACCGAGTGGTGCAGCACTGTGAAAATATAATTGAAGAGGAGGAATCGGTATCGTACCGAGGATGACCGTAGTTTTTTGTGAAGAAAAATATGCATAGGTATAAGTCGGGACATGATGAGAAAACGGGAGATGGCTGGTGAAAACCGCTTTCTAAAGTAAGCTTCCAGAAGTAGGTGGAAACCTCTTCTTCTTAAACGCAGGGTGTTTATACTTAGAAATATTTTCATGAATTAACTTTATATACTGAACTTAGAATATTTTATGAGATTTTGCTATGAATATAGTTTTGTCAATATTTTAAATAAATTCATTTTATCTTGAACTTACAATAATTATTTCTTTTGAACTAGGATGTTTCACTTTTACACGTGGTGGTTTCATACCAAGCGTTATGGTGAAACATTCTTAGTAATTATATTAGATTAATTTTAAAATATTTATGAAAGGATTTATTTACATTTTCTTTTTCTTTTATTTAAGTATAGACACTTGACGATATTTTCTTTATTTAGTTTAAACATTTATTTGCTTGTAGTATATTGTGTTATTTTGCTGGCAGCGAGCAAAGGCGCTGCCAGACAATATCGTAGGACAGAGTTCATGTGTTAATGTTGTATATTGTTTGATTCGGCAAATTTTCAATATAATTTATATGCGAATATAATCCAGTATAGATCACAACGTCTGTAAATTTGCAATTTGTTGATTGTTTTAAAATAAAATTCATAAATACTCATGAATTCGTAGATAATGAATATTTAGTGAAATATATATATTATTTCTTATTATGATTAATTACTTCATTAAATTTATTTTTATCATAACATGTGAAAATTTCTATAAATACCTAGATTATAAATATGTATATATAATGTTTTTTAGTATGCATGCATCATAAACCAATCAAAACACACCCATAAGCGTGCATAATCGGGCCTTTATCGCACGGCGTGCGTATAAAGGTTGCTTGGTAACAGCCAATCCCAAGCGTTTAATAGTCCATTGAAATGTCAGGAAATGTCAAATGACAAGTCACTCGATAATATGTATTGAAATTATTGATTTGATTTCTTCTAATTAAAATTATTGTTGCATTTATACTAAAAAATATCGTATGACACAGTGCATAATTAGCTTTTAAAGCACTCGAAACGTTAAAGCCACTCCGCTTCGCGTCGTGGCTTTAAACTCGTTACTCGTGCTTTAAAAGCTTGATTATGCACTAGTGTCATAATATACTAGTATGTGCTCGTTATTCTTTTAAATATTTGTTTTACTATTAATAAATTATATTATAAGGTTTCTTTCGTATTTTTATTTATTTTATCTGACCTGGAGACAACTTGAGAGCATTCATATTGGAGAAGGAACATTATTATTATTTTCTGACCCTGAGTAAAAACTTCTTTAATGATTTTAAAACTGAGCTAGTGATGTGTGAAATTGCTAAACCTACTGTTTTGCAGAAAATTATAAGACTTTGGTCTAGCATAAGGCCTAGAACTAAAGTATATGCTTGATTCTGCTTTTATTTATTATTAAATTGATTAATATATTTTTATGCAATCATTAATTTGCAAGAGTCACAGCAATATGTTCAATTTCGCTGTTCCACTTTTTTTTTAGATTCGCATTTTTTGCTTACTTTTTTTACGGTAATATTACTTTAGCCGACTTTACCTTAAGTTTTATCCTTGTATCTTTATTTACTTTCATTTCCATTTTTTAATCCTCTATTTTTATGGCTTCTTTTCTCATCTCCTTTCTTTCCGCTAATATTGTTATTTATTGTATCCGTCGATTTAGATCTTCCTCTGCAGCCCTTTTCCTAGGAATGATTATTCGCAAGCATTTATATATCTGTTCTATCCTTTCAGTATCTACTGTTATGTTAATTTCCATACTTTTATTGCTAATCACTAGGGGGCGGACACGAGCAGTTGATGACTCATCGCCAATGGGCGCACTATTGAAATGTTGTATTTTTAAAGAGGTTTTAATTTTATTTATATAATTGGATAACAAGAGGCTGGTGATATATAAAATACAAAATACATTATTATTTGTTCATTTTCTCTTCTGTAAGACTTGTTCTCTGTGAATTAAGTGCATCCTTGTAGATCGAAAACGTCCTTTCTACATCGCAACTGGTTATAGGTGCATACTGGAAATATTCTTTTATTTCAGCGTATTTAGCATCACAATTGCCGCAATGTTATTAAATCTAGATTTCTATTAAAAACCGCGTCTCACTTTTGCCGAAGGCCACATCCGAAGTCACTTGGAATACTTTTGAAATTATTAATAGCCACATCTAATGTGGTTAATCCATCTTTTAATTTGAGATTTCGATTTTCAAAATATGCGATTAGTTTAGGCAAATTTCCAATGTGGTCCTGAAGGAATAACAACTGATTTTATAAAAATTTGGGATTTGTGTTAGTTCCTTGCACTCAGAAATACTTCGAGCATCGTCATTTAAACATGTAACGAAATTTTGTAAACTATCGAAATTCTCTGCATGAAAACTATTTCTGTGTATGTTTTAGCAAAGCTAAGTGACGAACGTGCGATATTTTGGCATTCCGCAACGATATTTTACAGACTTTGTAATACATTTCGGAATCACTGACAATTCATTTTCATATGAGAAAAAGTAACTTAAACAACGTTCCAGATCTAAATAAATGATAACTAAAAATGTACGCCTATGTTATTGAAACTAAATAACAGTAGGTATATATATATATATATATATATATATATATATATATATACATACTTACATTATTTCTCTTGCGAAATATAAGGTAAATGTAATAAATTTTAAAAACCCCTCACGCTCCCATCTACGCCAATGTAGAAAGGATTTTACTCATAAATTCCTTATTTTATGAGCATTTTTTGCTCTCATTCTCGGGCGTAAACAGATGTTGCAGTTCACCATATGAATTCATTCAGTAAGTGGGTGTTGTTTACATTATTTCTTTGCTCCGTGGTAACTTCGTCGTAGATTACTACTAATGACTATCCATTTTGTTTTTCTAATAATTTTCAAGTATTCAATATATTTCATTACCTATATATTTATTTTTTCCGGTTTATTTTCTGTTTTTATACACTAGTTTGTCGTCTGCGAAAGTACACGCATTTAAATAATTAGGTTTAAGCTTCTGCCGTCTGTAGGCAGGCCCCGGACCTTTATTCTCTTTCATTGCCGAAGAACATTTAGCCTGAGGGGTTATATTTTAAAGAAACCAAATAAAAATAAGAAAAAACAGAATGAGTGGTCATATTATTTTTATGCACGTTTCGCTAAAATACTCAAATGAAATTTGAGTATTGAACAAGGAAGATGTAGTTCATTTATATTTTTATTTATACAATACTGTATACATTTATATAGACGATTTGGTATAGACTAGTCGAACGCAGGTTTTCACGAGCTGAAATTCGCCTGTGTAATGCTCCATTCCACTATGAAGCCGATTTTCTCTTCGTATCTTTACGGAGTGTTTTAGGGACTTGATATTTATACCTTCTTGCAGTGGTGGCTCTTTAATGAGAGTAAGTGAGCAATTGCACCCCCTGGAATTTTGAAACAAAACAAACCAAGCGGCGACTAACTGTGAAAGTATTTATTTATTACGTATTCATAGTTATTGAACAGGAACGTGGCGTGTACGGCACGCGAAACAACCTACATGCACCGATCGTCGTCACAGATATAATGACGACTAACAGCGCACGGATGTAAAGACCCCTCCCACCGAGAGAAACATATCCATGAGCAAAGCGCTACTGTTGCTGCGTTAAGCCATTAAACATAACATTGAAGGTGGGGAGAACTGTATTTTGTTCTAGTTCCATATCGTATAATACATAGCATGTGAGCAAGATTCCCGTCTGCTCAACGCTTTTGTAAGATATATGTCGTGTCTGCGATACAGAATAACACGTTTTCGCGGTTAACGTATGATGAAAAAATCGCAATAAAAAATTTTAAACGGCCGATGCCTCAATTATGTTTAGAAAATAAACAATCTGTTAAAGGTAAAGACGTTATAAGAAAATTCAAAATGAATATTTATCAGAAAACTGACTGGATTTGTAGGTGTGAAATTAAAAATACTTTGTTTTGTTTTCCGTGTGTTTTGTTTGGTGGTGAATCGTCTTGGTCAAAGAACGGAATAAAAGACTTAATTCATCTTAGTGCTAAAATTACGAAACATGAAAATTCCGAAGGGCATTTGAAAAATAAATTTAGTCTAAGAATGTTAGGAAAAAATAACATTCAGAATGTTTTAGATCATCATATAGAAAAGCAGTTCAACAACACAATGAACAGGTAACAAAAAATAGGCATGTGTTAAATTTAATAATAAATTGCATTAGATTTTGTGGCGCGTTTGAACTGGCACTTCGGGGTCATGATGAACGGCAAACGTCGAATACCAAGGGCATTTTTCGGGAATTGATAAATTTTACGGCAGAATTAGATAAATCGCTCAGAGATCACATCGAAGCAGCACCGGTTTTTAATTGAATTATAAATGATTTCCCAAATTTTAATGAAAAAGTGATAGAACTGTTCTGCAAGTCAAAGACACGCAAAATGGACTTCCAATAATAATAAAGGGATTTTCCTTTTGCATTTTATTTCAAAATGGACTTCGTTTATCGTCAGAGTAATCAAACTGTAGTGTTATATTTATTATTCCTTCAAAACAAACTGTACAATGAACAGTACCTGTCTGGAACAGTATGTCGGTGAAACTTATAAAGATTGGGTAAGCGTTCTTGTATTACACTTTTTAATTTTGAAATTATGCACTCCCTATGTGAACCACCCCGAGCCGCCACTGATACATAGCGTGTGAGCAAGATCCCCAGTCTGTTCACTGCTCACCGCTGTTGTAAGATGAATTTCGTCTCTGCGTTACAGAATAACACGTTTTCGCGGGTAACGTATGATGAAAAAACCGCAATAAAAAATCTTAAAAGCCGATGCCTCAATTATGTTTAGAAAATAAACAATCTGTTAAAGGTAAAGACTTTATAAGAAAATTCAAAATGAATATTTATCAGAAAAATGACTGGATTTGTGGGTGTGAAATCAAAAATACTTTGTTTTGTTTTCCGTGTCTTTTGTTTGGTGGTGAACCGTCTTGGTCAAAGAACGGAATAAAAGACTTAATTCATCTTAGTGCTAAAATTACGAAACATGAAAATTCCGAAGGGCATTTGAAAAATATATTTAGTCTAAGAATGTTAGGAAAAAATAACATTCAGAATGTTTTAGATTCATCATATAGAAAAGCAGTTCAACAACACAATGTTCTTGTATTATACTTTTTCATTTTAAAATTATGCACTCCCTATGTGAACCACCCCGAACCGCAACTGCCTTCTTGGTATTAAATATATCAAAAATTCTATTAAATGATTGCTCATTTTGGCTATATACTTTTTATGATATAATTAGATGATAGATCTATGAATATATTCGTTGGAATTATGTTTCGTCATTTGTAGAGCCCTAAAAGAGAAACCTTGGTACATACTATGTTCTTGTCAAAATCTGTTTTGCATATCATCCATGTGAAATTATTCCAGTCGCATTATACACATTATGAGTAAAAATACGTGGATCAACTTTCCAGTTAGCTGATGACACAAAACTTAAAATGTTTGAGAGTTTGTGTTTATATAAGTGAAGACAAAGTAGTTTTAAAGACTACATTGTTAGAAGACCATTAACTTAACTGAAGGCTAATATATATTTACAGTATATGTACATACACATGTAAAATAAGCATTACAGGAAAAAAATCTCTAGCAAACAGTGCTAAAAACGTTTATAATGTAACTTCACCATTGTGAATAATTTCGCATGATTGCTTACTACGTCATATTGTTATTTCACAGAAACCGTTGTTAATCCCAGTTCTCTGAAGAAACTGTAAATAAATACGAAAGCTTAAGTATTGAACAAGGAAGTTTTTATTTTGAAATAATAATGTTCCTTAATAAATGTGCTATTTATAGCACAGTGTCGTTACAACATCTGGGTTTGCTGATTTTAAATACTCTATGCACGTGTCACCGTTTGGAAAAATTGAAATTGTGTCTCATATATATACTTTAAGCAAATAAGTCACATTGAAACAAATAAATATACACGACGAAATCATCTAACATTACAATTTTTCATTCTGATGAAGGTTAGTGATCATTTTCCGAGTCCCCCAAAATGTTCTTCTTAAAGATCAAAATCATACTGCATATATGGTTTCAACATTAGAAGCTATCTAGCTAATTTTTTTTAGTAGGCGCACGTAGAATGCAAATTCTTTTTAACAATCTGAACGTCGTTTAGAATAAGTGACAGGATATTATTATTGCCTTACAATTGATACGCGATTGGTGAATTACAGCTTCTTCATTTGCGTATCGCTTATCGGTAGTTGTTAATATGCGCTTTGTTTGTCAATTTTAATTGTACGTATAATTATTTCCTTGGTATTGTTCTGCGTAATATAACTATAGATAGGATATACTGATTTTAATTAATAGTTAATCCATTTCATGTTTATTTCAATATTTACGAGAATTTCTTCAGAAAAATGTACATTTTAATTAATACCTGGGTTTAGCATGTTATTTTAATCTATGTATATAACGCATTTATTGTTGTTGGGAACATATGTTATACTTGCAATGTAGATAACTTATACGCTGATAATATTTCCATTGTCATATTTATAAGAATTTAAGAAAAATGTAGATATTTTAAACGAACTTTTAGATATTTACAGCATTTTAGATTATTACACTAGCGTAACATAGTAAAGGCACATTTTAGAATGCTGAATAGACTTAGAATTACTATTTTAAGTTAGACTGCAGGCTGTGGTTTTGCTATTTCATAGCTTGTCAGTGCAGCTTGTAGTTTTACGGTACATATTTCAATACTGACAGTTGTTGGTGGAGACTGCAGATTTGAAATAACAATTAATGTAATTAACATTACTAAAAATTAGAAATTCATAACTTACAATCCTGTTATAATACTTATTCCAACAAATTAGTATAAATATAATGTATATATGTTGGGGCTAATACGAAAACCACACATTAACCTATGAAATAACGTGCTTATGGTCTGTTGTGCAAGCTTTTTTCCATCATTTTCAATAGTCTTTACTAGTCATGAATATTTTCACACAAAATATTATTTGAAAACAGGGTTCTTCATGTGATTTTAATTAGTTATCAATCAAAATATAAAGTCAACAGAGTATATAATTTGGCAACGTTGCAAACAGGAAGTCAATAAGGAATTGGTTAATCGTAGCGTATATTCAATAAATTAAAATGAGAATAAAAATAATGTACATATCCAGCTTTTATTTGCAATAAACTGTACTAAATAATATAATAGTAACTTAATAATATATGTAATTATATGAACTATTAAAGTAAGATTATATTTCAATGCATATTTTTTTATTACATTTATCTTTTTGCAAATCTTCATAACACATTTTAAAACTTTTTATATACGTGTTTGTAATGCTAAAAACAACGAAATATTTATTTCAGAAAAATATAAGGACAAATAATTAGTATCTATTATCTATTGGTAATATTGGTTGCGTATCCAAAACAGATCAAGCATGTTTCAGCCTTTTATGAAGACATAGTATATATCGAGCGCATCATTAACTTTTATATCTAGTATACAACCATTGCATTATTTTGATTCATGGATACTTATGAATTCCGTATGTAATGTATTGATTATAAGTACGAGGTATGTTAGAAAAGTAATGAGACTGGCACCATTGCGAGCGATATGGCAACGCCGTAGTTCTTTTCCTCCACTATACCCTGTTTCAGAATAGAAGGAGTGATTCAAATATCCCGCCAAAACATGGAACACATAGCTTAAAATTTAGTAGACAATTTGATATGACATCATGACAAATACTTATTGTAACATTTTTAATTGCTTCTGTCAAAAGTTCTCATATAAGTGATAATCTGAAAGAGGATTTTTTTGAAGCAACTTTATCTTATGTACCAATTCAGATCCTATATGAAGTATTTTTAATTGCCTATCTTTATCGGTATGGCTATTTAATCCTACAGGTTTCCATCAAAGCTTGTCGTGCACTCATTAAGGTGGCTACACACATGAACAAACATCGTACCGAACTCCGTCGGGCAACATTCCTTGTTGCGCGACAAAGTTGCGGTGCGATGAAGTTTTGAGATGCAACAGAACATCGTCGCGTAACATCAACGCGTACATAATGCCTTCTCATCGTTCTTGATCAGTTCTTGAATGTTTTCCACGCAAGATGAACATTGCGGCTGCAGCGTATATAGTTATGCATTTAGTGGAAAAGTAATTTGTTCTTCGGTTAATACTGCTGATTTTTTAGGCTGATGTTGCTTCGTTATCTGTTTTAAATACGCTATGAGTTTTGCATATTTAGATATATCCGTATTATCATATATTATTAAGCATGATTTTAACATAGAATTGGACAATAATGATTTATTTGATTGTAAATTTTGAAAATAAACTAATAAACAATTTTCGGAGTATTTTTGTATATTTTTAGATCTAGCCCAAGTTACGAATTTAGTATAAGTGTTTTTGTATACGTATTTTGATTTTATGGGTAATAAATTATGCACTGCAATATTGGCAGCTTCGCGAATTTCAGGCGGTGTACATTGCATTTCATTATCAGAATTCATGTTGTTGGTGAGGTTTTTATTTTGTATGGAATTTTTTGAATTTGATAATTTTAAATTAAATGTCACTTCAAATAATCAATACTGCCAACTCAAATTTTTTTAATTAATATCAAGAGATTAGTAGTGTGTCATAAACGATAACGTATTTAACAATATGTATTATTATTATTATAGTTCTCGTACAAAAAATATTGTACAAACTTCGTGCGTGAAACATTTCGCGAATTCGTGTCCATAAAGCGCTCGCCTTTCGGCTCGCGCTTTAAACTGGTCACTCATTCGCGAAATATGATTTCACGCACTTGGTTCGTAAATAACTATTGTAATATAGTATTGGATAAATTAAGTATTAATCATACTGTACAGTACCGATACAAAGATCCTACTTAAATAGTATATTATGCAATGAACATTTAATGATGGTTATTAAGACACGAGAATGAAAATTAATTAAATAATAAATACGAGTGTCTTAATAGCCATTAAATACGAGTTGCATACACTATTTTTTCTACGACCTCATAATAAAACATATTTTTTGAACATTTCATTTCATAAATTGAGCGTAAAATTTTCCGTATGTTTTTGCGAATTTAGCTGGTAATAAATTGTTCGTGGCTACTAAGGCTTGTTCCATAATTTCTGGTGGAGTCAAATTTTACATTTCACTGCCATTATCCCTCATTTTTACCGTCTATATTTTCAAAAAAGCACAAATTTTAACTACTTCTAGTAAATTGCGGAGAACTGTCAAATTTAATTAATTTTTATGTCTGTCAGATATGAAGTGGCCTAGTGAATATTGTTGACTATTCAATTCACCTGTCATTGTTCAAATATGAACCAATAAAATAGCAAATATTTACTTTCGTATCATAGCAACAGGAAATTTCAGCGATTATATCTTCCTAGAAGGTATTCAAGTGGATATTTTAAACAAGTGAAAGTTTTTATTAATGTAACTCATTTACTAACAATATTGAAGGTACAATTAGAAAAACTAACATTACTGCAGTGCTGCAGCAGACATTCTGGAACAGAGCTATCACTGGGAGTACCCGAGGGAGTACCTTTCTCTTGTAGCTTAATACCGTCACTATTACTGACAGATGTCGAAGTTGTACATGACACATTTGTTGTTGTAAAATTTCTTCGCATTTTGGTGATAATCGACTCGTGGTGCTCATCATCAAGCTGCAAGTACGATTTTATGGAATTCAGATTTTGGTGTCCCGTTATTTTCATCAGTTGTTGCTCTCCGACTCCAGCTTTCGCCAGAGATGATACAGTTGAAGAGCGTACCGAATGATTTGATATCTTCCTTCTTTTAACATCTAATCCAGTTTTTTCAGCTAATAACTTCACCCATTTACTGATCTCACATATACCAACTGGACTGTTCTTATACCACACCGCATTCTCAACTTTATCCCAAAACGGATTCGGTGTCAAAAACATCCTTTCTGTTTTCACATTTTTTCCTCTCTTCGATTTCAGTAGATAATACAATCTAAATAACAGAAGAATATTAATTATACCGTCTTGAAATTAAATATAAATAGGTTACCTAACTGGACACATATCAGTATTGCTTTTATTCTCTATCAACCACTTGCTGCCTGTCAATGATTTAGTTCCCCCCTGCGCAGTTTTCGAAAATACTGGATTATACTCAATTCTACCAGTTCTTCTTCCCTTGTTATCGAGTTCCTCCTTGAAGTAATAGGTGAAACAGTTGCTCCCTTCTCCTCCCCGCCAAGCTAGTTCGTAAGATGCTATTAAGAAAAACTTTTTCTGTAAACCGTCTGGGGTACTCTCATCTAATATGCGTATCATATTTAAGTATTCTGGTTCTGTAAGTGCCGCCGCGTTGCTGGTTCTTTTTTCAGGACACGCTTGCAGTTTTCTTCTTGTAGCATCCCTGGCGTCACGTGCTGACTTAAATATTGCATCAGAAAACGGGTTTACGTTTATTTTCCACTTATTGAAGAACATTTCTTGAACCATTTTCGCCGTCACGTTCCGCATGTGCTTGATGACGCCTTCTTTATAATCGGACCCATCTTTTTTCTTCATATTACATGCCCACGACTTTAAGATGACATTTAAGTCCACAGGAGAAGTAGATTGATCCAGTTTATAGCCTTTTGCTGTTAAAAATGTACTAAATTGTCTCCATACTGAATCTTTGGATTTCTTCGTGTTCCAAGGGATATTTTCGCAAATTTCAGCATCGATTTCGTCTTCAGATTTCGTGCCAAATCTTTTCTCAGTTCCCATTATTTAGAAACACCAGTTTTTATTCAACGAAACGAACTAAATAGGAACACGATTCCAAAAATTTTAATGACAAACATAAATGTTTCTTTTGTTGACATGGAAACGTAATCATGTGTAACTAAATTTTGAGTCATTTTAATATGAAAAATTGATTTGGTTCATTGAATAGTCTCTCGAATACGATTCGTAGTCAAAGTTGAGTCTACTATTTTTGTGGTGCTTTACACTCATGTCTTTCATAATTGCGAATACTACTCGTGCTCCGCACTCGTAGTATTTAAATGCAATCATGAAAGACATTCGTGTAACCACCACAAAAATAATCGACATAACTTTGACTACCCATGGTATTATAAGTGATTATTTCCTTCACCTGTCAAATTTAAATTTTGTCCAATCACAATCAAAACTGAAGTTGAAATTAACCAATGAAAGGTACCGGTTCTTGATATCAGCGACTATTACAAATCGACTATTTTAAATGTAGGTAACAAATCAAGTATGTATTTTTTCATTAAGTGGCATACGTGTCAAATAGATGAAAATGTCCGACAAAAAGAGATTTAGCGATGTTTCGGATGAAATTATTGATAATCACATCGATTTGACAACTCATTTTTTATTATGAAACTTGGTTTAGGAAATAATCTTAACAAATATAGCTCGAGCTTGATAAGTAGTCGACTATTACATTGTTTCAATTTTTCTCGTGTGCCTCCCAATTTGACTTAACCAAAATTGGCATTAATAATTAAAGACTAAAGCCCTCGAGCTAAAGCTCTCGTGCTCTAGTCAAATTATTAATGCCAATTTTGGTCTCGTCAAATTGACAGTAGTGCACACTCGAAAAATTGATGACAATGAAATAGTCGACTATTTGTCAAGCTCTCGTTATATTACCTTTGAATATTGGAATGTCGCATTCCTATTGGATATAAACTTGTATCTTAATGGATATCATTAAAGTACAGGTTCAGCATATCTAATAATACAATTATGTATGGGAGTAGAAAAAGTGTATTATAGTGTAAGCGTGATATTTTATCTTTTATAATGCAAGACTTATTAAAAAATTTTCAAAAAAAATCTTTTAGCGTTATCGCGCCTCACAGCTTGAGAATCACTGATTTAACCCAATCTGTCTACTACTCAATTCTTTAGACACAAGATTACCTTTGTTTGCGCATTGTAAAAATTTAACCACAGACTCACGTGTTGTTTAATTAGGAACTTGTTTTGAAATCTGAGGTAGTTTTATTTTAGTGAGATTCATTCCACAATAAACATCATACGAGCTTAAGTTTTGGGAACAATCAGCCTGAGCAAACAACGTTCTTTTTTTTGATTAAAACTTGTATTACCATACGCTTCGTGACAGGAATAGGAAACCGTACGTTTTGTTAACTATTTTTCAAAACTTACTACTTCTCCCGATTATTTACATATTCAACGTAAAGTGTTAAGGTGCACGCACACTAAGACGAGGCGAAGAGAAGCGCATTTATTACGCCTATAGAAATGTACGTAAGCTTCGCTTCGGCACGCGACGCTCCAGTGTGCGCGCACCCATTTGATTACTTGCATTTTTATCAGGCGTAATAAATGCGCTTCTCTTCGCCTCGCTTCGCCTCGCCTCAGTGTGCGTGCAGCTTTTACTCCTGTAAATATAAAGAAGTTTTCTATTATGTAGATTTTAGTATTTTTAGTATTAATATTATTAATTTTATACCATTTCGTTTCTGATAGACTGCATTTAGGGAATTCTGACATATTGTATACCCATATTATTATTGGCAACTACAATAAATCTTTATATATCCACAGTGTTTTGCGAATTAATTTGAACACGTAATAATTTTTCCACTTTTACATGTTTTCACTGTTGCTAACACGTTTATGTCAAAAGTAGCGGCCGTTTTGTTTTACTGTTCTGATATTTAGTAAGTAACAACGTATCGCGAGTTACAGACGTGTTGTTTTTACTAGTTTGGTCAGTATAATAAGGCTGTATTCTAATATCTCTGTCCTCCTCATTTTTGACGATGCATGGATGAACAAGCGCACAATGGTTGTTACTTTAAGCGAACACACATCAATGACTCAAAGAGATATTATCATAAAAAGTGGTCTGAGTTTAGAAACAGTAAGCAATATTTTGAAATACAAAAAGGACACTGGCAGGGACGATTGAGGTGAACAGAAAAGGAAAATGTGGAAGAAAAAGGAAGACAACCAGAAGAGATTAAGCTTTTTAACAAGGGAAAGTAAATTCAATCCTAGAAAAACGAATCAAGATCTTCAGAAAGACCTAGCACATGTCGAAGTTATTGCTCACGACTCCACTGAACGAAAAAGATTTATCGAAGATGGAAAAAAAACAATTACACCTCAGAAAAAACAATTATTGACCACTACCATGATGAAAAAATATGTATTTGGCCAAGAATATAGGAGATCGATAGGTATTTTATTGTTCAACCAGAATTTAGAGTAACATTGTCAATGACAAGTTGTAACACATACAATAAGATTTGGAACATAAGACATAATTGCAAATAAAGGTGTCTCAATGGGAGGTTTGTTTTTGAAATTCGCGCGAAATATGGTTACGTTGGTACTACAGCGCTTAGATTTGACAGTTAGCATTGTGAAGTCTTAACATTTCAAGAATGCAGCGCTATACAAACGAGAAACGTGTACTTATTGTGAAAATCTTTTACCAAAATGGAGAATCTATCGTGGGTACGTTTCGCAATTTACGTGATCATTTTGGTATTCATAATCGCCCAAGTAAGACCGCGATTACGAAATTAATTGAAAAGTTTGAACGCACTGGTTCTGTAGCAGACGTAAAAACAGCCCTGCGTCCTCGTAGCGGTCGTTCGGCTGAAAACAGAGCCGCAGTGGTAGAAAATGTGGCCGATGATGCGTGCACCTCGATTCGTCGTCGTGCACAGCAATTAGACCTTTCCAGAAGTACTGTGCAGCGTATTTTGACCAAGGATTTGCACTTACACGCATACAAGATCCAATTGACGCAGACATTGAAACCAGCCAACCATCGACAGAGCCGTGAGTTCTGCAATTGGGTGTTATCGACGCAACAGGATAATCCCGATTTTGCAGCACAAATCATATTCAGTGATGAAGCGCATTTTCAACTTAATGGTTACGTTAACAAACAAAATTGCAGAATTTGGGGCGCTGAGAATCCTCGTGTGATTGAAGAACAACCTATGCACCCACCAAGAGTCACTCTTTGGTGCGGATTTTGGGCCGGCGGTGTAATTGGACCATTTTTTTTTGAAAACGCTGCTGGTGCCGCGGTAACCGTCACTGGTGATCGTTGTCGTGACATGATATCCAATTTTTTGTGGGCTGAGTTGGATGGTATGGATGTGGATAACTTCTGGTTTCAGCAAGATGGTGCCACCAGCCACACAGCGAATCAAACAATTGAGTTATTGCGCACAAGGTTTCCAGGCCGTGTAATTTCTCGTCATGGCGATCAAAATTGGCCATCAAGATCGTGCGATATCACGCCGATGGACTTTTTTGTTTGGGGATTTTTGAAAGGAAAGGTTTATGCTAACAATCCTCAAACACTTCAAGAGCTGAAATACGCGATTCGAAACGCGTTTGCTGAGATGGTGCCGCAATTGTGTGCAAGAGTCATACAAAATTTCGTCAACAGAATGGACATCTGTCAACGTAGTCGCGGCGGCCACTTATCAGATATTGTGCTCCACGTGTAATGTCCATGTCTGTACTTTATCATGAATTTAAAACATTGACAATTTTCAACAATCTAATGTGTTTAATTGCAACTTCAAAAACAAACCTCCCGTTGAGACACCCTTTACAAACAATATAAATATGTCTACAAACAAAACAATGCTTTGTGTATTGGACTTTCACAAAACATTAAAATTCATAAGTAGATACTCCTCGGTAATAAGAAAATGAAAAATAAATTAGTGATTCATAACCTGCAGCCCCCAACAGGTTCCTAGAATCCATGCTGCAGGAACTCGTCTATCGGGTAGAAGGCCCTCTTCCACCAGTATCTGTCGGACACATCGATCGATGCACGGCTCTGTCATCGACCCTATATGTGAGGGAAGACAGTTATAAAGTTTTAAAGCCATATGGTTGGTCGTGGTCTTGGAGACATCAGTCCGGTGACTTGGCAACACCACCTCATCCCTGCGCCTCGTGGGGTCGGGTGCAAGTCGGAGTAGGTGAGTGTGTATGCTTGAATCGATGGATATATTTGTAACAGGCTAGAATATAAGAGGAGACGGCACAGTGAGGATCCCACAGGACCTTGACAACTCGCTGCAGCTCGCCCTGTGCCAAGTCATTTGTATATCTGCAGCCATACCTCATATTAATATGGCGTATGTAGCCCTTGAATGGAAGTGGGTGAAGTACGCCACACGAGCCGCTTGGAATGTCGATATCTGCCTAACTCTCTTCACAACGTAAACAGCACTTGCCAGCGTCCCCCTACCTCAGCATATCACACAAATGGAGCGCATGTCCCACTGACAGTTGTAGATGTTGAGTTTTACCGTTATTCAGATTGAGTTGATTTGCATTAAACCGTTCCTCAGCCCCCAACAACGCTGTTTGTGTTTTTTCTTTTGCAATGTCGACAGATTTTGATGAAGTTAGTAAGGTGAAGTGGGGTAAATGTGATAACGGGGTTAATGTGACAGCGTCTTAAATTAATTTGAAACAAAAACTGTTGTCAACGCCACCTAACGTAGAATAGTCTATATGGTGTTAACATAAGATTCAACCCAAAAAAGGTCACTTCTTTTGAGTCGGAAACTTCCTAACCAGCTGTACGTAGTAAGTCGTCATTTTAAGTGGAATTTCGACGCCGCATGCAACTCGTTATAAAGTCGTTTAAATACGTCAGTTTAAATAAGGTAACTTTGAAATTTGTCACCCACTTACTTTAATAATATGTCTTTCTACCACACATAATATCATTTCAATTGAACATTATCTTCATTTTTTTTATCAAACTGTCTCATTTACCCCTCCGCGAAAAACCTGTGGGGAAAATGTAACATAAACTATATCACATTTACCCCTTTTAGACATGGTGCGCAATTATGTGCGAAAAACCACTGACAACCCAAACTATAGCCAAGCCGATCTTCAAAAGGCAATAGAAGAAGTTAAGGCGGGCAGAGCCACAGTTTATGGGGCACATAAGCAGTACAAAATACCTTACGTCACACTATATAGTCGCGTGAAAGGGCTGCGTGCTAAAGTTAAAAACCACAAAGGGCGTCCCACCTACATTGATCACAATGAAGAGGTTAAATTGGCTGAAAGCTTAAAGATCATGGAAAAATGGGGTTTTGGCATGTCACGCAAGGAGGTATTGGAAGCAGTTGGAACTTACATTGCTGCTAATGAAAAACAAACCAACTTCAAGGAGGGTGTCCCAGGAGAAGACTGGTTCTTATCCTTTAAAAAACGACATAACCTCAGTCTCAAGATACCTCAAAATATTGAGTACGCAAGAAAAAAAGCAACTGATCCATTTCTAATTTATGCCTATTTCAACCTCTTAGAGAAGGTCTTAACAGAAAACAATTTAATCGATAAACCTGAACGCATATGGAATCTTGACGAAACAAGTCTTTCAATAGATCCACGAAAGAGTAAAGTCGTCGGAGAAGTAAATAAACCTTCGTCGCGAACAGTTAGCTCCCCAGGCAGAGAAAATACCACTGTTCTTGCCATCTGTAATGCTGCAGGTGGTAAAGCACCACCTTTGATTATTTTCAAAGGTGCATATGTGTGGGATCAATGGTTTGCCCCGAAAGGGACAGAATTTGCAGGCACTGTTTACGCCGCTAGCAAGAAAGGATGGATGGAGAGCAATATTTTCAAAAACTATTTTTTGAAAACCATCATCCCTACTATTGGTAATGAGCGACCTGTTGTTATTGTGTACGATGGACATAGCACCCATGTATCCGTGGAAATAATCGAAGCAGCTATTCAGAACAACGTTATAATCATTAAATTACCCGCTCATACCGGCCATCTCCTTCAGCCTTTAGACCTAGCAGTTTTCAAATCGTTTAAAAGTAAGTGGAACCAAAAAGTTATTTCCTGGCATCGTCAAAATTTTGGAAGAAAAATACCTAAGAAAATATTTTCTCAATTTCTTTGTGAAACTTGGCAGTCTATCTCACCAGAAGTTATAAGAAACGGCTTCCGCAAAAGTGGAATTTATCCCCTAAACAAAAACGTGATTCCCAAAGAAACATTTCCACCAGATGCCATGAAAAGATGGGAAGCAGAATGTTCAAAAAATCACCCTGACCGTCAATGTGGAGAATCAGAAGAAAATCGTGGAGGGCCATCAACATCACATTCAGTATCTCCGCAGACACAAGAAACATCTAAAGAAGCCAATTTATCTTTCGAAGAAATATTATTGACGCAAATACGACAAAAACCACAACCAGAGAAAGAGAAAAGGTCAAAAGTGTGCCCAGGAGCAGAAATTTTAACGACAGAAGAAGCATTAGCTCGAATAAAAGAGAAGAATGACATTACTATTGACAAAGAAAAAAAGAAAAAGATTGTTAAAAAGGTGAAACAAACACAAAAGCACCTGTTAAGTTCTTCTAGTTCGGAAGAGGACATAGATCAAGTCCCGTACATGGAGTCAGATGATGAAGACTTTTGTGATGAACAGCAGGAAGAAGATGATATTCCTGTCGCACCCCCCTTTATCGCGAAAGGCAAATGGGTTATTGTGCAATATTGTACCAAAAAACAGCTGAAGCATTTTGTAGGACAAGTTCAAGAGAAATGTGGTGATGACTGGGTAATCAAATTCTTGAAGTACGAAAACAAGAAGTTTATTTGGCCCAAATTTGAGGATTTAGACACTGTGTCAGACCAAGACGTCGTTAAAATTTTGCCGGACCCAAAAGACATTAGGCGCGGTATTGACAAATTTGATTTTTATTTCAATGAATATAAACTCACATAAGAATTTTATATTTTTTTATTTTGTCTGAATTTAAAACTTACAAGTGGTTATAAAACAGTTAATAATTATATATGAAAATGTAGCTTTTCTTTTATACTTTCACATTAGCCCCATACCTCGTACCCATCTAAAACCTTAGAGAAATACTAAGCGGCTGTCACATTTGCCCCATTTTACGGGGTAAATGTGACATAGTGACATCGTTTTAAAAAAAAAATTATAGTGCCCAAACGCTTATGTAAACAGATTTTTTGTCATTGCGGTCATACTCGTCAAGAATCCTAAAGACTCTATGCAAATATCTGCAGTTCCCAGCTCATTTATTGAAAAGAGGTAGAGCGTCAAAGTTAGACTATTTCAAAACTACATCACATTTACCCCACTTCACCTTATCAATTTGTCATTGGCATACGAACATACATATTCAGCACTACTAATGTTGTATAGAAAATCGTTTATATATACAAAGAACAGCAATGGACTTAAGACCGAACCCTGGAGAAACGTTTTGTTATCTGATGGAAGTCATTTTATGTTAAAGAAGATGTTTTGGAGCTGCTTTTTATATAAAGGTAAAATGAATCTCTTCTGCCAGTCGAAACCATGATGATTTCTCAAAAAAACAGAGGCTTGCTAAAAGAAATACTGGAAGCTGAACTAAGAAAAGTTGATGTCAATGGTGGAGCAGTTCTCAAACAAGATTCGGTTACATGTCACGTGTCGAAGGTTATGATGAAATATTTCAAGGACAATATTATTTCATGCCTTGAATGGATGGGAAACACATCAGATCTAAATCATATCGAAAATCTGTAATCTATAAAATCGGTATTGTAAAAGCGTTTTCGTTGTTTTAACCAATAAATCATTTCTTTAAATTATCACTTGTTATACACACTATTAATTCGCATAATACTGTTATTTACCTATCTTTTATTAGTAGACGTAAAGTCTACGTTTTATATTAGAATATCAAAAACATCAATATTTGAAATATTTAACTCGTTTTATTCAAACACTCTGTATTTCTTGCATTGTATCTCAAAAGCTTACTAGATTAATAAAATGAAAAATTGATCCTACGTTTAAAGAGCTTGAACTCATGTATTAATTAAAAATATTAGTTATTACTATATAGAAGCTATTTCTATTTTTGTATCAGAAAATCAGTATATCCTATTCTGTGAATAAAATATATTTATATTTATTATTATTTTATAAAATTAATTCTGTATAACGTGCATTTATAAATCGGTGCTTCGGTTTTTGCTTCATTATATAGTCGCTTTAGTTGATTATACTTACTAAATAGTTTTAGAATTAGAACTTTGTCTCGTTTCTCCTAAAGAAGAAGTATTTGCAGTTAACACTAAAGCCTGCTAAACGCGCACCATTTTGATGAATAGGCCATTTGGAAACATACGCCGCCTGCACCTTGGATTCAGCAGGTTATCAATTGCAAAATGCGAACGGCTATAATCACACTAAACTAAACAACAAACTGATAAGCGACAATGAGTATTTTTATAATTATAATACATTGACATCGTTTAGAAGAATAATAATCATCTTATTGATTTATACATACACATAGAAGCGTAACGATCATGTTATTGAACAATTTAAATTTAGTTCGTTTGTTTTACCTATATATTCAATTTTACAATTTGGTGTAATTGTGGACCATTTGATAATTACGCCTCTACTCACACAATCTGCTACCAGAAGCTTAATTTTTGTTTAGAAAAATTTACATGCAATTACGTAAGTATATGACATGTGTTTTTCAAGCAATGGACACTGTAGTTAAAATCTTAACTAGTATGTCTTTAAAATACATTTTAATCACAAGAAATTGTATTTTAAAGTATAGAACAAAGAAGTCTGATGCTAAATTGACAGGTAGAGTCAGGTTCGAAGAAAAACTTCTTGAATTTTGATCTACAAGAGATATATTTTACGGTTCTTATAATAGGAAATATGTATTATTTAATATTGTGCTAAATGTTGTGTTAGATATAGATACAAAGCATTAATTAGTAGAGTTTTTATTTACAAAGAGGAGGATTCTTACGTCAATAATTTCTCCTATTATGCGCGACTATGCAGTGTTAAATGAAGGGCTCGTCGGAAAGTAATTGTTTTTGAGAATAGTGTAATATTAATGTAGAAGAATTTCGATTGAAATTTAAAAAAAAGCTATCCAGTAGCATTCAGACAAATACACACATACGTAAATGTATGATAAGTTGAATAACACTCCCTTATTACTTGAACGAACACACATGATTGTGTGATGTAGGGTAAATATGCCAATGATGGCTTACTGACGATATTTCTAAAACATTTGAATTTAGCGGTCAAATGACTTGTTTGTTAGTCGGTAAATGCAGCTATGATAGACCCACAAACGAGTGCACTTATCGAACGGTTTAGTAAAAATTTGGAAGAAAAAAGTAATTTTGGTGAGAAGAAAGACATTCAATATCCCTGCCACAACACTACGCAAAGGATACAAAAATAGTTGCACGGTATAAAAGGGGATTTGAGAATTAAAGACCAGTGTTCATTCGGAAGACCTTTTAGTTTAATAAACAACGATTTAAAGAACCTGAATTGTGATTTCGTAAATAAGAACCATGTAAAAAAGTCAATAAACGAAAAAAAAATACCTGGTTAAAAATGGATCAAGGAATTTTTGCAACGAAATGCACAGATTTCCCTCAGAAGATTCGAAAACACCTCTGTGACTTGCTCGCAGGCTTTCAAAAAAGAAAACATCGCTGGTTATTTTAAAGTTCTTAATGACGTAATGCACCAGAAAATAGCTACAATGTTGCAGAGTCTGGTATCAGCATAGTTCAGAAGCGACCGCAAAAAATTCTGACTGGAAAAAGGCGAAAGGAAGTTGGAGCGTTGTCCAGTGCTGAACGATGACATCACTAAACTGTAGTTTGTTGCCTGAGTGCGATGGGCACGCTTGTACGACTAGCCTTTATATTTCATAAGGAAAGGATGAAACAAGCCTTCTTCCAGCAAAACGGCTGGATGTGTACGGAGATATTTGTCAAAGGAGCTTTTCGCACCAGGGTAGCACAACCTTTTTGATCTAAAAAACGTAGATGTAGTGTAGAAGCAAGCGAAATAAGGTTAAGAAAAGCCGGCAACGTAGCTGTAACAAAAGAAATGATCCAAAATTTCTTCAATTCTCTAAAGACGTATAAATGTGTTTCTACAAAATGAAGAATCTTATTTTGAATATATGCTATAATTAGGGGGCGGACACGAGCGGGTGATGAGTCATCGCCCATGGGCGCACTATTGAAATGTTGTATTTTTAAAGAGGTTTCAATTTTATGTATATAATTGGATAACAAGTAGCTGGTGATCTATAAAATACAAAATATCTTATTATTTGTTCATTTTATCTTCTGTAAGACTTGTTTTCTTTGAATTAAGTACATCCTTGTAGATACATCGCAACTGGTTATAGGTGCGTACTGGAAATATTCTTTTATTTCAGAGTATTTAGCATACACAATTGCCGCAATGTTATTAAATCTGGATTTCTATTAAAAACTGCGTCTAACTCTGCGAAGTCACTTGGAATACTTTTGATATTATTAACAGCCACATCTAATGTGGTTAATCCATTTTTTAATTTGAGATTCGATTCGAAAATATGTGATTAGTTTAGGCAAATTTCCAAAGTGTTCCTGAAGGAATAACTGATTTTTTAAATTTGGGATTTGTGTTAGTTCCTTGCACTCAGAAATTCTTCGAGCATAGTCATTTAAACATGTAACGAAATTTTGTAAACTATCGAAATTCTCTGCATAAAAACTATTTCTGTGTATGTTTTAGCAAAGCTAAGTGACGAACGTGCGATATTTTGGCATTCTGTAACAATATTTTACAGACTTTGTAATAAATTTCGGAATCACTGACAATTCATTTTCATATCAGAAAAAGTAACATAAACAACATTCTAGATCTAAATAAATGACTACTAAAAATGTACGTGTATGTTATTGAAACTAAATAACAGTAAGTATACACCCTGTCCAGTTTAAAATGCAGTACATGGGGATATTGGAAACCGTTGGAGATACAACGTCGATTAAATGGGAGAAAAGTTGCGTATTCATTTGTCCATGAATAATTCGACAACAGATTTTGAAATTTTTGTTTCATTGGGCAGATACAGGGTGAAAAAGAAAAAAATGCATTTTTGAAAATCTTGCATATTTTGTTTCCTAGAAGAGATAAATTTACAAAAGTTGTAAGCTAGGCATAACAAGTCATGAGGATTTTAAAAATGATTAAAAACAAAATCTAGGTCTACTAGATTTTGCGTGACAATAATCAACTTTTGTTTTTCTTATGGCAGCCATATTGGATTTTGACATTTTTAATATCTTCAAAAAAAATGCTATTCAATGATGTATAATATGGTTATGTTCAAGATAGTAAAAACATGAAAAATAGAGAAAGTAAGATTTTAACATAGTAGGCCGTGATAATAAATCTGACATTTGTATTAAACAACTCTAAAAGCTGTGAAGTTTATTCTGAACTGTCAGTAATCTTATTGTTAATCTCATTGTATTGTTATAAGTATCTGTACTGTGCAAACCTAAGATGGATCGTTTTACAAATAGTGACAAATATCAAATGCTGGAGTGTTTTATTTTGTGTGGAAGAAATAATGAATTGGCTGCAGAAATGTATTTCGATAGATACCCTGATAGGCGGCAGCCAGAAAAAAGCGTTTTTCGCCGATTGCGTGATAATTTGATAATGCATGGAAGTTTTGTCAAACCCAAAAAAAGGCAAAACAATGAAAATAATGAAAATATTGATCTTCAAGCAGCTGTTGAAAATCCCCGTACGTCTTTACGGGTAATTGAAAATACACTTGGCGTCGCTAGGTCAACAGCTGGTGCCATTTTAAAGCGTGCCAAATTTAAACCTTATCGTGAAAGAGCCAGTCAAGGGCTTCAAAATAGTGACGAAATACGGAGAGAACAATTCTGTCATTGGTTCATCGAAAATAATAATGAAAATCCAAACTTTTTTGCGAAAATCGACTCTCATCAGACCATATGAGAGTCGATTTGCTAACTCTGGAATGTTTAATCGTAAAAATACTATCTTTTGGTCCAATGAAAATCCACATCTAGTTCGTGGCATTAGACAGCAAGTCAGATGGGGATTTAATGTCTGGATCGGCGTTATTGATACCCATGTTATCGGTCCATTCTCTTTCAATGAGAATTTAAATTCTGAAAGGTATTTAGAACTTTTGCGCACACATGTTGCTAAACGAATTGAAGAACTTCCACTTGCCACATTGCAAAATATGTATTTTCAGCAAGACGGAGCGCCTCCAAACAATTCCTTGTTGGTTACAAATTATTTAAATAATCAATATTACAATAACTGGATTGCTAACCGAGGACCAATAGGGTGGCCTGCTAGGTCCCCGGACCTCACACCTCTTGATTTTTTTGTATGGGGCTATCTGAAAAACAAGGTGGATTCGAGATCTTATGAAAATGTGGAAGAATTACATCAAGCAGTTGAAGAAGCCGTGAATGGAATGACATCGAACATGGTTAGACAATCTTGTGAGGCAGTACTAACACTATGTAGATTGTGCATACGAATGAACGGTGGCTTATTTGAACAGTTGTTACATTAATGATTCAGCTACCTAACCACCTTTATTTAATGAATACTAATAAATAAAATGTTAAAGATATTTTAACAGTACTTGGAGACTTGTTATTTTTTGTTTTTTTATCAGTATACACTTAAGATATCCACAGTTCCGTGGCCTACTATGTTAAAATCTAACTTTCTCTATTTTTCATGTTTTTACTATCTTGAACATAAACATGTTATACATCATTGAATAGCATTTTTTTTGAAGATATTAAAAATGTCAAAATACAATATGGCTGCCATAAGAAAAACAAAAGTTGATTATTGTCACGCAAAATCTAGTAGACCTAGATTTCTTTTTTAATCATTTTTAAAATCCTCATGACTTGTTATCCCTAGCTTACAACTTTTGTAAATTTATCTCTTCTAGGAAACAAAATATGGAAGATTTTCAAAAATGCATTTTTTTCTTTTTCACCTTGTATCTGCCCAATGAAACAAAAATTTCAAAATCTGATGTCGGATTATTCATGGACAAATGAATACGCAACTTTTCTCCCATTTAACCGACGTTGTATCTCCAACGGTTTCCAATATCCCCATGTACTGCATTTTAAACTGGACACCCGGTATACATATTTACATTATTTCTCTTGCGAAATATAAGGTAAATGTAATGAATTTTAAAAACCGCTCACGCTCCTATCTACGCCGATGTAGAAATTATTTTACTCATAAATTCCTTATTTTATGGGCATTTTTTGCTGTCGGTTTCAAGCAAACAACAGATGTTGCAGTTCACCATACGAATTAGTGCTATTCAGAAAGTGGGTGTTGTTTACATTATTTCTTTGCTCCGTTGTAACTTCGACGTAGTTTAAACCGGTCATGTCCGCCCCCTAGCAATAATATTTCTAAATATGTAATGTTATATGCAATATAGATCTTTGTATTAAATTATTTGTTATATGTAATATCAATCTTTGTGTTAAATTATTTTTAATAAAGATATTTTCAATTATTGAATGTATTTCTTGTGTTATTAAAACAAGTAAACAAAAATTCTTGAAAGTAGTTCACACGTAAAATAATAAATGTTGCATGGACGAAATACAATTTAGAATATGATATATGCGGCAAATACACCATGACTATGAAGTGGCACGGTCAACCTTTTACGATCTCTCTGTATATGATGCAGTTTTTAAGCATGCTAATTTCGGACGGGCAATATATAAAAAGGATTTGACATTGTCTATTAACTAAAGATTCAATAGGGTTAATAATTCGAGTATTTTCACAGTAGAGTGTTTTTAATAGATATTTTTTCTTAAAAACATGAATCATGAACTCAGTGCATCCAAAATTATCCTTGAGCATTGACATTGAATTTTATTAAGACGATAAAGGTGCTTTTCTGCACATGAGGCATATAAATTGGAAACATACTTTAATTTTGATCTAAAGAATGTTATAATACAATAGGGCTTTATCATCAGGTCCTCATTTTTTAACATTAACAGCCTTATTACTTGAGTTGGCTACATGTCATACATGTACCTTCCAGTTTAATTTAGAGTCTATCCATTAACCTAGATAACATAAAGATTGGACGACAGGAATATTATCGTTTGCTAGAGAAAGCGAAGGAAAGGCACTTATATTTTCCTGTAACATAAATAAATATATATCGTTAGCATATTGAAACATTTAACATAAGCAAAAATTAATTGCTCCAAGCCAGCCATATAAATATTATATAAAACTGAGCTTAGGACACTACTCCGTGGGAGACCATGTTAGGAACTTAAAAAAATTATCAGTTGTTTCCCTTGATAAAACCTTTCTGAGATAAGTTGAGAAATACAAAAAACCTCTCCGGTAGGTAAAGCGTAGTTGTTTAAACTTTTCAACCAAAACGAGTATAACAACATTATCGCAGGCTGAAGAGATATCCTAAAAAAACTGCAAACAGGAACTCTTGCTTGAAAAATGCTGACAAAATATTGTGTGTTAAGATAAGTACACGGTCAATAGTTGATTTTGATTTCCTGGAATCGTACTGGCAAGAATTTAAAATATAATGTCGCCCGCACCATCAATCCATACGGTATAGAATTAATCTTTTAAATAGCTTCCTGATGCACTAAAGTGAAGCAATATGGTGAACGTTTTTATAATCAAAGGAACTTTATTAGATTTCAAGATATGTGGTTAGAATCGGATAAAATTTGTTGTTCACATAATGTATTATTAAACAAACAAAGCTAATAGTTTTGTGGTTCTGCGGGTATTTGTTTAATTATAATAAATATTGGGAATGCAACACCTGGTGCTGATAAATAAAATGCTAAAAATTCATTACTTTACTACTGAAAGAGAAATTAACTAATGCGTATTTACATAGACATGCAGTTAAATAACCTTGAACTCGTACTATGCTTTCAAATATACTTTCGCTAGAAAGCAATCTTTTTTGTTGGGGGGTTTTATTGTCCAAAAACGTAACAAAAATCAAAGGTGTAATTACCTGTTTGTTTTACCAAAAAGTACAAATAAATTTGAAAGAACTCAGTTTAATAAGTTTAATATTTTTTGTCTTTGCCGTTCCTAAAGTACATAAATATTGATTCATAGCGTAAATGTCTGCATAGCATCCGTTGATAGTCTTGGCGCCGTGCAGTACATTTCTGACAAGATATCGAGGCAGTTAGTAATATAATGTACTATACAAAGTATTTTTTAAATGTGTTCCACTGTGGCACGTGTTGGTGATATATTGTCTATTGATTGTTAATTTCTAGCAATTATACCCAGCTATTTACTGCAATCTAATCATCAATGACTCTGTGAGTTAGATATTCTATATCTATAGCTATATGATTATTTTAAAGAGTGTAGCTATTACTCTATTGCCACATACTTTAATTACGTATGTTATTTACTAATTATAAATGCAAAGTATAACAATTCAATCATGTCCCATTAACTAAAGTTTGCAGCATGTTTGAAATAAATCATAAAGTTCCTCAAACACGAATGTTATTCATATAAAATTAATAAAAAACCGCCCAATAGCAATTCTAGCAAGACGCGGCTTAAATAAATACAATTCGCAGTAAAAAGATGTATATATGTTGTGCAGCATTAAAATTATTAAGAACAGTGGTACTTCAGATAAATATGTGATTATATATTTTAAAGGAGATTTAAATGAGTGCAGTGTTATACGAGGAGATCCTGAAAAGTTCTCGGTCCGTAGAATTAAAGTATGAATTGCTTGAACATCCAGTGTATTCACCAGATTTTGCTCTTTCAGACTATTACGCTAAGAAATCTTTGGATGGAAAGCGTTTTACATAAAATAGATGGATTTTTGCAGACCTTCCGGAGTCACACTTTAATGATGATATTGAATTTTGGAAATACGTTGGCATAAATGTATTAAGTTTAAGGAGATTATATTGAAAAATAAAATATATTTTACAGTAAAACAATGTTCTTTTAATGTTAGACAGAAAAGTTTTCAGGCAGCCGTTGTATATGATGTGATGCAATTTTCTGTACAACACATTGATTAATAAAATAAGGCCACGAATTTTGATAAACAATATTTTCATTAATTATATTACGTCTCCTTTCCGCTGAGAGTCGTTCAAATTCTGCCGAGAGTTGTCTTGCGTGTATTATAAGCCTAGCTGAGCAGCTATGCCTAGCTGAGCAGCTATACCGTGCATTTTTTTTAACTGTTGCCATAGGGAATTGCATGGTAAACATTGCACCCCCTGTTAACTTATGATGCGATGCAGATTTGGTGCTAATTTTTCTTTTAGTAATAAATCACCAATAAGAGTACATAATGGATACCGTTTGAACAACCATAAGCAGTTTTATTTGACTAATTTTACTCTTCAAACTTGAAGGTAATGAACATAGATAATTTAACAAAAAACTTAGTAGGCAAGATCAGGACGACAATTGACAAATGTCATTTTCTGCCAAATACCCGGTTATTGTGAACAATTCTTTAAAAATGTCTGTTTTCACAACTAAAGAACGTGTTGAACTTGTAACAGCATTCATTAAAGGTATGTTCAGTAGAGAAATCAGCCAGAATTTTGCTGCTGCATATTCCGATCGCCCTATTCCGAGGAAAACTATAATACTCAAATATTACAATGCTTTTCGTGCCACGGGCTGCTTAAATCATGAGCACAAAAAACGGAGAAGAAACTCGTATATTGTTACAGAAGATTTAAGAATGAATATCTGTGTGGTGGTTGAAGAAGAAGGCACCACCACACTTACTTCTCTGGCAGAAGAATTTCACGCATCAAGAAGCAACTGCTTTAAAGCCTTGAAAATGGATAAGTTCAAGTCGTACAAAATTAAAAATGTGCAGAAACTATTGCCCCGTGATTACTTTCCAAGAATGGAATTTTGTGAATTCTGGATGGAAAAAATTAATGGAAATCGGAATATTTTAAATAATATTCTATTGTCTGATGAGAGTTCGTTCACATTAAATGGCAAAGTTAACAAACAAAACAGACAGGTTTGGGCAAGAGAAAATCCCTACAGAACACAAGAAACACATACGCAATATCGTGATAAAGTTAATGTGTGGGTTGGAATTTCAAGGAATCACTTAGTAGGGCCATTTTTTATTGACGGAAATTTGAACCAGCATAAATACTTAGATCTTCTTCAAATGGAGGTAGGCCCGCAGGTGGATGCTTTGAGATGCAACGGAGCAATAATATTTCAACAGGATGAAGCACCAGCCCATTCTGCTGCCATCGTCAGAGAGTTTTTAAACGAAACATTTCCTGATAGTTGGATTGGCCAATGCGGACCATTCCATTGGCCCGCTCGAAGTCCTGACCTAACACCACTCGATTTTTTCTTATGGGGGCATTTAGGAACACAAGTTTGAGACCTCATAAGAGGACAACCACCAGAAACTGTGAAGGAACTAAAGGCAAGAATAACTGAAGCTTGTAATTCCATTACAGTGCGAACTTTAGAAAACACTCGAAGAAATTTTCAAGGGCGCTTGGGACATTGTCTAGCAGTCGAAGGAAACCACTTTGAACCATTCCTTTGATAATTAATGATAATGTTTGTTAATTTGTTGAGTTATTTGAGCTTTAATGGTTTCCAGGTTTTTTTTTTATAAATAAATGTTTACATGTTCTGTCTTCCAAAAGCTAATTTAGTCATAGCCTTGAGGAGCTTCCGCTATTTATTTTTTAAAACAAAGCCTGCTAGAAATGATAGTGGCAAGAAAACGCTTTCACAAAAATATTTTTTTCAAAACTTTTTCGACAGTTTTAAATATTGAATTGTAATCTATCCGATAGTTTAAAGAATCTTCCAGCTTTGTTTCAAAAATGGTTTAAATATTTTCATCAGAACAAAAGTTAACATGGGATTGAATTTTTACCATGCAATTCCCTATGGCAACAGTTAAAAAAAACGCACTGTATATGCATGCTCCTCTCAAGAATAACAATTGCTTCCACTTTTTATTATTAAACTTTAAATTACCTTGAAAGGTGGCAGCAAATCTCAAATGTTTACTGTATTTATACGTATTTCCGGTATAAATGGAAAAGATGCGTCTGTTTGGCAGGCAGATTGAAACAAGAAGAATAAAAGTTATCTTTTTTGAACACAGATCACCTATGCCACAAAGTATTCACACTTTAAAGTTTCGCGGTGTTGCAGTTTTATATATTCAACCAATACAGTATAATTTATGATAATCTTTTCCCACAATCTATTTTGGTATTACATTGATACTGCGAAACATCATCTTCACTCTTTTATCTGAATTGTTGTGTGACCTAAAATGACATGGAAGAGATGTTAAAAATATGTAAAAAATAAAATAAAAAGAAGAGGTTTTAGATTTTAGAATATGTTGCAAAAAATGTAATCCAAGAAAAAATATAACTATTGTTATAGTATGAGATTTCAGTTAATTATATATATATATCTGTACCCTAGACCAAAACAATGGCAAGTCCAAAAACGTAATTTTACAGGAGAGCAGTTTAAAGATTTTAAACGCGCCATTTTTATCATTTGGTCAACGTTTAAAGCTTTTTTGTCGTAAAACCTACGGTAAATTGTTTGGCTTTTACTTATACGTACCAACAATCAATAATATCACAGTTAAGCAATGAGTAGATTTTGTGTTAAGCAACTTAGCATTATTTGCTTCAATAAAAAAATAATTTTTTGAGCTTGACAGAAGCCTAAGTTCATAGCAACTATTATAGGTGGGCTTAAAATATTTTTATAATTTATAATAATAATTTTTATAATATTATTATCCATTATAATAATTTTAAGCAAAGTTGACAAACAATCAAATATATTTTTTGATTGATAATAATTATGTTATAATAATATGAAAGTATGTATAAAACAAAGGAACTTAAAAAAATTAGAGCAATGGAGGGACTACTCAATCTTCTTCAACATTTTCGTGTAAAAGATTGTTGTAGAAATCATGAAACCTCGCAGGCAGCTACTACAATAATTTATGCAGTCATTATATTTTATTGTGGAAATGGCTTTTGGTTCGTGACGTCGTTGTTTTCCATCAGTCGTTGGTTTCCACGACCGTCTTAAAGTTTTGGCGAAAATTGTCTTACTGCA